>VBSM01000483.1:8837556-8911325 GCA_008086735.1 Cheirogaleus medius
AAAAAAAAAAAAGAAATCCCACCATTTGCTCTAACGGCTCTCCCAGATAGCCATTTCATTTTCCCTTCCTCATGCTAATTCACGTCCAGGTGAACCTATGCTTCAATTATTTAACCACCCTCTGCTGTGGCCTTCCTGATTCCTACTGGAAGATTAAGTTAGATTGAGTTTCCTTAAATAGTTATTTTCAAAATGTTACAACTTTTCTCCCTTGCTGGAAAATACTCCACAGTTCCTCTTATCATTTTAAACATAAGGCACCTTTCCTTGGCTTGAAGAACACTGCTGATCACCAGGACCTGGCTCGAGTGCTTACTACATGCCAGGCATTGTGCCAAATATATTAACTACCTTAACCCTCTCAACCATCTTCAGTGGTGGATACTATTACCCCAATAATAATGTAGTTAATAAAGTAGACTTAGAGAGCCTAAGCAATTTGCCCAAGAGTACAGGGTCAGAATACATATTCTCCAGCCCAAGCTTACGTCCACCCACTCGTCCCTTAGGTAGACTGTCTTTCCTGGGTCTGGCCAAGGATCCCTCATCAGGCCCATCTCTCCTATGACCGTCAACCCTGGCCCCATCTTACCAGGTGGGCCTCCTCCTGTCCTCTATCTGGCTCCTACTCTTAGCGGCTGCCATGCCTCAGCCACGCTGGTCCCCTGACCTGAAACCTTTTCCCATCTAATGGCCAAAATGGCTCAGCTCAAGGAAACCATAAAACCTTTCCTATATACTGCAACCTGAGAGTTCCCTTCCTCAGAGCCCTCACAGCCCCGCAGCCCAGCGCTGGGCACTTGTCGCCAAGCTGTTTCATATTTCCCTGTAGTGACAAACAGAATGAGAATAGAAAATTAACTCCTTGAAAGGAGAAAGTGTGTGTGGCAGGATGTGGAACCCATAAAAGCTCTTCAACAGATATGTGGTATAATCCCAATTTTAGTATCCAGTATATTTTAGCATTAAAAACCTACATAGTAAAGGCCTTGCAGTGGCCTGCTTTCTAGTTTTCTACTCGCTTGCTCATGCCTCAAAATTCAACAAGATTCTTCCAACCTACCTAAGGTGGCCAATTTATATGATCATCATTATTCTTATTGACACGTGACATCTAAATGTTAAGTAACTATTCAAAGTTCTAATTTGATATTATTCAGGCTGAAAGGACATCTATATACGTCTTACTTGTCCTGCTCTGATTTTAGAGACTGATCCAGGTCAGGATACGTTCCCACTCAGGATACGAGGAAATGATCATGCTTCATTGTTTATCCATCTCCCCCCTCAACAGCAGTTGAGTATTTTCACTTTCTGCTTATAAGGCTCTGAATCCTCATCATGGTATCTACCACGCTGGAGGACTACAATAACACATGCTCGACAAAATGTGCTGCAGTTAGCACATTCATGATCCAAATGTTAAAGTGCCAACCCGACGATACCCAAGTAAGACCAACACTAAAATGATATTAAATCCTGCCAACTGGCTTGCAAGATGATTTTATTTTCAACTCGCTATAAATCATATTTTTTTAAGTTGCCTAAATAAGTAAGCTGCTATATCATGTTACAAAAGAAGATAGGCACAGAATACCTAATTACACAAGAAGATACATATAAAAACTAGGCCTGGAAATGTCTAGTTCTGTTTAAAATTAGAGCTAGCATAAAGGAAGAAAGAGCTTCAGATGGTAATCCTCTTCTCCCCAATACCCAAACCTTTGCTTAAAATTTCTTCTGCCTTGAATGAAAAACAACAAAGATCACTTTCATCTCATATGGCCCCATGAAATTTCCTCGTATTGGGGGAAATTACAACAAACATGACAGCCCCTCTTTATAAAAGAGGAAGGACACAAATTTGGGAGGGGGCAGGAGAAAACAAACACGCTTAACTTTTTTAAAGTGACTTGCTACTAGTTCTAAGGAAATAAAAACACAGACAATAACTTGAGAATGAAATGAAAGCAAATCTCCTTTCATTTTTAAATCTTCTTTTTAGCACTTAGCGGCCCACCTCATATTTTGCTTTTTCACAACTGACTTAGCCAAATCTACTCAGCTTTGAAGTTCATGAGATTATTAAATGCTATATAAAAATGAACAATAAGGCTTCTACAAAATAATAAAAGATGAGACTCTCATGAAGATTTAATAGCTGCTCTAATTTAAGAAAACTGGCCAGACACTATTAAATATATCCATTTTAATCTATATTAATCATCAATAAATATCCTTAAGCAAGTAGCTAGCATTTTAAAGTCTTTTGCAAATAAGTTTAATATCACTTAATCATATGTTACAAAGAAAAATAATGAGCATACATAGTATGGCTAAATGTGCCAATGCCAATTAAAGTCTTTATCAACGTGAAGCTGCTATGTTTCTTTAGTTAAACTGGTCATCTCATGATTGGGGGTGGGGGTGAATAAAACATCACGAAAGCATGTCTAGCAGCAGAGGATTTCTCTCGTATTTCATGCAGGCTGGGCTTTTTTGCTTCCAGGCCCACCCTACTGCGGCTCACGCTAACAGGCTTGCTCACTCTTTGCTAATGACTTTTTGATCTGCCTGATGTTGAATTGAAACCAATTCCGAATGCGTTCCAACACTGGCTGTTTGGTACATCGCATAGTTTCAGAGTCTACTCCATGCAGAACAAGAAATAAAATACCACAAACCACTTCACTCAAACACCGAATCCGTGACCAAATCACAGGGCTGAAGAAAGTCGCCAGTCATCCAATCCAGTTCCTTGAATCTTGGCAGACAGTCCACTTAAAGGAAAAACTATTTGCCCTGGATTTTATTAAGTCAAATTTAACTTATACTACAATGAGTAAAAGGGGTGGGGTGGTATTTGCATACAAATATTCCATCAGTTCCCTGTAAGCTAGAAAATTTGGGGGAAAAAAATCAACCGAAATTGTCTATAATGCATATTTTAACCAAAACTAGATAAACATGAGAAGTGACTTCATTACTATCAATAAGAAAGAATACCAAAAAAAGATCAAACTTTTTGAAGCCTTCAAGTAATATTGGCAATTAGATGATTCAGGCCACTTAAAGTCCTAATGACAAGAACATATCCTTTTATGGAGAGGGTAAAGTTTTCAATATGCTAAGTGACATTCAATAACATGAATTTTTTTTTTTTTTTTTTTTTGAGACAAGGTCTCACTCTGTTGCCTGGCCTAGAGTGCAGTGATCATAGCTCACAGCAACCTCAAACTCCTGCGCTCAAGTGATACTCCTGCCTCAGGAGTAGCTGCGACTACAGGCATGTAGTCCTGGCCACCAAACTTGGCTAATTTTTTATTTTGAATAATTTTCTTTAGTATTCTTTCCCTGTATGCTCCTGTTCAAAAAATGTATTCACCACTTCTCTTCATTTATTCCCCAATTTTTTTAGAATATGCAAGATATGAAAGCCTATGACAAAATATAGACCCTACTTTGTTCTCTCTGAAATAGCTTTTCATACATCTTGAGTTTCACTAAAGCTTAGCTACAAATAATTGGGGGATAGAAGAATAATAGTTTTTAATTGCTTTATCTTATCTTATGACCTCTAAGATAAAATAAGGCTGGGCATGGTGGCGTAAGCCTGTATGCTCAGCTGCTTTGGAGGCTGAGGCAGGAGGATCACTTAAGCTCAGGAGTTTGAGGCTACAGTGAGCTGTGATTGCACCACTGCACTCCAGCCTGGGTGAAAAGAGCAAGAGCCTATTTCTTTAAAAAAAGATAAAATCACTCCATGACCAAATTCACTGAGTTTTCCTTATTCTTACAACTTTCCAAAAAAAGAAATTCTAAGGCTGCAATCAACACGGATGAATGTAAATTTATAAAATATAAAATGTAGAATAAACCATCATATATAACAAACATAAAAAAAGACTAAAGGGGTTTGAGTATTTGATGATCATTTTTTCTCCTTAAAATCAAATAATTTTTAAGAATTATATCACCTAAAACTAAGAAAGCTATGATTATATACCATCTTGCATATTCCTATGATAGATATGCTTAATACCACTACAGAAGCTTCTTACTCATTAATAACCATTAAGCAATCCAACAAAAGATTAATGCACTACATAAGTTTGATCGAATATTGTAATTCCATTCCTAAGAACACCAAAAAGTAGATGTGATTCTAAGACAAAATGTCCCTCTTTGGTCATCTCCTTTATGAAATACAGTCAATTCTATTTTGCTCAAGGGCCAATGAACCAATTTAGTAAGTCTATGTTGTCTTGATTTCTTTTTCCCTTCCTGCTTTCCAACATGTGCTTATTTCACTATTTATTAGCACTTCTACCAGAGGACAAGTGAGATGTAAGAAAAGGTGCAATTCAAACCAGTCAGTTTTGCTCCTTATTAGCGACTTTGCTAAGGAAGAGTGAATGTGAGAAAAAGAGAGAATAAGAAAGTTAGCGGGGATCAGAAGTTGAAACTAATGTCTAAAAGGAAGTTCTGGAATTATAGGTTAATTTTAATGATTCATGTCCTTCCTTTGGAAAATAAGGATCTGATCATAAAACTAATACTTGTACCATATGTACATATGTCTTGAGCAAATTAAAAGAGTCCCAGAACATCTTAGCCCCTCAGTGTTATTACAGGAGGCACTCTAGTCTTCCTGGAGATACCTCTGAGTCAGTGGAGTTGAAGACAGTTAGTTGCTGCTCGCTGGCATGAATCTTCGGATATTAACTGCCTGGCCGTTTGTGTACACAGCTGCTTAAGATGAAGGCACTGTATTTGTTTCCATCCTCACCCCTTTCTCCCTCTGACAGTCAATCTCACACTTCCAAACCAATGTAACCTCAGTAACTCAAAAGGATAATAAATGAAAGCTATTGAAAAAAAGAAAAAAAGAGGACTAGAAGAGGAAGAAAAGTGAAGACTAATTTCAAATTCAGGGAATGTTCTCAGTAAGGGGGAACCTCTCAGGAGGAGTCACAGTTTCAGATATGCATGCTATAAAAGCAGGTTTTGAGACGAGGATCATCTTATTCCCTACACCAATGGACCACATGATGACAAACAGCCATCGGTGGCCTGTACATGGCTTATAGTCTTGTTTTGTATAGGTCAATGTTGAGCAATCAGATTTCAAGGCTCTTTAAAAGCTGGGGTATCTGGCATCCCTGAAACAAGTGGCCACATGGCCACAGTTAGCTGGAGCATGGTAGCTTGGATTGGACGTGCAAACTTCAATTTGCAAGAGTCCCACTGCAGCCCAGTTCACTCTGCCTGGCCCCAGAAGATGGGTCAATTTGGCATCCCGTAAGATGAAGTGTTCTGCCTAATGACAAAGTCAGAAAAGCAGAGCAAGTAAGGGGCAGGAGCCATAAACTCCAGAGCAATGGTGAACTGTGCCTTTAATCCAGATGCATTTAACATTAGACTCTATCAGCTCCTCTCATAAAAGAGCTGCTTTAATTTTAGTTCCCCTTCCATTTGTCTCCGGGTTATGTAACATCACAGGAGGTCACACAAGTCTCCCAAAAAAGAAATTTAAGCTGTCTTTTAAAAATAAAAAAAGAACCATGCATAACAAAGACAAACACAAAACTGAAACTTGCATTTTTCTCCCTCACAAGAAAGCTTCACCCTCCCTGTTAATCTCAAAAATTATAATCTTAAGGGAAAAAGAAATTAAAACACAGACAACAGAAAACCATGGCCTGCCCTGAGGACATATGATATTCCGTATTCTCAACATGCTATTAAGCAGAAAAATAGAATTAACATCTTACCATCTTCCAGCTCAAGACAAAGATTATAGACAGCCACAGGTCTCTTCGTCCTCTGGCCTTGTCTCTTTGATTGCCTTGGTGGAGCATTTGGGGGTGATGCTGACAAACAGGTGGGCTCAGGGAATGTGGTATCAGGCGGGGTCCGAAAAATCTGCCATCAAAGCATAAAGGACACGAATTGTTTACCATGAACAGAAACCTGGGTATTGCCACAGCAAACTGGCATTGGACGACAGGTGATTCAGAGTTCATTCCAGACAGACTGGAGCTAAAAATCCATTCCTTCAAACATGGGGTATACGTCATAGGCCTTTTATTCATTTATTTTTACCAGAAGATTTAAAAATAAAAAATTCCTCATTAAGTAAAAGCAACATCAAATCATTGTAGTTCAAGTAATTCATTCCAAAGCTAACCAAGTGTAATTATCTTTACCAGGTATAGAAAGTACTATATCTCTTCAACCTCAAAGGAAGTAGCCAGGATAAAACATTAAAAAGAAGTATCTCAGTAAATTTCACAGGTTATATTTATGCAAAAATGCTGGTCTACATTTTTTTTTCAAACTACGTAAACAGAAACATATGACTGCAAATATTTTTTATACATTTAAAAATGGCTTGTGCTTATAAAATTACCTTTCCGGATTCCCATTTACATTTTTCATAAAATGTTTTATAGATTTTATCAATTCATCTAATACCCTCCAATCTCTTAATAATTTCCCCATTTATGAAACCTAGACTATTAGCATGATTTATCTATAATGTCATTCATATATCAGCAATACTAACATTAATTAAAATGCGCTGCTTCTTTGCTTAGCAATTTTTTTTTCTTTTGAGAAAAGCAATCTGTGCCACAAAGGGAAGCATGCAGAGGTGATTTATAATAGACCTCCCATAGCTGCCAAGACCTGAGTTCAGAGGCTTCCTTCCAACAACACTGGAGGCTCTTCAGCCTTCAATAAAGTCATAAAATAAAATATATGAGAGACATCAACCTAACAGACACTGCACCTCCAAAGGGCTGACGTTCATCAGGTGGTAAAACAGGAAACAGGAAGAAAGCCAGCTCGCTTGAAATAAAACATAAACATAAAACTCACAATAAGAGGCACTGAATGAACATCCCACTGTTACAAGGAAATTAATACTCATACATTTAAATAAAAACAGGCACATGACCTGTGATCTGAGAGTGTCACTTATATATGTATGGTACATTTAATAACTAACAATGATGCTGTAGTGGCAACTGCACAGTCTAAACGTTCTCACCTAAAAACTATTACATACCAATAAAAATAAGCAATTTCAAAAAAGCACTTGCTTTATAGTACCATACTGCCCCCTCATGTGTAAATGGAATAAAAAATGATTTAAATTACTATGGACAAATATTTGCTCGTGAAAATTTAATTTATTGCTCCAACTGGTAACCTGCTAACACCATATTTCCACAGAATCTGTGTTCCAATAGGGCACTCTGGCAAATAGCAAACTACTTATCTGCCTTAAAAATCCTCTGCTGCCTAGACTATTGTCCACAGCTGGATTTACTGACATCTGTCATGGTTCAGATTAAAGGAGGCTGTGGAGTGAACAGGAGAGCAGTTAGGTGGAGAAGAGCATGATAATAGGGAAGGAGAGAAGAAAAGATGGGAAATGTAATTGCATTGACAGAAAATAACACCTGTGACCAACACTTAAAATAGCTCCATGGCCAGGCACGGTGACTCACGCCTGTAATCCCAGCAAGATAGGAGGATCACTTGAGCCCAAGAGTTTGAGACCAACTGGGGCAACATAGTGAGACTCTCATCTCTACAAAAAATTTTTTAAACATTAGATGGGCGTGGTGGCACATGCCTGTAAGTCCCAGCTACTCAAGAGTCTGAGGCAGGAGGATCACTTGAGCCCAGGAGTTTGAGGTCACAGTGAGCTGATGATGCCATAGCACTCCAGCCTGGACAACAGAGTGAGACATTATCTATCTATCTATTTATTTATTTATAAATAAATAAATAAATGTCCTTGACTTACCTATGTTTGAGTTTTACAAATATGGCAGATGACTCTGGGATGTTACCAGAACAGTGAAGCAAACCACACACAGAACCAGTATATCCAAAGCATAAATAAGCAATGGAAAACTTATATCCGAAGAACTGTACTGGACTGACGACCCTCCAAGCAGACCTTCCTGGAAGATCATACTGACTGGAATGGTGAAAACCCTGAAAATTGCTTTACTTCCTTCTCCTCCTCCTCCACTTTGAAATGGGGGTGTCAGGGAAGGTGTCAGGGAGTGAGGTGTGGAGGCTGCCCCTATGTCCAGACTAGCAAGCAACACGAGCCCCAGGAGTGTGACTTCAACAATCCTGAGAGACTGCTCTTAGTCCTGCCCACCCCTCAGTCCCAATCCCAGGCTGGGTCCAGACCCAGCTGGTTTCCAGAAGACTTAAGGCACCATCTAGTTTACATCAGAACATCTGGGCATGGGGATGAGGCTTCAGGTTATAAAGCTCCCCAGGTTATTCTTCTGTGTAGCCAATGCTAAGAAACACTGATTTAGACAGTCATTCCCAAGTATGCTATACTTGTCTTGGATGGATGCAAGTCAAAATCAAAACACTAGAAAAATTATTTTGGAAAAACTGGCATTGGATATACACAATCAATTCCTTAGACCTCCCATAAGCCCTAATTAGCATCAAATGGTTAAAGATTCTGAATATCCATCACTCCCTCAGTGAGCTCTACATCATAGAGGCTGAGTATGCCAAATCCAAAAATCCAAAATCTGACACTTTTTGAGCACCAAACCAACATGACGCTCAAAGAAATGCTCATTGGAACATTTTGGAGTTTGAATTTTTGGATATGGGATGCTCAACCAGTAAGTATAATGCTGATCTTTCAAAATTAAAAAAAAAAAAGAAATTCAAAATACTTCTAGTTCTAAGCATTTTGGATAAGAGATATTCAACCTGTATTAACATTTCAACGAGCTAAACTATTACCCAGATTAATACAAGTACCAAATCACAGAGGCTAATTTGAGACAGCACTATCCCAGCTTTTAAATTTTACCAGCTTAGACATATTTCTTACAACAGTATACCTCATTTTCTCATGCATATAATGAGGGCACAATACCTACATCTCAAGTTATTATAGGGATTAAGTGAGATGATGTTTATAAAGTGTTCAGTATAGTACTTGGCACAGAATAATCAGAAACAAATGGCAGCTACTTATACTTGTAATATAGTCATGACAGTAAAAAATGATAAAATGACTTCAGACCCTCATTACTCTGCTCAACCACCATTCTGAGAGGGCATTAATTTCTTGAGGTCATGAATATTCCCCCAAATTCAGTGCTCTGAGCGAAGTTATCCTGGAACACAGCAAAGTATTCTGGAAAAAGACATCAAGCAATGGGCTAAAGGGAAGAAACAAATTGAGCACCTTTTCAAAATTCCCAAGGCCAAACTCCCTAAAGCAAGTAACCCAGAAGCAAATTATTCTGTGTATTCCTGTACTTTAGCACTGAAATTCTAGATTTAAATTGCTTCCTATTTAATTCATTTAACATTTAATAAACAACTACTAGGTGGCAGGCTTTCTCAGAAGCATTTTAATATTCTCAACAAACTTTGATGTACATATTGTTCCCCACATTTTGCAAATAAGAAAATCTCAAAAATTAAACAACCCACATCTGCACAGTTTAAAAATGGTGAATCTGGCATCTGAACTCTCAACTTTCACTCCAAAGACTCTGCTGCCAAACTATAAAAATATTATAGGTTCATGAGACAAACAAAATTTAATTCTTAGGGGAAAAAAAAATCACCAGCTAGTAATGTCCTATATCTGTTTAGAAAGAGTAAAACTGGGGAATATCTATATAAACTGGCCACTATGCTACGGCCTCCTAGATGTTCCAAGAATGCACTACCTTTTATATGCATTTATCTGTCTTCCAATGCACTAGCCTCCGTTCTAAAGTCTTTTTCTGTATATTTGTTTTTAAGCTACAGGGCAATGCTCTTATGGTCTCTCAGAATCACCAGGAATGACTTAAATGGATATTTTTTTTTTAGATCTAGAGGAAGAAGAAATGGTAAAACTATTTACTTTAAAATTTTGACCTGTTTTTTGGCAATCTGGTTCTAGAAGTTAAAATTAAGCTTATCTTATTTGACATTGCCAAGATGTGTATCATCTCTAAATATAACATTGATTTTCCAGTTCTAGAACCACTGCATGCATGCAAATTCCTCTCACGGCCCAGGTCTCTTTCCAGGATCTTCCAGCTCCCCTACCTTGCCAAGCTTCATATCTCATGCTGCCTTTGTTCTTGGGTAAACTCATCTTAAGCAATACTGAGAATCATGAGATCAAGTCTATTCAAAACTTTTTTCCCAGGGTAAAAATTTCTTCACCGCACCTACGTATTTACAACATAAGAAAAGCTCAAATCAGATAATCCAATGACACAAAACAAAACCCCACACATAGGCATGTCAGGCAAGGAAGCGCTTGCTTACTCAGGTCTCCTTAGAGTGCAAGCACAAACAGAAGTCTGGCACCACTGTTCAGAGTCACAGATTTCTCAGACACAACAAAATGGATGTTTACGCCCATGGGACTGAGCCCATTAATAGAAATCCCTCCCCAAGTCCTTCATGCTCTGCTACCAGGGACCACCTGTGGAAATGACTGTACCACTTCTGCTGGAAATACTTTGCAGATAACAGGAAATAAGGATGGTCTCTGAAAATTTTGCTTCAATACCCAACTCAAACCTGCAGAATTTGATTCAACTGATTTAATAAATACTGTGGGTAAAGGAAATGAAGGAAAATGAAGTATAAATTATGATATATATGTATGTTGGTTTTCATCCATGGTTCCTGGCTCATAACGCCCATAGCTCTTATTGTAATGATGGGGGGGGTGCTTTAGGCCACAGAAGACAGAATCTCTCTCTCTCTCTCTCTCTGTTCTCCCCAAGTCAGGAATCTTCTCCCATATTTCTATCTTGGAGCTGGCCAATAAGGAAATTCTCTGGCCTAGCTTGTCTGACTGTAGGTGATAAGACCCCCATTTCAGACAGGGCTCCACCCCATCACCTGGAGGAAGGAAAGCTGCACAAAGAAAAGAAGAATCTGAACAGACCAGCCTTGCTGAGTTTCCCACTCAGCCCATTAGTAATAGAGCATACCCTTTTTGTCCACTCACATTTCTACACAGTTGTCAACAATGCCTATCCAAAGTCGCTCCACATAAGGCCCAAGAGGACTGAGCTCCGAGAGCTTCCAGGTATCTGAACATGTGGAGGCTCCTGGAGGGGGTGCACCTGAGGAGGGCACGGAAGCTCTGCGCCCCACCCTATCCCTCACCCTACACATCTCTTCATCTGTACCCTTTGTAATAGCTTTTATAATAAACCAGTAATTGTCAGCATTTCCCTGAGTTCTGTGAGCCACTCCAGCAAATTAACTAAACCCAAGGAGGGGGTCGCGGGAACCCTAACTAATGCCAGTCGGTCAGAATTCCCAGAGGCCTGGACTTGCAACTGGTGTCTGAAGAGGGAACTGAGTCCCCAACCATGAGATGTGACACTATCTCCAAGTAGACAGTGTCAGAACTGAACTGGTGAACACCCAGGGGTGTCCACTGCAGAGCTAGTTGCTGTCTGGTCACAGAAGCCTTCTGAGGTGACTTTTATTGTGGTGTGAGAGTAGAGGAAAAAACAATTTGTGTTTTCTCCCCCATCCTATGAAGTAATTCTCCTTTAAAAAAGATTTTTCTACAGAAGAGTTCACTGGTCTTTATAATGACAGGAAGATTATCAATATGTTTGTATACTCCTATCATCTCGAATAATAACGGTTGACATTTTGGGGTACTTGCAATATGCCTGACATTATACCAAGTGCTTGGCTTACAAAGACTTGAACCAGATTTCCTCACTCCGGTGTGCACATCTTGGCCACTCTGCCCCACTCCCTCCAATGTCACCCAGTCATAGTAAGCTCCAGTTATACTGTGTCCTGGGTGATGTCTTACTTCACAGAACTACATCCATCCATCTTTCAGAAGACAGCTGGAAATCAATGCATATGCTCTGAAGTAAACTTTTAATGTAGAAAGGAAGGAAAGAAAAACAATGTCCGATCTTCTAAAACAGCATAATTGCAAAATGGCCAAATATTACTTTCAGCTTCCAAGTCTACAGTGTATTTGGGCAAACACCAATCAACTTGGGGCCATGTGGACTAAGTTGGCTCCAAGGCAACCTAAATTTCCACCTATGACTCACCTGTAGATTCTAGCTACCATGTGAACAGTATACAGCACTGAAAACTTTTTCCAGCTATCTGTCCTGTCCTTGAATCAACACTACTCTGTGACTAAATATGGGTCTATCCTAGAAAATTTAACTAGAATTGATATTAGGGGCCGACAGCAAAATAACCAGTTGGGTTTAGGCTTGAGGCTGGAACTATTCTAAGGCTTCATGTTTGTTCTGTTCATTCAAACTCAGAATCTCAGAGCTCAAAAGTATCCAAGTTCCCTCTTAGGCCAGTATCTTTATTTCACAGTTGAGCAGACTAAGGTACCTGCAGTTAAAGATTTGCTCATATTCATACCACTGGCGAGTGGCAAACCCAGGCCTTACTCCCAGAACAGGGCCTCAAGGCCAACTGCTATTCCCATCCTGCTGAGTCCGATCCTTTCTCTCCAACAAAGTATCCTTTATGCGTGCATTTCCTCTTCTGGGGGACTGTGCTCAGTGGCTGAAATTCCTCAAAGTGCTTTCCTAAGCCGTGCAGGTCCATGGGGCTCACGCTGGAACACATTAAAGGTCCTGTCTGGAGTCCTGCTGCTACGGTCAGTACGAGGCCCTTTCCACTGTGTCACGGGAGATGGGAGAAGGGCAGCCAGGAAGAAAGGGAGGCAGGGAGGGAATGGGAGACACTCCCCATCCAGGTCACCCAGCCCACAGGCTCGGGCCCTGACGATGGCCCTGACTTAGCATGAGCTTTTTGAAAAACAACTTCAATTTTGGTTTACAACTGAAAAAAAAGAAAAGGAAAATACGAGTACTTTTTAGAATGTATCAAGCTGGTAGACTTTCCGGGCTTTTTCCTAAATGTTTAGGTTTAATTTCAAGAGACATTTTGAACCGCCCTCCTCAAGTCCAAATGGAGTATACTATATTGATTTCTATACCCTAGTGATATATACCAGACTTTGGTTGTTGCCTTGGAGATTTCAGTAAACAACCACCTTTAGCAATCAGACTTTTATAAAGTGGAACATACCCCCAGAACTACCCACTACAAACCACAGACATTGTCTGTGGCATTAACTATGGATGCAACATCAGTGCCTTGCTTCTTCCAGTGTTTAACAAAAGCCAATAGAGGGAATTATAATAACAAATAACTTGGATAATACACTGGGAACCAAATGGCATTAAAGAAATTTACGAATTGTCACTAAATAACTTTCCTCCAATCTACATAAGGTGAACCTCTCCTGATTAAACCAAAGCTGCATCACTGTTATGTTCATTGTGTGAACATACATTCCCAATTATAAAATGTTGTTTTCTGGTTTGCAAACTTTTAAAAACACCCCAGGTGCAGTTTTATCAATTTGCACCTGCAAACATTTGGAAAATGCAGCATCTGGTTTCCAAAGTCAGAAGAAAATGCTTTCCTAAATACAGTTGTAACTTTGACTTTCATAACCCAAACCTCTACAAATATTCTTCACCGAGTGAGGAATTCATCAACGAATGCCTCGCTGGGATTTTTTCGATGTGTCCTTTGCTTGCATGCAAACAAAAAGTTTACGTTTCAGCAATAAAGGCCTAGAATAACATTAACAAAATATGCTGTATGTCCACTATCAGACATACTCCATACATGACATTCCTTTGGTTTCTTTTCTTTCTCCTCCTTCAATGTTGGCTGCAACTTCTTTTGAGGTTCTTTTTTCCCTTCTCTCTTTTTCACCCTTCTTTCTGGACTTCAAGCCTCCTTTAGAAACACTTGGTCCCACCAGCAGCACAGAAGATCAGAACACAGGAAGCATACCATTTGCAGTCCCAAAGACCTGGGGATCCCCAAGGAGAGGACTCTCCGCTCTGAGCTCATGAGAACCCTGAACAAAAGGATCTTCACTCAAATGTCACCTGTGAAATTTTAAACTGAATGTACGTGAACACATTTGTAACATATAGACTTATCAGCTCACAAAATTTTCAACATGAAAGATATTTTTCTTTTGGAATCTAAGCCATGACCCCAAGTCATTCTGGGTAGGCCAGAAGATTAACCTAGAAAGAAAAAATAAGCCATGAACCTATTAATTCTCCAAAAGGAAATGCATGAATTTTAATCACAATAAAGAACACATCTCTCGAAGTCATGTAGATGCATGTATCAGAATCATCTGAAACCTGTTCCAAGTATGTATGCCCACAGGCATATTTAAGAAATAATGCAACAACACCTTTGGAATATTATCAGGCTCCATATTTAATCACTGTTCCTAAAATTTATGGAAATAATTTGATTTTGCTTTATTGATAAACTTTTTTTTCCAAATTACAATTTATTCATGTTACAAAGGTGGTAACTAATACACATTACATTCCTTATAGAAATGCTGGTAAACACAAAAAGCTCTGGAAAGAATATAACCACCCATCAACCCACACATAAAAACATTTCTATTAAAGTTTTAATAACTATTCTTCAGAGTTTTTCTTTTCTTGCAACATTTTGTCTCATTTTATAGAAGAAACAGTCAGTACATTCAGTACAACTATTTATGGACCTCAGGCTCCTAGAATTTACCTGTGTTCAGTCCCTCATTCTACATGAGATGTAGCCTCTGATGCTTATTCACCTATCAAGACTTAGCTTTGGGGCAAGATTTCATTTCTAAATACATTAGGACACTGGTCCCCAACCATTTTTGCACGAGGGTCCAATTTCATGGAAGATAATTTTCCATGGACCGGGGGAAGGAGAGGGGGGTGGTTTGGGGATGATTTAAGTGCATTACATTTATTGTGTACTTTATCTCTATGATTATGACCCTGTAATATGAAATAATTCTACAACTCACCATAATGCAGAATCTAATGCCACCGCTGATGTGACAGGAGGCGGAGCTCAGGCGGTGAAGCCAGCGATGGGGAGCAGCTGTAAATACAGATGAAGCTTCCCATCCTCACTGGCTTGCAGCTCACCTCCCGCTGTGCGGCCCAGTTCCTAAAAGGCCATGGACCGGTACTGGGTTCTCCGCCCAGGGGTTGGGGACCACAGCATTAGGACACAGCTAGATTTTACTTTCCAACTGAAATGTTTCTCACCAGGGGTTTAGAAAATCTTCATGAATACATTTTAAAAACATTCCTAACAGCACAGTGTTCCTACTCTCACCCTCGCCATCTTCAGTCTTTGTGGAGGTCACACATACTAGAGCCAGACACCAGCCTCTCCTTCAGTGTGAACTCTGCAATTCATTTTAGTAAGTCTTAAATATGATGACAAAGCATAATCTGTCCCTAGTCCCTGCACTTTAAAAGGAATAAAGGTTCCTGTGTAAATTCTCGCATTACCCGTCAGTTTGGAACTTGCTGCCTCTCAGTCATAGCAGCTACGTTCAAGAGCACCGGGGAGATTTCTCTCGCCTGATCTCCCTTCGCCTAGGTCTAGGACCAGCCTTGACACAATGTTTCTAATCGTTATGAATGGTGTAATGACGCATTTTCATGTCCATTCCTTTATTTGGAAGGCGAGAGGTCAGGAATAATAGCCATACGACCTCACAGAGAGGAGAGGAGAAATCCTTCGTCTGTATTAATTACTGTTGACATCCTCATAATCAAGTGTTTGGCGCTTACATCAGTAAGAACTGTTTGTTTACTACCTGTCAAATTGGGTCCTGTATACTTACATCTTTGTCACAGGAAGGATCTCAAGAATCCAGCACTGTTTGTTGTGTCACTATGTGTTTATTCACTGGGAGATAAGCACAGTAGGATTAGTATGTCATTTCAGTCCCAACTCATAAACACAGAGGAGTCAGCAATGAATAAAACTAAAGAGTGAAAGTGTGCTGAGGAACAGGATTCTCAGAGTATCTCCCGACAGATTACTCTCGATCACAAAGAGAAAACCGGTACATTTACAATTAAGAAATCTGGCAGCTACCATCTATGGCGGTTTTAAAACATGGCTGCAAATTCTTGGACACTCTTTCCATCAAGCGGCGGTGTCCAAACCATCCCCCCACACACTGGAATCTGGGCAGGCTCCTGATTGCTTCAATCAATAGCTTGTGCGAAAGTGAACTATTATGACTTCTCATGTTACATCATCAGAAAAAAAGCCCTACAGTCTCTGAATTGTTTGCTGGAACGATCTCTTGGAACCCTGGTGCTGCCATGTCTGTGAGGAAGCCCAAGCTACCTGAAGAGCCATGTGTAAGTGCTGTGCTCAACAGTCCCAGCCTCTGAGTCAGCCCGGCCCAGGCACCAGATGTGAGTACAGAAGCCTCCAGATAATTCCAGCCCATGGCCATTGCAAACCTCCCAGCTGAGGACCCAGATATCACAAAGCAGAGACAAGCTAACCTCACCCTGCCCTGTCTGAATTACTGCCTGTATAACCATAAAAATAACAAAATCGGTTGTTTCAGAACATTAAATTTCAAGGGGGTGTTGCTATGCTATGACAAATAACCAGAATACCACTCTAACCAAGTGATCAAAGTGACTTCACTGGCAATGGAACAAACTGACATCATGTGCCCTTGATGTGATGCTCTTAGAAGAATCAGCATCATTTATGTACCTCTCGAAACTATATAACCTGATTTAATTGTGAAGGAAAAGTCAAACTAACGATCATTTTATAGAACCATTGCCCCATACACTTCAAAAATGCCAATGTTAGGAAAGACAGACTAAGAAACTACTCTGAAGTAAAGGAGTCTAAACAGGCATGGCAGTTATTAAACCCAGTGCACGGTCCAGACTGAAGGGAGTTTTTCTGTAAAAGGTACCATGTGATGACAGATGAAGTATGAATGAACATGGACCACCCATTGGGGCAGTACTTCTCCAACATTTACACACACACACAGCACCTTGGGTGGGGGGTGTCTTACCAAAATACAGATTCCGATTCAGCAGGCCTGGAGGAGGGCCCAATGGTCCACATTTCTAGTTAACGTCAATATGTTGGACTATGGGCCACACTTAGTGTCATGATGTATAGATAATAATATTGTACTCATGTCAAATCTCCTGAATGTATCCTTTTTTTTAGGAGACACATGCTCTAATATGTAGGGATGAAGGACCATGATGTAATGGAATTCAGTTTCCAATGGTTCAACAATAGCAATAATAATAGAATTATATAGGGTATAAAATGTTTATTGTATCATTCTTGCACCCTTTCTGTGGGTTTGAAATTTTTCAGCAGAAAAATCTGAAAAAGAAAAAGTATGTAAGTTGATAGGATCAACCCTTCAAAGATGATATTTTTGATTGTAATGATATAGATGAGGAAACAGATGGTTAGAGAGATTAAATAACTAGTACATGATCATATTACTAATAAGGGACCCAAGGTCATAAAGTTAAGTGATAATGTTCACTGCTATTAAAATCATTGTAGCCTTGGGAGAGTAAATTAACTTCTCAGTGCCTCAGTTTCCTGATCCAGCTAAAGGGTTACACTAGACGAGAGGATTCTGGCATCTCGAACATGGTCCACACGTCCACCATTCAATCACTATATTCCTCGCTTCATGAGGGCAGGACTTCATTCTCCTCCCACCTTGACCGTAGAATGAAAGCTATGTGGCCAACAAACTTAAAAATTGTATCCTAATGACTAAGACCAAATCACAGACATCTCTGAAGTCTTGAATTAACCATAGGAAATTTCAAAACTTAAAAAAGTTCAGTAATTTGGCCACATATTCACTAAAGGATTTACTAAAGCACTATGCCTTATACCAGAAATTTAGGTTTCATGAAAGCAAAGTTCACAATATTCTTAGTATAGTTACATGTGCTTCCAGTACTTGAGGTCCCAGAAGGAAAGTCAGATCAAAGGGTCAAAGATATTTTCAAAAATTCATTCCTAACTGCAACAAAAAATTACGCACATGAGTGTGGAAAGGCAACTGAAGCTTAGTCAATCCTCTGACTACACGGAAATCCCAAATTAGGCTCCAGATTAATCACTACCGGAATGGTGATCACCTAGAAAAGCAGAAAGTATAACCAGAACTACCACCAAGTTCAGTAGAAACATATGAGTTAATTTCTTGTAGTATAGGACCTCCAGACTGGGAAACATATCAAAATTCTGTACATCTAGATTCTAACAAGGCCTTTAAAATTGTCACTCATGATATCCTCACACATAAAATGAAGAAATATAGCCTAGATAAGAGGATCTTAACATTTTTCATCTCATGACTTCTTTATACTCTTAAAAATTACTGAGGATCTCAAAGAATTTTTGTTTGTGTGGATTGCATCTGTTTATACTGACAGTGTCAGAAATGGAAAACCGAAACGTAAAACATTCTGAGTATACATGAATTGATTAAAAATAAAACCATTATATATTAACATAAATGTTTTTATGAAAAAAATAACTTTTCCAAAGCAAAAATAATTTAGTGAAAAGAATGGCATTGTTTTACATTTTGCAAATCTCTTTAATGTCTGACTTAACAGAGGCAGTTGGATTCTCCTATCAGCTTCTGCATTCCATATGTAGCGTATCACGTGTCATATCACCTCTAGAGAAGGCCACTCTACAACTGTAAAGAATGACAGTGAAAAGAGCAATTATCCTAAAAATAGCTTTAACCTCACATCACAGCTCCCTGAAAGGGTCTCAGGGGACCCTCAGTTCACATTTTGACAATCGAGACTTAGATGCTAACGTAAGTCTGATTAACAAGATTAAAAATCTCATACCTAATGGGCACTTTAGTAGAACAACATTAATCTGATGAAGGCTTCTCAATCTCAGCCCTTCTGGCATTTGGGGCCTGTTGTGTAGGGACTGTCCCATGTCCTGGAAGATGTTTAGCATCACCCCAGGCCTCTGCCCACTACAGGATGTCCCAAAAGTCACCATCCACAGGGAAAATGGGAAATTGTAGCTAAATGCACCTTCACTTACAAAATACTCATTACAAAAGTTTTGCTTCCTATGGAGACTTTTGGGACGCCCTGTAGATACCAGTAGCACCCCCAACCCAGTGGTGACAATCAAAAATGTCTCCAGACACTGCCAAATGTCCCCATGGGGGCAAAACTCACTCAAGGTTGAGATCCACCACTCTAAACCTACAGAAATATTTCTAGTAGTATGTCTCAGAGCTCTAGTTCGGTATTTATTAGCCTTGGCTTGGTTTTCATCAGCAGATGACATGAAACTGGGAGAGATACTGAATAATTTCCTGAGTAAGAATTGTGTCCAAGAAGCTTTCAGTAGGTTGGAAACAGAGAGACTGGCAATACAGGATTCAGCAGAAGCAGCTATCAGGCAGTTCCTACATGTTTTTAAAATGCAGCTGCACAAGAACAGTGTGGAGAACACATGCCTCCGCAGCCATGATGAAAACAGTCAGCATGGACAGTAAGTCCAGAGTGAGGCCACAACACATCACGGCTGGCAAGTGACAAAGTTGTAGACGGGATTAATGAGCACAGAGCACACATGAGAGGAAGCCCGATGCTCACCCTAACTCTACTCCTGACTGACTGGACCACGCCGGGGCATCGCATTCGGTGCTGCAGTAACAGAGTCACTGAGAAAGAGAAGTGTCTCCAAAGAGAGTGACCAGGAAGATGGAAATTCAAAACCAAGTCATACAACTGAAGGAGCCAGAATGAAACCCAGCAAGCGACCGCACCAATTCTTAAGGTCTAAAAACACTATCACGTGGAAGAGGGATTAACCTTGTATCTGGCCCCACAGGTTAAAATCGCAGCGAATGGGTTGAGAACATCGCAATATTCTGACATAAGAGGGGTGGGGGGCATGAGGAGGAACCTTCTTAACTGTTGAAGTTATACAACTTTGAGGCAGGTTAATTTGGGAGAGAGTGAGTTTCACAAGACTGGAAGCTTTCTAAAGTGGTTCACACATTGCATGCAGGGCTTGAATATTTGACCCATGAATCTATGAGCAAGAAAATATATACCCATGCCCAAAAGATATTTTCACCAAGCTTTGTGAGCCAAGTGACTCACTCTTCTTGCTACAGAGCAATCCTGTCAAGTTGACCTGTCACTCTCTTTTGCAGGACAGGGTAACCTTCCCCCAGCCCTGGCAAAGACACACTGTACCATGCTGGAATCTGAGCTCCCTTCCTTCCCTGAGTTCATCCACTGTATAATAGTGTTAACATGCCAAAGGTTGCCCTGATTGTTTCAGGGAGGTCCTGTAATAGTTAGTAATCTCATCTTAATATTCCTTTTATTCCATTTTTCTCTTTCTAAAAGAAGAACATGTCAGATTATAACAAGTACATGAAAAAGTTTTATAAACTATAACCATTTCGTAAATATATTCATCATAAATAAAATTATCCTTATTTGGTCCCCTAAACAATAACCCTTTTCTTCCTCTACAGAGAGAGATTTTTGTTCAAGAACATGATGGTCAATCTCCTTGAAGTTTATTAAGTCCCACTACACCTACCAGCATTTTAATCCTATTTTCCTATATCTTAGTATGCAAAACAAACAAACAATCCCCCCCCCCAAAAAAAAACAAGAAAAAGGATGCAGGTACTACAGTACTGCTGAGTACTATTCAGAAAAAGGCCAGAAAGTTCTACTGATCAGTCAAGCATGCACTTTGGGAAGGCCAGTGGGGAGGAAGGAAGGGTAAGGTGGGAAATCTTAGCCGGGTAGCTAAAGCTCTCCAACTGCTATCAGTATGGAGAGACAGTATGAGAAGAGGATAATTCATCACCTGTAAGATCACACACTGTATTTTCATTGTTATTTTTTTATCACATGAAAAGATGCAGATAACATGATTATTCTTCTTTACATGAATAATCTTTAAAAATATTCTGTTTTTTCCTATAAGAACACTCCCCCGGAAGTCAACAGAAATCAATAAAGAAACAGAATTCACAAAACCAGAATTCATTTTCAGTGAAATAGTAGGACGCAGCTTCTGTTTGTTGCTGAATAGACCTCTCTACAGCTTCGTGGTGTCAAACTACCACCACTTGACTATGCTCGTAATATCCTGGCTCAGGAATGTGGGCATGGCACAGCAAGAATGATCAGGCTCAGCTGCGGTCGATCACAAGGCTGGACAGAGTGACACGGGCCATACATCTGAAGTCTCAGTTTCAGCTGTCAGTTGGGTGTCCCAGTGTTCCCCAGGTCACGTCTGCTGAGGTCTGGCATGACCGAGATGCTCTTTCATATGTCTCATGCCTTGGATGGGAAAGCCGGAGCAGCTAGTCCTGCTGGGCAACGCTCCCCACCAGCCCCCCAGTCAGAGCTTCGCTACACAGAGCATGGACTTCCTCACGGCTTGGCAGTCCCAGGAGAGCTGACTGGCTTCCTCCAGGAAGAGTATTCCAAGAGCAAAGAGGTGTCAGCTGCTAGTCTCTTTGGGTCACAGTAAAGAGTCACTTCTGCCACAATGTAATAGGCAAAAGCAGTCTCAGAGTCCACTCAGGTTTAAGGGCAGGAGACACAGAACCCCCACACCTCTATGGGAGGAGGGTGAAAGAATCTGCGGCCATCTTTAATCTGCCACAAAGAGACATGTATTTCGTTTTTCATCATGTGTGCAACCAGATGACAGTTTGCATATGAGTAAAATAACCATTCCCAAAGTGACTTCAACAAATAAATGCTTCACAATAAACATAATGTACTAAACAGATCATGTGCACAAATACGTCTCTCACTACTTCAAGTTTTTGTCATCTAAGGACAAGACACAAGGACTTCATTCGTCAGAGAGGAAGGACAGGGAAGGACACAAGGAGCTCAAAGAAGAATCAGACTCAGTGTTAGAAGTTACTTCACATTGAAACCTGGTCTCTCCGGCGATTTCCAGTTTTATCCAACAGACAAATTGGCAGCTATTTTTACACTCTGAAATATAGAACTGGAATATTTGTTTATTCTGTAATATAAATTTATGCACTGGTTGCCTTTTTTTTAGTCAAAGAAGAAAACTATACAAATGGGCCTTAATGAATGATGATACTGATACATATAAAATATCATAAAATTCACTTACGCCAGCCTTTCTTCTCCCAAACACTAAGTCCCTACTCCCCACCAAGGTAACCATTATCAGTAGTTTCTTTGATTCCTTCTAGGAAAACAAAAAATAATAAAATGTTGTCTATGCATATGCCTGCATATGTATGTAATTTCTACATATGTACATTAACACACAAGGGATCATAACAGAGATAAAGGTCCACACCTATATTTTTAATTAATCTATTCAAATATAGATGATTAAATGCCTACTAAGGGACATGCAGTGTTCTAGACATTGGAAATAAATTAATAAGTGCAAGGCCTGAGGCAGAAACATGCCTGGCATGTTCCAAGAATACCAAACAGGTAAGTGTGCCTGGAGTATAATAAGTGAGGATAGGAATAGCAAGTCAGATCAGTAAGTAGCATGAGATTTTTTTTTTTTACTTAATTCGGAGACAGGATGCCAGTGTCTTAGAGATCATTCCATTTTAGTGTGTTAGTTTTCTACTGATGCTTAACAAATTACCATAAACTCAGTAGCCGAAATCAACTTTTATTATTGTTGTATTTTCTGATTCATACTGTAAATAAGGAAGTTATCAATGATCTCCAGGTTCCCATGGGTCAGGAGGCTAAGTACAGCTTAACGGGATCTTCTGCTTAGGAAGTCCTCAGCCCACAAAGCTGTAGGCAAAGGGTCAGCCAAGCTGTATTCTGGAGGCTGACCTGGGGATGAATCTGCTCCCAAGCTCATCTGGGCTGCTGGCAGAATTCATTTCCTTGCAGTTGCAGGACTAAGGACTATGACGTTTTGCTAGCTGGGCTGGAGGCTTCTCAGCTCCAAGAAGCTGCCTGTGGTTTCTGGCCAAGTGGCCCCTTCCATAGACAGCTTACATGCTTTTACACTCTAAAACATAGTACTGCAATATTTGTTTATTCTGTAATATAAATTTAAGTATGCATTGGTTGCCTTTTTTTAGTCAAAGAAAAAAACTATAAATGGGCCTTAATTAACAATGATACTGATCAGTATCATAAAATTCATTTTTTCCAGTCTTGGAGTAAATGACATGGTTGATTACTTCTTCAAGGCCAACAAGAGAATTTCTCTCGCCAGGCTGTGAAGACAAAGTCTAATCAAAACAATCCCCTCTACCACATTCTACTGGTTAGACTTGAGTAACAGGTCTTCCAGGCACAAGGGCCTGGTCACTGGAGGTGACCTTAGTGTGTGTCCACTAGGGTCACTATCAGTATTTATAAATCTACCTCCTCCTTCGGGGCTCAGAATGTTTCTTCCCCACATTAAAGGCTATTTCTGACTTTAGCATTAAGAAACAACGTAGCAGTGAACATGTTCCACATTTTTGCAAAATTTTAAGAGAATATCTGTAGAGTATTTGGTAACAGATTGCCTTCAAACTCTAAATGCTTTTTTTTTTTTTTAGAGACAGAGTCTTGCTATGTTGCCCAGACGGATCCAAACTCCTAGGCTCAAGCAATCCTCTCACCTCAGCCTCCCAAGTAGCTGGGACTACAGGCACACCTGGCTATAAGTGCACTTTAAGCTTTGCTGGCCACTGCCAAACTCTCTCGGAAAGGATACTCCAACTCATACTCCCACCAGTGGTATCTAACACCATCCATTTCCTCCCTTCAAAGAGACATCTTCTCATGTTTCTTAGTGAAAGTCAATCACAGCTTTCTTCATATAGGTGCTTTTGATCTAGGCTTACACCGAGATAATTATCTTTCTTGAAGACTCTGTTAACACGACCTATTTTTCCCATTGTATTTTCTGATTCTTTTATACAAGGAAGCTATCAATTTTGGTAATTACTTTCAATCCTCCCTCCTAAAGGATGTCAGAGCACCAGTTCTTTCATTTGTTCTCTAGAGCTATCTATGTAGATAGTCAAACCTGTAAAGAGAACAAAACATTCCCCGTCTAGTTTTTATATACCACCTCTTACTTTTTCCTCTTGCTTTCCGTGCCTAGTACTTCCAGGACAATAGTTAATTAGTAACAGCGGTCATGTCTTCAATATTTGAAGCATTTCAACAATTAAACAGAATACTAAATTAAGAGTTAAAATATATATTTTAAAACATTTTTAGGAAGTATTCACAATTTCTGCTTCATTGAAGTAATATATTGGGAATTCATGTAAGTTTTGTCAAATGCTTTTAGGGATCTGCTGAAAGCCTTTCTCCTTTAACAATCTGGTATATCACAATAATGTACTTCATAACACTGAGCCACCCTGGTGGCTCAACAGCATCCCCTTTAGGGACGAGACCAACTCGGATTGAAACATAATCCTGTTAAAGGACTGCTGTTATTTGCTGATGTACTATTTAAGATCTCTACATAACATTCGTAAGTAAAATCGATCTACCACGTTATCTTTCACAGGCTTTGGCATTTAGTGCCCTACTGACACCAGAAAAAGAATGTGACGTTTTTCCTTCACAATGCTGTGGACCAGTTTAAATACCAACTGATTTAACTGTTTTTTTCAAGCTTAAAAGAATTCACCTGCAAAACTATCTGACTGTGGTGCTTTTGGGGGGCATAGATAATTGTTCTTTAAAAATTCTCTGTTCCTTTCATCATTTCACTAACTTCATTCAAATTTTCAGGATTCTGTGCCCTGTGAACTTATAGCTATTTCCACATTTGTTTCTATTTATATACGTGAGCCTTCTCTCTCGCATCCCCTTTCTTTCTTGACAAGCCTAGCCCACAATTTATCTGTTCCATAACTCACATGCACATACAAATTTAAGATAAGTGCTACCCTTTTTTCTCTTTTCTGATTCATTAATTTCTTTTATATGTGTTTTCTTCTTCTAATTTGGGGAGTGGGTGAATGCTTATTTCACTCTTTCTGGCTTACTTATAGATACTTTAGAGTATAAATTTCTCTTAATACAAGTTTTGCCCTATCTTTTAAGTTTTCATATGCTTGGCTTAAAGAATATCTCTAGATATTCTATAATTTTTAAAATTTCTCTTTGATCCATTATTCAGTTATGAAAGTTTTTAAATTCCCATGTAACTGGGTTGTCTTTGGGGGGGGGGTTGCTTCTATTATTACTGTTGTTAATTTCTAGACTTAGAGTACTATGGATCAAAAAAAGTGGTATTATTTCTGCCTTTTTGAAGTTTGAGATTTTTGTTTATGACCAGAAATAGATACTCAAGACCTATCAATATTGCTTCATTGTCTTCTAAATTGCTATAGGGAAATAGGAGGCAACCAGATGTATTCTCTCAATGGGTTTTTCTTTTTCCTCAAAATCCAGTAATTAAAACGCTGTATGTCTTCTATGTGGATAATTCTGAATGACTTACAAATCAGAATTGATGTTTCCTGAAATTTAGTGGACTCTTTGTACAGACTAAGTCATGCCTTTGATTCAGAAAATTTTCTCTTCTGCTTTATCATTAAAATTATTCCTGTTCTACATATTTGGTTCTGTGCCTATGATGATGCCTTCTGATGGGTCACCTTTGTCCTCCGTATCGACTGTTTTCTCTTCTTTCGTCTTTCTCCTCTCACTGAATGTGACCATTTCATCAGTGATAGTTTGTTTTAACTTCTGATTCATTTCCATTATTAATTAGTTCCATTTGTTTTGAAATGTTGTTTTGAGTGTCAGTCTTTTCGTAGCTCAGCAAACTCCTGTAAAAAATCCTATTTAATCTCTTTACTCCATTTTACGGAATAAATATTTAGTTCTTCTATTGAGATAAGTTTTAGTGAATTCATTTCTTCTCCCCCTTAGATCAGTATTTCTTCTAAAACAGACTCTTGATATATATTTTATGTTTTCCCCAACCTGCTGCAATGCATTCGCACAGACTCAATGCTGGACATACTTGGTTGGTTGGTTGATTTCAATTATACCAATGTTTTAAACGGGCAACTTTGTTAACTTTCTATTCGCACCACTACACTGTAGGTGACATCTCCTTGAATCTCTTCCCGTGTTATGAATGTCTGTTTTGTTCTGTGCACTACAGTTTTGCCTGCCCGACGCTCTGCATCTGGAGAGAATGGTACATTGGTCTGCTGGGGCTGCTGGAACAGACTGCGGGGCTTAAACAACAGAACTTCATTGCTTCACAGTTCTGGTGGCTGGAAGTCCAAGACCAAGGTGTTGGCAGGGTTGGTTTCTCCCGGGGCCTCTCTCCTTAGCTTGCAGATGGATGCCTCGTTTTGTCCTCACGTGGCCTTTTCTCTGTGCCTGCACAACCCTGATGTCTCTTCTTCTTCATATAAGGACACTGGTCCTACTGGAGTAGGGCCTTACCTTTATGACTTCATTTAACCTTCATTACCTCCTTAAGGACCCTACCTTCAAATACAGTCAGACTGGGGGTTAGGGCTTCAACATATGAATTTTGAGGGTCATAATTCTGTCCCTGACAAATGGGTACAGGGAGGATAAGGTTTCAGCCAAGCCCGTAAGCTGCCGGGTCACTGCCTTTATCTATGTGGTTTTGCCAGCATGCCCAAGCCTGTGTTCACTCCCCTGCCCAGGCTGCACACTACACCCGCAGAGGCCCTGACCCTCCAGCCCCCAGGGACTCTCAGTCCGAGGTGGCCAGTTTACCAACCACCTCTAATCATTCCCAAGGCACTCTATGAGGTATGAGACGGCCACCTGGAGATGCTCACACTGGAAGGTATCAGGGTGGGGAATGAAACTTCCCCCTCTATGCTCAGGGTTTATTTTTCCCACCTTCCTCTTGAGGCAGCTCATTTTTTAGTTTCAGTTTCAACGTTTACATTTTTTACTGACTTTCCATTTATTGCTGACTCTGGGGTGTTTTTGACAGAGAGGCCCCAATACGCCACACCCCAGCTATCTTCCTTCTCTGAAAGGAGAGGAGGCCGGTCAGGAGGAGCTTGTACCCTTGTGGAAACAGAACGTCTTTACCCAAAGCTGCCTAAATAAATCATCTTCTGCACCTCCCTCCAAAGGAGAGCGTTTTGAGCATTTCACACATACATCTGTCCCATATCACCTGTGTGGAAGGTCAAGTTGGGGGTAAAGCAGAGACGGACCTTGCAAATTTTTGGAAATTTTATTCCCCAGTCTCTAGACTTTTTCTGTATTTCACTGATACCAGGTATTTTTTTTTTCTTTTAACCTATGTTGGTTTATATTGTAAGATTCAAAGATCTGTCTTTACTCTGCCATCTCAAAATATGTTTGAGATGATCTGTTTTAGATAACAAGGGGACAAGAAATAATACTGGTGCATACGTAAGAAAATAATAAGAAAATAATTTGGAAACCCGTTACTATGCCTCCCACACTCCACATTGTAAGTGGACCAGATATATTTATTAAATTATTCTAATATCATCCTAGTTATTTTCACCTAGAGCAGGGGTTCCTAAACAAGGTCTATTCACAGACTTTGGAGTCACTATGTGCCCTTACATCGTATGTAAATGATGTGTGTACATTTACATTAGTATGTTTTCAGAAGGTGGGATTGTTACCTTTTATCAAATTCTCAAAGGGGTGTGAAACATAAAAATTGGTTAAGAATCATTGAACTAAAGTAATGAATTGGAAAGCTGCCAAGAATGGGAAACGATGGAAAATCAGAAACAATTTACAATAGTTTGGATCCATCTGAATAATAAAGTCGAATAAAAGAGTTTTAAGTTACATGGAATGTGGATAAAAACACAGCAAGACATCTAAAAAAGTTAGACTGTGGATGTGTCTGTGGTCCTGGAAACACAGTCCTGCAGAAACCACAAAATAACATGATCGCGCACAAGAAACAATTCTCACTTGGAGGACCTTTCCACATCGATCCATCAATAAGTACAACTTCCTCTGTGCTTACTAGCACATTAAGCACAAATGACCTAATTCCTTCATTAAATTTTGAAAATGATGACTAATCCTCTTAGTGGTCATTTCCCCCCATTTCCACCTAAACAGAAATGACATTCCAGAGAAATCAAGTGTTTAAAGCCTTCCCTAAGAGAATGGCTCAATTTTTACTTACTGCTGAAGTAGGGAAAGACAAACAATTATCTAAAAATTGGATAGCCTATAAATACATTTCACTTTCAATATATGAACAAAAGAAAGTTTATTCAGCAACAAATTAAAGAGAACAGGAGATAGACATTAATAACATACTTGAGATTACGACCCAGACTTCGTATCAGTTTCTGATGTACACTGTTTCTTTATATGAACATATACACAATTATTATCATTTACAAAAGGATTCTAAATCTTCCCCATAACCTATTAATCCAACTACTTTAGAGATTTGGTTTGGCACAATCTAAAGTCTATGGCCCATGTGCACTTTTGGTAATCAAGACTAAGTAATAATGATGACAAATAACACACCAGCTGTGCAGTGGTTAATAAGAATTTTCTCGTGCACGCAACCAGGCACTGACATGTGTGGCTCAAGTGACTATATAAAGCTCATGACTTTATGAAATCAAATACAGGGATTTCCTTTCTTACGCCCGCACATTCCAACAGAGACATACATAAGCACTTTTGTGCAATTTAAACTTGAAACCATCCATGCAGTAATGTTGACCAAAACACTATGCATCATTTAAGCTTAAAAAAAGGCAAAAATACCATCGTATTTTTCTTGGGACAGGAGAAAGACCACAGGGAACTTTCTAACTCTGTGGTTTAACTGCCTGAAATCCCTTTTGGAAGAAGGCAGGCTAGAAACGAATCAAGCAAGCTGCATGACCTTGGGTAAGTTAATTTCAACTCTCCAAGCTTCAATTTCTTAACATTTATCTGTACACTGCAGACATACTGATATCACCTACTCTTTCTGGGTTGGCTGTTGATTCATGGCTTGTATGAACCAGAGCTTGCCAATGTCTGGAACGCCAGGTGCTCAGCGAGCCATTAGCGTTCAACCTCTTCCCGAAGCAGAACAGAATGCTTGGGAAAAGGAATGCTGCATTTTATAATTATCTCCATTATATTCCCTGCAGGCCTAGCTCACTGCTGTGAATGAAATAGGTAAATATCTTCTGAAGATACTACTATGTTGACTCACAAAGGAATGCCTACTACGTGAAGTCTTCAAAGTGTTGACATGGTCTTAACCTGACTTTAGACAAAGAAAACGACAGGCTTCTTGTAGGTGCAAACTTAAACATATGGTCTTCAGGCTATGTTACTAGGTCTCCTTGTGTTGTAGTTGCACTATTGTATTTCTCATTAAATATTAGATTTCTAGAAAGAAAAACATGTTTTTTAAAAATCTTTTGAACTTGTCCATATAGTATAAGGCATGCAAAAGTGGTCTAATAAATCTCTGTTGAATAAATTAGTAGTTGCATAAAAGAAAGGACGCCAATTCCAAATATCAGATCATTTTACCATTATCATGAATAATTTCGTATATATATACATATATGTAAAAAGAATATAATGGACTCCTACACCTAGCTACATCAATTACTAATTCATGACCAATCTTATTCATCTATCCTCCCATCCTTAAGATTATTTTGAAGCAAATTCTACATTAGGTACAAATCTTTAGGAAGCTTTTCGTGATTAGGTTTGACTCTAGAATTTGGATAGTCATATCTCTATCGTAACAAGGAACACTTACAGGATACTGTGTACCGATCAAAAGAATTCATCACTATCTGGTCAAGAGAGAACCTGTGACACAAACAAAAGTAAAAGCCAAATCCTTCCCCCAGGTTATTACAGATGAGGAGATACTCTTAGTATGACTAGGTAAGAGACTAGAAAAGAGATGATAATTCTACAAATATCTGCATGAGGAGAAATAAGACCTTAAGATGGCTCATGGGAGAAGGAATACCAGCAGACAGCTAGAAATCATGTTTTAAATCTTTTTATCAATAGGTTTTTTTAGAGAAAAATCCAGAAGTGGAGGGAGATTTGGGGGCTGAGGGCTGGTCAGTGTGACCCGGATACCACCAAGGCCAGTCGGAGGTGAAGGGGGGGAAGCTTGAGCAGCCCCAGAGGAAAGGGCGGGACCGACATGGCAGCACTTGGCTTCTCGAGAAAACCTGGGAACCCAAGGACAGCACGCAACAGGGCTTAAGGTGAAAGGAGCAAGAAAGCTCACACAATGAGTTCTGCCCTCTAGGGTCACTCTCAAGGAGAAATCAACCAACTGGAAAGTTAAAACAAGGAGGACTTCTGAGGCACTTTTCATCCTGTGCCAAATGAGTCCAGTGACATAAGGCTGCATGGCTTGTAATTTCTTTAACCCACACTGACCACATTCTTCTAGATTCCCAGGCTCTTTGGGAAACAAAATCAGGCACTTTTTGAATGTGGCTGATGACATGCACTTCACCTTTGGAATGAGGGTGATGCTGCCAAAGCAAAAGAGGAAAAGCTATGAATCCCAATGACAGAGAACAACCTTGTAGGGAGAAACAGAACCTCATCCTCACTCCCGGTTCCTCAAGCTCCTCATGGTGGCATTAAAAGGCACCCAGAGTGCAGAAACGAATAAACACAGCAGGCCTGAGAATGCTATGCTTAGAAAAGCCTGCCTGCAAGGCTGGACCTTGGGGTTGGTGTCTGGGAACTTGGCTGGGCAACAGTTCTTTAATCTGATATAGAACATTTCCTAAATGGTTAGGATGCATCCAATATGCCCAGACTGTTTGTACAAATGTGCAGGCGTTATGCTGAACACCTCCTTGCCTTCCAGGAGCCTGGGGTTTTGGTACACACTAGGCAAAGGATGCCTGTGTGACTAGCTCCCAGCAAAAACCTTGGGCACTGAGTCTCTAATGGGCATCCCTGGACAGAAACACCATGCGTGCACGGGGTGGCATTTTCATTGCTGGGGGACAAGTAAACTCTGTGTGACCCCTCCTGGGAGACAACAGCATAGGGAAGCCCACATGTGGATTCCTGCAGACCCCACCTGTGTCTTTTTCTCTTGCCATCTGGCTGTGCGTAACTTATTATCTGCCAGTATCCTGGTCTGATGATGCAAATGGCTACATTATTACTGCAAAGGCTTTAGCAGAACACACACGGTATTAATGTAAGCTTTTGTCATTCTTAATTCCAAATATTTGCTAAAAGCACGTGGCTTATTCTCAATACTCTTGCTTACAGTTTGGAAAAATTAGTTCTTTACATATTATAGAAGTGATATTTCTTGTTTATATTTTCCCACTTACACTATTTGGTGTAATTTTAGATTTCTGAAAATATATTTCAGATATCAAAATATTCTATTTTCAGTGATTTATTTCAATCCACAATTACTCTTTATCTGCTATTTCTGGGGATCCAATTAGAGTAGTCCAGCCCATTAGCCAGTGACAATGAAAACAGAAGTCGTCCACTTTAAGCCATTTAGGATGGCGGAGCAACAGTAGAGAGATGAGGACTTAAGAATCCCACCTCCGATGCCACACTGTCCTGGGTCTGAGTCCCACTTACCAACTGACCATGGCCAAATTTTTCACCTAAACCCCAGTTTCCTCGTTGGTAAAACGAGGGTGATAATAATGTACGTCACAGAGTTGCTGAGCAGACTGTTAAATCATGATGTAAAGTACGTAACAGAGCATCAGCACTCACGGTAAATGCATCCTCTTTCTCTGTATTAATCACACTGACGGTGATGAAGAGGAGGAGGATGGTAACCAGAGCTTACTTAGTGAAAGCTTTTTAACAACGGTGAAGCTGAGTGGCTGGACACTGCCTGATGATGCTAGAGGGGACGCGTCTCAGACGGGGGTGTGTGTCACATTGAGACTGCGCACTGAAAGGGGGGGGTGGCCCTAGCGTTTGTGTTCCCATCATTACCCACTGGATGTTAAAACCAGTTAACACTTTGGTTTTCTCAAAATGCAAACAAGTTATTACGGTCATTTAATATAAAATGTGTATATTCATATATACTTTATTAGACAGCAACAGTGTAAGGGTGAAGGGACAGGCTTTGGAAACAGTCTGGGTGCAAATCCCAGCTCGGCCACTTTCTAGTTCTATGACCTTGAGCAAGTTAACGCACCTCCGTCAGCTTCATTTTCCTCATTTGTAAAATAGCAGTGAGATGCAAGGGGAAGCTCCTTCATCCTTGTAGCCACCCCAGCAGGCAGGGACTTCCATTATTCTCATTTCACAGGTAAGGAAACTGATAATGAGGTTATACAGGTCACAAAAGTCACACAACGCAGTGGAGCTGAGATTCCAATCCAAGGAATTTTACTTTAGAGCCCGCTCTGCTACATTATGGTATACAATCTAGAGCATACTTCAATAAAATGTCACACAAGGAGCCGGGCACAGTGCCTGGCACATAATCCTCTATTAATATCAACGTCAGCTATTATAATTATTATTGTTCCTGATTTATCTGGAGAGGTATGAAAGAAATAGCTCTGAAAGCTTTATTTTACAAAGAAAAAAATAGCACCAGGTCCAGCCAAAAAACCAAGCCCGCAGACACCCCACACTAACCTCTCCCAGCAAAGAAAGGCATCCATGAGGGGACCTTCTCTTGAGTCCACCTACAATACGCCACCACACCCACCCTCTCACGCTTTGCTTCTTATCTTCCCTTCCAAGTACTCTTGATATTTCTGGGAATACAAACAACCTAAAAAGGGCCACAGTCCTCATCATCACATTTGACTCTGCAAATGCCGACTGCATGCCAAGTGCTAAGCACGGAGCTAGGCTCTGAGGAGCTGTGTCCACAGCTCTGCATCTCCGGACACTCTGGCAGAGAATTCCAGAGTGAGCAGGACCTCGGAGGCCTGCTAGCTTTACGCCCACTCCTCAGTCCCATCTCTGACATGAACACATTCTCGTTATTATAAATATTATGAAGTTCTTCTTTCTACTGAATCAAAACCTCACGTCCTGGCAAGTTCTGCTCACTTGTACAGAGTATGCTTTCTCAGACAACAAAGAATAAATCTGTTCACCCTCTATGTTGCAGCTCTTTGATTTTCTGGAGACCGCCCCAGTGCTTTGTCTACACTGGGCACTTAAATGCTGCAGAATGACTCTTGTCTCTCAAATTTTCTCTTATCAAACCACTCTCGTCCCACTGGAAAATACAACATCTGTATCTACCATCTACAGCATCACATGACAGCACAAAGCAGAGGCTTCCTATGCCATCGCTAAAGGCAAGCAGACTTGGGAAGACCACATCGGTATTATTTTCCTTCTCTCCTTAAAGGGTGGAGAAGAAAGGAAGACAGAAAGTTTCCTGTGCTTTTAAAGCCTCTTTTTAAACACTCCAGAAAATGCAAAGCCCTGCTGAGAAAAAATATATATATAACAGTAAAGTTTCCGTGGCAATGCCAAAGAGGCCAACATGCATGAAAACTGGGGGGGGGGGGAATCCTCTGAAAATTTGTCAAATATTCTTGCTGTGCGGTTTTGACTTTTACACGGAACAGTCACTACTCAGGCAGACATAAAGCTTTTAGAAACTCTGGAGCTTTTATTATTGTTGTTGTTGTTGTTTAGGACATTTATTTTTCTCTCACATGAAAACTGGTGCTGCCTAGCAACCCCGTGCCAGCAAAGCTAAATCAAGAAGCATTTTAAGCTGGATTTTTTTAAAGAGATTTATTTTTCCCATTAAATGACAGGCATGCTCTAAGACTGGATGATTTCTTACACTTGATGGAAAATGGTTTGCATATTACTCACTCAGTCTCTTTTTACATTAACGGATGACAGAGACCAACCTGCAGACGCGGGCTAGGGTGCATGTTGTTTGTGTAGCGACAGGAAGGGTGCAGTGGGTGTGTCTTATCAAAAACAGTCCACAGGTTGCTGCCGCTGGGACAACAGCAGGCTGGAACGGAACGGGGATCCATTCTACCAAGGAACCTGGGAGCAGGGGTGTGTTCTATAGCTTTTGGGAAAGATAAGCAGACGCGGGTCAAAAAGTTGGCTGCAAGGTTAAAATTCAGTTTGATACTTCTCTATGTGTATATGTAATTTACTATTCTGGTGATAACACTGGATATGCTATGGTCTCAATGTGTACCCCAAAGCTCACATGCTGAAAACTTAATCCCCAAAGCCACAGTGTTGACAAGTGTGACCTTTAAGAGGTGACTAGGTCATGAGAGCTCTGCCCTCATGAATGGATTAATGTCATCTTGGGAGTGGGGTCATTACTGAAAGAGTGGGTTTGTTACAAAACCAAGTTCGTCCAGTGCTCACTCGCACACACTCTGTCTCTGTTTCTGCGTGTCTCTCTCTCTCTTGCGCTCTTGCCTTTCTGCTGTTGGATGATGCAACAAGAAGGCCCTTGCCAGATGTGGCCCCTCCACCTTGGAATTCCCTGCCTCCAGAACAGTAAGAAATAAATCTCTATTCCTTACAAATTACCCAGTCTCAGGCATTCTATTATAACAGCACACTACAGACTAAGACAGATAGCTGATGGGAAGCACATCTTTAAGCTTTCTAGGTTCTTCTGTGACTGGAGGACACTGGCTACTTGAGCACTTTGCAACACATGTTGCAAACAGGGATAAATCCAAGTGCCCTGAAGAAACCTCTGAACAAGACAAGGATAGCAGCCTTTTCAGCAAAGCATGATCATCACACATGGCCTCCATTTTCACAGGAAAAAAACCAAACATGACACAAATTATCAAAGTCCCCATTTCAAAGGTCAAAATGTCTTTATTTATTTTTTTTTTTCCTTTGAGACAGTGTCTCACTCTGTTGCCAGGGCTAGAGTGCAGTGGAGTCGTCATAGCTCATAGCAACCTCAAACTCCTAGACTCAAGGGACCCTCCTGCCTCAGCCTCCCCAGTAGCTGGGATTACAGGCCCTCGCCACTACACCTGGCTAATTTTTCTATTTTTAGTAGAGGCAGGGTCTCACTCTTGCTCAGACTGGTCTTAAATTCCTGGCCTCAAGCAATCCTCCCTCCATGGCCTCCCTGAGTGCTAGGATTATATGCCTGAGCCACCAGTTCCGTTAAAGAGCTCCCCCACCCCACCTATGAGCTAATAGGCCATTAGAATATGAGAGTGATCAGCGAGCTGTATCAAACTCAGTCTGTGTATTTCAATATATATTTTTAATATATTTTTAAATGTAGATATACATACACAAACATCTACACAAAGATTATATGAGGTAAATACCCTATATAATAAACCAAAAGCATGTAAAACCCTGAGAACCCAATAAATATTTTCTCATGCTAATCTCATGTCTTTATGCCTCACATTATACTTTCTACCCCTAAATTCTTTCAACATTTGAGCTCCGCATCTCCAACCACCTACTGGGCTTATCTTGCTGAACAGAGAGACGACAATTAAAGTTCACCATGTCACAAACTTAACTCATCTTACTCCTGCCTTGAACCCATTTTCTCCTTCCTTTTATTGATAACATCAATAATCTCCCAGGACTGAATCCTGACACCACCTTCCTCTGAGATATGCCACAATGCCAGCCCCTAGATTTTGCCTATTCCACCTCACCAAATGGTGCCGTCCACCCTGAAACTCTCATTCTCACCACCGTGCCCTTCATCTGTGCCATGTGACCTCTCTCCTGGTCTTTCGATCCTCTACTTTCTATTGCAAACCCTGCTGTCAGGCTAAGCTTTTTGAAGTAGTTTACTTGCAAACCATGAGTGGTCCCTGTACCTATATAATTAAATGCAAAAGTCCTAAAGCAGCATTCTAACCTCCCACACCTGGCCCGAATCGCTTTCCAGTCCTATCTCATTCCATTCACCCATGTTCCAACAAGAGGTGCGTTCCCAAAACACATACTTCTCTGTGTTTCTCTGATTACATTATCTCCCATGCCTGAAATGTCCTCTTAAAACGGCTCCACGTGTTCAAACTCCATTCTAAAACTGATGCAAACCACCTACTCAGAAAACATTCCAGATTTCCCACAGCTGGACTTATTCTCGGCCATACCCTGTAGATACTTTGGGACATTTCTTCTTTCCCCTACTGGACCCATTGTCTTTACTTCCCCAAAACTCATACCATGTCTGACTCACAGCAGGCACTCAGAAAAAAATGCATTGAATTAATGCATAACAAGTACACTTTGTTAAGAACAGAACTTGTGCAAAACTCACAAATTCTAAAGCACAACCCCAGTTTGAAAATCCTGGAGAAGTTCACAGCAGCCTTCCCCACCTGGGAAATACAATTTTCTGATTTGCAAGAGAAGAAAGACCTTGATAATATTTTTGGCCCACGAATACTTCTATTAAAACAACATCTTAACATATTATGTGCACATAAAGCCAAAACATATGGGTTAAGTTTCCTATAAAGTACATACGGATTTTATAAAAACAGCAAAGAGGCTAGGAGAAATTGTGATCTCCAAAGCAGATTATCTAGGGGGCTTTTTCTTACTCCAAAATTCATCTAGAGCAATCTTGCTTTAATTACATGTTGACATTTACTCTTCGCTGTAGTGACTTTCCTAGAGGCAACGCTTTTCACATTCCCAGGGAGGAAAAGTAAGTAGAAACTAAGGAAAAGAAAACGACTTCCTTTACTTGTCATTCTTCCCATCTGTGGTATTCACTTTCAGCAACACTAGCGGGCCTCTCCTTTCCTCTCCAGCCTACCCCTCCCGTTTTCGTCCTGCTATCCATTATTGTGATTTTGTCCTTCCTCACAGACTATTCCTTTTAACCTTTCTTATCCTTACCCCTGCTTTTTCTTCTTGTCCTCAAACATTTACTAAGAGGGTCTATATCCTTCCCTCCCCACTTTCAAGTCAAGGTAAGATCCTTTGGTGGGAGGATGCGGGGGTCAGTCGCCAGGGAAACCTGTGGCTAACAGGGACACCCACATCCACGTGAAGTTTTTCTGCACAACCACTCTTGTCAGCAGAAATATTCCTCCTCCTAGCGGAGCCTGGACTCTGCAGTGAAGTCCAGCTGAGCAGGAACAAAGAGCTGGGAGTGGGAGTTGGAAGTGTACAAGTAGGAAATTGGAAAGAAAAAGAGAGGTAATGGGGAAATTAGTTATCAGAACTTAACTAATCCAAACTGACACCCTCTCAACCCCAACCCCCCCCAACAGCCCTCTGCTCCCAAACCTCAACCTGCACACATAGTGAAGAATCTGAAGCCCAGTGTCCACCTCCTCCCTTCTCAATGGACAGCCTCAGCGCTTTAATTAATGTCGGTTGTGCGTTCACAGCACTATCTAGACACAGAAAGGAAGACTGGAAGCTCTCTACTTAGCTCACTCTCTCTGAGAGCGAGGCTGCTTTCATCCGCTGTAACTATTATAACTGGCTCACCAGTGCTACTTGGAAATTCCTGTAAGATTTGTTAACAAGGTGAAAGCAGCACTATCTACTTCCCAGCAAAAAATCATGTACTTATCTCCCCAGCTTCAAATAAGGGAAGAAAACAGGCAGCTACAGCATGAAATGGAGATCCTTTTATGCAAGAACAAGACCCAGAGCCAGTATTTTCACAAATAAATTGCATAAAAGTTCCCTAATTAGGATTTAATCAAATGATAGTTGAGCTACTATAACATTGTTTCAAGGCTTGTAGTCTAATTATTTCGCTTTCTAAAAATGAATGGTAGCCATCTTTCCAGGAGCTGTCTGGATAGCTTAGTGCACACTAATGAGGTTTAATGACAGTTAGACAGGACCATAAAAGGAGGCATAAATTCACCACAGGCTCCAAAAAAGAAAAAACTTCTTACACCCATAAGCAAGCTGCTTTTACCATATTGATAAAGAAAATCCCCAACTGGCTTTCAAGCTTAACTTTTCCATGAGAATGAATATTAGAACAAGATAGAACTGCTCTACCAAATAGCAAATGCAACAAGGACCCCCAAAATGCTCTTCCAATGCTTTGCTCAAAGGGACTACACCTCTGTTTGCCTGCCTCTTTCCCACTCCTCCAACCCCCCAAATGTATTGAGTTCGTTAATTCCTTCAATAAATATGAACTGAACATCCAACATGTACCAGGCATCATTGTAAGTGCACAAAAAAATCTCTGCCCTCACGGATCTAGCAGGCAGAAATAGACAAGGAAGAAAAGACGTCATATGGTATGTTAGACTGGGATTATCATTATGGGATTCCAGTCCCAAAACATGGTTTCCCCATGCCCAGATTGTGACCTGGTTTCCAACAGTGGCTGTAATATTCATCTGCAAATCCAGCACCTACTACGTGCTTGGCATATAATGCAATCTCAATTCTTAAAAATCCTTTTAATAACCAAATGAATGACCACATGTTTTAACAGTTTTCAAATTCCCTACGAGGCAGGCTTGAGGGAAGTTATTAGCAAGGTGTTGATCTATATGTGACAGAATACGGGGAAAAAAAGTTCTCTTGAAAGAGTCTAATGTATTTTTTGAAAATCATCTATTCCCTTGATTACAGAGAGACAAGTAACAAGATAAAGTCACTTAAGAGATGACTCATTTTAAATCAGAGATTCTTAACCTGCAGTGCACAGATTCAGGAATGCATGTGAACCCAATGACACCGTTAGCACAATCAGGGGCAGAGGGGAGTTACATGCATTTATCTGGGGAGAGAGTTGATAACTTTTGTCAGCTTCTCAGAGGTCTGCAATCCCCAAAAGATTAAGCAGCACTGCCCTACATAATAAACATGTTATGCCCTTGTTAACAGTAAAGGTATACTTTTAACCCTGAGTCAGCATCTTCCTTTTTCTTAACAGTTGGAATCTTTGAGGGAGTTGAGAGAGCGGGAGAGACGCAGGCACACAAGGTATAGTCCTTTTGAACTAAGCATTCCAGAAGCATCCTGAAACCACTTTTTCCATATGTCCCCCAAAAGCTGTCCCATCTCTACTTATAAATGTAGGCCAGCTAAACTATTTCAATAGATTCCAGCACCTTCAAATTCTGAGTCCAAATACAAACTGCCATGGGGCAGACCTAACACCAACAAAAGTCACACTTAGGTCTTAACTATTATGAACAGAAACCTCTCAAACATTAACAGAACCTTCTCCCATGTTCCACCTTGAAGTTCTCTCTTAAGTTCTTAATAGAGGCAAAAGAGATGCTTACTCCCTAGATCAGCCATTCTCCTTGCTGGCTACTTATAATTCTTATGAAGGGAAGGACTGGGCGCGGTGGCTCATGCCTGTAATCCTAGCACTCTGGGAGGCCAAGGCAGGAAGATTACTTGAGGTCAGGAGTTCAAGACCAGCTTGAGCAAGATGCCCCTCTACTAAAAATAGAAAAATTTAGCCAGGCATGGTGGCACGTGCCTGTAGTCCCAGCTACTTGAGAGGCTGAGGCAGGAGGATCACTTGAGCCCAGGCGTTTGAGGTCACAGTGAGCTATGACAATGCCACTGCACTCTACCAGGTGACAGAGTGAGACTTTGTCTCAAAAATAAATAATTCTCATGAAGGCAAAAATTTAACAGAACACACATGGCTACAGAGCCATTTAAAAGAACCCCTCCTGGTTTGCCAGCGTTGAAAGTTAATGGTCCAGAACAGGGATCAGCAAGCCTTTTCTATAAAGGACCAGATGCTATGTACTTTTGCTTTGCGGGCTATCTGGTCTCTGTTGTAACTACTCAACTCTGCTGTCGTACCGTGAGAACAGCCACCGAGAATACGCAATTGAGGAGAAAAGAACAATAATTTGGAAAAGAGATCATGAAGGGACAATAACGAACAGTACTTATTTCTAGAATTTAAAATGCTGACTGGGTGTGGTAGAAGAGTATATTAAAGCCATTTCTGCTCACCCCTGAGATAGATCTCCTAATTCAAACCCATCTCAACCCCATCCATCAAATCCCAGGAATGTGTCCCTCACCGCTATCCCGGGCCCAGGGGTACTGCCTGGGTTCATTTGAGGAGTTTACCCCACCCCAGCTTCTCTTCATTGACCTGCCACTCAGGAAGACCCTTTGTGAGGCAGGGTGACCTTCACAAGTGCAGAGCAAACCCAGGCTCCCTCGGCCAGCGGTCTCAGGGGAGCCCTGCCCCTCAACCCCACTCTCGATGATGCTCGTGTGGTTCTCTGGCTCCATCTCACTTCCTTTCAACTTTCTTTATTTGCCTTATTTTCCCTCTCTCCTTTTTTTAAGTTGCAAAGCCCTAACTTGATCAAGAGTACAGGACCACTATGACACACAGAATTTGAGTGACAAATCCAAGGACAGGAATGAAAGCAACATAAAATCTAAACAGTTCACAATTACTTTTCCCATATTCATTTGCATCTGGATTAAATGTTTCTTCCTTAAACCACTGAATAACACAAGACTGGGTAAGGTTCAGATTTATGGAGTACCATCAAAAGACAGAAGCTCAACGAGAACTTCTTAGAACCAAGTTCATCATAATGATAATAAAATCATTTTTAAAAAAAAAGAAAGAAAAGGGATATCTAAGAGGATAGTTATTCATTACATGGTGATAAGCCACAACTGGGAAGTCTCTTAAGGAAAAAAAGAATTTTATTACCTTTTCATGGTTTTCAATTAAGATTTCCACGACAATATTCTGAAACTTCAAATCCATGATGGCAGCAACCGTTTCTTCCTGTGGCCTCATCAGAGTCGGTCCAAACACCACTCCTAAATTTGCCACCGTCATTAGGTTCTGCTTGGAGTGATTTGAAACACTAGAATTGATGAGAGAGGAGAAAAAAGTCTCTGTTTAACCAAAGGGGCAAAAATTGCGGAATGTACAATATTCTGCAACTCTGTATTTCCTTAAAAACAGGGAGTCAAGAGACTCAAACTATCCTCAACATCTACCTCTGAAATAACATCTACCTCTAAATCCCTGCCCCCTCTTTTACTTTTCTCTCTCTCACGCTCTACTCTAGCCACAATGGCTTTCTTACTAATTCCATGTACAGTCTTCCCTTGGTATCCACAGGGGACTGGTTCCAGCACCCTCGTGGATACGAAAAGGCACAGATGTTAAAGTCCTGCGATTTGCTCTGTGGAACCTGCAGATAGAAAAAGTCACCCTCCATACCCACAAGCACCCTGCGAATACTGTATTTTCAATCAGTGGCTTGCTGAATCCATGGATGCAGAACCCGCAGATGTGGAGTCTGCAGATTCAGAGGGCCTACTGTACATGCTAAGCTTGTTTCCCTAAAAGCTTTCCTTTACTGTTTCCCACTGATCAAAATACCACCCCCCTTTCACCAGATCATTATACCCTTGTTTCTAGGGACTACCAGATCCCATGGCAGCTTTGTAAAAAAGAGCTTCCCAAGTATGCAGAGCTTGGTCAGAGCACCCACACTCAGTCCTTCAGCCCAGTGCCATTGTGCAGTGAACAACCTGGACAACTGTTCTCAGTAGCCCTGCCATTTATGCAGAGCTCAACTGAAAGATTTCATCCTCAAAGAGATCTTCCATAATAATCTTCTTTATAGTCTCATACTCAACATACATTCTCTATCTCCTTACTGTGCTTTGTGTTTTTGCCACTTATCATCTGAAACTATTTTGTACTTTTATTTGTAATCCGTTTATCATCTTTTTCCCCCAAGAAAGTAAGCTTCACGGAAGTTGGGATTTTTGACTGTCTTGTTCAACTATCTATTCACTAGCACCTAAAAAAGGCGTTCACTGAACATTTGTTGGCCAAATGAATGAATGGCCATACAAGTAGTAGGACCGTTAGCAAATCACAATATCCTCTGGCCTTCACTCCTAATGTAAAATAAAGGTCCTAAAATATAGTGTTCTTCAGCTTCCTCTCACCTCAAAAATTCCATAGTTATAATGATCTGTGAGCCATTTATATTTGAAGAAAGAGATAATCTGTCTGCTGAATTATTCAATTTTGCTTGCTTTTAAAAGGAGGAGGAAAAAGGAATGGATTCTGTGAAATAACTACCCATTGCTGAATTAAGCAAACTTAAGGGCATGTTCAAACTTAGAGTTAGATAGATGTGAAACCAAGTTAAATTTGCTAACGAACTTATAATCACATTTCCAGAATCTGTGTATGGGGCAATGTATAATATTCTCTTCTTTCCTTCAAATCAAATCTTGAGTTGTTGGCAGTGCTGTTAAGCAAATAATTATACAACTTCATGAAAGCATCGTATTTCAACGTCTTGTCCAAAACACACACGATGAGTCAAACGCCCAGCTTGCCCTTCCAGGTGCGGTCCCTGGTATTGTGTTTGCAGCCCCCGTTCCAACCCTTACAAATCCAGGAACGCTGCACGGCACCTAGAGCAAAGCGAAGAAAGTTAAAAGGAAGAAAGAGAGGCTTACTTTGTTAAGTGTTTCACCAAAATATCCAACATTTCTTTATTTTTCTCTGGCAGCTTGTGTACCAAGAAATGGATAGCATTAACACGAGATTCTGGGCTGCCGCTTTCTTTAAAAGAAAAAGAAGAAGAAAGAAAAAAAGTTAGAATACTCAGAATTGAATTTATTTCTCAAAATCAACAATGACAACAGCTCATCTTCAAGATTGTCAAACACAGAATTTAAATGTATTTCGCCACCTTTAAAAGGAAAAAGAAATCTTTCTCCCTATCTAATGCCTCCCATATGAGTTAATTTCAGCGCAGCTGCAGTTAGTGCTTTTCCCTGGGTTTGCACCGAAAACAGATATAGCTCAGATAGCTGCTGCAGCGTCTCCTTCCTGCACACTGCGCTTCAAGTCTGCTTATCATCCACCTGATGGAGTCCAGTCACTGGGTCACCGCCCCACAACGGAATGCAAGCAAAACATCAGCAAATAGGCTACCCCCTGTTAAGGGTTGAATTGTATCCCCCAGAAAGATATATTGAAGTTCCAACCCTTAGGCATTCAGAACGTGCTGCTTTAAACTGCACTTGGTATCTAACCAGGTATGGCAAGATATGGCAAGGATTGCCATACGGGACAAAGTTTTATGCACAGAGCCCTGGAAACAGATGGGATAGCGTGGCACGCCACACGGGCCACACGGGGATGCCCCAGGGTCGGTCAAAACGAGAGGAAGACAGGGTGAAATGTGGGTAAGAGTCTTTCACGTGGTTTCCCCAGAAAGAACGGGGCAGGGCTGGCAGGCTTAGCATCGGGTAAGGTGAATGATTTCAGTTGGCTCTGGGGCACAGAGGCTATCCCCAGTTGGCTGCTACCTGGGCCTGGGGTGATAAGAGCAGGAGTGCAGGTGCATGCAGAGGACTGGACAGTTCGCGTATGAAAAGCCTACTGGGGTTTAGTATCTCTAGGAATTGACTAGCCCTGGGAGCGGCAGTGTCCCCAGGTCAGTGAGGCCCCAGATGTCAAAACATCAGAATAGAAAGGCACTCTTAACCCATGACCTTATTTGAAAATAGACTGTTGCAGATGTCAGTTTAGATGAGATCACTGTGAAGTAGGGTGGGGTCCGTCCCTTAATCCAATATGACTGGTGTCCTTATAAGAAAAAGGCACAGAGGGAAGACGGCCCCATGAAGACAGACACAGGGGAGAGTCATGTCACAGCAGAGGCAGAGATGGGAGCAAAGAACCTACGAGTCAAGGGATGCTTAGGATTGCAGGGAACCAGCAGAAGCTGCCTACAGCCTTCAGAGTGAGCATGGCCCTCCCAACATCTGCAGCTCACACTTTCTAGCCTCTAGAATGGTGACGGAATACATTTCTGTTGTTTTAAGCCACTCAGTTTACAGTACTTGGTTACAGCAGCCCTGGGAAACTAACACATTCTCTTTACCCCTTAAGCTTTGGAATTAATTATCTGTGACTCTTATTAATGATGTATTTGAATCCCCTTTATTGTGTTCTTGATTGGAAAATTATCAAGTAAATCAATAAAGCGCTTGTTATTGAGGATTATGCTAGAGTTTTCAGGGGTGTCAAAGACGTGACTGATGAGAATTGGGTGCTAGGTTTACCATAACAGAAAGGAAGATTAGAAACTGCTTTGGAGGTTCACACAGAGCTAGCCAGAAGCTCAGGAAGGGTGGCACTTGAGACTGGGGAAGAGTCCAAGGAAAGGCAGACTGAGGGGCTGGGGGCACATTCCAGATGCAGCAAACAGCCAGACGACAAGCACAGGGACTATGCAGAGACAGCACCTCAAGGGGCAGCCTGAGGCCAACTTCGGTCTGAAAAGGCTAATTTGTCACACCTGTAATCCTAGCACTCTGGGAGGCCAAGGCGGGAGGGATTGCTTGAGCTCAGGAGCCTGAGACCAGCATGAGGAAGAGTGAGACCCCGTCTCTACTAAAAATGGAAAAATTAGCCCAGCATTGTGGTGCACGTCCGTAGTCCAGCTACTCGGGAGGCTTAGGCAGTAGGATGGCTCGAACCCAAGGGTTTGAGGTTGCTGTGAGCTATGACAACGCCACTGCACTTTACTCAGGGCAACAGAGAAAGACTCTGTCTCACAAAAAAGAGCCAATTTGAAGAATTTGTCTCTACTGTTGGCTTCTAAATTAGTCACCAAAAGTAAAGCAAGGAAAGGATATGAATAGAGTTAAATTTGGGAAAGGTAATCCTGACATTTTTTGAAGGATGGATTAGAATGCAGAAAAGAGCAATTTATGAGGAAAATGGTATTTGGTAATGAAGTGATAGGAAGGAAGGGGGTAGATGGTAGAACTACAAATAAAGAAGCAGACCACAGAAGTACAGATTCTCCTCACCTTATGAGGAGGCTACATCCCAATAAATCCATTGTATAGTCAAAAACTAGGGACCATCCTTATAGCCTAGAGTCAGAGTCACTGCTTCTAACTGATAGCTGAGTGGCCCTGAGCAAGTTACCTAACCTCTCTGTGCCTCAGTTTCCTCATCTGTAAAATGAAGATAACATCTCAAAAGGCCAGTATGAAATTAAAGCACTGCACTTAGCCTCCGTTGCTGGCACAAATAGGCACTCAACCACTGTTAGCTATTATTACTGTTGTTGCTTGTGTTGCTATTATTATTATGTAAGAGCTATGATGGAAAGAGTAGAACGGACGGGATTTAGCAGCAGACTGGCAGCGGAGGAGGAGGAGGAAGGCAGAGATGATCAAGTTCCATGTCTGGCTTGTCTGGTAGTTCCACCGGCAAACAGCAGTGTGGGGGCAAAGCTGGTGTGAGGAGGAAGATGACAGTGGAGGTGATTTTCAAGTGGCTAGTATCCCGCAGGTGGCTGGGAGGCTTTAGAGACCAAGTCTAGAAATGTTCTCCAAAAAATCTGACCTCTAGCACGTGGCTGAAGCTGCCTGACACCTTCAGAAAGCTAACCGAAGGCACTGTGGGGAAAAGAGCTCCAAAGACATACAGGGGACAGGCCAGCTCCAGGGCTAGGACAAGCAGGCAGACAAAGCAACTGAAGGAGGAGGACAGGGTGCGGGGACCAGAGAGGTTCAGTGTCACCAAGAAGCAAGTGAGAAGAAGCTGCACAGACTGGGTGCTGCCAGTGGTATCGACAGTTAAGAATGGAAAGAGCGGGAGAAGGGACCCTGGGCACCGCTAAATTTATCAACTGAGAGCCCCTTTCTACTAAAATGGGGAGGTTAAGGAGGAGCTGCCGGAGAGGGAGTGCAGAGTGGGACTTCAGAACATAGTCAAAAAGCAAGAAGACCGAAGGTGATGGGAAAGAGAAGTAAAACAGAACAAGACAGGGGCATTTTTTTTAAATGATAATAGTTTTTTCCTTTTTCTTATGATAAAAATTAAATACATGCTCTGCTAAAATTTTAGACAACAGAAAGAAAATAAAGACTTAAGTAAAAATCTCTAAAAATCTCATGCAATCAGACTACAAAGAACTGCAAATCCAACAGAAAAAGAGACAGACAGACACAGCCTAACGAAAAAACAGACAAAAGACTGGAGCAGAACTTCACAAAATATTTATTCATATGACCAAAAAAAAAAAAAAACCACAAAAATGGGCTAAATCTACCCTAGAGAAATGGAAATTAAAACTGCAAGGAGAGACTACTACTCAGACCCCAGAATGGCTTTGAATGAACGCTCACATCCTGGGGCAATGCTATGAGGCAACTGGAACTTCCAGACACCAACTAGGGGGGAGTAAGTAAATGGCAGAGCTACTATAAGGAACTGCCTGGCAGTATCTACGAAAGCTGAGCAAACACATATCCCATCACCCAAAAATTCCACTCACAGGTAGGTATATAACCAGGAGAAATGCACATAAATGTTCACTGAAAGACACACACTAGAATATTCACAGCAGCATTCTTTGTAATAGCCTCAAATTGGAAACAACCCAAATATCCGTTGACAGAATAGACAACTATACTGTGGTGTATTCCTACACAACAGAACACAACGACAATGAATCAACTACTGCTTCACATGACATGGATGAGTTTCACAAAATGAGCAAAAGCAGCCAGAGAGGAGAGAGAGGATATTCTGTCTGGTCCCATTTACATAAAGTTCAGAGACGACAACCCCAAGCCACATTGTCAGGAGAGTGGTCACACTTTATGGAGGTGGAGAGGGACTGCATGGGTGTGAGAAAGGGCTTCTGAGGTTCTGATGATGTTGGATTTCTTGATGTGGGGCCTGATTACAAGTATATCTCCACTTTGTTAAAATTCATTAAGCTGTATACCTATTTCTGCACGTTAGATTTCAATAAAAAGTTCACCTAAATTAAAATTATCAATAATAGATCTTACCCTAAGATAAGCTAGTAAATCCTATGTTTAATGTTTTCATACCGTGTTTCCCCAAAAATAAGACCTACCCATAAAATAAGCCCTAGCAGGATTTCTAAGCATTTGTGCAGTATAAGCACTACCCCAAAAATAAGACCTAGTGATGGGGGTGGCTACGCAGCGTATCTGCACAACCCGTGCATTTCATCACAGAGCGGTAAAGAAGATGAGCAGCCCTTCTCATCTGCCCCATGAGAGCTCTATTGCTCGACATGAGAGATTAGGGCCAATGGTTCTGAAGGAAACAGAATCGCAAGAAATTCAGGATGGAATTCGGGGTTTGGAGAGTTAGGATGATGTTGCAGGAGAAGACGACTTAACTATATTTGAATAAATGTAGATTGTTGTACCGTACTTAAAAGAAATAACACATACCCTGAAAATAAGCCCTAGGGTGTCTTCTTGAGGAAAAATAAATATAAGACCCTGTCTCATTTTTGGGGAAACACGGTAGCTTTCCTTCCTTTTTTATAGTGAAATGTATAAACAGCCTATTTAATAGATCATGGATATCTTTCCATGTCACTAAATGCAGCACCACACCATCAATTTTAGGAACATCTGGATTGTTTCCAGTGCTTGCAAAGTTAAGTTTGTTCCAGTTTAAACTCCCAATAACAGTGTCTGAGGGTGAGAAATGAGGTTTTACAATAGAGGACACTGAGAGAGTTGTTGCTAAAGAAAAAGGCTAAGAAATTAAAAAGCACATGATAAAGCAGAACACAAACAATTAAATCATATTATGTAATAAAAAACTTTTATATACAAACTAAATTTATCACTGGAAACAAAAGCACAACTGTCTAAAGTGTTAGGTAATATTCTTTGAAGGGGGGAATGAATGAACAAAGTGTTAGGTAATAAATTATAATCCAGTTCTTAATCTGGCATTAAAATCAAGACCTAATCAATGCTGGAGAAAACAAAAATATAAATATATAACAAGTTTAATTCACAGCTCTGATTTTAAAAAGTAAAATTAGAGCAGAAACGCTGAAAAATAGTTAAAAATTCCAAAAGAATGAAAGGATAACTGCTGAGGATAAGAATTTTATACTTCAAAAATGGAAAAATTAGGCCGGGTGCGTTGGCTCACGCCTATAATCCTAGCACTCTGGGAGGCCGGGCGGGAGGATCGCTCAAGGTCAGGAGTTTGAGACCAGCCTGAGCAAGAGCGAGACTCCATCTCTACTATAAATAGAAAGAAATTAATTGGCCAACTAAAAATATATATAGAAAAAATTAGCTGGGCGTGGTGGCACATGCCTGTAGTCCCAGCTACTCGGGAGGCTGAGGCAGAAGGATCGCTTGAGCCCAGGAGTTTGAGGTTGCTGTGAGCTAGGCTGACACCACGGCACTCTAGCCTGGGCAACAGAGTGAGACTCTGTCTCAAAAAAAAAAAAAAAGGAAAAATTTTTGAAAACTTTGTCCTAAAAAGCTATCTCTCACTTATGAATATATCTGGTCATTAACAATCATCTTTCTCTGATGAAAACCTTGTTTTAATATTTCAAGATTTATAATACTTAGAAACACAAGCTAGAGAAATAGTTTCCCACCCTCTAGGGATAAGGTTCTTCATTTTTCAAAATAGAGTAAGTTTTGAGAAACAGAGTCAAACCTTTTTTCACTTTCTCTCCAGCCCCTCTCCCACCCTAAGCTACCCTCACCTCTTCTGAAATCAAACATACATTTTTTCCAAGTCTGCTTTTTTCCCCTCTTCTTCATCCTCTTCAAAAAAATATTTTTCAGTAAGGCTTTTAAAAGACAACCACTCTTTTCTCTATTTTATTTTGACATTAATCAGAGCTTTCTATTAGCAGGCATTTATATATGGCTACAACATAATATCTTTAAGGTACTCAAAAAAAGTTGTCTAAGAAAAAGTTAACTTCAGTTGCTCATGCTATATGCATTTTATATTTTAATTGATATTAATTGATAAAGAATGAAAGGCCTAACTTTTTTTAAAAAAAATCTAGGATACTAAATTAACCGTAACACCAAATTCCTGAAACACGCCAGGGAATTAGGAGTTTACTGTAGTAGAAAAAGCATTTTAATTGTGAAACTACAAATAGGCGTCCACCACACTGTAATGTCCATCTGCTGATAATGCCGTGCCAACTCGTGGAGACTGAAAAAGATATGATCCTGGAGCTTTTCAGAGACATACAGGCAGATAAATATTAAATTATTTCAATATTTAAATGTCAAAAGTCAGTAACACGGTAATTTTAGAAAGGCATTAGCAGTAACCATCCAAGCATTTCTCAAGGGACAAAGGGCTTCAGTCAACAGACATCAAGTGTTCCAGTTCTTCTGTGGAGTTCCCGTCTACTGTGAAATTAATACAGCAGGCTAAGAGAGATGGATGCCATTTAGCATTCAGTTCCTTTTATTCCCAAGTTCCTGAGTCCTTCTCTGCCAAGAACCATGTGCTTTTGTCTTGCTTCCCATGCTCTTTTACCAAAAAGGATAGAACATTCTGGTTAGGCAAACACCAACGTCTTGTATCCTATAATAGTTGTGTTTCTCATGATAAATGACTAAAGAACTTTATGGTTATGATTTTGCTTCCCAGGAACGTAGACTATGGTAAGAAAATATACTGGCCATAGCAGCACAAGTGTTCCGGTTTGCATGATAGTTAAGAGATTTTTCGGATGATGCAACAACAGGCATCCAGGCTTTAGCTGTCATTCTCACACTAAGTTTACTGTGTGTCCAACTCTGAAGAACAGGCCCACTCTTCTACAATGTTATACCAAGGACTCTGAGCCCAAAAGGCTGATACACAGACCACAGACTGCAACATTCTCAAAGGGGAATGTCACGCAGCAATGCATCCCAGCCTTCCTGTGGGGGACACAGTCTTTTGCATTCCCGCATAGACCAAGTAAACTTACGAATTTCAACACCAAAATTCTATTATAGTCTCTCACAAGATAGATGGTCTCTAATTCCCTTCAGCAAGTGTATTTTGGAGCTAACAGAGTTAAATTAATTCTCTTAATTTTTTTTAAAGAAAAAACCAATTTTTAAAAATTTTTCCAGTGCATTCAACATTGAACAGTAAGTCAGTAAGTAGATTATTGTAGAACAAGGAACAAAACAATTTTGCTTTGCATGGTGACAAAATAGAAACCAAATTCATATTTGGATCATGAACTCTTGAAATTAACACAGACGCTCTCAACACAAAACTGGGAAAGAAACTAGGAAAGAAACTGATGAGAGAAAATGAAGGGACCCAGGAGAAACCTTCAGAACTCTCAGCAGGGAAGGTAGAAGAGACAATCTCATCACCACAGAACAGATGGAAACCACCGCACATGACTGAGAAGAATCAAAAATTAGTTTCCAGGCTGGTGTGAGAGGCGGTAACAAAGACTGGCGATGCTTAGTAATTTTAGCAGTCAGCTCAGCGAACAGATACTTTAGCAAAACAAGGTAAGCTGTGTCATTGTTAATGGAAAATGAGAGCTTAACCACAATCCCAATTTTCTAACAAGATTCAAAAAGGGGAGACTAATTTTGGCCGCCTGATTTCTGTAACTGTTTTATTCGATACTTAAAAGTACATATGCAAAATATTAGAGGCTCTGCTCCCACTCTCTTCCTAAGAGAGGCAGTCAGTGCAGAGAAGGGTACTCACAAGAGATTAAAATAAAAAATTAAAGTCTACGTTGCAAATGTTGGCCCCTAAAATACACCCGTTTAATGCATGTACTTTTTCTCATTAAATAATGTTACTGCAGGTCCCATTCCAACCACAACTGCACTTAGGTGCAAATCCATGCCAATAACCACAGTAGCGACAGCATTTCTTTCTAATAGTCCTGTTATTCAAATCACTGTGAAGACCCTATTACAGCATCCCCACGAAGTCAGGAAGCAAGACACAAGGTCTTGGCCCAATAGGTGACTATCCCTTTTGCATTTACACAATCCTTTTACCACCCTGTTTAAAGATATCTTCAACAAACTCTTTAAACACATTTCCTATGCCCCGAACTTTATTACCTATTAAGTAAGTTCCTACCTCTTAGGAACTTCTTCACCCAGTAAAATACATTGATATTCAAATTTCAAATACACTGCCTTCAGTCATGCGGCATGATGACAACGCTAATGACACTCCCTTGTGGTAATTTAAAACCTTATTCCATAATCACTTTATCTTTTTCCAATTCTCAAAGGATTCTAGATTAAAACTGGCACTCTTTTGCTTTTTCCAGTCTCTAAGCCAAACAACATGAAACAATTGTCCTCCAACTAAGTTTAATTTCGCTTTCCCTAGTTTGCCAAAAATGCCACAGGGAAGAAATCAAAACAACTAAGCATTTGTTTGAGTTTTTGCCAAGAAAACTTTCCCCCACTCCCTTGATCACACAAATTCTCTTTTTATAAAAAAAAAAGTCCCCTTCCATGTGAAAACAAAAGTGAATAGAACTCTATTTTTGCCTTTTCCAAAAGTCTATTTTATATGTACGGTCTAATTGGGCCTACACATTGCTTCTTTCTGCAACATACTAAGAACCTTTACTCTGGCTGGAGCAGAGACCTCACAAGAAGATAACATTTAAAGCAATGTTCAGGCAGTCGTAACATGGGTCCCAAAGGAATGGCTCTAAGTTTTTCAAAAGATTAAGCTATGGAATACATCCAAGGGGAGAAAATAAAAGGAAATGAAAATACAATTACAGCTACTGTCAGTGCACCTGTGAAAACCAATACTGCAGGTTTTAGCCAGTGGAACTGGGGTTTGAATTTTAACTAAGGTTCCCTGTAATCTGGCAACTTACTTAACATGTCTCAACCTTCATTTCCTTAACCATTAAATACCTAACACCAGTGTACTTTACAAGACTATGATGATTAAACAGCATGTGTTGAATATAAAAAGTGAGCTGTATGATAATAGAAAACAAGAAAGCCTCAAATGAGTTTGACTTGCAAAAAATTTAATCACAAAATTCCACCCAACTATAGGCCTTTCTCATTTAACATTTCATCACATATAATTCGCTCTCCATCAAATACTGTTTGAGCTTCTGGCATTAGCTCATAATATTCCTTCTGTCTGTAATTTACAACTAAATATCTTTCTATGTGAAGCTATCTCCAACCTACTAATCTTTCCAAATCTGCTAATCTCCCCAACCTTCTGCAAGTTAAACATGTCTGTATCCCCTTAGCATTTTGCTCATGCCATTATTATATATTTTATGGTATAATGAGAAGTATGTATGCCCCAACACTTGCTACAGAATTGGCTCATGGGGGCAGGAATCCTGTCCTGGCTCTACATATCCAGTATGTACCAGTGATTAGCACACAATAAGCAATAATTAATCTTTGCGAATGAATGAATGTAGTGTTCCTTTTTTCACCTTCTAAAACGGGGAAAAATATATTCTAAATTGATTTCTATCTTTAATACAGATTGCAATAACAATGAAGTTAAATTTTTCATGTGGAAATTTTTGGTTTATAATACTTATCAACCACAAAACAGCTTCTATGCACCTCTACATAATACTTACTGGCTGGAACAATGAAATCTCCATGTAACTCATAAGTCATGAGAGGCTCCGGAAGACTCCTGTGTGAAAAGGACAGCTCAGAATTACAAAGCAAATCCAAACAGATCACCTCTGAGTTTATTTTTTATAAAAGAGTGTTAAATGTGTTGTGCATTTCTTAATTAACATGTAAAACTTCCCTAGAGAATACCTTTACATATCAAAAAAGATATATACATCAAATGGATCACTTATTAACCACTATTTGCACCATCTACTATCAAAGCTTAAGCAGCTACAGAAAGCTATCAGGTCTAATACTTCATATCTAATCTTGGAACGTGACTTTACTAACATCTGGTTTTATATATAAAACTTCCTTCCACACATTAATGTATTTAAGCTAAACATCCCATCTAACCAAATATAGGCATATAATTTTGAAAAACCATCTCTAAGATATTAATTGAAGATACCACAAAAAATACATAGAAAAGATCAAAGAAATCAAATCCTTTTAAATATCCCTATTATAAAAATAAGAACTTTTTTACATTTATGCCTATAAAACAAGAAAAGTGATATAAAGTGATAACAAATATACATAGCATTTTCATATTCTATAAAACAAGTTACATAAATGGTATTATATTTTATCCTGTGATCAATAGAATTGGACAGTTCATCTTGCTACCTATCTTTAAAAGACAAGATCACCTAAGTTTATAATAAACACTTAAAGAACACCTAGAAAAGGATCAGTCTGTACAGCCTTTCTGGAGGGCAATTTGGCAAGATAGTAGGAACTTTTAAAAGGTTGAAATCCTTTAACTCAGAAATTCCTCTTCAAATGTTTAATAAAAAAATCAAAGTAACATAAAAAAAGTTTTTAAACATTTAAAAAGGCCAAGAATACTGCCAGGGATAAAGAAGGTCATTTCATAGTGATAAAAATGTCAATTCATCAAGATGCCAAAACAATGCTAAACGTTAATGGATCTAATAACAGAGCTCCAAAATACACAAAGAGAAAACTGATAGAACTGTAATATGCAATAGACAAATCCCAACCCATAAGCAGAGATTATATATCTCTGTCTCAGTATTTGATAGAACAAGTAGAAAATCAGTTAGGATACAGGAAATTTGAACAAAACTGCCAACCATCTTCACTTAATTGGCATTTCCTTCACCTAAATGACACACAACCTAAAAGCAACAGACCACACATTCTCAGCGCATATGGACCATTTTTTCCCCAAGATAAACCACATTCTGGGCCACAAAACAAATCTCAATAAATTTAAAACGGTTCAAGTCATACAGAGTATATTATTCATTGATTAAAATAACATTTGAGTTAAAAATAAGAGAAAGACATCTGGAAACTCCCAAAGAAAAGGAAATCAGGAAGTATTTTAAACTGAAGGTAATAAAAGTACAATGTATCAGAATTTGAAAAATGTAAGTAAAGCCATACTTAGAGGGAGTTTTATACAACTAAACATCCACATTATAAATAGAATAGAAAAAAAAGGTCATAAATCAAAGACTTCACTTTGTGCCTTAAAGAACCAGGGGGTAAAAGAGTAAATTAAACCCAAAGCAAACAGAAAAACAAATATAATAAAGATCAGTGCAGAAATCAATGAAATAGAAAGCAGAAAAAGAACAGAGAAAATAAATTAATCCAAAACTGGTTCTTTAAGATTAATAAAATTCATAAATCTAGTCGGAATGATTAGGAAATAACAGAGAAGACACAAATAACCAATCTCAAGAATTAGGTGACTGTAGAGTCACTGCAAGTTCTAAAGACATTAGAAAGATAACAAGAGAACATTATGAACAATGTTATGCCCATAAATTCAATTTAAATAAAATAGACAAAGGTCTTGAAAGACACAAACTACACAAAGCTCATGCAAGAAGAAACAGATAACCTGAGTAGTCCTGTATCTATTAGAAAAATTGAATTTGTAGTTAAAAATCTTGCCAGTAAGAAAATGTGGGCTCAGATGACTTCACTGGTGAATACTACCAAACCATTAAAAAAGAACACCAATGCTATCCAAATTCTTTCAGAAAATAGAAGAGGGAATACTTTCTAACTCATTCTGTGAGATATGCTTTACTCCAATGTCAAAATTAAAGGCATTATAAGAAAACTACAGACCAATATCACTCATGAGCATAGATGCAACTATCCTAAATAAAATGTTAGTAAATCAAATTCAACAAGATAAATAAAAGGATAATACATCATAATCAGGTTGGGTTTATTACAGAAATATAAGAGTGGCTTAATATTAAAAATATATATATGTGTATGTGTGTGTTTCTGTCAGTGCAATTCACCATACTGGCAAACTAAAGAAGAAAAACTATATGATCATTTCAATAGACAATTTAGGAGAAAGAATCACCTTTCCCACAAATGATACTGGAATAATTGGACATCCACATGCAGAAATTAACTTGAATCCCTACTTGATATCTTATATAAAAATGTATGCAAAATGGATCACAGGTCTAAGTGAAAACCTAAAACTATAAGACTTCTAGAAGAAAATATAAAAGAAACTCTTTGTGACCTTGGATTAGGTAAGATTTCTTGATACAGCACCAAAAGCACAGTCCATAAAAAGAAAAATTGATAAATTGGACTTCATCATAATTAAAACTTCTCAAAAAAAATTAAAACTTCTCTTTGAAAAACACTACTAAGAGAACAAAAAGACAAGTCACAAACTGAAGAGAACATTTGCAAAGGATAATACTGAGAAAGAACTTGTATCCAAAATGCATTTAAAAACTTTCAAAACACAATGACAATTTAAATTTATAAAAATTGGGCAAAAAACATGGACAGACTATTCACCCAAGAATATATATATATATGGAATATAAGCACATGAAAAATGTTCAACATTACTAGTCATTAGGGAAATGCAAATTAAAAGTACAATGAGATACTGCTATGTATCTATTAGAATGGCTAAAATTAAAAAGACTGACCATCTCAAAAGTTGACAAGGATGGAGAGGAAGTGGAACTTTTATATGTTGCTTGTGGGAACTTAAAGAAGTACGTTAACTTTGGAAAAACATTTATCAGTTTCCCAAAAAGTGAAGCATACACGTGCTGCGTGATCCAGATATTCCACTCCTCAGATTTATCCAAGAGAAATGAAAGCCTATGTCCATTCAAAGATTTATATACAAACATTTTTAGCAGCTTTATGTGCAATAGCCAAACACTACAAACAACCCAAATGTCCATCAACAGGTTAAAAAAAGTTGTGGTGTATCCATGCAATGTGCCAGCAATTAGCAGTAGGAAGGAATGAACTGCCAGTGCATGCTACAAGATAGGTGAATCGCAAACTAATTATGCTAAGTGAAAGAATCCTGACTTTTTTTTTTATAAAAGCATATACTATATGATTCCATTTACATGAAATGACAGGAAATGCAAATTATTGTATAATGACAGAAAGCAGATCAACGGTTACCTACAAATGAGGTGGTGAGAAGGGAGGGGTGCAAGAGAGGGATTACAAAGGGCACTAGAAAACTTCTGGAAGCGATGGATAGGTTCATTGTCTTGATTATGGTGATGGCTGCACAGGTGTAGAGATATCAAACTTATCAAAATGTATACTACAAATATGCGCAGCTTATTGCATGTCAATTATACTTCAATAAAGCTGTTTAAAAAATTAAAAATAGATGCAAAAATATATTTACAGGTACATATGTTCCTTACAATTTATGAAGCTACAGTATATACATGCACACACAAAATGACAATGGTAGACAAACTAATACTTTATGTACAAGTGAAAAAACATTGCTCTTATTTCCATTCTCCCTCCCCTTCTTCTCCTAATTCCCATTTAAAGAAGAAAAGGGGGGAAAAAATCAATTACACCACAGCCTAAATAAGGAGAAAGAAGGGCCAATCAGAAGTAAACTTTTGGGGCTTTTGTTTCAAAGAATGGACAGGCAGGAAGTAGTGAAGAAGAAAAATGGTTATCTGGCAGAGAAGGAAAGTTAAAGAAGGTTGGGGGCAGATGAGAACATTTAGAAAAACCACAGAGGGCATTTCTTTTCCAATAAAAATGAATTTGTATCTAAATATCTTCCACAAGCTACTTATATCATTGCCATATGTCTAGCTAGGAAATGCAGCATGAAAAATAAATATTGTTAACGTTAGGGAAACAGTAATAAAAATGACAAGTTCCCCATCCAAAATTTATTACACTGAGTCACCGCATCTCTCAGCCTCCCACCCAACATGTTTTTAAGCCACCTTTCTTTGCCACCCGTTGGGATCTGTTGGGGGATATAAATCATAATATTTACCTAAGCTGGCATTTCCTTCCCAAAAAGTCCCATTCCAATTTCCAGGCTTAAAAGAAGTTTCCTCCAGGTAAAATCATTTTACTAGAAATATCACAGAACAGCTCATTGGTCCCTTCACAATGGGAAACTGTTGTAATAAACACATTGCTGGAAATCAAAATGATGGTCTGCATAGATAAGAAATCATTCAAAGGGCTGGTGGTCCCCTAAAACACTAGAAGTTTAAAAAAAAAATTGTCTCAAGTCAGTAGAAAAAGGGAGATGCCATACATAGGTCCGCCGCACATCTTTTTCTTTCTCCAAGACCCTGGAGGATCTGCTTCTTGTTTTAGTTTGGTGCTTTGGGGGTTTGGCTGTTTCCCTCCTTCCACCTCCAACCTCCCATCCAATAAGATGGCTGGGTTATTTGCAGTGAGAGGAATTTGAGGGCAAGAGCTTTTTTTGGGTGAGAAAAGCTATATTCAGCTTCACGCCACGGTGCTGTGAGTGACAGAGCTGGGACTCCAACCCCGGCAGGCAGGCTGGCTTCAGACTCCCTGCTCTTGACCATGACACTGTTATGACCTCACCTGGGGAAAGAAACATACTTGCTTGAGCCATAACCCTGTTGCCAAAATGGAGGTAGATAAAAATCTCAGTTTTCTCCCGTTTGGTGCAATGCACCAAAAAAAGTGTCAATTAAATCCTAATTACTGCATTTTCAGTTGCTAAAAATAACATAGGGGAAAAGAACAGCAACCCAACTTTCAAATCTCCCAAGGCATCTGCCATCTTATGATAATCACTTTATCACATTCAGGCAGAATGCGAATTTTGTTAGGAGTGAAGTTATATAATAATAGCATCTCATAATGTCGTTCTGTAAGCAACGTTTGCTTAAAAGTGGAATTCCATAGGAGGAAGCAACGTAATGAAAAGAAAACGGCAGAAAAGGCAACACAAGACCAGGAGCAACAAGAAACTAGCTTCACACAGTATCAAGTTCCAAAAAGAAATTGCACTAAATTAAAAGATTCTCTAGTGTATTAAACTAATTCCTCCCACACGGAAAAAGAAAAGAACCATTTGGAGCAGGAGGGAAAAAAGGACACGATTTACTGCCAAAGAGTTGGATTTTTACCTTTAGTTTCCCACCAATAACTGAGTCATGCTGGTCAAATCCCTTTCCTGTGCTAGGTATGAATTTACCAAACAGGAAAAGGTATTTAAAACCACCTCCTAGAGTGGCAGTACTTCTGCAGGTAACGTCAACATATGCAATTTATTATAATTTTACATCCCTTACCCATTCTTTCCTTCATCTGCAGGCTTTCTCAGTCTCAGCACTATTGACATTTTGGACCAAATAATTCTTTGGGGAGAAGGGCGAGTTGTCCCATGCATTGTGGGTTTAGTAGCCCATTCCTGGCTTCTACCAGTCAGATGTCACCCCTCCAGCAATGGTGACAACTAAAAATGTCTCCAGACATTGGCAAATATCACCTAGGGGGCAAAATCATCCCCACCTGAAAACCACTGCTATGATACTTCTCAACAGGCACAGCTCTGGCTGCTGCCAATAACTGTCATGAACAAGACACTTAAAATGCCTATCTTCAAGGAGTTCACATTCTAATCCTAGAGTGGGGACTAACAAGATTCATTTTTACCAAAATTCTCACCTAAACCACAGTTAGTCACTATCAGTGGCAATCTAAATATAAGTATGTAGATTTAGTCTTAATGTTACCCCTTCATTGAGGAGGAATAACAATAATGTACTTCATAGTTTAAAAATTTAAACCAATGGCCAAAAACATCTTTCTTTATATAAAGTACTTGAAAATAGGTAATACGCACCTATTATCCATTGATAAATTTTAATATTAAAAAGTAGGACAACCAGGCAACACAGGCCACCTGATGTGACTTAACAAAAAGAGCATAGCACTACTACAATGTATTCTTGAAATAAAACAAAGCCTAACCTAAATCTAACAGTCTATTTGAAAACTATTAGTTTACAGGAAATAGGATGGCTAGAGAAACATATTAAATGGCACCATGAGGATATAATCAGAAATGACCCAAATCCATCAATAAATAAATGCCAATGGCAGAGGAGGGGAGGAATGGTATAGATTAAAAGAAACCAAGTGAAATGCTGCCCCCGTTTAAATCCTGCAGGATTTAATATAAAAAAGACTTTTTTGAGAAAAAAAAATTGGTGAAAATTGAACATGGACTGAGGTGCTACATATTAATTTGGGGGGTATAATATCCTGATTGTCTTTTTTTAAAACTCTATCTATTTTTAGATAAATACGCAAGTATTTATAGCTTCAGTAACATATTTTGGAAAATCTTTAAAGCATTATCTTTAAAAAGCGGTAGTGAGACTGATGAATCAAGAAGGGTAGAACGTTGATAACTCAAGCAGCAGGATAAGAGGGCCATGAGGATTCATTACACTAATCTCTCTGGTCTTACGTACTCAAAATTTGTCCTTATTTTTTAAAAATATGAAAAATGTAATATAAGTCAATTCTAATGTACATATTGGAAACTAAGTAATTTTTACCTGAAAAACAACCTTATGTATGGTTTAAAAGAACTGATCCAGCCGGGCGCAGGAGCTTACGCCTGTGATCCCAGCACTTTGGAAGGCCAAGGTGGGAGGACTGCTCAAGGCCAGGAGTTCAAGACTACCCTAGGCAACATAGTGAGACCCCCATCTCTACAAAAAAAATAAGAAAAATTAGCCAGGCATGGTGGCATATGCCTGTAGTCTCAGCTATTCAAGAGGCTGAGGTAGGAAGATTGCTTGAGCTGAGGAGTTTGAGGTTGCCGTGAGCAATGATGGTGCCATTGTACTCTAGCCCTGGCAACACATTGAGACCTTATCTCAAAAAAAAAAAAAAAAAAAAAAAAAAAAAAAAAAGAGCTGGTCATATGGTAGCCTTGCCATGTGTTTGCCATACAAAAATGCAAGTCTCCAGTGGACCCACAGCATGGGAATTACAGTTATGATTTTTTTCATCCTTTTATTCACTTTTTTCTTTACTCTCTATATACCTATTCCTCATCTAATCCCAAACTTATCATTGCATTTCTTTATTTTTTTAAAAAAAGGATAATGACTCATAAAAATGCTGAACCCTAATTCTAGTCCTAAAAGTTTTCAATAAATAGAAAACTATCTTAAGACTTCATCAAGTAAACTTCTTTTCTAATAGCTTAGTGATTACATGTTATCATAAGGGTTTAAGTTCAAATGGTTTAAATTTAAAATAAAGTATCTTCATTTTAGCCTAAAATATAAATATTAAAGGAATTCAGTAAGTTGCCTTTATTCAATAAATCCTCAATAACAAGTAGTTTCATAGTGTTTAATTCTTATATCCCATATCTACAATAGACATCTATTTCAAAACCCAAGTCTATTCCAATTTCTATTCTGTTGCAATTCACTTAACAATTGATGTTCCTCTACTATTTACCTTACTTTCTGGAACACTATTAGACACCTCATAAATTTTCCCCTTTTTAACAAGGTTTAATTATTGATACTTATGTACAGAGTTGGCTTCTGTTCATGTTACATATCTAAATAGTCCATTCCTTCCTCTTGTTACTTAGAGAGCTTACCTCAAATACTGTTTCAGGGCACTTGTTATTGTCTTCACTTCCCAATCGATGGAGTTCTCCAGGTCCACTTCATTGCATGTTTTTACATCTAGTGAGCAAGCAAGCAAGAAAAAATAATTAAAACCTTGAACATTCAAAGGCCCTCTTAACTAGCTCACGAAGCTTTCGTTTTTAAATGACCAAACAAACCACAAAACATTAATCCTGTGGTTTCCTACAAAAACATTATATACAGTTTCTTTAAAATGCTATAAGCCAGGTTCTATTAGTAGACATTTCTAGCACTTCTGAAAACCTGAAATAGAGATCAAAGCAAAAGGACAAGGGTTGGGCTGGGAGTAAGAAAGAATTAGACATAGTATAGCATAACATCCACAATCACGATTCATGTACAGCTATTATCATCATTATTGTCAAACGTATTGCTCAGCAGCCATGGCTTAGAGCAGGAGTCTCCAAACTAGGTGAGTTGTATAATTATTTCGTTATACATTATTAATACAATATAATAATAATAAAGTGCACAATAAATATAATGCTCTTGAATCACCCCGAAACCATTCCCTCCCCCCCTCCTGCCCCCGCTCCTCAGTCCGTGAAAAAATTGTCTTCCATGAAAACGGTCCCTGGTGCCAAAAAAGTTGGGACCGCCAGCTTAGAGTATGTGGCATTTTCAGTTGTGTGTGTACAATTTAACTTGTTTCAGGTGCCATTATTGCTCTCCCACTGTGTTATGACAGGGGGGACAGAGAGTGGCACTGTGAATGGCAAAACAACTATCAGAACGGCAACAAGCCCGTGAGGAAAGGGATGATAAAACTGGTCCAAAACACTTCCAAGATTTGTGTTCATTATATTCTCTTTCTGAAAATTAACATATGATCAACCAAAACAGATATATGATTACACATAGACTTAAAAAGTCATTTATGGGCAATCTTTCACATTAAGGCTACAATGCATATACTCATCCAGGAGGTATTTATTGGCAGCCTCTATGGGACACTTAATGACATTCACACTAAACTACACTAGTTTGCTTTGTCCTAAAAATGTGTCAATGATGTGTTTCTTACAAATACCCTTTGAAATGGCTAGTAAGTTCTAAGGCATGTGGCGCGCACACACACACACACAATGTATGTGAGGGAGTTAGTAAATTATGAAAAGGGAAAAGTCCATCCTGATTGAAATAAATAAAAGCAAAGGATAGCAAGAAAGGCAAACACTCTTGAGTATGGTGACATCTTTGACCCCTGTAACTCTGGGCTAGTACACTCAGCTGTGGCTCGGCCGCAGGGAGAAGTGCAGAGTTGGTGTCATAAACCCGGGCTTAAGTGCCTGCACCAACCTGGACCAGCCATGCCAGCCCAAGCAAATGGTTCCAAACTTATCCAAATGTCAGGTCTTCGTCTGCACAGCAGAGAGAATGTAAATGCTCTCATAAAAACTGCTAGGAGCATCAAAGCAAATGAGGAATGTACAGATTTTCGTCAATTATTAAATGTGGCAGGTTATTATCACAACTGCATCACTGAAAAGTATAAGCAATTAGTGAGGTACCTACCCAAAGGGAGGAGGTGGGAAATGGACTATGACGAATGATACTGAGCCATCAGTATCAACTTGCCTGGTTTTCTACACTCCTATTATGCAAAGGAAAAAATAAGAGATTCATGGAAGACACTATTTCTCCCTCACTCCAGAATGATGTCCCAACTAAGACAAAAAAAAAACTAGTTGTGTCAGGGGTTTTTTTTCCCCCTTATACTGTATTTGTCTACATAGAGAAGGAAACATCTTGTTAGTATTTCCTTTTTAAAAGCACTAAAAAGAAAAACCTGTCAAAATGGGACCACCACATTAAGTCATGCATGCCATTTAAAAAGTTTTAGGCTTGGGCATGAAGAAGAATGGATGACAACTCAATGCTGGTCTCAAACTTTTTTTGAAGATCAAGTAAAACAGGAAGGGATGGTTATTTCACAGCCATAACATCATGCATATGAAGTCAATTACTCAAAGTTCTGGAGACTTTAAAGCACTTCAACATTTCTTGATTACAGCAACTGACAGCAATATGCAATAAACTACAACAATGGCAATTGACACTGATTACATTTTGATCAGTTCCTACAATTCAGAACTCATTTGTTACTGAGCTTGTCAGACAAGCCACAGATACATTCAAGAAATCAAATTAAGCACCCTGATTAAAGGTGCAATCCTTTATAACTGGGTCTAAATAATTCTGTTCTAAAGGCTTTGCCAACCAATTACTTCAGTAACTGAATATTCTCTCTCTCATTAAATCAATTATTTAAATCTCATTTTAACATACAAGTCAGATAACATTTTCAATCAACTTGCTACCAGCAAATCACCTTTTTAAAAATCCAAGAGGCTTCTAAAGGAAATCTTTTATTTCCAGCTTTCTACCAAATTATCATTATATATTTTGAGAATTGTATTCTTTCTACAGAAAAATAAGCCATCCTTCTAAATTCATGGAATACAAAGCAACTGTCACATCAGAAGCTAATGACTACATAGTGTCTATGTTACTAATCCTCTCCTAAAATTTCACCGTTTTCAAATAATTCAATCATCCCCAGCAGTCCTTTTACAATCAGCGGATGCACTGGGACCAGGCAGAATTTAATAATTTATTTGGGATTCAAATATAAAAATACATTTGGAGTCTTCATTCAGAATATATGTTCCATTATAAATTAAGGTAAAAATTATACTTTCTATCTGATCAAGGAACAATATCTCATGGATTAGTTAAAAATCTAAACTAACAAGCAAAGATATAAAGAGTTGATTTTTTATTTGGGTGAGTGGTTCACACTTACATAACCACTGGTAATTTTTTGAAACTAGAAACTTTCAGCCCAACCTAAATGCAAAGTGCCATTTTATGCAGCTGCTAGCGCCCTACTCAACACAGACTTGGGTCCAATTTTAAAGTACTTGAAGAAGCACAGTGACTGGATGAATTTTGAAAATATGCTTATATAATCAAAACTTAGAATTGTTTCAGCTACATTTGTTCATTTTTCCCCCAATCTATGTGACAAAGCTGTCATATAAACAAATTAAACAAGGTAATATTTTTAAAGAAAAACTCTCCAAATTTTTTATTTCTTGTTTTCTATGGTTCTATGTCCAAAAATAAAAAAAAATCATCCAGCCTTTTTTGCAAATAGACTGAGAAATAACCACTGAGTTCACCAAAGCACACAAGCTACCACCACATTTTCTCACAATTTCTCCTTCTTTTGCTATTTCATTCTAAAGGTGGGAGGGAGAAAACATAACAATTCTAACTCATATCAGTCCTCATCTACCATGAACTATTATAATTGACCTTTTACATTCTCACTCCATCTACTAAAAAACCATGAATCACCCAAAGACACCTCATCTAATATTTTCCTTGCCTTCCCCCAACCGCTCCAAGTTTCTACTTTAAAAAACAACAACAATAAACTTTTACCAGATGGTGTGTGCCCTGTCTTAGACTGCAAAGGGGAAGAAAGGAAAATGACCTGTAAATGAAACGAAAGCAATTGCTCACATGGGCATTTTCTCAAAGGCTCGCTTAGAATCCAGCCAACTGTTCCCTTCTGCTCACAGGGTGGAGGATAACTAAGAAGGCAAACAACTCTCACCAGCAGGGGGAGGAGGGCGGCTATGCACTCCTGTACCTGGCCTGGAGGAGTACAAATGACTTCTCTATTTAGAGAACTTCCTGTGGTCAACTGCCATTATGCTTTCATGTTGGCAAGAGTGGGGTTAGGAGGACTGGGGTGGGCAGAAAAGTTTGGAGGAGGGAGGGGAAGAGGAGGAAGAAAGGAAGATGACAATGAAGAGAAACAGTTTTCTCTATTTTAAAACTAAATGTGGGCCGGGCATGGTGGCTCACGCCTGTAATCCTAACACTCTGGGAGGCTGAGATGGGTGGATCGTTTGAGCTCAGGAGTTTGAGACCAGCCTGAGCCAGAGTGAGACCCTGTTTCTATTAAAAATAGAAAGAAAGAAAAAATTAATTGGACAACTAAAAATATATAGGAAAAAAATTAGCTGGGTATGGTGGTGCATGCCTGTAGTCCCAGCTACTCAGGAGGCTGAGGCAGGAGGATTACTTGAGCCCAGGAGTTTTTGAGGTTGCTTTGAGCTAGGCTGACACTATGGCACTCTAGCCCGGGTAATAGAGTTGAGACTCTGTCTCAAAAAAAAAAAAAAAAAAAAAAATACTAAATGTGACGGGGGAAAATATACCAGAAAAAGGAGACAAGTGAAAAGAAAACATGCAAGAGATCAAGCACATACCCTTCTTTAGAAACCATCATAAACTTTTAGACATGAGTATTTAAAGAACACTTAAAACATTTTAATCAACAATACAAAACATTCTATGTAAAAGTGACAATAAAGAAACTAAAGGAAGTAATTAGCTCTCAAAAACTAAAAAGGAACAAGTAAATGGCAGATCTTGAAAAATATAAAATGGCTTGGAACTTTTTCTCAGATACTTAAAAATTATTTTTTCATTTCTATGAAGAAAAATGCATTACAAACAAAATGTACATTGAAAAACTTCCAATTTGAAATAAACATATTACCTACAAGAGTAATAATGTAAACACTGACTGGTTTAAAAAAACAAAGTTAAAAATTTGAGAGACCCATTCAATTTTTTTTTCTCTTTAGGATACATGTGTAACCTTGAAACAATGCAGAGATGTGGGGAAAGTTGTAGAGAATCAGTATCTATGGGATTATGCATACATGACTATTCAAAACTCTAAAATCCTTTTTATGGAAGAGGTATTAAACTATTTCAATTTGAACACTCAAGGAGAAGAAAAGGAAATACGTATCATCTTAAGAAAATCTTAAATTGATTAGGAAATAGTGAGTTAACAAGAACTAAGGCTTGTGTTGGTAACAAAGTAACAAGAAAATGGCATTAATGCTAATGAAAATCCAAAGTTTTGATTGACAATCTTAAGTTCATACTAGGAAATCTTTATAGATTAATTAAAATAAATTTATATTGTGCAGCCCTCTTAAATGAATTACATAATGAAGAAACAAGTCGGCATTTCTCTCTCATATCCATTCTCTAACTTCCTATGTTTGCAGAATATTACTGAAAACCCAGCATTTCCCTTGCCAGCATGTTGAATGAGGCTGTGTCATGCTTGTGTCCTGGACTTCTCTACTCTGAGGCTCACGAAAAGTAAAAAAAGTTTTCCAGGTCATGAAATTTTGAGGGTTTAGACATTTACAAACACCTTGTAAGTTAAGGACATTTCCCATAAGCAGAGGAAACTACCACCCTGAGTTCAGCAATGCTGTACATGTAGGATTTTATGAGATTAAGAACAAATTTTGAGGCAGTTTAGCACTTTGAGGTGACCACAGAAACACCCTTGTTCAAACTTTCCTAGAACATGAACAAGAAGATAATAGAAATAATGCCAGGGTCCTTATGACCAATTTACTGCCAAAATGCGCCTTTCAGCCAAAATTTCCCATTCTGATATCAATACGGTCTTCCAGTTCTAATCATATAACACCATCTTGGAAATGAAAAAAGTGTTTCTAATTTTAAAACTAAGTAAAAGCAGATGCTGTAGTCCCATTAAACTCTTCCCGCTGCTACTGCACCACTGGCAACCTGAGTCTATTTAATTTGGAGACCACTAATGGTAGAAAGGAAAATCTGACTGCCAAAATCACACACCCAAGTTAACCCAGAGAGGCAGAAAATGAAAACAGCTCAGGCAAGTGAATGTATTCTAATAAGGCTCTCCAACTGATGATGGACAATTTTTCCTGTGGTTAATAGCTAAGAAAAGGTTGTTGCTTATTAAATCCTTAATTCAAATACAGCCAAACAAGCAATCTTATCCGTAACACGTCACTTGATTTTATTCATCTTGGTTTATGCTTCATATAAATGAGCCTTTGCTACAATACTTTGAGAGGCAGACAGGTTTAAATGCATTCACAGCACACCTGAGGGCATTGTTAATATTGATTAATTAAAGTGAGATATCAAATAAATTAACATGTAGCAAGATCATAATGACAGACTGGTTTGATATGCAGGCCCTCGCCTGAGAAGTTATCATCACTCCTCAAGAGGCAGCCTGTTTTGGGGTGGGGGAGAAGTGGAGTGTCTTACAGGTGGCAATGAACTGACAGCAGCGTGTAATGTAAAAACGCTTTGTCATTCACATAATGTCTAGGGTAATGAAACGAATTCACTTTCTGGCTTCCTCTAGTCTGCAATGCCAAAGAACACAGTGTTATCAGCACAGATGGAGCATGCATGGTTCTGGAGAAGAGCCTGGTGTGAACTACAAACAAGCCACTGTGAATACCAATGAATCCCTGAGAATCAGACCCTTGCTGTCAAATGACAGTTTTGGAAGCTCCATAAAAATGAGCGAGTCCCAGTGGTCTTGTCCAACCAAATATACTGTCACAATTCTGGACAGGCAATTTGGAAGCCATGCACATCATAGAATCCTGACTGCTACTTTCCATTGAAAAACAAGCATAAGAAGAAATTCAACCATAAGCTGCATTCTTTTCTCTTTCATTTCTTAATAAGAGGTAGTCAATAATCTATGCTGATGCAAATATTAATCTACTTCTCTGGGTCGACTGTCTCTGCCCAGGAGAAAACTTATCTGGGCAGTAGAAGACAAGAATGGAATCACAAGTATGCTGTACATAACTATAAAATATTAAGTTGTAAAGTCTATGAACATAAACAAATAACACATGGAAAAATGATTAGAAAAGAGGCATACCCATCAACATACTCAGAAGTCTCTGGACCTTTGAACTCACCCCCACAACTCTGTACAATCCTTGGTCATTTATACCTATGGAAGAAACAAAGTGTTAGCAAAATACAACACTACCATATTTTAAAAGCTGTCATCAAGCAGTCACACTCAGAACCTTTGCTAACTAACATTAGCACATTCCTGTTGACTACAAAAATAACTTTTGACAAAAGCAAGTGTTTACCAACTTGTTTTACTAGCTTTGTATTTGAGAGTTGTGGCTGAAAAATAATCTCGTAAAACAATGTTCTACGTGGACAAAAATGTCATGAGTCAACATTAATAAAGTAAGTATGGACACACTGAAATCTATACCAATGCAATTTGTAAAGATGCACTAAAACTTTTATGTTTCTTATGTTTACTGATTGTTTACATTTTTCTTGAAAAAGGCTAGCCTTTTAAAAAATGTGTTGACGATTAGTACATTAGAAAGAAGTCATTATTTGGATGATTCTTGAAAAACCATGGAAATTCATTAAAAACTAAAGCAGAGGCCGGGCGCGGTGGCTCACGCCTGTAATCCTAGCACTCTGGGAGGCCGAGGTGGGCGGATCATTTGAGCTCAGGAGTTCGAAACCAGCCTGAGCAAGAGCGAGACCCCATCTCTACTAAAAAATAGAAAGAAATTAATTGGCCAACTAAAATATAGAAAAAATTAGCCGGGCATGGTGGCGCATGCCTGTAGTCCCAGCTACTTGGGAGGCTGAGGCAGAAGGATCGCCTGAGCCCAGGAGTTGGAGGTTGCTGTGAGCAAGGCTGATGCCACGGCACTCTAGCCTGGGCAACAGAGTGAGACTCTGTCTCAAAAAAAAAAAACTAAAGCAGAACTGTATTTTTTTCAGAGGAGTTGTTGTATGTCCTGTCCAACAAGGAGCTCAGAAACTTCAAATAAATATCACCACAAACTATATGGCAAAATGAACCAGATCACTGCATTCTCTCTCTGCAGAGACCTGAAAACAAAGTAGCCCTGAGCAAAAGAGACAAATAAAGGTAAGAAAATTTATTGTCAAACATAACTTAGTATGCTAAGCAAATGTCTTTTATTTGGATTCTGATTGGAAGAAACCAGTGGTAAAGTTTATTTTTCAAGCAAACAGGAAACTCTAGCATTAAGGATATGTAAGAAAATGTCCATTTCTTCACGTTGCATCCTGAAAGGGGTGAAAGTAACCTTGGATTTGTTTTAAAAGGAAGGAAGGGACAGATGAAGCAACTGTGGCAAAATCTCGATCATTACTGTATCTCGGTGAGAAGAATATGGGGAGTTCTCTGTCCCAATCGCTCCATTTTTTTCATGCTTGAAAAATTTCAAAATAATGACTTCCTAAAAATGTGACTTATATTTACTTCTCAAAAGAGTTGCAGCTTTCTGGCGGTGTGTTTATTTTCTGTGTTATGAATGTTAAAACTCACAAGAACACAACTGGCTGACAAGGAGATGATGCCTCAAATCTCCAAAGTTTCAAAACAAAATAGCACAACAAAAAGGCCATGGAATTTGCCTAAGGGTGTTTACTTTCTTTTCACCTCCCTACTTGGAGTGATGAAATGAATACTAGACAGAGGCTAAAGAATTAGATTCAAATCACTGCTCAGTCACTCCCAACAGGACAAGAAACCTCTCTGCATCTCAACGCTGCTTCTGAGATCAAGGACTGCATCCCAGGCCCTGCGTTATGCTGGGAGGGAAATGAGATGACACTAACACGTGTTCTGCAGATTATAACTCACAGCACGCACACTCACTTTCATTATTCCTTGCCAAAAATCACTTGTTTCCTTCTTTCTCTACTTTTTGCCTTTTATTTATTCCTCCTTACTCATTTCTTTAAGCTTTGCAAATGTCCTATTTTTTTCTTCTGTTATGGGCTGAACTGTGTCCCCCCCAAAAATTCAAATGTTGATGTCCTAATCCCCACTACCTCAGAACGTGACTGTATTTAGAAATCAGGTCTGTAAAAGAGGTAATTACGATATCACAAGGTCATTAGGGTGGGCTCTAATCCAGTATGATCAGTGGCCATATAAGAAGAGATCAGGACACAGACACAGAGAAAAGACCATGAGAAGATGACCATCTACAAGCCATAGAGGCCTCAGAAGAAACCAGCCCTGCCAACAGCTTCACATTGGACTTGTAGCCCTGAGAATGGTGAGAAAAGTCATTTCTGTTGTTTAAGTCACTCAGTTTGTGATAGTTATGGCAGCCCTAGTAAACATACACTTTGTCTCTCAATGATCTCATTAGAGCTCAAAGAACGAGAAGAGCGAAGGCTGGCCCTTCATTTTCATAAATCTATTCGGAATGCTAAAGAACCACAGCAGCAGAGATGTGCCTTCCTGGTAAAGAATGCTCACGGACTCCAAGAGAGGAGAAAAACACAGCGCAGCCCTGCCGGGAGTTGGGAAAAAGAAAAGGAAGAAGCCAAGAAACAAAAATCAGAGACCTTCTGAGACTGCTACAGGGGAGAAGACTGAGCCTCACTCCTTCCTTCTTTTAGAAGCCGCGACGGCATGTCCAGATAGCTGAAAATACCAGATGATTTTTTTTCACTACTACTCTATTTAAGAAACCTAAAATAGTTTGACCTCAATGCCAGAAACCGAAAGAACAAGTCTTATTTTGCAGTAAAACAAACGTGCCTCTATGAAAAGTGCCTGAAATACATGGAGAGATGAAATAAGAATGTTACTTCAGCACTAATCATCATTCTGTGCTGGTAATTACTATCAGATAATTGATCAAGTTCAAATTCATCAACCTGAAAGGAGAGTTAATTGCTAATGCATAATGAGAGGTGCAAGGGGGAATTAAAGCTACTCAACACAGTTTTTACTTTTTTTCAATGAAATTTAAAATAAACCTCTTACAAAAGCAGCTTAGAAATAGCACATAAAAGGCATACACTCAAGTGTAGTCAGATTTTCTGTTTCTCATTACACTGTTCTCAAAGGTTCTGGACTAACAAACAAAATGAGGATTGGAACATACTTTACACACACATACATGTTCACACAAAAGCTGTCAAATAAGAATATAGACCACTCAATATGCCAAGGCATATTAGTGGGTTTCTCATATCCCCTCTAACTCCTCTTCCAAATTTTCCTCTTTCAGCCAAACGGATCACTATTTCCAATTACTAAGTATTAGAATTTTGAAATTATCTTTGACTTCTTTCCTGTCACTTTCCAAATGTAAGAGGTTAATGCCTTCTTTCTTCAAACTTCAAACCAATCTCTGCCTCTTCAACACAGTCTTAAATTTCGTGCACACACATTTATTAAGGAAACCCTGCAAAAAAAAAAACACAACTATAATCCATTCTAAACACCATCTTCTTTTTTTTTTTCTTCCTATCTTTTTACTTTTCAAACCACTTTTATTATCTAAGGTCCTCTCCATCCCCATTTAAGAGTGAGCCATTAGCTCAAGCCCACATTCGCCAGTCTTAACCAGTATGTAAGGCAGAAACACAGACACCCATAGTGGGCCCCACCTCACCCACCTACATTTAATGCAGAGTATTCGCCTTAATCAGAGCACACTGCTGACCATCACCCACAAATAACCAAGTGAGTTCCATCCTCCTTGACTATGTTCAGGCTGAAGTCTTGCCAATATTGGGAAGACTTCCCCTATTGGGAAGACTTTCCTTCTCTTCACAGATTTACTCATCTGTCATGTATTTATTCATCATATATATACAGCCAGGGGCTATTCTGCTTGCCCAAGATTGAACAGTGAGTATAATAAAGTCCCATCCAAACCTTCAGAACCAGATAAATCCCCTCTTCTCACACCAGCCGGCAGTGATATTCCCTCATTGTGAATGAAATTCATAATTAATTCCTTTTAACACTTGATTACATTTTAAAACAAGTCCACAATCTCTTAGTCACAATTCCCAAAATCAAAAGTTTGAATGAATAGGAGTCCACAGTGATATCCCCTTATCCTGAACTAACTCATAATTAATTCCTTTTCACACTTGATTACATTTTAAAACAAGTCCACAATCTCTTAGTCATAATTTTCAAAATCAAAAGTCTGAATGGCCGGACAGGGTGGCTCATGCCTGTAATGCCAGCATTCTTGGGAGGCCATGGCAAGAGGATCACTTGAGCTCAGGAATTCAAGACCAGCCTGAGCGAGAGCGAGACCCCTTCTCTACCAAAAATAAAAAAAATTAGCCAGGCATGGTGGCACACACTGAGGCTGAGGCAGGAGGATTGCTTGAGCCCAGGAGTCTGAGGTTGCTGTGAGCTAGGCTGATGAAATGCACTCTAGCCTGAGCAACAGAGCAAGAGTCTGTTTAAAAAAAAAAAAAAAAATCTAAATGGATAGAGAAGAGTGACGTGGAAAATGATAGAACAGAAGATAAGCCACTCCCATTCCTCAAACAAGAACAGGAATTCTGCACCCATCCACAGTCAAAAGTCTATATACAGGAGCCTTAGGCTTCAGGTAGGAGTTTGTAAAACCCTGGTGGAGCCCAAGACCTTGGAGGGTCATTTTGAGTGCAGACTGACAGCCAGGTGACTAATCTGTCAAGCTTGCTCCTTGGTACAAGGCTGGAAATGGTTCAGTCCTCCAAGGGTCTTGGCTACAACACTGTTTGGACTGAGCCTGCAACCAAAACTATCTGCCAAGGGGTCCAGAAGGAATCACGCACATTAGTGCCTTGTCTGCCTGCTGACATCAGTCTCAGCAGTACTTGCAAGTTGCCCAGTGGCTCAGCTGACCAGCCCCCCTCAGGCAAGGTCCTAGCTCAGAGCTGCTCACATGAGGACCGAGAGGGAGACTCGCCTATATCTCATACCTTGGGAGTCTGAGCCTCCCTGAAGGGCTCATCAACCTCTGTCCCAGGGCAGATCCAAGCTTAGACCAGGCCCCTCCCACTGCAATCAGGGAGCTATCCTGGTTATGCTAAGATCTGCTGAGCAGCACACCCATCTGGGAACTGGTACAGTCTTCTAGACTCAGGTCCCTGGTCAGTGTTCCCACATAGGCCCAGTACCTTCCTTGGGTCTTCGCCAGGTCCCTCTAGGCCAGAAAGCCACATCAACCTAGGAACCCTCAAGAGACTCATGGCAAGCCCAGGCTTAGAGCATCTTCTAGTGCCAAGAAGGCTGCAGTGGTCACAGGTTCAGGGAACTCAATAGTCAGTCTGCTTAGAATCCCTGGAAGGTGCTCTGATGGACAAGCACAAAGCCAGACTGCAAAGACTAAAATAAATACCTAATTCCTCAATGCACAGACACTGCCACACATTCACAAGCATCAAGAACATTCAGGGACCAGCGCAGCAAAGGGCACCTACAGTCCCAGCTACGTGGGAGGCTGAGGCAGGAGGATCACTTGAGCCCAAGAATTCCAGGCTGTACTGTGCTACGATCGTGCTTGTGAATAGCCACTGCACTCTAGCCTGGGCAACATAGTGAGACCCTCGTCTCTTTAAAAAAAAAAATTTTTTTTTAAAACAACACTCAAGGAAATAGGGAAATATGACCTTATCAAACAGACAAAATAAGACACCAGTGACCCACCCTAAAGTGATGAAGAAATGTAATCTCTCAGACAAAGAATTCAAAATAGCTGAGCTTCCTTTCTCAGTGATAGCTGAGCTTCCTTCTCAATGAACTCCAATAAAACACAGAAAATAAATTCAGAAATTTACCAGAAAGATTGAAATAATTTTTAAAAATCAAAAAGGAATCCCGAGCTGAAAAAAGTCTGAATGCTTGACCTGACATCAGCTTAAGTATTTTCCTCACTTAGCATGAATGTTCATATTTCACCCTGTTAAAAGGAGTTTCCACACCAAATCTATCTGGACATATAATATACTATCCAACATACGTCCTATATTGCCTTAAATTTTTTTTAACTTAAAAAAATCTACATTTCAAAACACAACCAGCCTTTGAATTTTCACATGAAGAAATGTGGACATGTATTCCACCTTCTCTCCCCAAATATACAGAGATATTACTTGCAAAGATATCAGGTCAACCTTAGTGTTGTTTTGTTTTCTTGAGACAGGGTCTCACTCTGTCACATAGGCTAGAGTGCATCATCATAGCTCACTGCAACCTCAAACTCCTGGACTCAAGCCCTCCTCCTGTCTCAGCCTCCTGGGTAGCTGGGACTACAGGCATATACCATCACGTCCAGCTAATTTTTCTAATTTTTTGTGGAGATAGGGTCTCGCTCTTGCTCAGGCTGGTCTCAAACTCCTGGTCTCAAGCGATCCTCCTGCTTTGGCCTCCCAGAGTGCTAGGATTACAGGTGGTGAGCCAGCATACTCAGCCTAGTTTTTGTCTATGATACCTTTTATATGCTAGCTTGCACAGAATGGGTATGGCTAGGTTAATATGACTTGAAATTAACTTAGAATTATAGATACAGACTGCAGCCAAAATCATAATTCAGAACTGAAAAATTAATATATCCAAATTATTATAACTTTTTAGAATATAAATGCTCACTGACAGAAAGACTTTCAATAAAAATGTGTAATCTGGTCCAAGTGTTTACAGGTC
>VBSM01000483.1:8911335-8963801 GCA_008086735.1 Cheirogaleus medius
TTTTTTTTTTCTTTTCTTTTAATAAATAAGATTGGTTCTGATCATTAGTAAAGAAAAGGTAAGCTGTTCTTCATTGCAGTGATAAGCAGCTGATGACAGCTGTGCCTGGGTAAAATGGATAAGGTGAAATCAAATGTGTCTTACTTCCTACCATCTGTCTCCTCCAATCTCCCACAACGTTGTCACAGAGCACTACCCACATCTTCCTTGAGGAGAGGGTCAAAAAGTGGGAACCAGTCAAGTTCCATCATCATCTCTGCCTAGCTCTTTCTCTCCTAGAACCCAAATGATGTTTCCAGAGCCAGAGTCAATTCAACTCCAGAAAACACCTGCAAATACTGAATGCCAGTGGGCACCCACAGGCCCTTGGTGGGATGGAGAAGCAAGAGGGAAAATAAGATGTTCTGGGACTGTAAAAGAATGAGTTGCAAAAGTAAAATAAATTCAGTTAAATAAGAGAGGTGGAGGCGAAGGCTGGAATGGCTGCAACTAGCAAGTCAATGTGGTTACCCAGGGAAAAACAAAAAGAGGCATTTAGACTAAAGGAAGCAGAAGAGGAGAGAGTTAATAAAAAACAGGAAAGGTAAACAGGGACAAGAACACGAAATGAAAGGAAGGAAAATTTGCAAATAAAGGAGAAGATAATAGGATAGAAATTATGTACCATTTAATTTCCTGCTAATTTTGTAAGAATTGTTGAGGACTTACTATATTTTAGGCACTAAGATAGAACAAAGTGAAGACAGAATAAAATTAAAAAGAGAATTAAAATTAAAAGAGAGAGAGTAACTTGAGGCCAACGAGGACAGGAAGTCCTTTTTTCTTTTCTTTTCTTTTTTCTGTTTGGATTCTGGAGCAGGTTCTTTACCAGATCACTCTGTATTCTTAATATTTCAGCTGGTCCCTAGCCCATGGTATGCATTCAACAAATGAATTGAAAAATTAATGAATGAAATGTGAATAAATGATTAACAAAATGATGCTAATTAGTAAAGGGAATATGGAAAAACATACAAGACAAAAATAGATATAACTAGACAAAGTAGAAGGGCTTAAAGTGGATGATAAACACTTTTGATGATAACAGGCACAAAAGGATTATAAAGGATTTTGCAGCTGTATGATTCTACAGAAAGACATTATCAAATTCCATGGGTCTATAAACTAACATTCACTCAGCTTTCATCTAGTAACCAGCAGAGTGCCTGGCACAGAACAAGGTACTTAATCATTATTCGTGGAGTGACTGAATCGTTTGTTTGCACTTGTGTGTGTTGACAGCGGGTGAAAGGTCGTTAATGTACATATTTGCATTCACCAAATTTACATCAAAAGTTTGCAACATTTCATTATTAAAGAAACTCATGTGCATATGTATACATTTGCATGCACAAATAAAAATGTAGGTCTGCATATCCCTCCAGTACAGCAAAGACAAATTCCCCTAAGGATTATATGATAAACATATACTTTTATGCATTTGTAAATATTAATCATTATTTTAAATGTCCTCTAATTATATTTATGCATTTTATCTGTAATTATAAATACCAGCTAATCTTGAAAGAGTCTTAAAAATAAAAGGAAAAATGCACTACTCATGAAATGATTAGAAAAACTACTCATGAAATGATTAGAAAAACTTGTAACAAAATACCTAGCAACATGGCTAAAAATGATATACTATAAAGGTAAAGAAAAGCAATGAAGAGACTCATGAATATTGTTCCAGGTCATAGATAGGCTAGAAAAATGTGATAATGTGTTCCTGCATATATTTATACCTAATTCTCAATAAACACTATGTTTAAATGTCTGTGTAAGTATAGTAAACACTTTCCTGGCTATCTGCTGCACTGGGTTACTTAAAACAAACAGGTTCATACACAAAGATACCCTTCCAAGATACTTAGCAATTCATAACATTTTAAGGTCCTGTCAAAAATGTGTATTTATATCAAATTGGCTTTAAGTATAAGCAGACAGAACCAAGAATGATTTGCTCTATTCCATCAAAGGGATATATGCACCATCATAAACTGAAGATATTGTATTTACATAATTCTAAAACTTTGGAAGAAGGATGGATTATTTTTAACGCTTACAGTGCATTAAATACTGCAAAAAGCAGGATAAGAAACGATTCCTAAGCATTAAGACAGAAGATTAACTATAGCTGAATAAAGATAAGTTCAAAATGGTACTGAATAATATTTTAAACTTTCTGGACCTTGGTACCTTCATTTTTTCAAAAAGCCTATCTTGAGCAACATAAATTTGTTAAGGTTGCAAGATATAAATTATTACAAGTTAAGGTGACCGATACCCTGGAAACTTCCAGCTCTACCAACTCTTAGCTGTGTGACCTGGCAAGTTACTCAATCTGTTTGTGCTCAACTCCTTCACCTGAAAATTGGGGTTAATGATGAAACAGGGTGCTAAAGATGATGTTTATAGAGCACATGCATGAGCTTCACACACACCAAGCAATCATTAAAAGCTTGAATTGAAGTATAAAATTCAAAATTAATTTCAAAATAGCGAGGCATAACACATACAAAAGTCACTCCAACCAAGGTATTTTGTCTACGGCCCACTTTCATAAAACAAAGCACATGCTGGGAAGAGAGTCAAAATTTATTTAATAAGAATGACTCATAGACAATATAAAACTCTTGCTCACCAATAACATTTGCAATTTCTTTTCCTGGATAATTATTTGGGCAGATAGAAAAACTTTACAGACAGCTGCTATCTGCCAGCAACTCATCTCCATTTCTCCTACCTATAGGTTTTACTTCCACTTGCATCTTGGCCTTCACATAGTCTTTCTGTGTAAGCCCATTTCTGTATTGCGATGAATAGTCTCTCCACCAGCACGCACTTTTAGGAAAGGTCTCAGGATTTCATTCCCAAGGTTTTCCCACACCCAAACAAACCAGAGACTCAACACAGAAAAGACATAGCTTGGCCCAGGAGGGTGGCTGTACCCATTGGGGCTGGCTGTCACATCCCAGCATAAGTCAGAAATATGAAAAAAGAACAAGGCAAATATCCACTTCCAGGTCTAAAACCATATTTTTGGAAGTACTGATCATTTCAGGGCTAGAAAGACACATCTAGGCTTGACTCTAAGTCTCATCCTCTGGAATCCAAGTCTCAAATACAAAAGGCGGGTGGCTTATTAGCTGCTATGTTTACATCAGGGTCAAAATGGACTATGTACTACCTGTGGCTGGCCTCGTTTCCAGTTTCCAGCCAACACAAGAGAAAGCACTTTAGCTTCAGACCAGACACCCTAGACTTGTTGCAATTCCTTGTACAACCACCCAAGCCACTGGTGAAGTCCCTAGACAGGGAGCAGAGGAAAGAGACAGTACTAGGGAGTTTCGTCTTTCATTAATAACACTTGGAGTCCCAGAGATCTGATGTCTACCTGTCCCAGGACCTAACAGAGACACCAGGTATATAACTCAGTCAACGTGCCCTTCAGTCTTTCCTTTCAGAACCGTGGCAAAAGGAGTATCTCATAGCCTCTGGCCTTTCAGCAGAATTCGGCTTCCTTACCACCACCAAGTTGCGTTGTTGAACATCTATCTCTTCTTCTCACCCAATTTCCACTGCTGGAGGATAATTCTGATTTCGAGTCCAAAGACAAGGGTCTGAATCCCAGCTTTGCCACTTCTAGTTGTATGAACAGGTTTACCCTAACTTGTTCCAAGCCTCAGATACCACAGGTGCAACGGAGCCTAACAAATAACATGTATCTGCTCAACCACCTACAGAGTTTTGTGGAGATTGGGAGACAGAGTATATGAAATACTCTGAAGACGTAAAATGCTATTAGGATTTTAGATACTGTCAGATGCAAATTCCACACTGGCATTATGTCTGCCACCAAGAGGCCTCCCAAGGAGTTGCAGAGATTCTCCACAAAGGAAATGGGTCTCTTTTGTGCTGATGATGCATTTTCAGAGGTCCATGGAGAAGTTAGTATGGGAAGAAGGCGGGAGTAACTTTAGAATGGCTTAACCCTAAATCTAGATGAGCACTTTCAAAGAGTGATACACCTTCAATCTTCCCTCGCCACTTTCCTTTCCTGTTGTACTTTCAAACTTAGTTCTTTAAAACTTTGTCTTTTTCTCTCCTTCATCTCCCACATTCTCAGATGATCAGTCTACAGAGTCTCCATCTCCTCATGTTCGCTGTGGTTAGGAGCACGGGTATTTGAAAAGGCACTCTTGGATCTGAGCTGAGTATGCTGCTCTCTAGCTCTGACACTTACGCAAGTTGAATCACATCTCTTCGCTTCAGTTGCTCATGTAAATGGGAATGATGCCACCTGCCTTGTAGGGTTCTTGTGAGAAGAATAACACATACAAAAAACCAAGTACAGCTGAGCTATTATCTAGTTTCTTGTCTTCCCAGTGACTAAACCCAATGGTTACTTTTTGGTCCTCCTCCTACCTGGACCTTCTGGAGTATTGGACACAGTTGACTTCTTCCTCCTTGGAATCTCTCCCCTTATGGATTCCTTTACGCCATACTCCCTTGCTTCTCCTTCGACCCTTTGACTATCTCATGTCTCCATTATTCTTCCCCTCATCACCTAAATAAAAGGATTCACATAGGATCTGTCCTTGTCTCCATTCTCTTCTTGTCTTACTGTCTACCTGAATGACCTTCCTGACACTCAAAACTCCTCTCCTATTTCTTAAAGATGCATATGTTATTCAAATTCAGAATATTTAAAACCAATCTATATTCTTCCCAAACCACTGCTCACTTTATATTCTTTGTCTTGGCTAAAGGTGTCACCTTAGCTGGAGCTCAGAGTCAGTTTCTACTTTCCCTTATTTCCTGTAACCAAGAGGTCACCAGATTCTGTTTTTCTGCCAAGTCTGTCTTCCAATCTGTACATTTTTCCCACTGCAAATACTCTAGTGTAAGCCTCGATCATTTCTTAATTGTTTCCAAAATCTAAGCAGTCATCCTGCCTTCCATCTTACCCCCATCAATTCCACTCTCTGTCAAAGATCTCAACACATTCCTGTTCAAATCTCACCACAGCCCACAGAACTGAGGTCAACTATGCAACTCAGCACCTGGGATCTGCCACACTCTGGATTCATGCCCACAAAGCATCTTTCCACATCATTCCACCCACTCACCTCTACCAACATCACCCCAGGTGGGTAAGTGTACCCTCTGTTCCAGTATCTCCTTCTGGAGCAACAAGCCAGCTTGCTTACAGTGTTGGAAAATAGAGACAGTGTCTTCCTCTAGAGGAAGGGCTTGTTTGCTGGCTGGCCATTATAAAAGATTCAGGTTTCCTAAGTTCAGAGTTTTCCTCCCATAATACAACCTATCTGTATCATCTATAGGTATATTCTGGCCATCTGTATAGTGCCCTTGGAAATCAGGGCTCAGGGAACCGGTATAAAATGCAATAGTCTAGCTACTGAGAGTAATAAACCATCCCTTGTTGCAGATCCAGGAGCCTTGTGTCTTCTACCAGTATCCATGAAACTACAAGGGATAACTTGTTAACATGCAAGTAGCATAAAATCTCAGTGCCTTCATTGTCTTGAAGTTAGACTGGAGCTAATCTTTAAGAATAGGAACCATACTTCCACCATGTTTCCCTCTAATATATTTCCTGTAGGAAACACTCCAAAAAGTGTGAACTAAACATGTGTGTGGCCAGGGAATAGGTAAGTATTAAAGTAAGCTGGAATGGATAGGGCAGCTAAATAAAAAGAAATTTATTTTCAAGCTTATGTAGCTCTAGTGGCAAAATTTTACTAATATAAATTAGAAAAGAGACTCAAACTCACAGCAGAAGGTGGCCATTGCTTTCTGCAAGACTCCTTTTCAACCCTTTGCAACAGAGATGAAAACATCGAAAAAGACCTAATGGTGTCTCGCTGCTGCCACCTGCCTCTCCACCTCAGAGCAGCTGCAGCATCAAGTTCTATATCAACTCCAGGCAAGCAGAGACGACGCCTTTTCTTTTTTTTTTTCTTTTTTTTTTTTTTTTGGTGGGTGGGTTGGGGGGCAGGGGAGAGGAGCTTCTGAGGAAAAGCTCAAGATCATCTACAAGCCATAGCGTTCTTCCTGAGACTTTGGCTTTTTTACTGCTCAAGATATTTTACAGCTGAAATGTCCACCAGTCACTGAAGAACAGGAGTTTAAAAGCCAAACTAGTTAATTTTGCTGCTTATTAACAAGAACCACATAAAATTACTAGATAAAGTGAACTCAGGTGATTTATTTCCCTATGTAAATTGCTGTTAAAAAAAAACTAAAGTTCCTCGGTGCTCCTAGGGCCTTGAATCAGTAATGGGACTACTTAATTATAATTGGCCTCAATTACTGGATTTATCTTTAAATAAGCAACTCACATTTAGTGAGCACTCAACATGTGCCAAGCAGCATTCTCTTTTAATTCTCACAAACCAGCAAAAGGGATACTACAACTACCATCATCCTGTCTTATAGATGATAATATGAAGATGTGGAGGGGTTAAGTTGCAGCCTTAAAAAGCAGTAACACTGAAATTACAATCAAGATAGACTTTGGAGCTCAAGCTCTTGGCCACTATGCTAAGAGTGGATTGAGTACAATAAAAAATGATGCCATGGACCTCATCAGAACTTGATGCAAACACACAAAGCCTAGCATGCCTACTCTGCAGCAAGATAGTTTTCCAAGCTTTTCCCTCTAAAAACATCTCTGGCATTATTTGGAAATACACCATTGTTATTCTCTTATACTTACCCAATCTCCAACCCCAAATGCACACAGAAGAAGATGATTTATCTTAATGACTATAAAAAGTCCTATTAATTTTCTTCATTTCTGTTTTGTAGATGTGTTAAAGACAAAGAAAATGGATAAAATCATAGGTAACAAAAAGGGAAAAGAAGGTTGGAGAATTCACGGGCTGGAAAAAAACAAAACAAAACAAAAAACGAGTCATTGCACAAAAGGAAAGTAATAGCCCTAAACCAAAGGCAAGGACTTGGGATATCCCCTCTCAGAGGAAGTATTTGCCCCTATTAATTTAGCTCAAACATTCATGTGGAAGCTAAGAGCTTTCCAGAGTGCCCTAAAAACAAATAGGATTACTAATTGAGAAAATGAATATTCAGTCCTGACTTGCCTGGATTTAGTATTTCAATTTTTCATTTGCATTTCTGCAGACACCACAAGACTCTTCAGCTCCCTCCCACATAAGACTGTCCTCTATTTCCGCCCACACTCACCTCACACCCATCCTGATTAAAAAAGAGACTGCAAGCAAGAAACTCTAGTTTACTTGCTGTAAATTTTCTGAGGACAGCTGTTCTTTATTTTCTTCATTTTGCATGTAATTTGCCCTTAGCAATTTAAGATTAATGTGCAACTGTGGCAAAGTATGTTTCAAGTTCACTTTGGGTGTTTTCTCTCCCACACCCCTAAAGATTAATACTGAAATTATACATTATAATCTCCTATCCGAGCCCATCTTGAGACCCTATACAATTCCAAAGTGCTCTCAAAGAGGCAGAACAATCTTTAAGCCAACTTCAGTAAGATTTTCCAAAAATCTAAAACTTAGCTTTTCAAAGGAAGAGAAATTCACTTTTACATACGACAAATCAAAGACTGTCACATCTTATATGTGGCTTCCTACCGCTATCCCATGAATTCACAGCTCGTTATAATGCTGAATTTGATAACTGACAGCTTGCCTAGACCAACATTTTAATGCCATATTCTAGAAAATTAAAGTGAATATTCAAATTATCCACATATGGAAGATATTTTTTAAAGAGAAACTTCATAAACAAAAGTGGCACACAAATTTAGTGTTAAATCATAATGATTATTTTAAAAATAGCAACTACAAGATGTTTTTAAGCAAAAGAGTCTTCCTTTGTTTTTGCATATTATACAGTACACACACCTGGAAAACTAGGTGTCATGCAGGCCCCAAACAGACAATGCACTGGGCATAGGGGGTGGCTCATTTTTAGGAAAGGGAGTTATTTACTTGAGGAAATTATGTAATTACACTCCACACTCTGAAACGATAAGACCTTTTCACATGCAACATGACGGAACTTTCTGTGTCTAATGTTACCTGCAATTCAGAAAGATGCTGACGTAAATTTGTGAATTCATAAATTCACAAAGGATTAAAACCCAATCCTACACATGTTATGTGAAAGTACTAATTCCAACCACACACAGAATTCTTCCAATAATTTTACAAATTATACGTAACATTGTCAATATGATATTTTAGTCAAATTTCTGAATACTGAAGCAAAAAGCAAATGCTTATTGAGTGCTTACTGTGTGTGCAAGGCACTCATTGTATTTAGAAATAAGAGGAGGAAGGCAAAGGATAAATAAGATATTTTCACCATTCCAAGTAAATAATAAAGTTCCTGAAACAAAGTAAAATATAAGAAATATAACTAACAATACCAGGCAATGTAACAGCCAAATGAGGATCATGCACATTGCAGGATTAAGTAATGCAGGGGAAATGAAGATATACAATTAACAAGTATCTACTATGTACAAAAACTAGTTTTTCCCTTAGAGATGGGGTCTTGCTAAGTTGCCCAGGTTGGTCTCAAACTCAGGCCTCAAGTGATCCTCCTGCCTCAACTTCCCAGAGTGCTGGGATTACAGGCATGAGCCACTACACCCAGTTAAAACTAGCTTTTTTAATCCTCACAAACCTGGATAGGAAGTAGACAGTGTGAATGAAATTCCTAGTCACTTCATTTTTTTTTTTTTTTTAAGAAATGAAGGGTCTGAGAGGTTAAGAATCTTTCCAAATGCCTATCTTTTTTGCAGCACTTTGGAGCTTAAACCTGACAACTCCTTATCTCCCAAAGGCAAGGCACAATCTTCAGCAGAGCAATCCTAGTCAATCCTAGTGCCCAGCTCCCTCCACATCCACTCCTGCCGCTCCTCCTGTCTTGCCTGACGACGCCTAGGTCCCAGATGCATCACATTCTTCCCAACATCTATGCTTCAACGCTGCTCTTCCCTCTGCTAAAATTCCTCCCGACACTCCACCTGCTTGTGAACCTGGACAATTCCTCTTGGCCTGCAGAACTCAGCTCCGGAGTCAGTGATGTTTCAGAGGTCGGGGGGGGCGGGGAAGGGAGAACGCTACACCCATTGTCATTTTCCAGAGATGCAGGCAGAGCAACTGACTCCATGACGAGAGCGCCACAAATCACGGTGGCTGCACTGTGATGTTTGTTTTCGGCAAGACCAAGACAACAGAGGACAGGCTGTGTAAAGCTCCTTGAGAATAATGGGTGTTTTCCCACAAAGGGACAAACCACTACAGGACACCAGAAACCAGGTGTCAGAGATGAGAGGAGGGACTGGGGTGACACAGTGGGCAAAATGAACAAGACCTTCCATGCAGACTTCTGAATTTGCCTGGATTCACCTGAAAAGCATTTGAAATTTTAACTGCCCTTGGTTTCTGGCACACTGAAACTTCGCTCCTTTTAGCAATTTTGTTATTTCTTCTCTCAATCTCACATTTTAGGATGGAAGTCCTGGCCCTATATCCATATGCTCTCTCATAATCCCAAAAGCTCCATAGACCCATGACCTTCAAAAACCCTACTCTCTCAGGAAATCCCTTGGGGCTTCTTCTATCCTCTAAAGCAGAAGATTAGAAAATCCCTCTGTCTACTTGACTACTCTGTTCTTATTGCGTCTCTCATTGCCTAAAGCAGAGGCCCAGTCATCACCAGTTCTGATTCCATAGATGTGGACTGAACCCAGTGACCTGCATTTCCAAGGGCACCCCCGGTGATCCTGGTGTATGTCATCAGGTCTGTGAAGACCTCTGAGTCTCCTTGATATCCTTTGTTTCCAAAACTAAAACTTGAAAGTGAAATTCCTTGGAGAACTCTGATCCTCTATGTACAGCCAAACTGCTAAAGGTGACTAGTACACCTTCAGCAAAATCACTCAGATGTATCTGTGCCATCTGCCCCTCACCCAAATGTATTTTCCAGAATCAGTTACCTCTCTTATGGAATACTCTATCCTAAGCAGAATTCTAGGGCATACTACACATGGCTACCAATACAGTTTTCATATTTACCTTTTTAAGCCTGCTACTTGGCTATCCACCACCTTCTAGCACTTACCCGGTTCCCTCACAATCAAATGCACATGACTGATCTCCTGCTCTGTTTCTTCACACTTCCTTTCCAATTAAGTTTGTCTGTCTCATTCTGTTTCCACATCTTTGCTGAGGTTTCTCTAAATGCCAAAATATACTTTCCTAATCTTTAAATCTGAGGGAGTCTATTCCTAAAGACAGTCCTCAATTAACGTCGTCTTCCAAATTCATCAATATGCACTCAGATTTCCTTAATCTGTGCAAATTTGTAACATTTTTATTTCATTACCTGGTATATTGCAATTGCTTACAAATCTCTTATGTTTTGTCTGCCATTAATAAATCAACAACAATACATAACCAATCTTTCACATGTACCCCAAAGGCCTAGAGCAAGGCTGTGTACCCCTTGTGAGTACCCCATAAATACTGGTTAACTGACTGGTTCAGGTTAGAACCAGGGTTGAACTACAATACATCATCTGTTATTGAGGAAAAGAACAGAACATTGTGCTATTTTCTTTGGGACCTTCCTGTTTTATTTGTTTGAGTTTAGATTGGGCTATTTTTAAAAAGAAAAGTTCCCCATGTAGCAGGACACTGTCACCATGAAGATAACAATTGTGCATCCAATTTCTCAGATGCACAAGCAACTCTTCCAGTAGGACGCCCACCTCTCAGTTCACACCCAATAGCAATTAAGTCAGAATGACTGGGTATGAGAGCCTGGCATTAGCATTTTTAAACATCCCAGGTGATTCCAATGTGTGGCGAAGTTTGGGAACAACTGCTTTAGAAAGCTCTTCAGCTTGGTATATATAAGCCATACTTCCCTAGTGGTAGAGTTGGTACATATTATTAACAAATATTTGGTAAATGGATTAGAAATCAGTTGATCTGACTCCCATACATGCCATAATTTCATGAGCAAACAACTCTATAGAAATGAGACAGTATGATTTGTTAATTTATGCTGACACTGAGGCAAATTGGAGTTTGTTCTAATCTCAAAACTGGAATAACTGGCCGGGCACGGTGGCTCACACCTGTAATCCTAGCACTCTGGGAGGCCGAGGCAGGCGGATCGCTCAAGGTCAGGAGTTCGAAACCAGCCTGAGTAAGAGCGAGACCCTGTCTCTACTATAAATAGAAAGAAATTGATTGGCTAACTAAAAATATATATAGAAAAAATTAGCCGGGCGTGGTGGCGCATGCGTGTAGTCCCAGCTACTCAGGAGGCTGAGGCAGGAGGATCACTTGAGCCCAGGAGTTGGAGGTTGCTGTGAGTGAGGCTGACGCCACAGCACTCTAGCCCAGGCAACAGAGTGAGACTCTGTCTCAAAAAAAAAAAAAAAACTGGAATAACTGCTAAATAATCCCACCCAGGCCAAGACATGCTAATATCCATATATTATATTTATTATATGTATCATGTTATCTAAGATGTTAGCATGTTATTACACTAAAAGTGTCATCTTTTCTTAGGGTATAAGGACTATAATAAATTTTAGACATTTGTCTGATACTCTGCAAATATTTCAGTGGTATCACAAATAAAGTTGATAATCAAAATGTCAAATGTCATTTTCAAAAGAACATGTTAAGAAAAAAGGTAAAGAGAACTAAGCCACTTTCAGAAGCAGTTGAAAGCCAGAGAAGAATTTAGTAGAGGAGAGGTGAGTCTAATTTTATGTAATTTCTTGACTTCTTAGATTTCTACGAAAGGCAAATATGAGAGAGCAAGGTCCCAGGAATTGAATAATTTATTAACACAGCAAGCGTTGTCTGAGGCTGACTCAATGCTAGGCACAGTGTGTACACTTAGGGACATGTGGTCCAATATTCTAGGAGCTGTGGGCAGGATGAGATTTTCAATACCCAAGTTAGAGACATGACATATTCTTTCTTTTCTCAATCAAATCATAGTTTCGGCTACCATAGGAGATGGCAAATTGAGTAACCCCACCCCCACCCTGACTTATTCAACCTCTCAGCTGCAGCTATGAGTTTGTGCCACAGCTAGCTTGGACCAGCTGGAGAATTGGAGGGTCTCTGAGTCTAGACCAGGGATGTCCAATAGAAATATCTGACCTATCTATGTAATTATTATAAGTTTTCTAGAAGCCACATTAAATAAAGTAAAAGGACCCAAGTAAAAATGATTCCAATTGGCAAAATGTTTTACCATTTTAACATGGGTTTACACTTATGATACAACATCTTTCAAAGATCTTAACGAGACAGTTTAAATTCTTTTTCATATTCAGCCTTCGAAATCCAGCGTATATTTAAATAAATGTATCTCATATACATTTTGTGTAATCGAAACAGTAAGATTATAAAAATGTCTTTTAGTTTTGATGCTGTAACCAAAAACAAAAACAGAACCTTGTAAGGCTGTCTGATTGTATTACAGGTGAACAATTTTAGGGTTGTTTTTTTTTAACCAAATTTCTAAACATGGATCTTCACAATATTGGAGAAAAAGTCCTTTTGAATAAATGACTAGTTTAATGAGTATGATTTGAGGAAAGACCTCTTGAGTAAGTTTGATTAATTTTCTTAATCAAAATATGAGGTTTTATTTTCATGATCAAAAATTATTTGAAACTAGCTCCATTCATATCAATTAATTTTGATGCCAAATATTTCCTTTTAAAAGTTGTAGTCCTAAAAAAAAAAAAAAAAAGTTGTAGTCCTAATTCCAAATCTTATATCAACACACATAATACACAAGGACTAATCCAGAATAATAAAATGGCAATATTTGTCCACATTACTTTTAAAAACCCTTATGTTATAATGATCTCCCTTGTTGTGGTGATCTACCTATGGCTTCAGTAAAAATCTAATATGGCAGAATTAAATCAAAGTCTGACTGAATTAAGGGGGATAGGCAGCATGTGAATAAAGTGGGAGGATGGACCCACCCTACGTAAAAGCCCGTTGTAAGGAGAGCTCACTCCACAACCGAGCTGTCAGAAGCAGCTGGAGGGCACAGGAGAACCTAGTGGAGGAGACACAGCGGCCACAGCTGAACAACTTAAAGCAGCAGATGTCTCATCTGCCTACCTTGTCTTGAAAACCTCATGTCTCTAAACCGTGGATATGTCTGCTGCCTCTAATGCGTCGGCTCAATTCTGCCAGAACTTGATGGGGAGGGTTTATTGTGCCCCTTCTGCTCTGTGGTCACTCAGAAGAAAGACATCAGGCACAATTACCAGCAAGGGAAGATGGTTTCCAGAATGAAGAACTAGAGCCCCGACTGAGTGCTATTCTACACCTGAACCCAAGGATGCTGACATCCCAAGTGGATATGACCTTGGATGTTGACATAGCCATTTCTGATGACCTGAGGCATGTTTGTTGTGAATATTTCAAAAAAAAATCGCGGAGAGTATACTGAAAGATTCAAACACGTAATCTGTGCCCTGGGTTCCCCTGAGTTCACCTCTGGCCACCAATACTGGGAGGTAGAGGTGAATGTGGGAACAAGCAAAGAACAGAATATGAGGTGTTTGCAAAGAATCTGTTAGGCGACAAGGGGCAATTCTACTGTCTTCAGAACTTAGCTTCTGGACTGTGGGCTTGAGAGGAAATGAAGAGTTCCCTCTCAGCCACGACACTGGGTGAGGCCCCAGTTACACCAAGTAGGGATTTTCCTGGATATGGATATTGGAATCATTTCCTTTTGTAACATTAGCAATGGATCCTACATTTTTACATTCACTCAAGTTTCTGCTACAGAATCATTGAGCCCATTTTTCACTCCTGCAAATCAAATTAATGAAGATCAAGACTTCCTGAGTATCTGTCCTGAGATGAATGTGGGACTGTCAGATCTCCAGTTTATCCTGAGTAAGGCAAATAAACTTTGGGCCACAAAAACATTTAGAGAAAGTCATATTGTGCTAAAAGCTAAAAACATTTCTGCTTGGTACAACACATGCGATAAAGTTACAACAGAAAAATATGGAACGTTTCATAAATCATAAACATAAATTGAGGAATTAAGAAAAATTACATTTAAATATTAAGTATTGTCACGGTTGTCTTTTAGTTCTTCTGTTTATATTTCTGTTCCAATAAACATCTTCTAAGCTCACAGATAAAAAAAAGAAAAGGGTAAGAAAAATGTTAACTGCTTTAACAAAACCATATGAAATGGTAGTTTTCAGACAACAATAGCCAAATTTAAACACAGAAAACAGTAATTAGAAATAATTCTTCAACTAGATCTCATTAAATGCTTCTGGTATATAGATCCAAGAAGTATGTAGTAGTCAATAATGCTATTTTACCAACTATTTCCAGCTCTCTACCTGTCTTCCAGGCTCACAGTAGGGTTTTGCTTCCAAGAGCCCTTTGGGGTTGAGTGGGGCTACGCAAATACTGGGTATTTATGGCCAATTAGTTGTGAGCAAATGTAACTCACTTCAAAGCCAGGGCATTTTACTTGCTGGTCCAAAGCCCTCCAGAGCTTCCTTTCCCTCTGCAAGGCATTCAGGCACCTTTAACTTGGCCGGCTGCTTCCTACACCCAGGTGATAAGCAAAGCCCTCCAACCAATGCTTGATGAGTGAAAAGTTAAGTCTTGTGTTTTAAGCCATGGAGAGTTGTGAGTTTCTCATTACAGGACCATAAACCAGCTTTATCCCCACTGGTTTAAATATAAAAAAGAAGAAGAAGAAAGAAAAGAAAAGTGAGGCAGCACCACCATTAGCATAAAGAAAGATTTGGGAGAAATCATTAAGAGCAGTATTTCCTAAAGGAACTTCCAAATTTAGGATACAAGCCTGAGAGAGTCTACAATGTTCCTGCTTATTTTAATAATATGATCTGTTGATTCTTTTAAATCTATTTTTAGTCTATTACTCCATTAAAAGCAAAAGGTTTCAGTAACGGTCAAGTTTAGATAACATTAAAAAATAAAAATAAAAAAAGGTTTCAGTAATGGAAGACCTTAGAGAACAAAAGATTTGAAAAGAAAAGTATGTGCTTTTTATTTGTAAATGTAAAATTCAAGCATTAAATGTATAGACCCATTCTTCTGTTTTAAAAAATCCAGTAATTTACATTTTTATAATAAATACACATTCAATACATCCCAGATTCCAATACTTATTTATCCACTCAATGTATGTAACACCCCATTAAAACTACATATATCAAACAGAAAGCCTTCTATATAGATCTTTATCCATTCAGGCAGAAGCAAATATGTATAAAACATACCCTTTGGAGAAAGAATTTGATTTATCAAAATTAATAGACATGCAAATGATATGATTAAAGCTCTAACTTAAGGAACTCACGAAAAAAGAAACATGAATGTTGATTAAGAGATTAAAAGTACAGTATTTTTTTTTTTTTAAATTTTGAAGCACTAAGAAAATGAACAAATTTGTCAGCTCAACTTCAGTGTCGGTTGAAATGAATGAAAATCTGTCAGCCTGAACTGCCGCTGTACAAGTGTGGGAGATATGGCTTTCTGTGGCTTGTTGTTATTGATGAGAAAATCCCCAAATCATAAAACAGCTTCTATTCTTCAGTTCTCCAGCACCCTGATTTTATAGGTGGCAGTGCTGGCTTTATAACAAAGACCTTGTTTGGACAGAAAATGTGAACGTAGTGTTTCATCCCACTAAGTCATCCAAAGTAGGACTAGAATAGACAACACATAAGAGTAAATTCAATATTCAATTTATCTATACTTCACTGGGTCTATAAACAAAGAGAACTTCAACCTCCAGAAACAGCCTGTTTGCAGTGTTCAATATCTGTTTTCTCCAAAGTCTGAAATGGCTGCAAAGTGAAAGGGCCTTATTTTTCTGTAGAGACTAATGGGGGAAAAAAAATCTTTTGGACTTCGGGTCAGGAGGAATTAGTTTTGCTTAAACTTAAAATGGAAACAACTCAAATATTTATCAACAGGTGAATGCATAAACAAACTGTGGTATATCCATATGATGGAATACTATCTGGCGATAAAAAGAAATGAACTAAGGATCTACCCAATGAGTCTTAAAAACATTACCTAGATAAGGCCAAAGTCAAAAAACTATACACTGCATGATTCCATTTGTACAAAATGCTTAAAAAAAAAAAAAGGCAGCACTAGAGTGATAAAAAGCAGCTTGGTGATAACGGCCAAGGAGGCAGTGGGGATTGATTTCAGAAAGGAATTCAGGGGAAAACAGAAATCTCATATGATTATAGTAATAGTTACACAACTATGTCTTCAAAACTCATCAATTTGTACAATTAAAATTGATCAATTTTACTGCATGCAAATTATACCTCAATAAAATGGATTTTTTAACAGGGACCCACAAAACAATGGAAGATGAATATCTTCATAATGCTTGAACAGAAAGTGATTGAGATCAGTCGCCGTCCAACACTGCTGACCCTTCTATGGATTCTTCTGAGCTGAACTGTGTCCCCCTAAATTCACAGGTTGAAGCCCTACCTCCCAGTTTCTCAAAATGTGACTGTATTTGGAGATAGGGCCCTTAAAGAAGTGATTAAGTTAAAATGAGGCCCTAGGGCAGGGCCCTAATGCAACAGGGCTCAGGTCCTTATAAGAGGAGGAAATCTGGACACACAAGAAACCCCAGGACATGCACACACAGAGAAAAGGCCATGTGAGGACACAGTGGGAAGGTGGCCATCTGCAAGCCAAGTACAGAGGCTTCAGGAGAAGCCAAACATGCTGACACCTTGATCTTGGACTTCCAGCCTCCAGAACTGTCAGAAAGTAAATTTCCATTATTTAAGCTCCGCGGTCTGTGGTATTTAGTTATGGCAGGTGTAGAAAACTAACACAATTCTAATTTCAACACTGACCTCTTCATACAGGAAAAAAATGTATAAATAAAAAGGAAGATCCTACATGCCATAATAAATGAGTAACTGACTCTGTGATACCTAGAATGAGTACGTCGTATTAACGCACTTCATAACACTTAACTATGCAAGGAGTGTTTTAAATGACTTTTAGATTTTACATACCTACAGCCTTTCATGAATAAAAGGATTCAGACAATCACGTTACCTCGTGTTTCAACTGCACTGATGCATTTTCTGAGAATTGTGAATCCCATCTTATCCAACTGTGCACCTAAAAGAAATATAGTTATAAAATATTAAGTGCATAATTATTGCCTTTCTCTTCCTTACAAAAATAGAAAAAAAATTATTTAAATCCAATTTTTTATTTCACTATTTTAAAAAAGCTAAAGGTCATGTATTTCCCATTAAAATGACATAAATGGAAATTTCACATATTTAGAAGAGTACTTGTTGGAGTCAGGACATCTATTACCAATAAGTTATAAATAAATTTATAAGATAATTTTTAAATTAATAAATATAACTTATTTCAGACTGTCAAAAAGAAATGATACAAATCTCTCAGGGAAGCTATCTAGAAATAGTCAAGATATATTTTGCCAAAAATTCTAACAGCAGCTCAATTAAAGAAAACTATATATATAAATGAAGGTCCTTTCTAAGAATACAAAAACCTTTCTTTTAAACTTAGGAGGAAAAATTTTAAGAAAAGCTTTTAAAAAAAATTTGGGCAATGAGCTCATTTTAAAATTTTGAGATTTTATACCATGCTCCAAGCTTTTAAAATAACATTTTATTATTTTTATAATAAATTTAAAACAGGATTCATGTGGCGGAACAGACTATTTTTGAAAATATAATTTTATACTTTTTCTAATATAGATGCATGCCTATGATTAGGCTGGCATATTTGTGTATCCCAATGAAAGATAATTCTTGTTTCAAAAATTAAATCAAGAAAAGTGGCACCCTCAGCCACTGCATGTAGAACCCAGGGAACAGTAACACTAACCCTTGGCTCCCAGAGGAGACACATGAATAATCCAGGAATATAAACTTTGTACATAATCCATAAAACTAAGCTTGAGGAGAATTTTAATGAAGAAAATTGGGCAGTGGTTTTCTCTTCACGAATCCACTACTCACAAAGTTTTTTAAAATGCAAGTATTTCTGTTTAGTAAGACTATTTTTCTAAACAAAAAAAAAGGCATATTTTCACTTCTCTATAATAAGTAAGGAAGGAAGAAAAAAGAGGGACGGAAAAAAGCAAAAGGGAGGAGGAAGAAAGGAGGGAAGAGAAAGAAAATGAGAGGAGGAGGGGAAAGGAAGAAGGAAGACAACAGAGGAGGAGGAGATCAAAGGGGGAAAGGGGGAGGGAAGAAGGGACAGGGGTTAAGAAGGTGCTTCCGTGGATGTGCCCCCCACCTTCTGTGGCACCTGTCCCTCTCCAGTGCCAAGCTAAGAGAGCTGTGTTTTTATTCGAGCAATGGCTCAAATGATCATGATTACTCTGAAATCATATGTTACATAACAGTGTTTCCACACTGTGGAGATTTGATAAATGTAGCCTTAATGTCTCTAAATATATCAAAAGCAAATTCATAAAGAACACAGCTAATGTGATCACATTTTTGTTTTATCTCAGTAAAACATTGAGGGTATAGAGCTGGGCAGCAGTTCATTTTCTCCTAGTTCATATAGTGCAAATGAAGGTCATTGTTCTAGAACATTCAAACATGTTTAGTTGTTATCACTTGTTAGCATTTTCCATGGTGAAATGATACATTATGTGTACGGCTCAAACTCAGAGACTATCAGGATAAAGAATATAAGCTTACAACTTAAGAAGTTGGAGGTTGCCCACCTGAAACTCTTATGTGATTGCTTATGGTTATAAGAATAAATATCAAAGGGAATTGCAGAGAGAGTATTTTGGGTTTCGTAGAGAAGGACTCATAGAAAAGCTCACAGATAAGAAAGATCAGCGAGGGCTACAGTAAGTCCAGGAAACATTGAGGAAGTCCTCAGTAGGTAAGACAATACATACAACGGAGAACTTAGGGAGAGTGCAGAGAATAAGCCCCCAGCAGCAGTTTGACACCAGTAATGCACACAAAGTAAAGCATGAAAAAGTGAGATGAGTAGTCATTTTTATAAATTAGCACTTACTTCCTTCTGGTCGTGGGATGATGGCTCTATTAAAACTATGGAACAGCTGGTAAAAGAAAGGAAAAACAATATTTTTAATAAATCAATACAAATTATTTAAGTAGCCACACTTAGGACCTTGTGTATTTTCATAAACTTGAGTGGCAAATAAGAAGAAATATATTTGCTCTTTCTCCCTGCTTCCTGGCACAGAGATCCTAAACTCTTGGAATTTACTGAGTAGGAATGTCTTTTATTATTCATAATGAGCCCCACCAGGTCTCGCCTGAGTTTATGCTAATGCGGTAACTTAGGATAGGCCCCCTGGTAGCCTCAGAAGGGGGCTGGACCCCAGAAAGACCAGTGATTAGAGGGTTGGGACTTTCAGCCCCATCCATCAACCTCTTGGAAAATGAGCTGGAGATTGTTTTTTGTTTCTAAGGGGACTAAACTTCTCTTCTTCTTTCTTTTATAAGACACAGGGTCTCACTCATGATGCAACTGAGTGCAGTAGCATCATCATAGCTCACTGCAGCCTTAAACTCCTGGGTCAAGCAATTCTCCTGCCTCAGCCTCCTGAGTAGCTGGGACTTTAGGTGCCAGCCACTGCACTCAGTTGGAGATCAAGTTCTATAAAAACTCTTAAACAATGCGATTTGGTGAGCTTCCAGGTGGATGAACACACGGAAATGCCAGGAGGGTGGGGCACCCACAGAGGGTACCGGAGCTCTGTGCACACATCTCAAAGCTCACTTCATACGTTGCCCTATACATGTCTTCTGTCTGGCTGCTCTTGAGTTGCATCTTTTATAACATTCTGGTAAATATAAATAAAATGTTCCCCTGAGTTCTGTGAGGCATTCTAGCAAGTTATGGAACCTGGGGAGGGGGTCATGGGAATCCGCAATTTATAACCAGTTGGTGCTAAGTATGAGAGGTCCAGACTTGTGCCCCGCATTGGAAGTGCAGGCAGTCACATGGGACTGAGCCCTTAATGTGTGGGGTCTGACACTGACCCCAGGTAGTGTCAGAATTAAATTGAATTGTAGGACACCCATCTGGTGTCAGAGAATTGGTCCATAACAGAAAAAACCCACACATCCGGTGTCAGAAGTGTTCTGTGTGAGAATGTGGAGAAACAGTGTTGTGTTTTCTTACTAACTTCCATCCTATCATATGCTCAGACGTGAGGATAAACAACAAAAAGGGGCATCTCTGAAAGTACTTTTTCTCTTACTGAGGTATACTAAACTAGCAAAAATAAGATGAAGGGCACATGGTCCTTAAGAGACTTATTAAAAGTTTACATAAATTTGAAACACTCAGCTTTAGAACTATAGGATGACAAAGAAACTGCTGTATCCTAATCACTAAGATGAAGCACATTTTTTTCACCATTATTTCTAACATCTGGCATTTACTTAAAGAGACAACCCCTGCTCATAACTTAAATGACTACATCTGAAATAGCAAGGTGACAATTCTGGACAGCCGTTAAGAATTCTAATGCTGGCCCATTTTTACAAGGCTTACAGCACCTGCCAAAAATGTGCAGTACCTTAAGTGTCCCCATATAAATACATAGCTGAATATCGTCTTTCTGCACACTTGCTTTTGTCTGTTTATCTGAGTTAATCACTGAGCTCATTACTCGAAAAGAGAGGTTATATATGTCTTCAAGGTTACATTTCCACTGGCAACAGACTTATTTCTCAATAACTTACGTGATTTTTTTTTTTTTTTTTTGAGACAGAGTCTCACTCTGTTGCCTGGGCTAGAGTGCCGTGGCATCAGCCTAGCTCACAGCAACCTCAAACTCCTGGGCTCAAGCGATCCTCCTGTCTTAGTCTCCCAGATAGCTGGGACTACAGACATGCACCACCGTGCCCGGCTAATTTTTCTATTTTTAGTTGTTTGGCTAATTTCTTTCTATCTATAGTAGAGATGGGGTCTCGCTCTTGCTTAGGCTGGTCTCGAACTCCTGAGCTCAGGCAATCCTCCCGCCTCAGCCTTCCAGAGTGCTAGGATTACAGGTGTGAGCCACCACACCCAGCCTCATGTGATTTTTTGCTATGTAAACTCACTTTCCAAAGTATTTGAATCTCTGGGGAGATATATGCTAGTTAGTGCATTGCCTTTACTAAAGATTAATATCCACTGTTTTGACTCTCAGTAACCATAAGCACTATAAATACTATTGACTCCCAGCTAAAAATTTCAAGGACAAACTAAGGATAAATAGAAGTAAAACTACAGAGGCTAAATGCAGCTCAAATATGGTAAGATAACACAAAAAAATCTGACCACTTTTTTTTTTTGCAAGGGTGATACATTCCTTCAACATAGCATCAATTTTTAAAATATATTAATTAGGGTTTTCATTTTTCAAACCCCATGTCAAGATTGCAGACCAGCCTCCTTGCTCCCATTTCCTATACTCTCACCATGAGAACACATTATCTTTTGCCCATTTCACAAGCTCTATTCTGAAACCTCTCTCTCTTTACTGTATGTGACCCCCTCTTCTACTTAGAAACCATGTTCTTTCCTTTTTTTCTAAATCCTGCTGAATTGGCAAATGCTTTCCAGATAAGCCCACCTGGTACCTGCACTGGCAGTTTAGAGTCATAATACTTGAAGTAGAGTTTATTTAAATTGGTTCTATGGCATTTCTATAATTATTCTCACTAAATCCCCAATTCAGTGCACGATCTGCCAAATTCTCAACTCCCAAAGGCCATTAGGTCCACCGAAATGAAAGTAGGACTTGGATAAAGTGACAGACTGAATTCCAGGGCCTCTGGATCCATATCACTACCTTCAATTTATTCCTCAAAGCAATCTGAATACAGAGGCCCATTCACTAAGTCTACATAATACTGCATACTGTAAACCATTAGACTAAACCATAAATTGTTAAATCAAGCAAAATAATTACAGCAGTCACTTATATTTAATAATATTGCCTGCAATGCCTCATATCTACTGTTCCATCTTCACAGAGATCAAAACGCATTCCAAGCATTTATTGTGTTCATCACCTAAAGTACCATCCGATCAGAAAGAAGAAATCGAGAATTTAGATGACTTTCTCAAGTGAAGCAAATCAGAGTGGCAAAGTGGAGAAAAATCAGAAATAAAAATTAATGATACACCAGTCTTATGTGTGGCTGCTGCTAGCCCAGGCCAAATTACTAGAATGTCGAATGCTTCCAAGATGAATTCTAATACCTGTTTCAGCAGGGAACCTTGCTCAAATGCTATAAAACAAAAATAACATAAAAAGGAATGCAAGTCAACTCTCAAGGATTTGAAATAAAGCTCAACCATTGATTATTCTTACAGATTCTTTTCCACCCAGAGCTTCCAACCACTGCTTCCTTTCCTCTTCTGAAAACGCCTGCAGAGTCAGGGAAGCGCCAGGCCTGAAAGACACCAGTGACAGATCAGGTTACTCCTTGGCTGCTGTAACAATCCCTTCTTGCTATTTCCAAAGATTTTACTGTGTAAGTGGCTTGGGTTTTTTTTTTAATTTTTAACTGTGGTAAAATACATATAACATAAAATTTACCACATTAATCATTTTTAAATGTACAGTTCAGTGGCACTAAACACATTCACATTGTTGTACAACCATCACCACCATCCACCTCCAGAACTTTCTTCAACTTGCAAAACTGAAACTCTGTACCCATTAAACAGTAACTCTCCGTTGCCCCTCTCCCTAGCCCCTGCCAACCACACATTCTATTTTCTGTCTCTATGAATTTGACTACTCTAGGTACCACACATGAGTGGAATTATACACTCTTTATCTTTTTGTGACCAGCTTATTTCACTTAGCATAATGTATTTAAGGTTAATTCATGTCAGAATTTCTTCCTTTTAAGGCTAACATCCCATTGTATGTATATAACAACACATTTTGTTTATCCATTCATACACCCATGGACACTTGGGTTGCTTCCACATTTTATCTATTATGAGTAATGCTTCTCTGAACACAGCTGTACAAATATCTGTTCAAGTCCCTCCCTTCAATTCTTTTGAGTATGTACCTGGAAATGGAATTGTTGGGTCATAGAGTATATACACATGGACATACAGATAGCAAATAAGCCTAAGAAAAGATGCTCCCCAACTTATATCATCAGGGAAATGCAAATTCAAATGAGATACCACAACACACCTATTAGAATGGTCAAACCCAAAACACTGACAGCAATAACAAGTGTTGATGAGGATATGGAGCAACAGGAACTCTTACTCACTGCTGCTGGGAATGAAAATGCTACAGATGCTTTGGAAAACAGTTGGTCATTTCTTACAAAAGTAAAAATACTCTTACCATAGGACCCAGCAATTATATTCCTATGCTTACCCCAAGGAGGTATATGTCCACACAAAAACCTGCGTGTGGATATTTACCACAGTTTCATTCATAACTGCTAAAACTTAGAAGCAACCAAAATGTCATTCAGTAGGTAAATAGATTAATAAACTCTGGTACATCCTGACAATGAAATATCAGTGCTAAAAGAAATGAGCTTTCAAGTCATGAACATACATGGAGGAAACTTAAATTGTACATTATTCAATGAAAGAAGCCAATGTGAAAAGTCTACATGCTGTATAGTTCCAAATATTTAACATTTGGAAGAGGCAAAACTATGGAGCTGGTGAAAAGATCAGTAATTGCCAGGGATTGGAGGGAAAGCAATGAATAGGCGAACCACAGAGGACTTTTAGGGCAGTGAAAATACTGTGTGTGATCCTGTAATAATGGATACATGCCATTACACATTTGTCCAAACCTATGGAATGTACAACCCTGAATTAGCCCTAATATAAACCATAGACTCCAGGTGATAATGGTGTGTCAAGGTAGATTCATCAATTTTAATTGGACCACTCTGGTAGAGGGTGTTGATGATAGGGGAAACTCTGCCAGTGTAGGGGCAGGGGAACAGGGAAAATCTCTGTACCATCCTCTAAATTTTGCTGTGGACCTGAAAGTGCTCTTAAAAAAGTAGTCTCGTTAAAAAAGAAAAAAAGTTTTTTAAATTCAGAACTGTCCCCAAAGCTTAGAAGGCACAGGGGAGAGAAAGAGTACACTCTGGAGGAGCTAGGATGGGCCCCTCGCTGGTCCTATGAGTCAGTCGGAGGGTGGCACAGTGGAAAGCGGGGTAGGCAGACCCGGGGCTTCCTGGACCCACAGTGAGGATCTGATTTATCCTACACATCAGTGAAGGTTTTTAGTAGGAGAACAACATGATCGAATTAAAACTGTACATGAACACTCTGGCTGCTTGGTGGAGAATGGACTGAAGACAGGCAGGAGTTGGCTGAGAAGAGATGTTAAAAGACTGGGAGGATGGAAGGATGATACAGAACAAAAATGAAAAAAAAAGAACGGGCTTGAGAAATATTCTGGAAGTGCTCCTACATGCTACGGGCAACAAAATAATGAGTAAGAAATCTGTATCTCCAAGAATAAAGAATAAAAGACAGATCAATTACAATACAGCATTGATAAATACTAAAGGGATTCAGTGAAAGCCAAAAACAATTAGCAAATAAGGTCTTAATATACTTACACTCACAAAATCAGACAATGAGCCTAAGGAAATTTCTTAACCTCTAGTTCGTCTTTGTTTTCCTCTAAGGTTTTCCACTGATGTTCATATGTGAGGGGAAATATTAACTAGGGTTAGATGGTTGGATATTTTTAACCAAGTCACACCTAGAGCAGCAAATAGAAACGTTGCATAGGAGAAAGAATGGCCAATTCTGGTAACTTGGAACACAGAAATGAGTGTTGAATGGTGAAGAGTGTAAAGAGTTATTAACTAAAATTATAAATACTCAAGGACAGGGAAAAGGCAATTACCAGGTTTCAGATCAAACAGCCATTTACATCTGGATAAAAATCCAGTGTGGCGTAAAAACTAAAGTATTACTATATGCCTTGCCTCCAAGCACAATGACTCGAACTTGAGCCACCTAGCCCTTTGTGGAATACAGCAGAGAACAACCAACTTAATGAAAGATGAGAGATTAAGGAAAACTGGATCATCCAAGAAGGAAAGAATTCTATTTGTTTACATTTTGGCAAATGTAAATGGCAAATGGTAACTCAAAACATTTCCACTACTGAGCATTAATTCATTACACTACACACTCTTCATTAACACTTCACACTTAGAAAACATTACTTTAAAATTAAAGGGATTGGCCACTAGCATTATGTAAAACTAGGTTCCTGTCCCATCACACAGATTGCTTGTATTCATCTTCTATTTACTGACCCCTACCCTCTAAAACATTAGGAAAAAATAAAACATGCACTAGAACATGTTTCAACCATTTTAAATTTCTCAAGTTTCTTTTCTTTTTTAATAATCAATTGCTAGGACATCATTAAGCAGAAAATGAGACTTTAGGAAACACTGGACACATTTCAAACTGCAGTATTTTTTTTTTTTGAGTCTCACTCTGTTGCTGGGGCTAGAGTGCCGTGGCATCAGCCTAGCTCACAGCAACCTCAAACTCCTGGACTCAGGTGATCCTCCTGCCTCAGCCTCCCGAGTGGCTGGGACTACCAAGGCATGTGCCACCGTGTCCGGCTAATTTTTTCTATATATTTTTAGTTGGCCTATTAATTTCTATTTTTATTAAAGACGGGGTCTCGCTCTTGCTCAGGCTGGTTTTGAACTCCTGACCTTGAGCGATCTGCCCGCCTTGGCCTCCCAGAGTGCTAGGATTACAGGCATGAACCACTGCACCCGGCCCAAACTGCAGTATTGATAGCATCTGACTGTTAAACTAAACTCTAAATATTCTGTAGTGTTTGAAACAAAGGACATTTTTTATTAATAAACTCTAATGGCTATAAATGACAACATGGTGAATATAAGAATAGTAAAGAACAGAAAAATTTTACAACAGTGTGTTGTATTATTCACATTTAAATAAAGAAAGAAATAGCAATTCCATCTTCATTTCATGGAGAAGCTAAGGTAACAACATTAGTGACTCCAGTGAAGCTGGAAATAAAACTGAGAAAGTTCTGATTTGGGTTCTTGAGCCGATATTGCTGCAATGCATCACACTGGCTCAGCTGAGAACACTGCTATTCTCTTAACTCAACCAAACTACAACCCGAGTACCTACCTAAGTGCCAGATATGTGCTAAGCTCTGAGCAACTGACCACATGCAGTGAGTCAAAACTGATTCTTGGTAAACACAAAGGCAACAGTATAAACTTCATGGAGGAAAAATAAACCAGGTAAAAGAGAACAAGTTGCCAGGATAGTCTTTGTTTCCTTAAAACCACAATAATTATTATCTGTAAAGCATAAGGTTGGGAATTGAAATCTGAAGAAACATTTAACGTGAATAAACAAGTTCTTGTTCTTAAATCAGCATCTCAATCTCTTTTCATTCACTCATTCAAAAAACAAATATGTGTTATTATGCATCAGGCACTACCTTAGGCCTTAGCATTAGGAACTGTCTATGGAGCTATTATCTGTATTTTACATTTTACTCCATGTCTATTAATTCTCTTTCAATTGCATTTTTTTATCTAAGTTCTATCAAAGCATGTGGAAAATGCATGTTTTCCTGGTATTTTATCTGATAGATCACTGAACTCTTAAATTCAGAAAATATACAAAAAGAAAAAAGTAGAAACAATCACAAGACAAGTCTGGAGAGACATTATTGTAAATGGAGTGGTTAAGTGAAAAGACTTAGAAGCCACCAAAACTTATGATAGTAACAATCAAGAATATTACAATGCTTTTCTAAGAGGAATGTTGAAAAGGAAATGGAAATTAACCAAATCAGCACAAGTTCTGCACTAACTTTTATTATGAGGAGAGGAAAGTGTCAACACCATAACAAAGGACTTTTAAGGTTAGAGAAATATAGCAATTGTAATCAGTTTTTCGTAAGGGTTTCTGGGGAAAAAATATAAAGTATATCTATGAATCAGACATTTTTCCAGAGATGATAAAAGTATGTTGCCTAATTTTACTCAGGGTGAAGTCTTTATAGCTTCTTTCTTCTGTCCACCAAAAAGATGCTTCAAATAGAGCAAGCAAACAATGATACAGTCAGAAATAGGATATGTTCCAATTAAAGTGAATTCAAATAATTAATCATTAGAGAACTGCTACTCTGCTTAGAATATAGGAATTATGAGAGAACATGATTCCCACCCTACCATTAAGACCAAGATAGAGAACCACAGTTTTGGGGGTTTTTTTACCCCATTTAAGAGCAAAGATACAAGAAAAACTTAATGAACCTAAATCTAGAAAGTGAAAAGGCCCTCCCTGGAGAACACACACACACACACACACACACACACCCCTACCTTTCATTATTGGCAGACCAGCAGGACAAAGAGGAAGCCAACAGAGATGAAGAAAATAGTGTAATTTTAACAAAATTTTAAAGGTACAGGTGTGATAGTTTAGAATTCCCAGGAGACTTAAAGAGTCTGAACATACTCTCCAACTCTTAGCCATGGGATTTCTCCAAGTGCTCATGAGGAAGTCTGAGAACAGGAGTGAAAGACCAACCCTAAGGTACATCCGGGGTAAGGCAGGAGAGAGAAAACCTCCAGGCACCCAATGCTATCTCTGAGAGACACAAAGGACTCTTGTGGCTGGAGCAGGGGTGGGAAAGCTGAGACAGCTGGCTCCTATGGCACAGACCTGCAGGCATGCTGAAGGCTGAGGACAGGAGAACCAAGACAAGCCTTCCAGAGAAGGTTCTGATGGCCTTCTCAAATCACATGAAAGCCTGTAATAAACTAAATCTAATTAAAGTAGCAACAATGCCAAATCTCAGCTGAACTACAAACTCGGCCCTACACATTAGTGGCCTGATGACAGAATGGGCATGCCCTCTACCAGGCACAAATATTACTTACTTTCTCTGTTGTTCTCATACACACAGTATCAGCCATTCAATCAAAAAATCATAAGACACACAAAGAAGCAAGAAAACTGGATCACAAGAGGAGACAGTCGATAAAACCAAAAATATAGCCAAGACATTAGAAAAGAATCAGACAGAAACAACCATAAGTATGGTCAGGGTCTAGTGCAAAAGGTGATCAACATGAAGAACTGATGGACATTTTCAGCATAGAGATGAAACAATTAAAAAGAGGCAAATTGGTATGCAAAAATATGAAAAATAAAGTACAGTGATAAAAAATTCTTTGAAAAGGTTTTAACACAGCAGTAAAAACAATCAGTGAATTTGAAGATGGGTCAACAGAAATTATCCACACTGAAACACAAATGGAAATCAAGGGAGAAAAGTGGAACAGAGAATCTGAAATCTCTATGGGCAATATCAAACGGTCTAACATAATTGGAACCCAAAAAATATAGAGAAAATAGGGCAGAAGAAATATTTCAAGAGATAATGGCTAAGATTTTCTAAAACTGGTAAGAAATATCAACCTACATATCCAAAAACCTCAGTGAACCCTAAGCAGGGCAAAACAAAGAAAACCATGAAAACCATAAAAGAAAAAATCTTGAAAGCAGCAAGAGAAAAAGAGGACATACAGGGGAACGATAAGAAAGATAGATGACTTGTCATCAGAAAATAAATAGAGGCCTGAAGACAATGGAATGACATTTTTAAGTACAAGGGGGGAAACCTATGAATCTATTCCATTAAAAATAAAACAAAATAAAGACATTTTCAGATAGATAAAATATAGAAGAATTCTTCCCCAGCAGACCTGCATTACAAAAAGTGCTAAAATTAAGTTAGCTTAAGGAACTTAAAGGAAATAGTACAAGATAAAAGCCTAGTTCTACACAAAAAAATAAAGAAAACTAGAAAGGATAAATATCTTAGTATAAAAAATTACACTTGTGTGTATATGCATATATGTAGATAAACACTGAATTTCTTTTAAAAATCCACCAATTATTGATTGGTGATCTATGTATTTCATAGATTCACAATGGATATAGAATTAGAATATATAATAACAATGGCAAAGAGGGCAGAAGAGTGGTTATTAGAAGTTCACTGTTCTAAGGTTCCTATATTATTTATGAAAAGGTAGATGGTATGATCATTTAAAAATGCATGTTACACTCTGAGACAACAGGGAGATACTATAATTTTAAAATGCATATTATACTTTGAGACAACATCTTTAAAAGTACAAAAAAGGCATAATTCAAAGTTAAAAGTCAATAGAGGAGATAAAATGGAATATTAAAAACTATTCAACTCACTAAAAAGAAGGCAGTAAAGAAGGAAGAGAGGAGTAAACATGGCAAATAGAAATCAAAATCAAGATGGTAGCCTTAAACCTATACATACCAAAAATTATAGTATATATCAATTAACTAAAACCCTGCTTAAAAAGCTAAGGCTAACAAAGCAGGACTCAATTATATGCTGTTTATAAAAAACAAAGTTTAAACATAAAGGCACAGAGAGGTAAAACACAAACGATGAAAAAAGATACACTATGCAAACAGTGAGTATAAGAAAGCTAGTGTGGCTATATTAATATCCAAAGAAAGTAAATTTCAAGATAGTTATTAGTGGAAATGGAGAGATATTTCATGATGATAAAAGGGTCATTTCATTAAGAAGATATAACAATGTACACACACATGAAAAAAGATCTTTTCAGCATTCAATACTTATTGATAAAATACAGACTATGTTATCTAACCAAAAGAGCACTAAAGTAGAAAAAACAATAATAATATTACATGTATAATATCCCCATCTGGAATTTTAAAAAGACACTTCTAAATATCACATGGATTCAACATCTATACCCTAAATCACATAGGAAATGAAAAATTATTTGAAACGGAATTATAATGAAAGCACATCAAAATCTGTGGGATGTAAGCTAAAGCAATCCTTAGAAGACAGTTTATAGATTAAATGCCCACATTCAAAAATAAGGTATAAAAATCAATGATCTATGCTTCCAACTGAAGAAGCAATGAAAAGAAAAACAAATTAAACTCAAATTTAAAAAGTAAATAAAAATAAAAGCAGAAACCAATAAAATATAAAATGGATGATTTCTCTGAAAATATTTTAAAAATGTATAAGCCTCTATGCAACTTATCAAGAAAAAGGAAATAAAAATTTCCAATATCAAACATAAAAGAAGAGGTATCATTTATAAAACCTACAGATATGAAAAGAACAGGTGGATAATATGAAGAAATTTAGGCCACTGAAGTCTACAATTTAGAGGAAATAAATTCCTTGAAAACCACAATTTATCAAAACTAACATTAGAAAAATAGGAAATCTGAATATCCTTACAACCACTAAATAAATTGAATCTATAATTTTTTTCTTTTTTTTTTTTTTGAGACACAGTCTATGTCACCCCGGCTAGAGAGCAGTGGCATCATCATAGCTCACTGCAACCTCAAACTGCTGGGCTCAAACGATCCTCCTGCCTCAGCCTCCTGATTAGCTGGGACTACAGGCGCACACTAACAGGCCAGGCTAATTTTTTTACCTTTTTTTTTTTTAGTAGAGATGTGGTCTCACTCTTGCTCAGGTTGATCTTGAACTCCTGACCTCAAGCAATCCTCCTACCTTGGCTTCCCAGAGTACTAGGATTACAGGTATGAGCCACCACACCCAGCCTGAATCTATAATTTTTAAACTTCCCACAAAGAAAACACTAGGCCAAGATGGCTTTACAGGTGAATTACCTCAAACATTTAAGGAAGAAATAATACCAATGCTACATAAACACTTTCAAAAAACAGAGAAGGGAAAACTTCCCAACTCTTTTCTGAAGCTATCATAACCTTGGTACCAAAATCAGACAAGACATTAAAAGCAAAGATAATACACATATCTTTTATGACCATAAATACAAAAATCCTTAACCAAATACTAGCAAAATGAATGAAGCAATATATAAAAAGTTAGTACATCACAACCAAATAGAGTCTATCTCAGGAATGTAAAGGTAACGTAACTTAGAAAATTCAATGCCATTCACTACATTAACAGATTCAAGGCAAATATTTTTGGTTCATTTCAACACATATTGAAAAATATTTTGTCAAAATTCAAACCTATTCATGATTAAAACTGAGAATAAACAAAAACTTTCTAAAAATGAAGAGAATTTTCAAAGAATTTTCGGCCAATGTCATACTTTAAAGTAAAACAATGAAGGCTTTGCCCTAAGATCAGAATCAAGGCAAGATGGCCAATATTACCACTTCTAGTCAACATTTATGGGTGGTCTTAGTATAAGAAAAAAAAAGACATACAGATTGGAAAGGAAGAAATAAATTGTCTTTATTTACACACGAAATCACTGTGTACATAAAAAAAGAAACTCCTAAAGGAACTGCCATAACTAATAGAACTAATAAGTGAACCTAATATTGTGGGATACAAAAACCATCTACATTTCTATACACTAACAGTGACCACTTGGAAAACAAATATCTTCTAAACTTACCATCCAGAAACTAAATATTATACTTAGGGAAATTTAAAAAGATGCCCCTGACCTCTACACTGAAAACTATAAAACATTACTGGGAGAAATTAAAGATTTGAATACATGGAAACTCATGTTCATGAAATGTAAGGCTCTATATTGATAATGTTGACCTACAAGGTTTTGGGGGGAGGGGAGGCATTGTTTGGTAAAAATAAATTGATTCTAAAATTTATATGGAAATACAAAGGATTTACAATGGCCAAGACAATTTTTAAAAGAACAGAGGATTTCCAACACCTGACTAACGCTGTAACAATCACTGTAAGTGTGGAATAGGCAAAAGGATGAAGAGATGGAAGAGAATAGGGATCTATAAATAGATCTACACATATACAGTCAAATGATTTTTGAGAAAGTTGCCAAAACAATTAAATGAGAGGAAAGTCTTTATCAACAAATGGTGCTGGAAATAATGGTTATTTGTGGGAAAAAAAATAAACAAACCTCAACCCCCACACCTCACACCATACATCCGCCCCCCAAAAAAATCTTCACAAGTCACAGACTAATTATAAAGCTTTCATAAGAAAACATGGGGAAATGTCCTCAAAACCTCAGAGCAAAAAAAGATTTCTTAGCAAAAATCCCTACCAATAAAATTTTTTAAAACTGATAAATTCAACCTCAAATTAAAATGTTCTTCTCATCAAAAGACACTGTTAAGAAATAATAAACAGGCAAGCCACAGATATGAGAAAGTATTCTCAATTATTATATCTGATGAATGATTTATATACAGAATACATAAAGAATTCCTACAATTCAGTAACAAAAAGACCAACATAATTTTTTAAATTGGCAAAAATTTGAATAGGTACTTCACAAAAGAAATATAAATGGCCAATAAACACATAAAAAAGTGTTCAACATCATTAAGTCAAAATTGGCTAAAATGAAAAAGATCAACATAATCAAAGGCTAGTAAGGAAGTGGAACAACTGGAACTCTCACACATGCTGGTGAGAGGGTAAAACAACTCTGGAAAATTTGATTTCCTAAAAAGTCAAACATGCATAACCATAACCCAGCAATCCCACTCCAAGGTATTTATCCAAGACAAATGAAAACATGTGTCCACAAAAACCCTTGCACAAAATTGTGCATTCCAGATTTATTCACAAAAGCTAAAAAAGTTTTTTGTGTCCCATACTCCAGTGTCCTCGGCACACATTTCAAAAATAAATCAGTATTAATGTCAATCTAGATTTCCGCTTAAATATCAGAACCAATATAAAATGTGGCTTTCAATACATTACTACCTTTAGGACAAAAATCTTACACTCTATGAAAAACACAGAAGCCTGTATACAAGAAATGCTGTTTCTAATTCTACCTAGTCCATGTTCCACCAATTCCACTTACATTCTTTTAAAATAACTTCCTCTCCTAGTCTCTCTCCACACTGGAATCTTGGTAGAATTATTGAATGACTCAGCATCCCTGAAAGGGAAAAGCCACATAGAGCCCTTTCCATTTGGCTTTCCTTCATCTCCTGGGCTACAGCCAAATTAAGCTACTGTCACACTTTTTTAATTGAAATGCACACCCCATAAATATATTCACATAAAAGACAACAGTACGCTTCCATTCAATTCCACAAACATTTGTTGGAGTCTCTGCCTTATCAAATGCTTTAAAGGAGGACTTCTCAACAGTGGCCCTACTGACATCTTAGACCAGATGATGTCCTGTGCGCTGCAGTATGTCTAGAAGCACAGCTGGCCTCTACCCACTAGGTATCTGTAGCGACTGCCTGCCCTCCTCCAACCCCCACACCCACACACACTCATGACAATCAGAATGTCTCCAGATACTGCCAAATGTCCCGTGGGAACAAAATCCCCCACAGCTGAGAACCTCTGATTTAAAGAATCAACATGTTTTCTCAGGACTTCCTGAGATTCCTTTTGCCTTGGACGGCCTCCCTTCCTCGGAGGTGCCAAACTGTTCCCCAATCTTCAAGAGTCAATTTAAAAATCATTTTCTCTAGTAAGCTTTCCCAGTCAGCCTCACAATTCCTAACGCTTCTCAGCTCCCACAGCACCTTAGGCCTCTGAACTGTCATCTGCTTCTAGACCCTTGTAGTCTGTGTGTTCCCATAAGGTCAGGCCTTTTAGTTTCTGGTTCATTCTTGTATCATCAGTGCCAAACACAGTCAACAATCATCTAGGTGCCTGGATGAGATGCACTACAAAACAATGGCAAATATTAGTACAGTTAATGTGCTACATAAACAGTCTTATTTAGTCCAATTGCATGGGCTTCTGGAAGCAACATGCTCTTCACTCACTCCTTTAAAGCGAGAAACAATACAGCACTGTGCACACAGATGCTAAATCAAGTCGTGGGTATAAAAGCACTCTGAAACGCCTAACGCTTCAGATACATAGGTGATTTCCTCCTCTCATCATTATGAAAATATAAATGAGTGAATTATAAAAGTAAGAAGCATCCTGCCATCCTTTCAAGAGTGATGTACTAGAACTAGGCAAAAAAATCAAACCAAATATGATATTTGAAATGTCAGATTAATGAGAGCAAAATGAGAAGCATTTTCTTTAAGCAGTGCCTGAATGTGATGTGTGGGAGAACTTTCACAGAATGGTAATTATTTATCAAGCAAATGTGTGGGGGTCACAGCACAATGTGGCACGTGGCAAGCATGCCAAAGAAGCTAAAAGCACATTACATAACAAAATTGTTGGGGCGGGGGAAGGGTGCTATGCCGCCCTTCAGGGAAGAAAACTACACCTCCTGACAGGCTACAGCTTGCCATGCAGAAGATAACTACACAAAACACTGTTTCTCCAACCTAAAATGAGTGACATGACCATGACTGGCCTCAAGCAGTGAATGTTTATGGTCATTTAAGACCCTTATTTTAGTTATGGCAGGTATTTATTTGCAGCTGTGTTCCTTTGTTTAAAAAAGCTTTACTGAGATGTCATTCATACCATAAAATGTACCCAAAGTATACAATTTGATATATTCACAAACTTGTATAACCATCACCAAAATCAATTTTAGAACATTTTTATCACCCCAGAAAAAGACCCATTCCCATTAGCCATCACTCCCCATTTCCCTCCAAACCTAGGCAACCACTAATTTACTCTCTATCTACATAGATTGGCCTCCTCTGGACATTTCGTATAAATGTAGTTATATAATATGTGGTCTTTTATGACTGGCTTCTTTCACTTAGCATAATGTTTTCCAGGGTCAATCACAATGTAGCATGTACTAGTTCTCTTTTATTGCTAAATCATTTCTTGTTGTATGGATGTACCACATTTTATTTATCCATTCAATCAGTTAATAGACATTTGGATGGTCTCTACTTTTTGGCTATTATTAATAATTCTTCTATGAAATTCACATATAAGTTTTTGTGTTGAGAAAAGAAAAACAGCTCAGAGCAATCTGAGCTATATGAGGTATGCAGGCCCAGAGAGACATGAGTTTGGGACTTCAGTCATCCTTCCTCAAGCCCCAACTGGGGACAACCGTTCATTTTGTTCCTGACTAGGTGTCTCACCCATTCTGTCCATGTTCCTGGAATCTGTGATACAAGCAACAATAGCTTATGTTATTTTGATATAAATTCTTGGTAAATAACTCAGGAACTGCCTCTTCTTTTCCTTTAAAAATCCACTTGTAACTGCTGCTAATCAGAATATATTTTGTGGGCAACTTGAATCTATGCTCCCAGCTTGCAATCCTCAAGCATAGCTCAAATAAACTCACTACTTACATTATTTTTGCTTTAGCTTCTTCCTTCTAGGTCGACCATATAGACATAAGTTTTCATTTCTCTTGAATATATAGCTAGGAGCAGAATTTCTGGGTCAGAGAGCAATATTATGTTTAACTTTGTAAAGAACTGCCGAACTGTTTTTTCCAAAGCAGCTATACCGTTTCAAATTCCCACCCTCAGCATATGAGGGTTTCAATTTCTCCACTTCCTCACCAGCACTTCTTATTATTATCTGACTTTTTATTTATAGCCATCCTAGTGGGTACGAAATGGTATCTAATTATGGTTTTGGTTTGCATTTCCCTAATAGCTAAACAATGCCAAACATCTTTTGATGTGCTTATTGGCCACCTGTATACTTTCTTTGGAGAAATGTCTAATTCAAATCTTTGGACCATATTTAAATTTTATTTGTCTTTTTATTATAGAGTTGTAAGAGTTCTTTTTTATGTCCTAGAAACAATTCCCTTATCAGACATACAATTTTCAAATATTTTCTCCTATCCTATAGGCTTTTTGCTTTTTTGATGTTCATAGCACATGTGTTCTTAAATGCTGCCTCTTAGCTAAGAAAATATTCAAAGTAACCTTTTAGTGACTTGAGGGAGAAAGAAATGAAGTACACACCCAACTACTCATTGATAATCAAAGCAGTAATGGCTAGTTGGGCCCCCCACCACCACCACACCCCCATTAGCCATTCTTCTTTTTGGTGTAATAGATTTCCCAAGTATTAGAACAGCACATGGATGTCTAAAAACAAAAGACAGCAATTTCCCATGGATTTAAAAGCCTCCTTTGCAACTAGGTGTAATCACTTAACTCCATTCAGGCCAACGGTACGTGAGCAAGAGTGTGTGGAACCACAGGAAAGCGTTCCAACAACAAGAGGCATGCTGGATGATAAATGGGGCAGTGCTGTGTGCTCTCTTGGACCTGAGGTGACTGGGAAGGTAAACCATGCCCAAGGGGAAGTGGGATTATACCAACCCTGATCGAGCAATCTCTGGGCTTCCCAAACAAGAGAAAAAATAAACTTGGACATTGTTTAACTCATCTTATTTTGACTTACATTACATGCAACCAAATCTGATCAGAACTGACGCCAGCCACAATTAAGTGAAAATTCTTGATTCGTATTTACACAGATCAAATGCAAACCCAGGCTCCATTCTGCAGTTTATAAATATCACCTACTGTCACAAAGCGACCTGACTGCTCTTCCAACACAAGATATTAAAAATAGCAAAAATGGATACTTGGAAAGAAGATAAAATATATTTATATTATACATATGCAATCATTGCTATATGAAGGTAACAAATAAGACTTCTGTACAAACTCCATCAGAGATCCATTTACACTATCCACACACTCCAAAATGGGTTAAGTTTATTTTTCTTTAAGCAGAAGGAAAACACTGCAGTTCACTGTGTAGCAGCGTGGTGCAGAAGAAAAGGATGGTTGACTGACAGTTGCTTGATTGAATCTAATCCCAGTTCTGTCAGTGCTGAACAACAATTCAATTTCATTTAATCCAGTACAAATTTGGTAAATGGGCACCATATATGAGGCATTACGATTGTAGTACCAAGTAATACTAAGTAACACAATGTTCCTACCCTCCTGGAATTTATGATCTAGTAGACAAGGAACAAATTACTTATAATTCCCAGTAGTCTGCTTGGTCAGGAATCAGGGAAACAGACAAGAGAAGAACCCAACTCATTCACCCTTTCCACTAAATAATGCCTTCAAAGCCCCAGAATCAGAGACCTCAAAGTACGATCACCCCCTGCCAGCAGATTTGGCTCCACAACTGGGAGACTAACAGCAAGATATGGATGGTAGGGGATGGCAGGGAACTAAACCCCTCCAGCAAACACTATTCACTGATAACACCAAACCTGGATAGAAATGAGGAAATAAACTAAAAAAAAAAAAAAAAATCAGGAATGTGTAATTAGGAAAAAGGGGGGGGGCAGGGAAGCTTATCCTAAAGACTCAAGGAGACGCATACATGAAGAAAATTATTTTCTAAGTTAACCAAACCTTCAGAGAAAAATCGGACTTAAAATAAGCATGTATTGCCTTGGAAAGAAGTAAAGATTTGTACATTAGTATTTATATGGTATGACTTAATTCCTATACCTATACAAAATGCTGGATCCCACAAAAAGAGCATACCTTCATATGTCCCAAGAATTCTTGGAAAATCCACAAAAACCAATCACTATCCCCCGTGTATGCACTGTTTGAAATGCCTATTAGGCATCCCTGAAGCACTACTGAGTAGGCAGCTAAATTTAAGAACCTGGAATTCAGGCAAGAGATCTAGATAGAGATAATAAACTTGAGAGTTACCAACACACAGATGGCACTTAAAGTCATAAGGCTGGACAACATCATGGGGGAACATGAGTGGAAAGAGACGAGATCTAAGGACTGAGGCCCAGAGAACATCAACATCAAGAGGGCTGAGAAACGCAGAACTGGCAAAGGAGTAGGAAAAAAAAATGGAAAAGCCATTGAGGTGGAAGAAAAACAGGGAGGTGTGATGTCCTTCAACCAAGTGATGCGAGTGTAATTTGGAGGAGAGAGTAACAGACCGTGTCAGTGAAGCTGCCGGGAAAGACTGAGCGCTGGGCATTGACCCCTGGGCCCGGCCACACTGAGACCGCTGATGACCACACAGCAAATGCAACTGTGGGGCAATGGCCAGAGTGGAGAGAGCGCGTGACAGATCAGAGCAGGAAGGAAATTTGGGACCATAAACATAATACCTTTTTGAAGAATTTTTGCTGTTTATAGGAGGAAAGTAGATGAAAGGGAAGGGTTGTTTCATTGTTGATAGTGGCTGTGGTAGATTTGGGTTTTTTGGGTTTTTTCCAAGATGAATGAAATAAGAGCATTTCACATACAGATGAGAGGCAAACTAACGTTAACAAGAAAGAAAAAGAAGAGTTGCTTAAGCAATATCCTGGAGCAGTGGTCCCCAACCTTTTTGGTACCAAGGACCAGTTTCATGGAACACAATTTTTCCAAGGACGGGGGTGGAGGGGGAGGATAGTTTCAGGATGACTCATGCATATTACATTTATTGTGCAGTCAAATCTCTCTGTTGATGATAATCTGTATTTGCAGCTGCTCCCCAGCGCTAGCATCACCACCTCAGCTCCACCTCAGATCATCAGGCATTAGATTCCCATAAGGAGCTGCAACCTAGATCCCTCTCATGCTCAGTATTGCAGTAGGGTCCGAGCTCCTATGAGAATCTAATGCGGCCGCTGATCTGACAGGAGGTGGAGCTTGGAGCAGCTGTAAATACAGATAAAGCTTTGCTTGCCCACCACTCGCCTCCTGCTGTGCAGCCCTGTTCCTAACAGGCCACAGACTGGTACCTGTCCATGGGCCAGGGGCTGGGGACTGCAGTACTGGAGAAGAGGAGAGAGGATGGGAAAAGTGAATGGAAACAATGGAACAGAAAGGTGGGCCTTGATTAGGAACACAGCTCCCACAATAACAGAGGAAAGGCAGGGTATCTGGGCACTGACAGTGGAGGTGGATGTATACAACAAGAAAAGAGCCCTTTTTTATTGCTTCTACTCCACAACAAAATAGGACACAAAGGCATCAGGAAAGAGAGGTAGTGTCAGAGGCTAAAAGAGAGGAAAATATGAAGTATTCAGCTACTGGGAGAATGAAGGAACTAAGAAAACACAGCATGATTAGTGGTTAGCATTAATGGCCTATTTGAGGCTCATGGTCATATATCTGACATGATCCCAGTGAATGTGGTAGAATGCATCTCTCCAGAAAGAGAGAAGGCAAAACTGAATCTTACCTAAATTGGGGTTGTGCTAACAAGTATAATAAAGAAGAAAAAGGGCAATGGAGTTAGAGTATTAAAAAGGGACTATAATGACTATGAAATTTAAACTAGTTAAGGAAGGAAGGAAGGGCACAAGGAAGCTGAGGATCAATTGATTACAGGTCTTCACTGGGGGATCTAGCAGGTTCTTACTAGGAAAGAGTCAGCAGGGAAGGACAGAAGGTGGTGTCAGAAAGAGAAAGGTTTGCAATCAAGATCCACAAGGGACTGAAGCTCCTAATGACGAGGTCAAAGAATGATCACAGGAGGGTATGACTGCAGTCTGGTAAAGAACTAGATCACCAAAGGAGAGGGGTTCAAGGAGGCAACAAGCAGAGGGCTGAAAGAATCATCTGAAGTGATACTGAAATTACCAAGAATCATAAAAAGAGCAGAATTGGAGATTTACAGGTTGAGTACTCCTCATCTGAAATGCATGGGACCAGAACTGTTTTGGATTTTGGAATTCTTCAGGTTTTGGAATATTTGCATACACATAATAAGGTATCTTGGGGGTGGGACCCAAATCTAAATATGAAATTCATTTATATCTCATGTACACCTTGTACACATAGCCTGAAGGTAATTTTATACAAAATGTTTAATAGTTTTGTACAATCAGTCAGGCACAGTGGCTCATGCCTGTAATCCTAACACTTTGGGAGGCTGAGGTGGGAGGATCACTTGAGGCCAGGAGTTTGAGACCAGCCTGGGCAACACAGCAAAACCCTATCTCTAAAAAAATGAAAAATAAGAAAATTAGCTGGGCGTCGTGGTACACAACAGTAGTCCCAGCTACTCGGGAGGCTGAGGCAGGAGGATCACTTGAGCCCAGGAGTTTGAGGCTGCAGTGAGCTATCACGGCAGCACTGCACTCCAGCCTGGGTGACAGGGTGAGACCTCATCTCTAAAAATAATATTAATAATAATTTTGTACATGAAATAAAGTTTTGACTGCAACCCATCACATGAGGTCAAGTGTGGAATTTTCCACTTATGGCATCACGTTGGTGCTCAAAAAGTTTTGGATTTTGGATCACTCAGAATTCAGATGTTCAGATTAGGGATGCTTAACCTGAACCATATAAGAAGCTAAAGATTCTAGAAGCAGCTCAAAACGTACAGAAAGGTAATAAAAATACATGTTGTAGGGAGATATACTTCAAGGATGAAAGCATGAAAATGGACAGATACAGAAAGAGAGAAAAAACAACTACAGGAAAAGACAACATTTAAGGAGCAATGGCTGAACAGAAGAGGACCAAGAGATTTGAGGAGAACCAGAACAGTTCACCATCATGGAAGTCAAAGGATGGAGAGGTTCAGGAGTTTGAAGGTAAACACCAAGTCAAATGCTGCTGTCGCTGACAAGCACTGGCCCCAATTTCCTACTGGGTTTTTTTTTTTCTCAATGATCCACAGCAATGTAACTAACTCAACATGACCTGAATTTACCATCCTCCCCCATTCTTATTTCTTCTTTGTTTCCCACCTTAGTTAATGGCACCATTTAGTTACTCAAGCCAGAAATCTTCCCCTCCTTCACCCTACACTCCAACACCCAGTTTATCCCTGAAAGTCTCCCTCAAGTGGATCCACCAGCCTCCACTGCCCTCTCATCCTCTCCTTAAACTACTCGCTTCTTTCCATCTTGCCTCCTCCAAATCTTTCTCTACCCTCCCAGAGTGAGCTTTGAAAAATGCAAATATAAATGTCATGCACTGCCCTGCTTAAAACCATTTAATGGATTAAGCTCAAAAAACCTCAAGTTCAGGCCCTTGTCCTCATCTCAAACCCCCTCTCCCCGGCCCTTTGCTCCAGCGATGCCGGCTGCCCCTGGGGAACCCCAAATGGATCACGGCCTCTCCTGTTCTCCAGGCCTCCACATGTGACACTCACTCTGCCCGGCCTATGAGTCTCAGACCCAGCTAACTCCAAATAATCCTTCGGTTATCAATTTAGATGTCAGATCCTCCGTGTGGCTTTCTCTAACCACCTAGACTAGATTAGGTCGCCTACCAGGAGTTCCCAGAAAGGGGCTCTGGGTCTCAGCAGAAGTAAATTAGAGATTTCTGCAAGAAAAAAAGGAAAGCTGAAAGGGTGGGGATCCAGGCCCCCTACCCATCTTTTATAAGGGAACCTTCTTTTTTTGTTTTATATATGCATAAGTGTAACATTTCATTTGAAAAGAGGATGTCCCTATAAAGCAGCTGGAAGCTGCTACCACAGATCACTCTTAAGGTCCTCCCCAGTTCCAATTCTCCCTACACGTTATTATCCTTATATGTGAAAACAGAGGAATCCTTCATCCATCTTTGTGAGGGGTGGAGAGTGGTTAAAATCATAGTAAGGATCGTGGCTGACAAAAAAAAATGGTATAATCAAGGTCTCAGAGAAAACATAGGGTTAGGCAAAAAATACAAATCACATTAAAATGACATATGAAAATACTACAAGTAGCCTGCTTTCAAAACAAATCAGAATCACTTCACTTGCCACATTTTCTAGTAGACAACCCTGCTGACTCACCTTTGTCAATTACTTAGGAAACATCCTAATCATACAGTAATCTGCTGAGGCCTATAGCATAGTGGTTACGAGATTGGACTCTACAGGCAGAAAGCAGCAGTTCAAATCTCAGCAATTCCACTCACTGGCTATGTGACCTTAGATGAACTGCTCAACCATTCTGTGCCTCCGTCCCTCATCATAAAATGTAAAGGATAGTATCTATTTGAGAGAGCCGTGGTAAGGAATAAACAGGCTAAAACATGCAAGCATTTAGAAGACTGGCACTGAGAAAGGACTCAAATGCTCTCCATTGGTGTGTGCACTCCTACGTATACTCAAGTTGTATGGCACAGACGAATTCTCTTCTTAATGTCTGGAACAATTTCTTATTGGCTTGAAATTTAACTTCTTTTATACTGATACTCTTTCATCTTTTCCAACCTTGGCAAATGCCTACTTAACTACTAGTCCTTTTCATGGTAGTGCCAAATTTATCATGTGCTTAAGGACATATTTTTATGTACAGTGTCTGGTCTTCAATTCATTTGTTGAAAAGCACAGACCTGCCCCTTCCACACTACCCCCAGAGAGTTGGCTATCTCATCTAAGCTCACCTGAACAGAACTTTTTGCTTTAAAATATCTCCTATTAAAAGGATTTTTTATACAAACACAAAATAGCTTTATCCAAAACCATCGCTGTCAAAAACAATTTAAAAAACAAAAACAAAAAACCATCGTTGCCAAAACCAGGGCCAGTAGGGAATCACTGCCCCATTAAAAAACAAGTATTCTATGAGTACCATTATTTTCCTAAGTGCTAGTGGAAGACATACCGTAGAAGTTAATGCCAGACAGGACACAGAGAGATTTCAGACAGAGGGATGGTGAGCAGGAAAGAAAGCAGAGCAGAGTTCCTCAAATCCATGTATTGCTCTATTTCAAAGGGAGACATGCGTCTCCCCACAGCGCCCCCTATCACCTCTCTCAATCCTAGCACTTCATGTTTATTTGTTTTGTCTATTTCCCACATTAGAATATAAGCTTGGTGAGAGGTCTATTTTATTATTAGGGGAATAACAACAATGACAGATGCCACTTAAGAGAACTTACTCTGTATCAAACTTTGTCATGTGTCACTTCATTTAGCCTTCATCATCCCTAACAGGTGAGCACGATCCTTCAATCCCATGTTGTAGAGAACCGTGGCTCAGAGGGACAAGTGGCAGTGCTCCTCTTTGCTCCTGCCCTCTGTGGCCCACCTAACCCAGCACCACCACCTCTGCCAAGGCAAGGCCCACTGCCCCCCTGCCTTGTCCAAGTCAGGTCCACCAGCACTCAGAGCCAACCTCTCAGAAAAGGAGATTGGATCTTGTCATTTTCCTGCTTAATTAATGGCTTCCTCTGGCTGCTTAGAATCTATGCTCACCCTTATGTATCCACTAGGCTTGGCAGGATCCACCCAGGCCCATCTCCTACCAACTTCCAAGATGGCTGGCCTCCTCTGTGCCCTGTGGAAACACCTAGCATGTTCCTGCCTGTGGGCTTTTGCACTTGCTGCCTCCCCCTCCTCGAACTTGCACCTCACGCCTCCCCCTCATTTCATCTGCTTCTCCCTTCACACAGAGAAAGACAGCCACATCTCAGCCCTAAGATTACATAAACTCTGCAAAGACCAAGTAGAGGTCTCTGATTGCAATTCCCAAATCCTGGGAGGGAGAGTCTGAAACACGGAAGTCAAGAATAAATCCTTGGCCCCAGCAACTGTGGCCTCCATGCAGGTTGTCGCAGTGGAAACAGGGCTCCTGGGGCATCCTGCTTCCTTTCCCTCCGTCCCACTCCCACCAACTCACTCTACAAGCTGTCTACAATAGATATGCCTTGCAAACTACAAACTTTTAAGGACATGTTAATGTAGTAAAAAAGGAAAAAGAAGAGAAAAGAAAAGAAAAAGTTAAAGAAAAGAAATAGAAATTAATGCCAGACAAGTGGTAACATTGACAGATGAACTTTTTTCTTTTCCATCCTCCTCTCTGGCAAAGATTCTTTTATAACTGAGTAACTGAAAGTCATACCATAAGAAAAAAATAGTCTTTGAATTAACAGAAAGCGTCTGCCTAACCTCCTCTATCACATATAGATAAATACTAAAAATTCCCATACATGAAAATAACGTTCTGCGTTAACAGCTACCCACCACACCTTTTTAGCTTTGTCATCCACTTCCACACTCTCACTCATTGTTCTCCTTGTGCCACAAATTAGGCTGGGGACTAACAGTGAAATGCTTCAAGGTTATTTTTTAAGTGACAACACTGGTTAGAATGACTCTCAACTTCAGCCACAATGAAACTATCACTCCATAGGTAAACACAGTGACCAAGACTAAACAGCTTATAATGAATACACAGCCTGGAAATGTAACAAGTTTACATTCTTTCAGGCCATGGAGAGCCCAGTTGCAACTAATCTCTATTTTCTTTAGATCCTTTTTAAAAATGACTCTTTCATTATGTCCAATAATTCCAGTAACTTACCGGTCAGCAGCTTCTATGTCAAAACAAAACCTTCTGTCAATGGAGTCTGTATGCCTTTTGGTACATTCTTTCAAAAAGAACACCTCTCCATCCCCCTGCAAATAATCATTTTAAACATTCTCAAAAACTATGGTATAAGCATATACACACTGAGCCTCCCTACACTGAGGGGTGGGAAGCCAAGGCCCAGGATTTTAAGTCCCCTCTCTCTATTCTCTTTCAAACTAATTGCAACACTATTTAGAATCTAAACTCTTAATCTTTTTTTTTGTTATTCTCCAGTTCTTCAGGTTTTCTAGATCATACACTGGTTATAATATTAAACAAAACCTCACCAATGTTAATTTTAAAAGGTAGATTAACAGTAGTTTCCAGATGCTAGAAGATTTATTACTCTCTTTCAATACTGTTTAAAAAGTGAAAATTTGTTTTTATTTCGCATTATGTTATACCATATGTCATAGTCAATATGTGACCTTTTTTAACCTATAAAAACTGCAATTCCATATGGATCAACCTAAAAGTACACTAAGGGCCCTAGATCAGGTACTGTGATAACTTAAACCTAAAACCACTCAATCTTTGCAGTTTTTGTCTTTCTATGTGAATAACCCTGAATTTATCTTAATTTTTTTTTAATATGGTCCCATTTTATGTCACTAAACCATCCTCTCTAAGAGCATTAAAAAGAGGTAGAAGACTAAAGACAGAAGCAATGTAGGAATACAGGTACTCAGTAAAGAACAAATATAAGTTGTCTGAGTACACACTTTTAAAACATGTTAATATAGACTATGAGGATCTCTAATATTAAATAAGCATTCAAATATATAACTATTCAAAATATCAGTTATATCCCAAAATGTATTTTTCCATTATTTCAAGGCTAAAATGGAAAGACACCACTAAACAGAAACGTCTTAGGACTTGAATTAGCTCTGATAGGAAGCTGACTCAAGACTGATGCTCAATCTTAACCCCATCAGCCTTTAAGAGCGACATCCTTACGTCACTCTCTTCCCCATGACCCTGACTTTCCATGTCTATTTCGTTACAACATAAATGTTTTTATTGCAAGCTTCTTTAAATATTTTTCAGGAACAAGCAAAGTATATGTAAATAGGAGTGAACGTGGATTAATTCTGTATTTACCGCAGCAAGACTATACCCATCTACCCAGCAAGCAATGAATTAACCTGCTTTCCTAAAACGTGTTACCAATTATGTTCAATATCGGTGGGAAGCTTTGTCTCCAGACTATTGATTACTGTTATGAGATACAGCTTCTATTTAAGACACATATAAAGATTACTTTTCCTACACTGCCAACTCCCCGAGGTCTTCTGCTCTTTTGTTACTCTCATGCTTTTGCTTTGCTGTTTATTTCTTTGATGGGTAGTCAACTAAATGGGGAATACTTAAGTAAGAACTTTGTAAGTCTAACCTAACAACAGTGAAATTCACCACAGATCACTCTACTTTATAACGTTTTCCGACTGTGAATACATGTGTGCAAGTGACATCAAAGGATTCTACTGTTCTCTTACCAAAAACTCGGACTGTAAAAACCCATGCATGCAACTCAGAAAACACAGAAAATTGTTCTGTTTTCTGGCTGATTTTATTTAGAAACAAAAGAAAACAAAGATTTTCATACTAAAAACAAAATGTATTTATCCTTAGTAAATATACACCATTAAAATACAACCCATTAAAAGGACACCCTCAAACACGACCTCTTATGCTACATAGGATCAAATACTTACAAGTTTCCCCCCAGATCTGTGCTCAAATGGGATCATGTTGAACTTCTTGGCTGCTTTCCGATACATGCAGTAGTGTTTGACCCAACTGGAACCGAATGGAGCAGGCCCTTCAACAAAAAACAGAACTTTATATTTCCCCCATAAATAAGCAGATATGCAGAGCTCCAAACCAATTACTAACAAGGAAAAACCCAATAAGCAGCAAGTAATACGGCTCAGTAAAACAACCCAGCAGCATGGCTGGTTCTAATAATAAGGAAACGCTAGGGAGAGTAAGAAGGCCCGTGGAGATACCTGGAGAGAAAATTCTAAGACATTTTCAGCAACCGAGAAGTGATTTAAAGACATTCGTTTTAAATAGTTTGCTAGAAAAACCAACAGTTATCTCAAACCTGAAAGTCTCTTACTTGTAAGCTCTAAGCTCTATTTTTGGTTTGTTTCTAGGTATGAAAAGCTCACGAGGGTCTCAAAAGTTTGCATCCAATATATGTAATGGTTTTGGATTCAATTCCAGCCTCTCAAAATGATAGAATTATAGAATCACAGCGCTGGGAAGCAGCATCTAGTCTAAAAATCCACCTAGCACTTTAAGCCCACTAACAGCACCCTGGTAAGCAGCTGCTTGCTCTTATGGATTATGGTAAAGTTAAGCTTTAGAAATGAAGTATAAAGAATAAGAAACGTAAGATTCAACGGGAATAAACTATCTCTATTTGCACCAGAACATTCTCAGAACCCCTTTTTAATTCTTACCAAGTCAGCAGTACCACCACCAGAGCTCTTAAAGGAAAGTGGTCTATTCTATGTCAGGGGTACCCCAACATCTGGAATTTCACATGCCAGTAAAAGTCCAATCTAACAAAACAAAGTTTAGGTCTAGCAGAGGCTGACAATTTTTTCCTTTTATCAAGTAAAGACATTTTTTAAAAAAAGCAATTAGCATCTATTATCACCATAATTTTTTTTTTTTTTTTGAGAGTCTCACTCTGTCACCCTGGGTAGAGTGCAGTGGCATCATCCGTCATCATAGCTCACTGCAATCTCAAACTCCTGAGCTCAAGCAATCCTCCTGTCTCAGCCTCCAGAGTAACTGAGACTACAGGCACGTGCTATGACGTCCAGCTAATTTTTTTTCTATATTGTGTGTACAGAGGGGATCTTGCTCTTGCTCAGGTTGGTCTGGAACTCCTGACCTCAAGCAATCCTCTTGCCTCGGCCAGCCAGAGTGCTAGGACTACAGGCATGAGCTACCATGTATGGCCTATTATCACCATAATTTCATAAATGAATAAACCTTCTACACCTAAAAAAATCAACAAAAGACAAACTCAGGAGAGAAAAATAGAACTCATTTAAAGGGAATGTATTTAGCTTTAGGAAAAGCCAACTACATTACTTGGGAGGGGGGAAGAATTGAAAGGGGTTACATCTCAGATCATGGTTAGTCCAAAAACCTGAATTTGGGAACCACTGGTGTGTGTGTTACAAATAACTAGCATTTGTCCTGTGGTCTAGGGTTCACAAAAATATTGCAAAGATATTTTATTTAACACTGAGAAAAAACTTCAAGGAAGGGATAGTATATTATCCTTTTAACCTAAATAAATTTAAGCTTAGACCAAATGCCTGAGAAATGACAAAGCCAAACCTCAGAGTACGGCCCAAATATCAAGGTCTTTCCACTAATTAAGCCACCATCACCTCCTTACACCCACCAGATCCTACTCAACCAGCTCTGAGCACAGAGGCTAACCATGCTTTTGCACACCTGCCCAGCTCCGCCACTATGGGGGGGGGGGGGGAGCACCAACACAGAATCCAGTCGCAAGCTGACAGTTCCAGCATTTAGTGGGTGTATGATCTAGGGAACATTGTTGACTTCTCAGAGCTTCCACTGCACTGACAAACATGGTGATAATAGCACCATATACTTCACACAGTTGTTTCATGGATAAGTGAGATAAGTTGTATGAATAATTTAGCATAGTACCAGGCATACAGTAAATGAGAAAAGAATTTTGCCACTACTGTTTATATTGCTTTTTCCCAGTCTAGTTTCAGTCCCATTTCTCTAAAAGCCAATAGTTAAACAAGAATTATGAACCTAAAAATTAAATTTTCCTGTGATTTTCACTTGGACATATAATACGAAGAGTTCTAACATTCTTATGACTCCATCCAAGATTTTAATTTAGTTCTTTCAAATTCAATTTAAAAAACTGAGACTACGAAGATAAAGTATGAGAAAAATTCAGAGCTCTGCCATGTCATATAAATGTTCATGAGAAGTTAAGACTATGAGATTCCAGATTAAATAATGACAAATGAAAAAAGTACAACCATCCTGCTGACTGCATATAACATTCAATTCAAAGCACGGATACCATGTAACTCTCCCCTGAGTATTCTCTACTACTAAATCGATCAGTTTGAAAAACCTGTAAATCAGCCACCATTACCAAATAAAATGAAAATTGTAAAGCACCCTAATTATAGCTGAGGTGAGAAGGGAGGAAAATAGTAAAAACAGACACATTTTTCACATCCTCATCCTTTCTACTAACTAGCAATTGGGCTCTACAGTTGAAGAAGTAAACTTTAAGAGCTTAATTATTAAAATAAGACCAAATTATTCAAAGCTTGAAAGAGATATGGGTCCTTAAATTTTCAAAGTAGGGACACCCAATGCACTAGATAATTGCTAAGACAGCCACGATACTAAAACCTCCATGAAATAAGTTAGGATATCACGTAGGAATATTTTTTATGGCCATCTGCAATTTTCTGGATAATTTTAATAAGAACCAAATATCCCAGATTGTTGTGGACAGAAATGGTATGAAGGAAGAGAGAGATGTCTCTCTCGATTTTAAAGAGGAAGAGAGACAAGGTTGTGGGAGGGGAGAGGGTGTGTACGTGTTTACGAATATATGTGTGTGTGTGTTGGTGAGAAGGAAAGGGGTGCAGAAAGGAGGAAAAAGTTAATACCCTCATAGCTCTGACTCAGTTTTAATTTAGCCTTACACAGGATTCTGTCCCCCTTACAAGCAGGTTCCTGGGGGCACAGTGTGGAGCAGAGTGTCGAGGTGTGTCTGGAGAGCAGGGTGCTCACAGCCTGTCCTAACCTCACTGGACCCTCTCCAGAGCACAAATGTGTTTTCTCCAAACATGCAAAATATGCCTTCTAGGACAGAAGAGGGCAAAGAAAATGGTAGAAATAATTTCCCAAAATGTCACAGCAATGACAAGAAGAATAGCAGAGTTTTTAATAGTTTGGATTTTTAACCAGCCATTCAGCCACTGCTTGAGGGCCTCTTACTTTTTTCCTGCACGTACAGGTAGCCTTCTGCTGTAAACTGACTTGCTCGTTTGTGGTCCTTGGGATGCTGCCTGATTTTGTTCATAAGCTCTTCCACTTCTGACCTTGTTCCTTCAAATCGATTCCGTGTCTAAAATGGATTAAAAAACACACATAAATTTTAAGTTCTCATATGAGTTTTCTCTTGTACATTTTACAGTTTCTGGGTAACTGTAATTAAATGTTAGCTATAAATTATTTTATAAATTTCTCAAAATATCCCAATTCTTTCCAATGTGTCTAGTTATGGAGATTCACGTTCAAAGGAAAAAAAGTAGCGGTAAAATAGCTAATAGAGGAGTAAAAGCCAAAGAAACTAGAGGTAATTTACTTTTGAAGTTTTCTAACATCATGAATGATTCTATCATTTACCATAAAAATTCCTGCCTTTGGGTCTCACAGTATTACTACCTTTAGGTTTAAAAAAAAAATAGGTCATACAGTATGTAACTGGGAAGTATCTCCTTTGCAACAACCAATCTGACTCAAGTTGTTACTATTATACTAGCAATTTATAAGTACTCAGAATCTCAAAAAACTTAATTCTTCTTTGCAAACTATTAATAACAAATACGAATGTCAGTGTTTACAGGTCATGGTAGTTGTGCTTGAAAATGACATTTTCTCCCTGAAGAAAGAAGGCGGGGTGGGGGGGGGGGGAAACTCAGCTACAAATAATGTCTTTGATATCTGAAGAGACAAATCACATTTCTGAAACCCAGGGGACTTGGTTTGCCAATATCTGTCAAACAGCCACATCATAAACCCGCGTGCAAGGTGAAGTGACAAAATTACCAAGGTGACTCTGATGAGTCAGCACCACCGAGTTCCTAGACATTTCTTTTATTCACACTGAAAAATAATTGTGTTAATACTAAGAAATTGCTGATGTGAAACTATGGAGGAGCTGAGACATAAAATTATCACTGAAATTTCTCCTCTCTCCTCCCTACAATAAAAGGAGTTATCAAGGGTCCTCAGAGCAGAAAAATGACAGAATGGTACATTTTTTTTCTAGTAGGATGGAGAGTCTGATAAACGTAGGTTGTAAAAGAGGAAATCTATCTGCAGAGGTTTATTTTAAACACAAACTAAGCACTAAAAAAAAAAATCTGTTTATGTACTTTAAGCAAAGAGAATTCATCAGTTGATAGCTAGTTCCCTCTCTTCTTCCTCTCTCTCATGTCCCCAGGGTTTTGTCCATCTTTATACTGATTTCACCCTGGTTTTATTCCCCTCCTTAGTCATTTTGCTAAGGTTCCTTCCAACCCACACTTCATATGTGTATTATACATACATACACATATGCATATGTGTGTGACGTATATATGTATGTATAGATGCCATCACATGCACACACTTCTATTTAAGCCAATGAGTTATATCTAATAATCCCATTATTTATGTTAATGCTCAAATCGTCCTAGATTTGAGCAGCAGGAACCCTTTCAGGCTGGTTTCTGTGTCTTTCGACCTGTCACCTTAATGCTTTGAGCAATTCTTTTCTTTCTGGCTCAATAAGGTTACCTCCAGGTTCTTCTTATACTTCCCCTGTCATGATCCTGGGATCTGCCATTCCTCCAAAGGAACCCTTGTTCCTTTTAGTGGATGGCAGTATTTATTACAGAAACCAAAATCTGGGCACACTTTCTTCATAGATAAGGGGCTGTCATTGCTTCTCAGGCTTCTCAGCAGACAGACTTAGAAAATATATGTACATATCATACATACACATACACTTACACTCAGAAACACATATTACTATTTCTATATCTATTCATGTATTTAAAAACCCATGACTTCCTACTGACAAATCTATTTCTACTCCAATACTTCAGGTTTTTCTTTCTAGTCTATCCCTTTTCAAATATGTGAATTTCTTCTCAGATTGGGGAGAAACATGGCTCCCATTATCTTCAATATATTTGCTATTTGCTCAATTAACACACCTGCTCAACGTAACCAACCTCCCAGACACTCCAGAAGCCTCTTCCGCATGCTGCCTCTGTGCTCTCCAACACCCCATTTTACCTGCTGCAGACACCTCCATGAAGTACTTCTCCCTCACTGCTCTACTTACCCAGAGGCTTATGTCTCTGCAGTGGGACGGGAAAGGCTTAGCTATTTTTTTTTAATGTACCATTTTTAGATAAATTATGAATTGAAGTAAAAATCACAATCTTTATTGTTTTTTATTTTTTTTAATTTATTTTTTTCAGCATATTATGGGGGTACAAATGTTAAGGTTACGTATATTTTCCTTGCCTCCCCCCGAGTCAGAACTTCAAGTGTGTGCATCCCCGAGTTGGTGCGCATCACACTCATTATGTATGTATATACCCATCCCCTCCCCCCTACCTGCCCAGCACCCGACAGATGTTATTCCTATATGTCCACTTATGTGTTGATCAGTTAATACAAATTTGCTGGTGAGTACATGTGGTGCTTATTTTTCCATTCTTGGGATACATCACTTAATAGAATGGGTTCCAGCTCTATCCAGGAAAATACAAGAGGTGCTATATCACTGTTGTTTCTTATAGCCGAATAATACTCCATGGTATATACATACCACATTTTGTTAATCCACTCATGTATTGATGGGCACTTCCACTGTTTCCACATCTTTGCAATTGTGAATTGTGCTGCTATAAACATTCGAGTGCAGGTGTCTTTTTCATAAAGTGACTTTTATTCTTTTGGGTAGATGCCTAGTAATGGGATTGCTGGATCAAATGGTAGATCCACTTGTATCACTTTAAGGTATCTCCATATTGCTTTCCACAGAGGTTGAACTAGTTTGCAGTCCCACCAGCAGTGTAGGAGTGTTCCTCTCTCTCCACATCCACGCCATTTATTGTCTTGGGACTTGTTAATAAAGGCCATTCTCACTGGGGATAAGTGATATCTCATTGTTTTGATTTGCATTTCCCTGATGATTAGAGATGTT
>VBSM01000483.1:8963901-8989041 GCA_008086735.1 Cheirogaleus medius
TAAGCTGTTTTAATTACTATAGCCTTGTAGTATAGTTTGAAGTCTGATAAATTGGTATCTCCCATTTTGTTTTTATTGCCTAGGATTGCTTTTGCTATATGGGGTCTTTTCTGGTTCCATACGAAGCATATTATTTTTTCTATATCTGTGAAAAATGATGATGGTATTTTAATAGGGATTGCATTGACTCTATAGGTCACTTTGGGTAGTATAGACATTTTAACAATGTTGAGTCTGCCGACCCCACGAGCATGGTATGGTCTTCCACCTGTTTACAACCTCTGCTATTTCCTTCTTCAGTGTTTCATAGTTCTCCCTGTAGAGGTCTTTTACCTCCTTAGTTAAATATATTCCTAGGTACTTTATTTTCTTTGTTGCTATTTTGAAGGGAATTGAGTCTTTGATTTGGTTCTCTCTTTGACTGCTGTTGGCGTATAGGAATGCCTCTGATTTGTGTGTAATGATTTTGTATCCTGAGACTTTACCAAATGCATTTATCAATTCAAGGAGTCTCTTGGTTGAATTCTTGGGGTTTTCTAGGTATAATATCATGTCATCAGCAAAGAGTGAGAGTTTGACCTCTTCTGCTCCCATTTGGATGCCCTTAATTCCGCTCTCTTGTCTGATTGCTGTAGTAAGGACTTCCAGCACTATGTTGAATAGAAGTGGAGATAGTGGGCAACCTTGCCTGGTTCCAGTTCTAAGTGGGAATTTTTCAATTTTTCCCTATTCAGTATAATGTTAGTTGTGGGTTTGTCATATATGGCTTGTATCATTTTTGGGTAAGGCCCGTCTATGCCCATTTTGTTAAGCGTTCTTATCATAAAAGGGTGTTGAATTTTGTAAAATGCTTTTTCTGCGTCTATTGAGAGGATCATATGGTCTTTGTTTTTGCTTCTGTTTATATGGTGAATTACATTTATAGATTTGCGTATGGTGAACCATCTCTGCATCCCTGGGATGAAGCCCACTTGGTTGTGATGGATTATTTTCTTGACATGCACTTAGATTCGATTAACTAGAATTTTGTTGAGAATTTTTGCATCTGTATTCATAAGGGATATTGGTCTATAATTTTCTTTTTTTGTTGCATCCTTTCCTGGTTTTTGGTATCAGGATTATGTTGGCTTCATTAAATGTGTTGGGTAGGATTCCATCCTTCTCGATGTTGTGGAATAATTTCTGCAGGACAGGCACCAGATCTTCTTTGTAGGTGTGGTAAAATTAGGGTGTGAAGCCATCTGGTCTGGGACTTTTCTTTTTAAGAAAGTTTTTTATTGCTGTTTCAATTTCAGTACTTGATATTGGTCTGTTCAGGAATTCTATTTCTTCCTGGTTGAACCTAGGGAGGCTGTGTGAAAAATCACAATTTTTAAATTTGAACACTAATCAGAGTCGCTAGAACATGGCAATTTCCAATTCTAAATTCCAGGTACATTTGAACATATCCTCTAATTATAATAATGTTAGACTGTAAATGTTACAATAGGTAACATCTGAGCACTTACACTGTGACTGGCAGTACTGAAAACACCTGTAGTTCTTTCATTCTCACAATGATCCATGGGGCAGGTCATTGTCTGATGCAACCCAATGCCAATAAAAGACCACTGCTATCTTGTTTTCCTTCCTTTCCTTCTGTGTTTCAGTAAATGAACATTTTCAAATAAACCAGCCTTAAATTAAGTCTTATAATATTATTATTTTAAACCTGATTGGAAGAGAAAGTATATTTTTAAAATTTTTTCCTGATTATAAAAACTTATCCATATCATTATGAAACAGAGAGAGAGAGAGGAAGACACAAATAGTTCTATTGGGGGGACAAAAAGTATAAACAAAATAAAAAACCATAAACCCACCCCTCAGAAAAAAAAAGTCATATTGTGATGTAATCACTTCTAAAAAAGAAAGCTCATTGTTTGGGTATTCTATTTTCCTCATAACATTGTAATAAAAATATTTTGCCAATATTCTTAAATGCTTCTTAGACATTCTTCATCACTTCTAGGATGAATTCTAAAATTTCTCATGTTATATTTCCTTCTAGGAAGAATTCTATTCTAGTCTCCCCTTCCCCACATTCTTCTGAGGATACAGATCACAAAAGTCCAAAATTAGTATCTTAAAATATTCTTTAATTTTGATGCAATTTCCATTCTTCCGGAAAATCTATTTTCTAAAACCCATCTTGCTACTTTCTTGCTTTCCACTTATTACTCTAGATTATAGAAAATGGATGAAGAGTGAATCTCTCAAAAAAAAAAAGTCTAGCCATTTTTACAATAGAATAGGTGTAATCAGATGGGAGGAAAAGGTTGTTTTCACTTTTAAATAACTTTTACCTTTTTTCTGATTATAAAGTATTTTTGCTACTTAATTTTTTACTACAATAAAATACTAAAAAGTTGATCAAAATTATCTATAATGTTATAACACAGAGCCAGTTAACTCTAAGATTTGGTTTTAACATTTCAGTCTATTTCCTTAAACACTTAAATACCTGTAGCACAAAAAATAGCATATAACTGGGATTTTTTTTCAACAATATGAAAAACATTTTAGCCAACATTTTCCACTTATTATAATAAAAACTAACACCATCAGGGAATGAGATGAACGGCTGAGACATGAGTAAATTACAGCATCACTGAGATCCAGCAGATGATACAGAATGAGCGACATGTTCAAAGATGCCGGTATTTCAGAAGAGAAAAGAGTGAGATAAAAGCAAAAATGAAAAGCAAAGATGACACCTAGATCAGGTGTTTTCAGTACTGAAGGTGAGGCAGAGAGAAAGAACAGACTCTACTTCCGAGAGCTGCAGGAGCGACCTCAGAAACAGCCAGAATAAAAACAAGACATGAATATTTAGAGAATTGGTACAGGATATAGGGCAATTTACTGATGACCATCCTTAAGTTCCAGAGGATACAGAAAAAGGTTGGGTTTTTTGGTTTTTGTTTTTTGGGGGTTTTTTGGTTTTTTCCGATAAACTGTGATTTGCCTATTTCTCGACAGAAAATGAATGTTGCTGTCAATTGTGCAAGTTCTTAATGTATTGAGGATATTAACCAGGCCATCTTGTGAACCATTTCAAATGATAGCCTATATCTTTAAGTTTTGCTTGTCAGATTTCATGACTGAGTACTGCTCATTCCTATCTAAATATATAGGGTCTTTGAAATTATTTTGGTTTATGTAAGGTAACTAGATCCCCTCTTCCCCTCAGGTGTGTTATAAATGTACTTCCACGAAATAAACAAGCTGTACAGAGACAGTTTTGATGAAGGCCCCAAAGACTTTTATGTCCCCATACCTGGGCCCAGAGCTCGAGGCAAGGCTGGCTTCAGGGACATGTAGCCTGCAAGGTCTCACAGGGCCCTGTGCTCAGAAGTCTCCTGCTTGGGTTAATGCTCTACCATCTATCTCTTAATTAATTTTTAATAAGGGGCCCTACTTTTTCATTTTACATTCGTCCCACAAATTACATATACAGTCCTGCCTGAAGGTTCTGATCCAGGTTTGCCCTACCCTTGACAGGCGAGGTCTGGACAGAAAAAGTGCAATTCCACAAGTTCTACAGCCAGTTAGTGGAGGGAGGAAAAAAAAATCAGGATTATAAATGTCATCTTCTAAGCTATCTAATATTCTTTTTACAAAACTATGTTCTGCTGCCTGCAAAAGTATTCTGAAAAATCACATCATTAGACTAAATATTCTACTACCTGCAGGGTCAATTTTGAAGTGACAGGAATTAATCTACACAGGTACATTTTAAATTTTTTAATTTTGTTACATTGTGGTCATATATTTTATAATCCTCTTCACTGATCTTAGGGCCACAGCAGCAGGAAAGGAAAAAAATCTACTCAAGGATTCTATTATCAGTAGCCCAGCTGAATGTCTAATCTACTAATAGAAGTTGACACATAAATTATAAAAACAAGAGATTTTTATCATCCCAAGAGGGATATAAATGCTCTGTATAGGAAACTATAAAAAAAAATCTTGGAAATAAAATCTACACAAAAGGCATTCATCCTCAACGAATTTTGCATAAAATTAAGGGCAGGCAGCAAACACCACAGAGATTCCCGTCCATCCACCTGTATAAGCTGAGTTTGTCACAAAACTATCACACTGGATTTCTAACAAGGCCTCAAATTACACTAAACATACCCTGACTAGCTTTTCAATGAGAACACTTCTGAGATCACCTAATGTGTTGGGAAGAAAACATCTGCCACCTGAATAAAGTCACATATAGTACACTGATTAATAGATAAAATTCTCCTAAAACTCTTTATCCAACACCTGATAGAAAGTGTACATTTTCCAAAGGGAAATAATGAAGACTAATGGCAACTATGAACAGCACTGCACTAGTGAATATGCATCAAATGTAGGGAAGAAATTCCACAATAAGCCTACCTGGGAATAAAACTCAAGATGCACAGTTAACAAGGAAGAAATTTAGTTCATTATAATTTAAATACCTTAAATCTAAAATGGGAGATCATTTTTCTGTTTGATACATAGCTAATTTATAGTTAACAAAGCCGATCCTTAGAACCGTCTCAGAAAGTGCAGGAAAAGCCGCCAGGTGGCAGAATTTCCTGAGCGGCGGAAAAGCGGTTTGTTATACCAAGAATTGACCAGAAGGTGGCAACATATCCTCAGCTTCTCAATACCAACAGATCAGCTTGGTCTTGGCTTGAGGCTCTTCACACACAAAATAAATGAAAAATACACATTTCAAACATCTGCCTTATACCAGAAAGCTTTCATTTCCTTACATTCTGAATATTGATCTGCAGTTCCATTTTGTAGTGATTGAAGTCTTTGGCAAGTTCATGGCCCTGATGATAGAAAGTAAACATCCCCTGAAAAAATGACAGCATCTAAGACAAAGGAGAAAAAGAGACATCAGCGCACACACACACATACTCACACCTCTAGAGGAAAAAGAATCACATACACAGCCAAGTTTTTCCCTCTCATCTCACTGTTGTCCCACTGAAGTAAAGTAATTAAAAGGAAGTCACTAGTATTCAAGTAAATCCAAGTGCATAGTGTTTATTAATTGGTGTTTTTGGAAAACAATGCTTTTTTCTTAAATATCAGAGCAATTAGTCAATTTTTTTAGCATGCTCTATAGGAAAAAAATGGAATTCTAAGTCACCCATTTGTCCCCTTTATTCAAGAGAATCCCAATATACATTTGTCACTAAAACCTTACCACTGTAGGTTGATACAATCTATAAGAAAGTAAATCACAGAATGAAAGAGCTCAAGACATCCAGTGGAGTGCAACCTCTGTCTGGTGGACAAGGATGTTCAGTGACTTGCCCAGGGCAGACACAGGCCTGTAATTAAACCCTTCTTTTTCTCCCAACTCCCAACCTGCCCCTCTTAATTAGAGGGCAGCTGCTTCTGTCCTACACGTAAGTAAATCTAAAGTGAGCAGAAGTTATTTGGGGAGAAACTTAAGTAAATCCTGAAGTTCATTTTCTTCAGAATGTCACAAAGAATAATGCTTAGGAATTTGGGGCTCTGATATCAAATGCCCAGCACGGTCAGTTTCCAACTTTGGCAAAGGCTTGGTGGGGACCTTGGGTGAATTACTGAAACTTTCTCTACTTTGTTTTCTTATTTTCTAAGTGGGATAATAAAAATACCTCCTCACTGAGTTAGCATGTGGAATGAATGAGTACAGTACAATACTTAGAACAATGATTTGAACAATGACTGAGAATTGTAAATGCCCAATAAATGCAGGCCATTATTATTTCACATAGAAAGAAAGCTTTAAGAAGGTTTAATTTTTCTCTAATTGTTTAATTTAGATTAATTCTATTACCCCAACTAGACCACAGCTTCATGAACGCTAATTTTTAATTAATCACTACTTGGTTATTCTTTTGTTTCTAAAAATCATATGCACAATGGGTAGAGTGTGTAAGATATGAATTACATCCCAATAAAGCTTTTTAAGAAAAGAATAACACACAACAAAAGTCTAGATTAAAATTAAAATGAATCTTGATAACCATGAAATCCAGTGTTTGTCAATTTTTTTGCTAAAACCCACATTATGAAATATCCTTTATATTTTGATAAGACATATATTTATAAATATGTCCATATATAAATACGTAAATAACCAAAGATGTTAAAAACATCTATATAATTATAAACAAAAAATCATGTGCTTTTCATATAAGTATAAAGAAATGCTAAAGTAATTCACAAAACTGTTTCAAATGTTTCACATACTGGTTCTGATTGTCATAAGCATTGTAGCTGGTGTTAGAAATCATATTACAAATAATTGTTTAAAGTACCAAACTTTAAGTTGGTATACTTGCTTTAGAAAAAACCTTGAGTAAAGATTATCCCATAAACAACCCCCTTTTACTCATAGTCTAATATAAATTATTTCAGAGGGATTTTTTTAAAGGGCGGAGTTACAGCCAACATGATAGAAATTGCACCTGGTTGCAGTCCTTGAGATAATGTAGCAACAGGAATAATACTCATTACGTGTTGCTGTGCAAATACGGTTGAGAACCACTGACTTAGAGGCAATGCCTTGATTTCATGGCTATCAGTGTCTGCCCTTTTCCATTTATGTCTTGCTTCAATGTTTATGCACTACAGCTTCTAAGAACCATAAATTAGATCTAGGAAGAAAAAATATTTCTATTATATCACAAAAGTCTGCTAGCAAACAACTTGATATAATACTCACAGGTTCCACAAACTCAAACTTCTTTCTCTCTTGGATTTCCTGAAGCTTACATACATATTCAAGAGACAGTTCATAAAAGTGCTGCCGGTTTTGTTCCACTTGGATATCTGCCTATGTTAAAATAATTGAGGTTAGTCAAACTGGAAGTAGGGAGAAGTGAAACTCATCATCAGAGGTCGGCAAAATACTATCCTCAGGCCAAATATGTCATGTGGACTGTTTCTGGTAAATAAAGTTGTATTGGAACATAGTCATGCCTATTCGTTTATTTATTGTCTGTGGCTACTTTCACACTACGACAGCAGAATTGAACAGTTGCAACAGGGATCTTATGGTCCACAAAAGTCTAAAATATTTACTATCAGATTCTTTGCAGAAAAAGTTTGCTGAACCCCAAAGATTGAAGATCAAGCAGGCTTTCTCCACAACCATGACTGACACCTAACGTGGATGAATCACATACATAGAATCACAGTCACACAAACATCATTTCCATGAACAAATCCTCTAAGAATAAAGTCTGCCTGAGAGAGAGGACTGGAGCAATGCCAGCCACTGCAGACTGAGGGAGTGATGGCAGCAGGTGGGGAAGCAGCCGCCATGGCAGCATCTCAAGAACCTGGCTCTCAAAGGCAGGCCAGGGCTGGCCGCCCATCTGCGGGCAGTCACGGTCCTCACAACGTCTGATACCCTGGGAGTGAAGGGGGCACCAGCTGGTCAGGAGATTAATCCAAAAAGAGGCTCCAGCTTAGCTTGCTTGCCTAACTAGGAAGGAATTGGGGGAAGAGCACGATTCCACAGAGGAACGGTGGTGAAAGAATTCTCATCCTAGAAACTATTCTTATAGGGCACCCTGCAAGTATTTTTCCTAACTTAGCTAATTTTACTCTTCAAATGCATATGTATCTACGCATTTCTCCAGAGAGGATATACAAACGGCCAATAAGTACATGAAAAGATGCTCAAGATTGCTAACCATTAGGGAAATGCAAATCAAACTCACAATGAGATACAGCTTCATATCCTTTGGGGTGGCTCCTATCCAAAAAAGGAGTAGGAGGAAGAAAGAAGGAAGAAGGAAAAGAAAATAAGAAGTATCAGTAAGGGTATGAAGAAATTGGAACCTTTGTGCACCACTGGTGGGAATGTAAGATGGTGCAGAAACTGTGAAAAACAGAATAAAGTTTCCTCAAAACATTAAAAATATAATTACCATATGATCCAGCAATTTAACTTCTGGATATATACCCAATGAACTGAAAGCAGGAACTGAAACAGATATTTGTGTACCCATTACGCAGAATATCCAGAAGGTAAAAGCAATCCAAACATCCATCAACAGATGAATGAACAGGTATCAAAATGCTGTATTGGCCGGGGCGCGGTGCCTCATGCCTGTAATCCTAGTTAGCACTCTGGGAGGCCAAGGTGGGACGATCGCTTGAGCTCAGGGGTTTGAGACCAGCCTGAGCAAGAGTGAGACCCCATCTCTATTAAAAATAGAAAAAATTAGCCGGGTGTGCTGGTGTACACCTGTACTCCCAGATACTCGGGAGGCTGAGGCAGAAGGATTGCTTGAGCCCAGGAGTTGGAGGTTGCTGTGAGCTAGGCTGATGCCACGGCACTCTAGCCCAGGCAACAGAGCGACGCTCTGTCTCAAAAAATAAAAAATAAAAATAATGTGGTATATACATAAATGCAATATTATTCATCATTAAAAAGGAAGGAAATTTTGACATGAGTTACAACATGGATGAACTTTGAGTACATTATGTTAAGTGGAATAAATTAAACACAAAAAGACCAATACTATATGATTCCACTTATCTGAGACACCTATAATAGGCAAATTAATAGAGATAGAAAGTAGAATGGTGATTACCAGGAGCTGGAGCAAAAGGAAAATGGGAAGTTATCATTTAACAGGTACAGAGTTTCATTTTGGGAAGATGAAAAGTTCTGGAGATGGATGGTGGTGATGGTCGCACAACAATGTGAATATACTCAATGCTGCTGAACTGTACACTCTAAAATGGTTAAAATCATAAATGATGTTATGTATATTTTACATCCAAAATGTGTTAAATTTGGGGGGAAATGTATTTAATTTTTACATGTAATATAAATTTTTAGTATCAAGTGCTTTAAGTAAAATAATATTTAAATAAGAGTGGTACTAAGCTAAAATGAGAATTTCTACCTAACACTCCTCAAAATCATGATATTTTTGTGCCTCTAATAACCAGAGTTTGGTCGTTCAGCCTCCAGCAGTTAATTGGCACAACTCCCAGCAAAAACATTGTAATTTCGTTGAGTATTTAATAAAATGAAGACATGAGCAGGGTGTTTTCTTCATGTCATTACTAGGAAAGACTCTTCAAGAAAATTACACCAGATCTATCGAGCTGGTTTTGTCTTTTAGTGGAGTCTCTTTTCCGGTTGTTCTTGTGACTGCAGTGGCCCTTGGGTTGCAGGTCAGCCTCTATCACCAAACCTTCAATGTTCTGAGAATCCAGAACTACCGAGCCATGTGCTTCATGAGAAAATCACTGGAATCCCTGGGATCCTCAACAGCCCTAACTTACAACAATGCCAGGGACATCCACAGCGTGCCTAGAGGCACAAAATGATTTCCTTCAGCCTGACCAAGTCTAAAAGGCAATTGCTAACTTTCTGCCCACACCAGGCACAAGTCATTAGTTTTTAACAAACAGTTTCAATTTGATGATCATCTAATTTCCGGCCATTCTTGCCATAAATGTGTATAAGAGAGTAGATCAGTCTGATGCAAAGTTATTCAAAGAATCTATTTCTATAGTCATATTTATATTGACATATTATGACTTGGCTACTCAAGAAGGAAAATAGACTTCAAAAATCAACAGGAATGGAATTTTCTCAAATATCCAATACTTGTTATAGTACAAATGTTAAGTAGAATTTAGGGATGTAGATAAAAGTGGAAGCTACTATGCCCTATAAACATAGAGCTGCAACAGCAGGTCCTAATGGAGTACCAAAATAGCCAGCATGGTGTATGCTACAATGTCTTCTCTTATTTTCACGTGACCCAAGAGGAGAGAATGAATTATACAAGTTGCTATGCCTTTGTTCAGTACTATTCTTAGCAACCTTTATTAATCTCTTGAGCACTTAATTCACTGAAGACTAGCAATACATTAACCACTGCCAAAAGTAATGAATATCCAAATCTAACTTTTCCCCCTTAAAAACCATTCCCCCTTTGAAGGCCTTCTCTCTTACAAAAGGCGGCTGTTTCAAGTGGGAGTTTGTATGTTTGCAAAGAGCAAACGGAGCAAGACAGGAAAGTATACGTAATTTAAATAAAACTGAAATTATTTGATCTTTCCAAATTTCTGATCTGGAGTTTAATTATCTTTGGGATTGATGAAATTGCTGAAGCCCTAGCTCACTGTACATGCATCTTCACACTTGTTTATTCAACAAATATATATTAAGTACCTGTTCCCTGACAGGTACTGTTCTAGGAACTGGGGATAGATAGAGTACTGAATAAAATGATGTTGTTGCCTTCAAGGAGCTTAAATTCTAGTGGAAGAAGCCATATAACAAGTATGTAGTTTGTCAAATGGTTATAAGAAATATGAAAAAAAATTAAGCAGAGTCAAGGGGACATTCTAAATAAGATGGTCAGTGAAAGCTTTGAATAAAGTGACCTCTGGGAAGAGAGTACTTGGAAGAATACCTGGAGGCATAAGGCATGTGGATCTGGGTTAAAAACATACTGAAGGAAGAACAAACACAAAAGCCCTTAGCAAAGAGTATGTTGGCCCCAGGTGGGGTGGGTCACATAGCAATTTGTGGGCCCCGGGGCCTCTTGAGGTGGCCATCAGGAGGGCATGGAGAAGAGAAGGGCATGAGAAGTGGCACATTCTGAGCATATTCTGGAGCTAAAGAAAACATATGCTAATGGACCAGATGACTTCAAAAATTTTGTGCAAGCAATGCTTAAAATGAAATACCTAATTAGAGAGTGAAGTGGAGATGGAAATTTACTTGGGGAATTGGAAATCCTCTTTAGGATACCTGAAAATAGAGATAAAAGAGAACAGAGGTAGGAAACTGTTAGCATGAAGAGTGGGACCTATAAAAGCAACAGCTGTCATTTCAAAATTGACAGAGGGCGGGAGATGAGGGAGACAAGGGGAGGATGTAATAATTGCATGGTGTTCTACATAACATGGAACAAGGAGAGAATGGAGCCCTACCTACAGTATTGTAGCGAGGATTAAGTGGTATAAAAGCTCCATTCTCTTTTATGAGCTGTCAAGCGCCATCCAGATGTCAGTCAAAGGAATTAGGGAGACAAAAAAATGTCACATGCCACACACACACACGTGCACACACACACCTTTGCAACTAAATATCTGACTTTATAAAATAACCCAAGTTTATACTAGAGTCAATGCTGTTGGTATCTTTTTGATGAGACTTCAATAAATGTATATCATAGTAGGACATTATGCCCAGATTCCTTATGTGTTTAAAAACAAACAAATGGGCTGGGAGGATCACAATTTTGTGGACTGAGACAAGATCCTAACAACTGCAGACAGCATTATTTTTAATAAAAGCATATGCTTCAAAGTGTCAACAATTCAGTTTCTATTCAAGCGTGTAAGAAAAATGGCAGATTTAGTAAGAAATAGAGAAAATGAAAGATATAAATTCCTATCTCCTTACAAAAATGTCCCTCCAAAATAAATGAGTCTATTAACACAAGTAAAACAGATGCTCTCTTTCCAGTGAAGCTGAACCTCCGGGGTCCTCAGCGTTAAATAAGATTAATAATGCCTTCACATAAAAGCAAAATGGTATATGAGCCTATTAAATTCAATTCATTTTATCAAGAACTCTTGAAAGCCAATTAATAGATCTATTCCCACAAATAATATATCTGTTCTTTACTAATGCTAGTTAAAATTACTGTTCCTGTGAGAAAATATTCAAAACCAAAAATTTTACTTCTGTGAATCCATACTGAATTCCATATTCAATCATTTTAAGACATATTATTTTGTGTCTTGTTTCACAAGAACTTTTTTCTTTATTTATGACAATAACTATTCATTTTTTTCTATCTCTATATAATGCTAGATGAAAAGTATTCGAAGTTAAAGCACATTTTTTAAAAGACATATATTGCTTATTAAATTCTGGAAACAAAAATAAAAAGAATACCTCTTGTAAATGTGAGTCTTTCTTTTTCGCTGATAAATTCAAATGTTTATCAATTATACTATAATTCTTTTCTGTCTCTTTGTCAAACTTCTTTTTTTCTTCCTACAAATCAAAAAAAACAGACAACTATGATTAAACAGAAAAAAATGCATATACATAGTTAATCTACTGGGAAGCTCAAAATATGAAAAATATCTGAAAATAAAATACCACTGAATGTGATGAAGCTATCTAAAAAACATATCTACACCAAGCCTACTGCTTATTAATCATCAAGACAGCATTAGGACTGAAGAGACACTTTTCTTTTTTTCCTTTAATGGACTTTTTCCCAAGCCTATGTTATTTTTCAACTCTTCATACTTATCAGTGTTAAGAATTAGTGCTATGTCACTCATCCCTCACAAAAAGAAAAAAAATATACATGAAAAGAATATAAAGCTTAAAAAAGCAAACTTGCTGCAGATTTTGGCATACAAATGGAATTCATTTAAAATGTATTAAGTTTTTTCTAGATAAATAATACACATTCACTGTTAGAAAAAATATCTTGGGAAAGATATTCTTCCCTAATGGTCCACCATGAATACAGATTGAGTGTCCTTTCTCCAAAACACTTGGAACCAGAAGTGGTTCAGGTTTCCAATTTATTTTTAATATCTGCATATACATAATGAGATATCTTGGGAATGGGACCTAAGTCTAAACATAAAATTCTCTTATGTTTCATATATACCTTATACACATATCCTGAAAGTAATTTTATACAATATTTTTATTTTTAATAATTTTATACATGAAACAAAGCTTATGTACACTGAACCATCAGAAAGCAAGGGGTCATGTGTGGAATTTTCACTTGCAGTATCATGTCAGTGCTCAAAGTTTCAGAATATTGTGGATTTCAGGTTTTCAGATTAGGGATGCTCAACTTGGATAACAATAAGATCCTATGACCAGAAATGTCATGTACTATCCCAGAACTTATCAGTGATATCTTTCTTTCTTTTTTTGGAGACAGAGTCTTGCTTTGTTGCCCTGGCTAGAGTGCAGAGGCATCATCATAGCTCACTACAATCTCAAACTCCTGACCTCAAGCTATCCTCCCCTGCCTCGGCCTCCCAGAGTGCTAGGATAACAGGTATGAGCCACCATGCTCAGCTGGTTTCTGTAACACTATTTAGAATGTGTATCAATTGGTCAATAGGGCCTAAAATAATATTGATGTACTATAATAGTACTGAAAGCCTTTGGTTAACATCCCAAACATTTCTCAAGTCCTGCCTAGAAATAATACATATGTGCTTTCCTTTTGCTATAGAAGCTATTTTTTTCCTTTTTTTATTTCAGCATATTATGGGGGTACAAATATTACGGTTATGTATATTGCCCATGCCCCCCTCCCCTCTCGAGGCAGAGCCTCAAGCATGACCATCCCCCATACGTTGCACATCTCACTCATTATGTTTGTATATACCCATCCCCTCCTCCCCCCTCCACCCGCCCGACACCCGACAAATGTTATTCCTATATGTCCACTTAGGTGTTGATCCGTTAATACCAATTTGCTGGTGAGTACATGCGGTGCTATAGAAGCTTTTTAAGAAAACAAGTAGCCAAATTTTTTAATGCACAGAAGACAGACTTATCCCCCCTAAAGCATGCCAAGGTGGTAGGTATTTAATAAATATTTTTGAGTATCAGTGAGAACACACTATGTCCTCATGCTGTCAAATGTTTTCCATTAATTTCAAACTCTTCCTAACTCACCAAATCCCTGAAAAGGAACATTTTCTTTCCTATTTTTCTAAAGCAGAAATAATGAATTATTCCATCCTTTTGTGGTATGATTTTTTTCCTATCAAAGAGATTAAATGAAGCATGTTAATTCTCTATTTATTTATATTTTATCTTCCCCCCACTCCCACTACATGGGACCGAAAAGCTGTTTTGGGAACCTAGGATAGTATGTCCTCTACCAGGTCATCTAAAGACCCTAAATTAATCCCCACATTGATGGAGAAGAGACTCAGCAAGTGGGGTTTCTAACTCCAAGTCTCATTACCAACTAGCTATACAACTTCGCAAAAGACCACCTGACAACACAGAACCTAAGTTTTCTTATCAAAAAGATCAGGGATTTTTTTTGTGCAAGTTTATTCTTAGACCCAATCCTAAAATTCTGTGATCCTATGGTTCACCTATGTGTAAGAAAGTAACAACAACAAAAAAAAGTAGGCGGTTTTATTTTAACCTCTTTCACTTAGCAGTCACTCTTTTGTTAAAACAAAAGGACTTTATTTTTCTCTATGCCCTAGATTTTTCTTAATTTACAACTATTTTATAAAAATCTAGGGTATTAGTATTACATGGTTACTCTCTGTTCTGCTTTTCATTATTATGCTCTTCAACTATTTTAATGACTAACAGAAAATAAACTATAACAAATACATGCCCAATACCTAAAAATGTCCACTATTGTAAAAAGTTGGTATTGTAGACTGCAATTGGATTAGGTGTCAGAAGACTCAAGTTCTCGCCCTGGCTACCTATTACTCTGTGACTTTGTACCAGGGTCTCAGCATTCTCTCAGCATTGCTTTCTCAGGTTTAAAACAAAGCAGGAATCGAAGTTGTGCCTCTGCACTGACCACAGATTGCTGCAAAGCAAGATCACGCAGTAAGAAATGTTCACTCTCTTTCCACACTAGCACTTACCAGGTATACGGAAAACATTTTTACTCCCTTATTTGATTTAATCTGAATCACAGAAAGGGACAAAGGAAGGAGTGATGCTGAAATCAGCAGTCAAAACACCCAGCACACCCAGCAATGTGTGTATGTAAATTAACATGTGGGTAAAGTTGGGCAAGAGAGAAGATGGAGACATCAAGGCTTTGTGAATAAAGAATTTAGCCAAGAAACAACATCACACCCACCAATTGTAGAATAGAAATACATTTTTTCATATGTGGTATAGCATTATACAAATGCTGCTGTGTTTTATTTTTGGATCTTAAGACTTATATAATTATTTCTTCTTGCATTTGTTCTTAATGTCATTATAGAATATTATTCTGTTTCTTTGTGCTCATATGATTTCTTGTGCTGAAATAATACAAATTTTAAAGGAGACTATTCAAGTAGCATTCAATAAAGAATGGAGTTTTTTCTCCCCCTCTCCCAACATTGCATTACAGGAATTATATAATATTATATATAATATAAATTCAGCAGCATAATCCAAATAGTTCCATCAAGATCGAGTTGAATACCATGTGAAAGTTTTTCTTATAAATCAGACATTACAAACTTAAGTAAGTCCGGGCCAGGCAGTAATCTAATGAGTGGGGCAGGGTGGCAGAGAAGCAATGACGAGTGCTTGGGCCATGGCAAACCAGATAGGCCCCATCTGCTCTGGAGAGAAGGCAGCCATCACTCAATTTCAGCAGGCTTTGCCATTTGGGAATCTGGGCTCAGTAGGTAGGCTACATCTTCTGATTTTTCTGGAACAGCTGAAAAGCCAATGATTTTTAAATGGTGGCAACAAGTTTTATTATTTCAACAACACGAGTAAGCCAAACAAAATTTATGTTTATAGGTTAAATATGACTCATATAAAGTCAGCTTGTAATCTGGAATAAAATTGCACATGCAAAAAAACCCCAAAAACCATAAAAAAGAACTACTACTGAAAACAACATAATGGGTCAAGACATAAGTTGTATAAATGGTAGTGAGAATTCATGAATCTAAAAACCACAATTCAAATAACCAGATCTTATCAATGCCATTAAAAGTAAAAATATATTGTCATCACAAATCACTAGCTTAAAAAAGGAAAATGTTACTCAACCAATGGTGCTGGCACAATTATTTAACTACTAGGAAACAGAAAGAAAACTCTACCCCGTATCAAAATTAATTCCAGATGTAATGAAAGAGTCACCAGTAAAAAATGAAGCCAAAGAAAAGAGAATATTTTCATCAGATCTCAGGACACAGGAGGACTTATTCTAAGCAAAAAAGAAATGGAAGAAGCTGTAAGTACTTCTAAATATCAAAAAATACACAATAATCAAGCTAAAAGGCAAACAACAAAGGGAGGGGTGCAACCAATATGAGAAAATAAGTAAACATTCTTAACAGATAAAAATTCCTCATTAAGTAAGTTTTTGCTAAAAGCACACATTAATACTTCCATTGAGAAATGGATAGAGAACATAAATCAGAAAAGTCTGAACATAATTGTGAACTGCCCAATTTTCTATAGGGTACTAGACTGTTTTGCTTTAGAAGAAAGGAAGGACTTTTAAAAGTTATTAGATGACTTTTTTTGAATTTTCTGTATTTTACAATTTTTCTAGGATGCAGAAATGAAAAAGCTTCTTTTCAAACCATAAGCATTAAATAATACTTAGTGGTTGATCGGTCTAGAAAAGAATTTAAATACAGCAGGTCCTTAACATCCTTGTGTTATAACATCGATAAGAAAAAAAAAATGGATTCCCAGCCAGGGTATCTGTCTGTGTGTTTTATCCAGGTACCCCCAGTTTCCTCCCACATCCCAAAGCCGAGCACATGAGGTGGGGGCATGTCTACGTCTATGCAGTCCCAGTGTGCGTGAGTGTGGGTGTGGGACAACGTCCTGAGCTGCTAGGAGAGGCTCCTGCCACCCACAACCCTGAACTGGAATAATTGGGTAAATAATTTACCTTATTTGTTTTTATCAATCTTTCTTCAATGTATGTGCAGCCCACACTTATTTCAATGTTTAATATTAGAAGTGCTTCGGTCTTTATTTAGAAGTTCGGTGATGTTTTTGTGACCAGAAATATGCCCTAGGAACTTAACTCTATCACTTAACCTACAGGAAATTGGTTTTGTAATGCAGTTTCACTGAAAGCCCCAAGTTTCCAAGAATCTATCAAAGATGTTAAGTGCGGACTCACTGTGCTTTTCTTAAGAGATTCCAACTCTTTCCCTACCACACACACACACCAAACAAGATTCACACTACATGTCATAGAAGCATCTGGGATGCTTTTTAAAACCCAACCCTGTCTATCCAAGCTAACCAGACTGCTATGATCCCTGGTCGGCCAACATCCTCTAGCCCAGTGAATCCCCCTCTTCTGTGAAGCACTCCCTCAACCCTCCGGTGGGGGGCAAGCGCCCTGCCTCCGTCAACTCCTGACCTATGCCAATGTCATCTATTCCTACTGGACATTTCATTTGCCTTATCCAACCCCACTCCACCCTTTCCTTTAAGCTCCTAGCAGCTCTAAAGAGATGAGAATTCAGCTTCTATCCCTACAGAGCACTTGACTCCATATGCTGTAGGTGCCCAGGTGACATCTGAGGACAAGTGAACCAGGCAGCATAGGACTGAAGTGGCACCAACACCAAGAGCCACCATCGGATCATGCTTGCTTGCTCCAGAGTCACCAAACCAGCACCTTAGCACTATTTTGCCAGAAAAGTCATAAACCACAGTGCTCTGTCCCAGCACCCCTGAGCCCACCATGCAGAGAATGGACAAAAACCTGAGCAATTCCTGTTTGGCACGCTGACAGGGAGCAAGCCATAAATGGAATAATGCAATAACTGCAACTACATAAGCCAGGCCCCCCACTAGACACTTGGAGTACATTATCAAATTCACTTAATTCTCACGATAACCTTCTGAGACAGGTGTCATTAGTCTCATTTTACAGACCAGGAAACTGAGGCTTAGAGATCTTAAGAAACTTGTCCCAAATCACATAGCTAATTAAAGCACCAAAAAAGGATTCAAACCAGGAAGAATCTCATCTTCCTGAAAAACTCTCTGGTGCTCCAAAGCTGAGATGGTAGGGTACATTCCAGAGCACCTATGCTTGTCCTTATTATAGCACTTATCACTGTATGTTTATTGCTTTTTTTATTTGACAGTCTCACACAGAGTTGCTAACTTCTCGAAGGTCAGCCGGTATTTTGGTTCATAATTATATCCGAGGACCTCTCACACTATGTCATGGGATAGGCACTAATAAATGTGGTATTACCAAATGAAAAAATGTAATTAAATCATTGTTTCTGCTTTATCAAACATAATTTGAGAAATTATTCAAACAGATTTGTTTTTTGCCCACATTTTGCAGTCACTTATGGAATCTTGGGAAGTCAGATTTTATTAAAAATGTATTCATTAGACATAGTCTTGGAAAGAAATTTGGGGTGAAGGTCTGGTAATGGGCTTAGGTGATAAGTCATAAACTATAAAATGAGCATTTGTTAACCTGCTGCTTAAACTTTTTTATTCTATTGGGCAGAATTGTAACGGGCTCCTTCCAAGGTCACGTTTGGGCAGACTCTGTTGTCAATACAGCTAGCTGCATCCACCCACTTGCATTTGCAACTCACATTTTCATTACTTCAGACATTTGATTGGTCAAATGTCTGAAAGAGCAATTTTAAATTCTCCCACCGTAACTCTTACCCTGTTCTGGTATTTCTCAGAGTTTTTACTCAATCTACTGGGCTCTTGTATTGTTTGGTACCTGTATTAGTTTCCTGGAGCTAAATCTACATCTGATGAGCGATGGCAACCAAGAAAATACTCTGGGACACTTGACCATGAACGCCAAGCTCCTCGGGGGATTTTCGAGAGCTTCACAAGGAGGTAAGGACTGCGCTAGGCCTTGAAGAAACTCTGAACGGTCACTCAATATGATGCTTCAGGGAACAACCCGTGTCCTGCGACAGCAAATGTGCTTCTTTAACACAGGTTAGAGCCTAGCCAGCATGTGAGAAAATGCAGCAGAACCTCCAAAGTGGAGATATAAGCCCAAAGCAAACAGATATGACTCAAGAACATACCCAAACAGAAGCAAAGCAGAAGAAATGAATTCCTGGGGGCTTTTTAAAAAATCTGATTTAGAAAACCACCTAGCGGCTCAGATTCCTTTAAATCACAGTTACACATGCAATCGGGCCTCCTTCGGAAAGCAAGAGTACAGGGAACTGAAAGAGCTTCAGTGCAAGGCAGAGGGTACGACAGTACCAGATGGGGAAAAGGAGAAGAGGAAAGAGAAGATTAAAATGTTGACCCTGACGTCTAAAAATTCTGATGTGGTCAACTTTTAAAGACATTTTTTCATCACCACATGAAAACTGTTTTATGTTTTTTGTTTTTTTTTAAAAAAGCTCTTTAAAAGAGAGTAAGGTATCTGAGATTAATCAGAGGAATCAAGATTGTGTGCTTGTCAAACTATGAACGAGTATTTAGGAAGCACAGATGTAGAAAGTAAACAAATACCCAAATTAAAACCCTTTCTGGTTCTTCTAGAATTGTTGGTTGAACAGGTTATTTATTTATACCTTACATAGTATGATAGGGTGGAGGCTGGTAGAAAATAACGAAGCAGAGTCTTCTCTCTTAAAGATTTAACAGTCTATTGGAAGATTCCAATGTTTATATGTCATTATGTAACATAATCACCTCTCTCCACTGTTTATTATGATATATGAAAACTGCCAGTGAAAAAGGGCTTCTCCCTATGACCCACAACAACCAGCTCCTCACAGGAAACATCCCTAGGTATGACAGCCAACACACGTGCTGTACTGAACAAGACTGTAGGATGAACCCTTCCTAAACGTGAAGCCAGAAGAACAAGGAGGGATGAAGAAATGGGACTTCAGGATAGAATTTGATCACTAAATAGCTCAAAGCATAGACTAAACTATTGAAGTCATTTCTCCTTTTAAAAGGACAATTTATTTTGCAAGTTGCTTTGCACAATATACTCTGAAGGAGTACAACATTAGAAGCTGGGAAAGTCTGGGGTGAGGAGAAAGGAGTCAATGGAAGATTCGAGGTCAGAAATTTATAAAACCCAGTAGGGTGGATGGCAAATAAAAAGAAAATATATATTAATTAACTCACACTCACTCTTCAATTCTATAATATAATCTTTTTTTTTTTCTTTTGGAGACAGAGTCTCACTCTGTTGCTGGGGCTAGAGTGCCGTGGTGTCAGCCTAGCTCACAGCAACCTCAAACTCCTGGGCTCAAGCAATCCTCCTGCCTCAGCCTCCAGAGTAGCTGGGACTACAGGCATGTGCCAACCATGCCCAGCAATTTTTTTCTATATATTTTTAGTTGTCCAGCTAATTTATTTCTGTTTTTAGTAGAGACAGGGTATCACTCTTGCTCAGGCTGGTCCTGACCTCCTGACCTTGAGCGATCCTCCCACCTCAGCCTTCCAGAGGGCTAGGATTACAGGTGTGAGCCACCGCACCCAGCCCATAATATAATCCTCACACATACTCCCACCATCCAATTCAAATAAGAAAAATAAGAAATAGATATTGTTTACATGCAGTACCTGGCAATGAAATGTTAAAAGAGACAGAACCAGTATGTTCAAGCTTTAGAACAGCTTAAGGAGACATAATCAGAGAAAAGAGAATCATAAAACTACAAAAGAGAGTAGTCAGATCCCCAAGTCCTTCATTTTACAGATAAGAAGCTAAAGCCAATTACTTGCCCAAAGTCACAGAGGAGAGACCTGACCTCCAACCTCCTGCTGCACAGCCAGAGGAGATTCCATCTGCTTGCAGCTCAGCAAGCAATCAAAGGAAGAAGGGGTCTGGCTGGTGCTCCACTGACCTTCCCCTGTCCATAAGGTCTGAACGTCAATCCAAAGCCCTTCGCGAAAAACTTTAAAGTATAATATTACACCAAAAAGAAATGCTTAAATAGTCTAACAAATCACTAAAAGGAGAAGTAATTCTGTAAATAGCAACCAAAGAGCTAGAACTCTTTGAGTTCATCTGTGTAGTTACAGCCATTGAGGCTGTAATGTTTATTTGTACCAAGAGATTTGAATAGTTTCTTTTAAGAAGATAAAGAAAAAATTTCACAACTCTAGCCATGTGGAGGGAAAAAAAAAAAGATACAAATATAAACTCTCCTCTTCCTACTTAAAATTGATGTTATTCTCTTCTCCTTGGGCCAAGCCAAAAATGGTCAACAACATACAAATGTTACTTTTTCTCCCTCAAGTACATACTCAAAATTCAGGCAAGATCGGTGGAAATTATTTCTCTGGGATAATTTCGAAGCTCGGATTGCAAACTTTATAAGTTGCTAAATATATCCCGGGCTCCCTGTGGCAAAAGCACTGCATTATTCCTGGAAATCATGGCTAAATCCCAGATCCCTGAGTGCAGAACCCACGATTCACTCATCTTGGAATAATCAGCATAATACTATACCATACACAATACTATAACAATACTGGCACATATTAGAAGCTCAATACGTTTTTGTTAAATGGAAGGAAATTACATCCCAGTAACTTAATATTCTCTTCTTAGTTTCAAAGGCATCATGCCGTGTAGCAGCACTTCTAATCTTAAACACTATAATAATGCTACACTCCTCCATAAAACTGAGGTGTGCACGGAAATAACTGCATTGCCTACAGGGATAAGATGCTTCTATTCAGAGTAAATGTGTTGTTTGGTTAAAGATATTTTTAAAACTCTGTATGGAAAGGTGTAGCCAAAGAAGATTACTAGAGGTTTTACTACCCTGTCCAGGTGTTTTTGTTTTGTTTTCAATCCCATATCCCCTAAAGGGGAAAAAGCATATTTAAAACACAAAACAACAGATGGTTTGCTCCAGCATCTCCTTCAAAGCTGCCAAATGTGAATCTAATGTACAATGAAGCAACAGAGGCATCCGCGTTTTTTGTTTATAAGAATACTCAAATTAGACACAAACCTTTACAGCTCCAAGTTGCTCTTTTCTGAATTTTTCCAAGGGTTTAATCAGGGTTTCAGTTACACTTAATGCCTAGAGAACAAGAGTGATAACAAAAGAGCACAGTGTTAGGTTTCCAAAAAGGAAAAAATTAGTATTTCATTTCCCTCTTCCACTCCACCCAGAAATAAAATGAACAGCATATTTAACTGCTTTATCTCACCCTGCCAATCCCTTCTCAACTTATTAAAGCACTGGAACTCCATAAATATTTTCAGGGAAGAGGAGGTAGGGCAGATGGCCAGGGAAATGTGCAACGCAGCCCCCACACTCAACAAAGGGGTCTATCACATTCATTAACAGAACACTTCTGTTGGAGATTGTTTCTTCCTCCCCCTCCTCAGAAATTTAAAATTCAATTACATTCCTTTATTGGTAATCAGACTACATTATGTAAGGAGCTAGGATGGTGGCTACTTGTTCAAATGCAACCAGTCTGCCCTTCATTACTGAGAATTCCTCATAAGGATTTAAGGTATATCAGCAGAGTACAAGCACTAAGGATCACGAAAAAGTCACAGCAAACACTTGGGCGTACTGGCAAAGACAACGCGAGGGGGGCGGACGTCAGAGGAGCCACACACAAACTCCAAGCACAGCCACGTTCATTTCTGACATTGACTGGTTTGGGGCTTTTCATGTGAAGACACAAAATGCTAAAAATGCAAAGAAAAGAGAATAGTCACCTAAGGAGAACATACTTAATAACAATATGTTGGTGAATAGTAGCTTCTCACCCTCTACTTCCAGGAGAATAGAAATATCCAAAATAGAAAAGAAAATCGCAAAATACTATTCAAGAATGTGCCATCTTTCTATAAAGGCGTCCCCCAAAAATCTAAGCTTAAAATTACAGAAATAATAAGTGACTTGGAATAGGAAATGATTCTTTTTTTTTTTTTTAATTGTTAGTTGTCCAGCTAATTTCTTTCTATTTTTAGTAGAGACGGGGTCTCACTCTTGCTCAGGCTGGTCTTGAACTCATGACCTTGAGTGATCCTCCTGCTTCGGCTTCCCAGAGTGCTAGGATTACAGGCGTGAGCCACCGCACCCGGCCAGGAAATGATTATTAATTTAACCAAAGGCTCCTTAGCAGTGTTTCACTATGTGAGGTTTCTCCCAAAGAGACGGTTCATACTGTAAGGTAGGGAACACTCGACATACGTGACTGTGCCCACATTCAAGATGCCCAGAGTGTGAACTTTCCACCCCAGGCTGGACCTTGGGTTACACTCACTCACTCCCACCTGGATAATACGTTACTTGGGCGTGAAAGAGCTGAAGCCACAGAGATCTAAAAGAATGATTTAAGAGCAGCAACTGGCCAGGGGAAAGGAATCATTTTCAAAATATATTCATTTTATCCTCTCTACATTATAGACCATGTGACCTACAATAATGGCAAACCAGAAAGTCCTACATACTAAAGAACAGAGCAGGGACAAAGCCCCCCAGGACAGGAATCCTGACCACCCAAATAATACAGAATGCCCAAAGTTCCCCTTGGGAAAGCAGATACAAGAAGTTCTGCCATATATGTTCAAGGTGACCCAATTTATACATGATGTCTCACAAATTAATTGAAGGCACATTTTATATGAGTACCTGTGTCACTTCCTAAGCTTCCACATCTGGATCTGGCCCACTCGTGTTCATGAACAAAGCCACCTTAATAAACCTTCTGTGGAGGATGGAACGCTCCAGAAAGAAGTCAGCCTGGCCTTACATGCTGGGATCACAGAGGCCAATAATTGCTCAAGTTCATAGAAGGCAGAAACAGAATCAAAATCATGTAAGTCTGAGCCCAAGCTTAACCACCATACACTACTGCAATAAAAGTACCAAACAGAAGACTTCCCCGCTCCAAGTAGTCATCTAAGTAAACTGCATATTTCACAAAACAAGTATTTGCTGAGCATCCAACATCAGGTCATGGGGACAAACACAAGCAAAACAGACACAGACCCCTGCCCTGGTGGAAATTACTGTTTAATAGGAAAAATATATGCTGAATACACAGACACCTAAGGAAAAACATATAATTGGAAATTCTAGTAATTCCTTCCCACGGGGAAAAGAAGGGGTGTGGTGAGGAATCAATAAGAGGCATAAAGAGAAATGTGCTCAGGAAGAACTTCACCAAAGTCGTGACATTTAAGCTAAGACATGAAAGATGAGAAGGAATCCATGGTGCAAAGAGCAAGGGAAACTGTTTCCAGCCTGAAGCCAGTAGAGGGAAGGATGAAGGTGAAAAGGAGTTTAAGCATTACAGGAAACGTCAAGAGGCCAGGATGGCTGCAGCATGAGGAACAATGAAGTGAACGCAGAGCTAAGTGACAACAGGGGACCAGAGCACACTGGGCCTTGTGGGCCCTGGGAAAGGGTTAGCATTTTATTTGGGGTACAAGGAAAGTCATTAAAGGGTTTTTAAGCAGTGAACAGACACAATGATAATTAGATCTTTTAAAAAGATTAGAGGTAAGAAAACTGAAAGAAGAAAGGCTCATTATGAGGTTTCTAGAGTGGTACATGAAGATATGGATCCTGTCTCAGATGAAGGCAGTGACAACAGCAACAAAGAGATGTAGACAGATTTGAGAGATGTTGGCAGATGGAATCAAAGTCATGGGTGATGGATCAAATGTAGAAAAGGATAGAGATTTCCAGAATCACTTCCAGATTTCTGGCATGAACAACTGAATAGATAAGAATACTATTTGTTGAAACAAGAAATTCTGGAAGAAAAAAAAAAAAGAAATTCTGGAGGAAAAGCATCTAGCATCATGCACTAAGGGTTCAAGTTAAATCTGAGATGCTAAGAGAGACCCAAGATCTTAGTAAAACATGTTGTCGGAAACATTAGGTACACAGCCTAGAAATCTAGATCAGAGAAAGAAATTTCACAGTCATCAGCAAGTAGATAGGGTTTGAGGTCATGAACGCAGATAGGTAGGATGTGGTCGAAGAAAGGAGGAAAATGTCCCAGACCAAGCACCTAGATCAGAAAATGGAAGATCAGGAGGAAAAGATGGCAATGGGACTGGGGAGAAGCTCCCAGAGTACTGGATGAAAGAAGAAAGGGGTTAGCTATGTGCGCTGCAGAGACGTTAAAGGAGGAATGAGACCTGCGCAACATCCACAGAAAGGTCAGAAAAAGCCGGGCTGGAGATGATCTATGGCTGAAAGGTGAGAGTATTTGGGGGCACACCCCTTCTTCAGAAGGATGACCACAAAGGGCAGCACACAGAGAAGATGACTGCCGTAAAGTGAAGGCATGTTTCTTTTTTAAAGATGGAAGATTGGTGGCCGGGCGCGGTGGCTCACGCCTGTAATCCTAGCACTCTGGGAGGC
>VBSM01000483.1:8989141-9024894 GCA_008086735.1 Cheirogaleus medius
AAAAAGATGGAAGATTGGCATATAAGAGATGAGAGCACATCTAAATGCCCATGTGAGGGATGCAGAAAAGATGGCTCAAAGTCTCTAATGTGGAAAGAGGTGGGATGTTAGCCACACATGGAGGGTTGGCCTGCCACAAGAGTAAAGCTCCTTCCCTTCTTGTAATAGGAAGGGAAGGAGAAAACAAGTGCCAATACCAATGGATTTGCAGACTTCGTGAAAAAAAGCTGAGAGAGTTGCTACCAGATGGTTATATTTTCCATCTTATACTTCCAGGAAGTATAAGACAAGGTCACTTACAGAAAGTTTGGGCGTGGGAAGAGGTGTGAATAGAGAAGAGAATGAATCAAAGAATCATAAACAGAGGGTGGAGCGCTTCCTAGAGAAACAGGAATGTTCCTGGGCAGGGCTGAAGGCCCTTGGGGACAGGTGAGCAAGAGTTTATGAAGACACTTTCCTGCCTTGCTGTGGGATTTTCTCCAGCAAGGACGGGAGATGGTGGGCAGCTGGGTTCATCCTGGGTGAGAGTGTTTCCAAGAGATGTAAACACATCAGCACAATATAACGTGGTACGTGAAGTGCTGACAAGCTGCACAGAGCTATTGGGGAAGAGAACGGGGAGCCCCCTGGGAAGAGAAGACTTCCTGAGATCACACAGAGCTGAGCTTCACACAGTGGGGAAGTTCTCTGGGCAAAGCATAAGAGTGAAAGAAAGGCTCTCCACGTAGAGAGGAGAAAGCAGCAATTTTAGGGCATGGACTACAGACAGTTCGGTGTCCCTAAAGGAGATGAAGACATCAGAGAGGATCATGAAAGGAGGCTAGAAATATCACCTGATCTCTATCAGCCATCAGAATGGGAGCTGGGAAATGCTCAGAAAATGCTAGAAGTAGGCATCAATAATATGGACATATGAAACTCTTTTAAAATAAGAACTCCAATACTCCATTCTCTGTGGTGAACACTGTCCTTCACAAAAAGGAGAAGGCCACAAAGATTACACAAGAACAATTTTAGGTCATGATATTTGTGCTTCATTTGAAGAATTAATTTGATGAAGTATCCATCTGACCTCCAAGGGGTAACACCAGTGTAGGAAAGGAACATAAGGGTTTCTGTCTTACTGTCTATGGGTCAATAAGCAAATTTCCAAAACAAGGAAAGATATAGTTGTGACAGACAATGCTAAATTCAACTCTTTTGATTGAGAAAGTTTTTGAATAAAATTATTTTTAAAAGCTTATTATAATTCATTACAAGTTTTCTTCTTTAGGAAAGTCCAATTTTGTAACTTCTGAACCCAACCTAAAAAATTCTATTTAAGAACAAAAGAATAAAGCAGCCACTAAACGTTTCAATAAGGCAATGTTGGCTGAGCAAAAAGAATTGTTTTCTTCCTTTTCTCAAAATAGATTGGAGACTCCATGGAATCTCTCAGTTCCTTTTATCATTTCACAGAAATATTATACAATATTTGTTAGTAGTAAATGTTACTGATGTTTTCTAATGCCAAAACATGATTCTTCTTCCCCAGAGACAAATGAATACTAAAGCTACAATTGCCCCTAAAACTCTAAAAGCAATTTATGGTGATGACAGTTTCTCTGTATCAGAGAGACAGCTGAAGTAATAATATTGAGAAAGCTTTCAAACACTAACATATTAGAAATCAGTCAGATAAGAAAGAGAACAAATATAGAATGTGATTTTATAACCACACATATAAAATTACATAACCATATTTGTTCCCACAAAATACTTGAACTCTTTAAGAAGTCACAAAATACTTTTGCCAATAATACTTGGAAAGGATTTCAGATAGTCTTGCTTAGAAACAAAAGGCAGCTACATGAACATAAAATATGTCGATTAATCAGTTGTTCTCTCCTTACAGCAGGAGTCGGCCAAATTTTCCCATAAAGGGCCAGGCTGCCTGGATTATTAATTAACTAATGATTATTAAATATTAATTATTAATCAATGTTAATTAATGATATTTATCATTAATTCAGGCTTTGCAGACCTGCAACTACTCAACTTTGCCATTGTAGCACAAACGCAGCCATAAACAGCGTATGAACAAACGGATGCAGAAGTGTTCCAACAAAACTTTATTTACAAAAACAGGAGGCAAGGTAGACTCGGCCCATGGCCTAGAGTTTGCCAAACCCTGCCTAAGAGAATCATCTTGAGTATCCCGGCATAAAATGGTCTTATCTTTTATTTTTTAAAAATATACATTTACCTTATTTTCCACTGACCAGAAGTCAGGAGGGAATATGGAATGTTGGCTGAGAGAATCACAATCCAAGTAGCTCTCAAGCTGAAAAGAGGGACTCAAAAGTGGTGCCATAGGATTTGCCTGGGATAAGCAATCTACAGGATGCTGAAAGGCTACTGCTCAGGTGTAAACGCTGTCTTAAGAACAGTTTATGTAAATTTAATAATGGGCTTAAAGCCCCTAAAAATTGTAGTTAACTGAAAGTTCATCATGAGTCAAAGGAGCCAGAAATTGAGCCACAAGATAAGGAACACATACGCAGGTCACACACCTTGCTCACACCAGGTAAACACTCAACTGCATCCCATCAGATCAGAACCTATCTCAATAGCATGGTCACCACATTTTAAGACAGACATTTCTAACCAGGGTAAAGCAGGAATGTAACCAGAAAGCTAAAAAATGGCTTAGGAGGAAGGGTTAAAAAAAACAGAGGTGTTTAATGGGAATGGGGAGGAAGAGAAGATTTAGTGGGACAGTTAAAATGTCTTTAAATATTTAAATGGGAGCTGCATTAGAGAAGAAGAAAAAAAAATCATTCTGATTTGCTTAAAGAGAGCAAAGCCAGGTTTAATGGGTAGAAGCTGTAGAGAGGTAGTTTGGGGCTTGCTATCAACAGGAACTCATAAGAACTATAATGGAACAGGCTGCCTGGTGAGGTAGTGACCTCCAGCTCCTTCCTCATAAATAAGCAGAGGCTAGATGACCAACGTCCAGGAAAACTCTATCACACACCTGCACTGGGAGAACGCTGGCCTAGGAGAGGTCCTGATCTATCTCTATGACCTGGGATTCTAAATGAGTCAGGAGAAGCAGAAGTACAAACTACATCTCCATGTTGCCGCACTGTGCTACAATGGCAAACTATAGAAGCCATGAGAACATCACAATTCAAAGTAAAAGAACAAGATTATTATGTAACAGTGTGAGGGATAAGAATGCTTCCCACAACTATTCAAGTCTGAAATCCCTTTTCGTTAGACATTTGGATGTAAGGATCTTAAATGTCTAAAAATGAAAGTTAGGATGTTATCTTAGTCTACCTCTACAGTTCAAGCTAGAGCTAAGAAATCTGTTAAAAGTAACAACCGACCAGCAGAGAATCATACTCTTCTGTGAGTAGGAACCACTACAGCAACTTTAAATTTCCCCCACCTTAGAGATCAAAGGCTAAGTTCTGATGGCCTAAGATAGGACCTTAAGGCTAGAAACCCATACTTGGAAAAAAAGGAAACAAAAGCATAACTATATCCTATGATATGTTTAATAACACTTTTTTCAAGTCTCAGTCTAGGAAAAACAGTGAATAAGTGAGTATTAGTAATAAATCATGTCCTTCCTTTACTCAGCACTAACAAGGATAGACTGAGTATAATGAATCAGAAGGAATGATGTCTGTTCCCCACAGCTCTCATTATTTTAAGCCTGGATTCCAAGTGTTTTTGACCCCAGAGGAATGCATAATTGGAAAGCACAGGACAAGTCCCACTAGTTTCTCCCATGACCTTCCAGATACTTCCCATTTCATTAGACTAAAGGGAAACTCTACATTCCAATTCCAAGATCAAGAATAGCAGCAAAGAAACTACTCAGCAAAGACACAATCCTTATTTATTCCTTGAAGCAGAACCTTGAGAAAGGATGTCAAGGAATTATCTCATATATATTATTAATATATATGAACATAAGGAGTATTTTTCCCAAAATGGTCCCTCAGAAAAAAAAGGATTTGCCTTATATGAGAATTCTTACACAATCTTCTCAATGAGTGCACTTTCCATTATTTTAATCAAAAAAGAACTGTTTGAGGAATCTTAGCCTCAAACAGCTCCAATGACATCTGGTTGCAGATACTCAGAGATCACAAACAGGACTGAGTTACAAAAACAAGAAGAAGCTAAGAAATATAAGAGATTTAATTATTCTGAGGCTGAACTCAAAATTTTGTCTTCAGAATTTTTCTAAAGATCACTTTAAAAGGAATAAAGTCAGTGTTTAAATTAAGAAAAATATGAAAATATATCTCAGGGATAAGTTTTTAAAACAGAATGTCCAAATGGACTGCTAATAGGTACTTGTGATAATAATAGATACAATCTCCAACGAAAGCATTAGAAAGATTTTAAAAGGTGCTATTATATATTCCAAAGAACTCAGACAGACGTGGCCACCCATGCTCTGAAAAGCTGTGCCAAAAAATTCATAATGTGTCTGATACTAATATCAGACTGATACCATACTACATAATATCAGACTACAAACATACTAATATCAAAGGTGTCAAGAGTTGGGATAACTTTTTCATGAAATAAGTGGGAAAGGTATTCCTAAAGTATATGCTGATTTTGTATATTATTTAATTTTAGAATATGGACATGTATTTAATCAACTACACAATGAAAGTAAACATCTGATTATCTAGCCAACATATTAATACATATGCATACCTAAAAGCATACACATTCAAGTTTTCTAAAAAAAAAAAAATCACATTGCGTTTAATTTTCTCCTGAGAAAATGATATTATCTTACAATCAGACACATACATTATAGGTAGTGGATATCTGTTCTTTGGGGCTACCCAGCACTTGAAATCCCTTCCTAAGTTTGAGGAATTCTCCTACCTAATGAGGCAGAGCCCACTTCCCACTATAAAAGCCCAAAATGACAGACACCAGCTTTCCCAGGCATCTTGCAGTGAGGTAATGGCACATGGCCAGAATTCCACTAATCAGATCCTCCCACCCAAGACTCTGACTTGGAAGCTAGTACTTCAAAAGAACCAGGAAAACAGATTCTGGTGAGGTGGCAGCAACCACTCCTATTTCCAGTGGCAGAAGTTCTACCAATAGCCACCAGGGGCAGTGGTGTTGCTGGTACAAACTACGGTGTCCACAACCAATGGCAATAGCAGCGTCTTCAGCCAGTTCTGTGGTGCAACCTGGGCCTCATTTCTGGTTCCCAAAAATCTTTTAAAGATATTGCAAGACATCTAATATTCTTTAATGAATTCCCTTTTTGTACAGAATAGCTAGTGCTTACAATTGAGAATCCAGACTAATACAGCCTTAATATTTTTTAAAATTTCAGAACCTCATGAACAATCTTGTCAAAATGCTTTCAGCATTATCCTTCTCAGTACACCTACACAAGATTTTCCCCCTGGTTAACCCAACTTATTATTAATTACATTACTCTCCCTCCACACTCACCCTTTGGTACCTCTTTCTCTATCTAGCCCGTCTCTCTCCCTGTACTACACCTTCCACCATCAATCTAGGCTCAAATTTTAATAGAAAGATTAAAATGGCCAATAAAGTCCTCCCACTTTTTTTAATAGCTGAAAGAACAAAGAGACAAAAGACTCTGATGTTGACAAAAAAAAGGAAAATGTTTCAAAATCAATTTTGCTAAAAGAGCCCTGCAGCAATGAAAAATAGGAGGCCAACATGTTCTCATTTGGGCTCTGCCTTAACTAGCTCTATTTTCAGACAACAAAAAAGCACAATTTCCTTTTGTTACCTGAATATTCTCAACTACAAAGATGAAATAATACTTGATCCCTGCCTACTTAACATAAGTAAAAAAGGGGATATCACACTTGCAGCCATTTTTAACTTCCAAACAAATCCCTATATGATATTTTAAGCACAGCTCCAGCTAATCTAATCCTCCTGGTAGAAAATATAATGTGAAATCTAAATTTTATGGTGGTAATAGCTCTAACTCACGAGGTAAGAACTAGCGAAATTTTAATGAACCTATACACAAAACTCTAACTGAGACATAGGTGCAGAGGTGGTATAAATTAACTCTACGGGGTTTAAACTTGAAGATTAGGAGGCAATTAATATGAAATGGTTCCTTGAATGCCCAATTTTTTCAGACCATAGCAGTCTCACTTAATAGCTTAGGAACCATTATTTGTAAAATATGTATTTCAAATTCACTAGTTCAATTATCACACTTTTTTCATTCAGAAAATCCAAGAAAAAAAGTCCCCAGTAAGAATTTTTATCAACTTTCAATCCTGAATAGCTTGAAACATAATAAAAACAAGGGCATTGGAGCTGAAGTTCTAACGACTTTTAGTCTCCAACTTAATGTCCTGAATATCTGCCTATGACCTGGCTCTCACAAAAAAAGTTAGGTTAATACATCACCAAAGTTTAAGATTCCCTTAATATCTTCTGTGAACAAGTATCTTCAGGTTTGTTTGCCTCCCTCCCCCCGAAAAGTTAGCACTTATAGAATAAAGTGACAATTTTACTTAGATTATTTAAATCAGGCTAGGCATGGTAGCTCACACCTGTAATCCCAGTGCTTCAAGAAGCCAAGATGGGAGGATCATTGCTTGAGCCCAGGAGTTCAAGGTTGCAGTGAGCTGTGATCACACCACTGCACTCCAACCTGGGTGACAGAGAAAGACTCTGTCTCTAAAAAATAAATAAATAAATGAATGAATAAATAAATAAATAAAATTTAAAAGGAAAAAGAAATCAAACGACTCCATCAGTAAAGATTTGTTTTTATTTATGCTTAGGAAAAGAATGGAAATCTTAAAACTACTGCGTAAAGAATAAGTTAGCCTAATAAGGATAAGCAGATATTTAACCTTGATCTTTTTTCCCTCTGTGCATGAGGGACAATAAGGACTTAGCTTCTATTTTTTAAACAAAATAAATACTTGGGCAGAACATCGTGAAAGGGAATAAAAATGCCACAGAAGGGAAAGTATCATGAGACAGAATTTGAAATGTTGTCGTTTAGTTTTAATTAAGAGAAAATTTTAGTTTCTGGAATGAATGGTATTACTCAGCTAGAAATGCAACCTCATGCATAATAAGGTAATAAGCTGTTGAAACAAGAAAATAAGAGAGAAAGAGCAAGAGGGAGGGGAGGGACAAAGAAATGTTCAGAAAAGAATGACTTTAATCAATGACAAAAAGACTCAATCTCCAGTCCTTCTGCGTTGCACAGCCTACTGAAGTGGCTAAGAGAACAGAGGGGGGCCGTGAGGCTGAAAGACTCTTGATAGCTAAGTCTCTACTAGGTAGCCACCAGCTGAGCACCGCAACTTGGACACGGGCCTAATTCCTCACTGCATCCTCAGGTGCTAGAACACTGCTAGCTCACAGTAGGCATTCAAAAATATTTGTCTTATAAATGAATGGGGATTCTCCTATAAATTTAGATAATTTAAAGAATAGCATTTCTCTACAAGTGCAACATTTCCTACTTATGGTGATATCAGTAACTGATGAGTGACAAAGCTAAGTACCTGGTACACATTATCTCTTATTCAAAACAGTCTATTTTCGTGTTAGCCTGGGGCCTCTAAGAAGCAGACACCAAGACATGTGTCTAGATGTCTAATAAGTCACTAGAAATACAAGTGATTTATTAAGGTAAACATCTGAGAGAAGAGGAGGAGGGATCCAGGGGCAGCTGGAGAAGATCTATCAGACAGGGCTGCAGGTCTGGCCTCTGGGGAAGGGGACAGGAAAGGCAGGCAGGCTGGGCAGATGTGTTAGGCTGCTGTGCAGTTGTAGGAAAAGTTCAGCAAGCCTGCCCATCAGAGGACTCAGTGTCTCCCAAGAATGAGCCTGCTTTAGTGTCCCTGCTGTGCTCAGTCCCTGGTGGGGGGCAGTGCTATGATGTGAATGTTTGTCCCCCTTCAAAACTCATGTTGAAACTTAACCGCCAATGTGGCAGTTGTGAGCGGTGGGGCCTTAAAAGGTGACTGGATCATAAGAGCTCTGCCCTACTGAATGGATTCAACCATTTGGTAATTGATTAATGGATTATCACAGGAGTGGCAATGGTGGCTTTCTAAGAAGAAGAGAGACCTGAGCTAGCTTGCTCAGCCCCCTCACCAGGTGATGCTTTGCAACACCTCAGTGCTCTGAAGTCCCCACCAGCAAGAAGGCTCTCATCAGATGCACCCTCTTACCCTTGGACTCTTCAGCCTCTAAAACCATAAGAAATAAATTCCTTTTCTTTAAAAATTTCCCAGTTTCAGGTATTCTGTTATACGCAACAGAAAATGGACTGAGACGGGCAGAATGGGAGAGGCACAGCCTTCACACTACTGTGAGGAAGCAGCTGGACAATCACACTCCTTCTCCCTGCATCTGAGAGGTGTCTCGTGGCTGCAGCAGCTTCCACAGTCCACATTTTCCCAATAACTACCATGGCCACTGGTATTCCCTTGGACCTCTAACAATCCCCACCGCCAACTTCATACTGTATTTTCATTGACTCTAACATGCCACCCTCTCAAAAACACTCCACTATTTTACATACATACTACCATGAAAAAAGTGCTAATTAAATCTTGATATAATAGCTTCTAATGCAACACTTCCACATTTATTGAAAAAGCTCTTTGAGAGTTTTTATCATGTATCTCTCTTGTGCATACATAAAAAACAAAACAAGCAAACTACATTTGTTAAGATATTTCAAAAACTTCCTCAGAGTCCAACTCTTCTGAATCGCTTTTCATCTCTGTCACCAATTATCTGGTTTTCCCCACACATTTTTTTCCTCTGTTCCACCAAGAATACTGGAAATTTGTTATTTCTTTAGGGGGTAACTCCACTACTGTACCCAGGATTTTCTTCCAAGATGATGGCATTCACTCTTTAGATACTGAAACCCACACTTTCTTGACCTGACCAGAAGGTCTCAATGGAAGGTTTTCGAACAGCCACCAAGATTCTTATTCCTTCCTTAAGTGGTCCTTACATGGTTTGTTGACTGAAATATTGAGGGGCTGCAGCTGTCCAAACATGCCAGGAGAAATAACAACCAAATTCATATCTCTTCATGACTGCTGCCTTGTGAACAGCAACTATAAGATACATATCCACTTCGCTCATGTTCAAGGTGGAGGGAAAAATATTAAGTATTACAAAGAGATATGGGCAAGATATAATAATGTCTATATAGGATACAGGAAAATAAGAGAAAGATTCCATTTTCATCTCTGTCACCAACTTCGTGATGTAGGATCAAGTCACTCCATCTCAATGAGCTCCAATTTCCTCATTTTTCTTTTTAAAACAAAGTGGTCAAACGTAAGTGTCTTTAAGTTCTCTCTCAGTTCTTTGTTTTAGGGGCCAAGGTTATACCATTGAGTATTTTCATGTCAGGATCTAAAGAATGATCTTAGGTACCCCTGGCTCATCCCAAAATATTTTCCTTGTGAAAATAGTAGACTGTGAAATAGCAGATTCAGCAAAAAAATTCCCAATAATGGTATCACTCCTCTAGGTCAGACAATTCAATGAATGGGCCTGTTACATTCTCGTGTCACTTGTTATGTGTTTGGATGGGTGGGGGAGGGAGAAGAGCCCAGAGCCAGCCAATTCCTCAGAAGTAAAGAATAGGCCCCAAGGGTGGAAATACAGGAAATATCAGTTTCAATGGGGAAGTAGAATCTGATGATGTAGAGGCTGAGAGGCCACAGATGATGGTGACTCACCCAGGGGGAGGACACTGAGTCACCGGGCGAGGCCTCCCAGGGAGAGAGGTCCAGGAAGGAGTCCCAGCCTCCTCCCCAAGACAATCCTCACTCACTTTAGAACTTTGATTTGAGTTAGTCCTGACTGTAATCTCTATAGGATTGTGGGTCAGCAAAAATTAACCTCTCAAAAGGTACATTCCTAAAAAACAGGTTTTACAGTGACATCCATATATGACTGAATTATAATGAGTTTACAGAAAAAAAGATGAATTATAGGAAAAGGCAATGTTGTCAAATTGTAAAGGTCAGTTCCAATGAGGAAAAGTCTTCATAGAATTAGGTCACTGACAACTTTTAAACCAAATTGAGAAATATTTTCGTGAACAAGTTCAACATGGATTTTCCCCCCATTCTGCATGTGCCTGCCAACAGAAATCCATATAAAAATGTCCCTTTACCTATAAAAGAACTGATTAAAACAGGTTTGATATGCCATGTCAATAAGATAAAAGTAAAGGCTTCACCTTTCCAATGTCCTTAGGGACTTATCATATAGGAACTCGCAACTCACAAGCAATATTAAGCACAAATTAAGTACCACTAAAATTCCTAACAGGAGAAATCTGTTCCATTAAAATAAACTAAACATAATCTCAAATGCTATGGAAATGACAGGTAAAAGCTTAGGCTTTTAAAGACTATTTTAACCTTCTGGAAGACACAAAGTCATCAAAAAACAATTTACAGTGTATCCAACTTTCAGACAGATCTAGCTCTAAGGCAAGGATTACCAAGTGAGATTTCAATAGCACCTTAGGCCAGTGGTTCTGATTTTAGCACACTTCACAATCACCTGGAGAGTTTACTAAAATACAGACTGACAGAACCCACCCTAGAGGTTATGATTCAGTAGCTCTGGCGTGGGATCTGAGAATCTGCATTTCTAGCATGTTCCCAGGTGATGCTGATGCTGCTGGACCAGGGACCCTTGAGAACAACTGCCCTAGGGCACACTAAAGAAAGAATATCAGGAAATTTTCTCACAAAAAGCAAAATAGATTTAATTCATTTTAACCAATATATATTACGTGAGTAATATTGTGAAACACTTTTGAAAAAAAAAATAAAAGTGTGGAACAAAAATCAGTGTCAAAAATTCAAAAGGTCATGGAGGAGATTGGAGACAATGAAAGAACAATGAGAAAGGAGGGCAGCAAAGCCGGCACTAGGTCTCTCCTGCAGCCATCTGAACTATGAACAAAAGGCTTCAGCACTCAGAGGCTCACCACCTTCTCTATGGGGGCAAAAGCTCTGGGCGCGTCACCCAGCAAGTGTTCCCTGGCACAGTGTTGTCACAAGGGTGACGTCTGTGGTAGGAAAAAACAACACGAAAAAAAGAGAGAAAAGGGTCTCAACAGCCTAAAGAGACAGTGTAAGCAAAGGGCCACCTTGCCCAAATGGGGAACGAGACACAGCTGGTGGAAAAGACACCCACTCACATCTGCTTGGCGGCAGGCACCTTTGGGGCACCATCTGGCAAGTTCTGCCTTCTCTCTCTGCCCCACCCCTCTTCCCTGCAGCTTTCCTGAACCTCTGGGCCTCGGGCAATTGCCCTGATTTGCCAGAATCCTCAGAGACCGAGCAGTCCTTTTTAGGTTAGGAACAAAATCTAAACGATCTGATAAAAGGACACACATAGAGAAGTAAATACAATATGAAGGGCTTTGAAAAGAACATCATAAACACTACAGCACTATTTTAAAAGTCCTCAGATTCCTGGACAGCTGCCCACCTCAGAGAAGTACAACATGTCCTGCCACGCCAGAGAGAGCATCTCCGGAATTCTGGAAGCGACCGACACGCCACAGAGCGTGCTTTCCTCAAAGAACACACACACAAGCGAGCACCACAATTCTGGCCACTAACCGTACTCTATCCCGTGCCCCCATCTGAGTTATTTACTTTCACACTTAAGGGTGGCAACAGTATCAGTAAAAACGACTCACTTGAAAACACTGTTCTGAAAAAGACAATATTGACTTTTGAAAGGGCTCAGCACATCCATTCACAGAAATTGGACTTGTGTGTGTGGAGGGAAACACTGACTTCTTTTCTTAGACTGGTGACTTTTCTACTTCCCTCTCTAAGAATTCGTTTTAATAGCGACAGAGCTGGATACTGGGTTGGGGGAGGGGGAAGGAGTATGCAAACATATCCTTCCCTCTTTTCGAAATTCACCCCATTTACCCCTGAAGGAGGAAACCAGAGCTTCAATTCATCTTTCCTTAGTTGGCTGATTTTGATCCCTTCAATTCCGCTCAGAAATCACTTCTCCAAGATGCCTTCTCTAAATTCCTCAATCCCTTTATTACCACAAAGCATGCTGCAATTACATGCTTTTGGCCATCTCCTCCAATGGGCAGCTAACTAACTACACAAGGGTAGGAACTATGTCTTTATAACATCTGACACAGTGCTTGGCATGCAGTAGGCACACAGTATTTGTTGAACTAAGTATAGCCTATTTAGCTATACAGATTAGGCACATGAACATATATAGCTGGTGGCTCACAACCAACAAGGAAGAACTTATTCCAGATTGCTGAGCTTCCACCAGAATGATGACTTTATCCCCTAAAGCCCAAAATCCTATTTAATATTTGTTTAAGATATGGAAACCTTTTTAAAATATTTGGCATTGGTCTTTGCCTTCTAAAACACAGATACATATAAACATTTTAATGACTCCGTCTTAATTATGAATATCCAATTATGATGCTGCACCATTATTTAATTCAGCACTTCAGAAAATACTAAATTGCCTTTCAAGATTAAGCGACCACTAAGATTGTTTAAATCTTTGTAACCAATTTTAGAATATTTCTACTTCTATTTTGGAGCTGTCATTTTGCATTTCTTTTTTAGTCTGTGGCTTTTAACATCCTACTGGTTTGTAATAATTTTAAATAAAACAAGAGTTTTTAAAGTTTCTCAGAAGGCAGTGGCATGCATTTCAGCTGCTTAAAGACCTTATCTCCTTGCAATTGTGTTCAGGAGGTATGAACTTGTTGAACTATATAAAGGCCCTCCAGTGGTGTCTCCACTCCTGCAAACTCCCAGGAGGACCACACTGGAAGTTTCTTAAGATAAGTACAAAGGTATTTATCAATGAAATGATATGATTCTGGGCTTTCTGTCAAAATAATGGGGGGAGCAGTGAGGGGCATAGGAGAAGCAAGACTGTTTGCAAAGCTGGGTGTTGAGTACAGGTAGGTTCATTATATTTTTCTCTCGACTTTTATACGTTTGAAATTTCCAAACTGAGAAGGAAGAAAGCATTAGGAGGTACCCTGCTAATTCTATGGTTGATTGTCGCTGCTCCCCACTGCTCTCGGCCTTTGGATAGCTTCCTGCTATCAAGCAGGTGCTTCTGTCCCCACAGATGGGTTGTAACACGCAGCGCCACTCCTCTCTGAAGTTCATGGCCTTATATAGATACCATTCTATTCTCGCCTCTACTCTGCACTGGGAACCTAACCTCGTCACCCTCCTCCTACCTAAGACAGAAACCTATCAACCTTGTCACAGCTGAAGATTAAGTCAGCAGGTCAGCCACCAACGGCTCCATGAGCCACGCTATCTATACCACACAGCCTGGAACTGATCCCACGTTCCAGTGTTTTGACCTCATTGATTCATCTCAAGGAACCTAAAACAGACAGAGTATCAAGACAGGCGGTGGTCACGCAGCGTTTCTGCAGAGCTAAATTCTCCAGCACTACTCTGCACAGAACTCTCTTCCTCCAGACACAAGGATGACTCCGCAGAGAGTCCTCCGCTGAAAAGGCTCCAGCGAGTCACCACTCCAGATACGGTAACACTCCACCCCACTTCTGGCTCTTTATCCTTATTTTGTTTTGCAGCACTTATCACTGCCTGACGAGGTATTATATGTTTATTTATACATCACCACTTCTTCTTATAATGTAACCTTCAGGAAGGCAGGGACTTTGTTTGCCTCTATATCCTCACATCCCAAACAGTAAAGAGGGTTAAGAACAGAAAACTGGTACTATTAACATAAACTAAGAACACATACCTCCACCCACACTCGCTTCACGTGATGTCACGGCACTATTTTTATCCACTAGCATACTCGGTCTTTCCTAAACAGCTGAAAAATCAGTGACTACAGGATCACATGGAAATGGCTGAATCTGTCAGCATGTGCCAGAAAAACTTCACGGGACCAGAGTATCCTCACATGCTCTCTTATGGTCATTTACAATATGTAAAAATTATCTCAGAAGTTAGGGAACAGTATAAATTATATTAGGGCCTTTAAAGGGCACATGTCTCTGTCACTTTTCAAATCAAAATCAGCGTCCTCTTTCTACTTCTGCCCTCACTACAACTCTACCCAGCAGAAACCACCATTCGAGAGATGACAATAACGTCTTATGAAGCTGGCTGCGGCGAGGAAGGAAGAAGGGGCTCAAGGTGCCTGCTTCTTATCACATACCAGCTCTACCTTTTAGATACCATGTGAACTTGAGCAAGGTAATGTGCCTCAGTTTCCTTATCTGTAAAATGGGGAGCAATAACTACCTCATAGGGTTGACATGAGAATTAAAAGACTTAATATTAGGTAAACAGTTTAGAACAGTCCCTGGCATATGGTCAAGGTTAACTATCTTAGCTATCGAGGACCAGCATTATTATTTCTAAGTCTTTCCAAACTATTATAAAAAAGAAGACTTTGAAAGAAAAGCATAATGATTAATTGGACTCTTGTTTTAAGTCAAGGCCCAGAAGGAATGCATTCCTCCTACGCTTGGTAGAGCTATAGAGCTCTTCCGCACTCAATTTTGAGAAGGCACAACCCAGCTTCTTTGCCAAGAGGCCCACCAACCTCAACCTAGCACATTCTCTGGGTAGCCTCTGTCTTCCAGTCTATACCCTGGCACAGAGCAGCTACAGGTTAACTATCTTATTAGCTCTCATGTTCAGTACTCTTATTTCTACCACATTTGAACCCACTCAAAACACTTACACCTTAACATAATTCTAAGTAGTGCTCATTCTCAAGAACAGAGGAAAAAAGAGTTTGTAATTTTTTTTAAAGCCTGCTTGAAAAAAAAAAAGAAAACAGTGAGACTAGATAGTGTGTCATAAACCAGAAGAAATTCTACTGTAAATCTTTGTTCAATTAAAGAATATCACAAGGAAGGCAGGCAAATACTATTCAATATCCCCAAAATTCATTGCTGAGCATATGTTAAATAAAACCACCCACTCAAGGCACTCAGCATAGCACCAGGTACACGGAGGGCACCCACTGAAGGTTAGCTTTTCTTATTCTTGGTATGATTGTGAATGTCAGTGCAAAGTGGGATCTCAAAGACTTCCAGGCCCGAGTTCTCTTTCTCTCCACACAGCCTAGAAATCTACAGGGGTCCGAGTCAGGCACTAACATTGCCCTGCTTTCCCTCTGCATCTACATAAGCTTTTCTGCTTTCATCTCCTTGATACATTATGGTTCTGCAGGAGAGTCTATTTAAATGAAAATGCTCTGCTGTTAACAAAAAACTAGAACTCAGTGATGTGGTCTAGTCCTCCACTGTACGGATGAAGAAACAGGACTTTCGTCCAGAGGTCCAGCAACCTGTCCCATATCTGACCGAGGTCAGCACTCTCGGGGAACTAGAAATCGAGGCTCCTGAAACCTCTTTCCACTACAGTGCACCATTGCATTCACAGATAAACACATCAAAACTTCCACCCAAACCAGCTCCTAAACCCACACTTTTCACCCTTTGAAATGTGATTTACGGATTTACATCCCTCTCAACTCACCATAATTTCTCTCTGTTCTTCCAGATTCTTCAAAAAATTTGAAAATTCACGTAAGGAAGCATCTGTAGAGAGAAAGGAATGATTATCTGGTGGCCAAAGCAAAGGAAAACAAACTAAAAACTCATTTTTAATTACCTATGCAACGTTCATCATCAGTTTCTGCATCGCCGATAAACTCGAATTTAAAGTCTCTGAGTGAATGAGCAAACTTCCTCTGGGCCGCTGAAAGACCTAGAAAGAAAGGTATAATGATTAGTTGGGTCCTTGTTTTAAGTCAAGGCACAGAAGAAATTTATTCCTCCCACACTTGGTATAGCTGTAGAGCTCTCTCCTCCACTCAATCTGTGAGAACAAAAGGAGTTGGGCACAACCCAACTCCTTTGCAAGATGCCCACCATCCTCAACCTGGCACACTCTCTGAGTAGGCTCTGTCTTCTAGTCTATACCCTGGCACAGAACCGGTACTGGAGAAATGTTTATTCCCTCCCCCGTCGTCTTCTTCCTCAGTCTGATTATTTTACATTGTTGCCTAAAACACTTTCCCTCTTTCTGCTCACTCAGGTCAGAACTTGCCTAAAGTTCAGGTTGTGATTAGGAACGTACACACCTGATGGCATCTCCCAAGGCTTGATTAGCTCTGGCTGCCTGCCATGGTTTCAAACATAAGGAACTCAAAAAGCTCAGGGTCAGTCAACCAGGTGGTCATAATTGACCGCCAAATAAATAACCACTCCAGACAGGGAAACCCAGGAGATTCATAAATAATGCTCACAGAAAACAGGATCAGGGAGGTAACTGAAGGCCACAATGAAACGGTAGAATTAATTCTGCAAAATACCTACAGAGGTCCTCATCTTAAGTAGAGACAGAATAGTAGAAAACCTTGCTTCTAAAATAGGCTAACATTTATTTTATTGGCCATGTACCATGCTAGGTGATATATATTTTTTATTTCATTTAATATTCAAGAGATATATAAAAGATTATTATCCCCTTTTACAAATGAGGAAGCTAAAGCTCAGAGACATTAAGTAATTTGCATAATATTGCACAGCTACAAAGGACAACAGCAAAGGCTTGATTTTATTCCAGAGTCATTGGTTGAAAGCTCATGCCCAGACCAGCGCACAATCCTGCCTGAGTTTAAAGTACTTTCTGAGAAGCTGTTCACTGTCTCCTGCACCCCACACAGCTCCTATCTCAGCACAATGAACACTGACAGAGCCGTAGTATGTTAAAATAAAACTTCACATCAAGCAAACTACAAAGTTGAAAAACATAAAATGCAATCCATAACTGCTGATCAGAATACTCACATGCAATAAATAAATAAATGTGGACAAGATAGTGAAGCAATGTGCAAACTGAGCACTGTTTTTAATAAGAGGGTGAGATAGAGCAGGAGCAATTTTCTCTTATTTTATTCATTGTATTATAGCTAACAAGGAATAAAAGCAAAAAATTCTATTTTTTTACATTAGAAAATGCTATGTGGGCCAGGCACAGTGGCTCGCGCCTGTAATCCTAGCACTCTGGGAGGCCGAGGCGGGAGGATCGTTCAAGGTGAGGAGTTCAAAACCAGCCTGAGCAAGAGTGAGACCCCATCTCTACTAAAAATAGAAAGAAATTAATTGGCCAACTAAAAATATACAGAAAAAATTAGCCAGGCATGGTGGCGCATGCCTGTAGTCCCAGCTACTCAGGAGGCTGAGGCAGTAGGATCGCTTGAGCCCAGGAGTTGGAGGTTGCTGTGAGCTAGGTTGATGCCACGGCACTCTAGCCTGGGCAACAGAGCAAGACTCTGTCTCAAAAAGAAAATGCTATCTGGTTTTTGTGCTTTTTAACCAAATCTTTATCCCCAGTCATTAAGTACAATGCACACCCCCATGCCCTACAGGACAAGCTGGTTTCTTTCACTTTTTAAACTGTCTAATAATGCTCATCAGCTCTTTCAGCTGCTGTCATGTTTTTGCTGCTGCTGTTGAACAGGCCATTTTCAGAGCCGTTTTAGGCTCACAGCAAAATCGTGCTGCAGGCACAAGGATTTCCCACACACACCCTGCCCCACACGTGCGCTGCCTCCACCCTCATCAACATTCCCCACTGTCACGGGTTTTGAGATTTCATTTTTCCTCTATCTAATTCATGTTCATCTTGCTGTTCTCAAATTCTTTTTCTCCTTAAAGTTAAAAAAAAAAAAAAGAACCAAAACACTGTAAGATCTATATACAAAAGGCAAAACTGTAAAACTTTTAGAAGATCTTAGAGGGTTGTAATTTCTCACCCTTGGAGTATGGAAGAAAAGCACAAGGCACCATCCCTCCTGGCCGGCACATCTCTGTGCCATGAGACTCTGCTCATGGATAGCTGCTTTATTTTCCCACCCCTTGAATCTAGGCTGGTCTTGTGGCCAGCAGAACATGGGGAAAGTGAGACTGCCAACTCAGAGCCTCCACCGCAAGGAGTTTTGCACACCTCTGCTGCACTCTCAGAACCCTCTGTCCTCCACGTGAACAAGCCCAGGCTCCCCTGCTGGCAGACAAAAGGCTTGCGGCACGGTGGCCCCTTAGTCACCCAGCAGCCAGATGGTCAGCCTGCAGGAGCAGAGCTTCCTACACATGAACGAGGCAGTCCAGAGGGGACCACCAGCCCAGCGAGTAGAGCACACACTGAAATACATAAATGGCTGCTGTTCTAGCCACTAGGTTTCAGGGTGATTACATGGATAACAACATAGAAAGATTAATAAAATGTATCTTAAAATTGTAAATACATAAGAGAGTGAAGCACACATCCAGAAAGTATAAATAACTGCTACAAATCAATAAAATGAGGCGGAAACTCCAATAAAAAATTGAACAAAAACACTCGCATAGACAAACGGAAGTGAAGGAAACCCAAGTAGCCTATAATCACTTGAAAAGGTGCTTAAACTCATCAGTGATCATAAAAGTGAAAATTAAAACCTCAAGATACCTCAATACAATTACACTAACCCAACTGGCGATAATTAGTAAGTCTGGCAACTCCATGTAACGGTGTGATTGTATGTGTGGAGCAGCAAATCTTCTTACACTGTCAGTGAGTGTAAAAACTGGCATCATTACTTTTTACATAGTTTGGCATGTTCTAATAAATTTGATGGTATCACTACAACCCAAAACTTTTCCTCCTAGGTAAATTTCCAAGATAAACTCTTGCACATAGGCACTTGCAGATGTGTACTAGAAAATCCACAGCAGAACTGATCATAGTAATAGCCAAATACTGGGCCGAGGTGGGGGAGATATATCAACAGTAGAATAAGTGAATAAATTATAGTACAGTCATATGCTATAAAGTTAAAATAATGACAAATTCACACAAGACAGACGAATCTCACAATTTGGAGAGAAAGATGCAAGTCACAAAAGAATACACACAGTAAGGTTCTTTTATGTAAAGTTCAAAACAAGCTAAGGTATTTGTTTAGATTACATATATAGGTCACAAAATCATAGCAAAGGAAGTGAATCATCTCAGAAGTTATACAATGTTCACCCCTGGAAGAAAGGGAAGGAGATACAGTCAGAAAGCTACAAGGGGATTAAAGGTCTTTTATTTCATAAACTAGCGGTGGGTCTGTGGATATATGCCTCATTATTCTTCTTTAATATGTACGTTTGTTTCATATACTTCTGTATTTTCCCTATAATTGCACAATTAATAAAAATTTTAGCCTAGCTATTAAAGCCATTCTAAGATAACTTGGTTTCTATTGCAATCCAGGCAAACATATAATCAGTTACTCTGTAAGAGCTAGCCACACTGGCCTGCTCTGGGTTCACACACAAACTCACTCCAGTCTGGGATCCCTTAACTCACTGCTCCCGAGCTCACACCTTCACCCTCCCAACCCCTCGACACAATGCCCAGCTCAGGGGTCCTCTTCCTCTCCCAGCCTCCCTCAGATGTCACCACCCCTCTGCCCCAAGGCCCTCTCCTTCTAATGCCATTTAATTTTCTTCATAACACTTATTATCTGAAACTATCTTATCTAGTCAATTTGTACTCATTGCTACCTATCTTCCCACTCTGGAATATCATTTCCCTGAAGCAGCAACAGACCGTCTTGTCGCTTCACTATATCCCTAGAACAGGGGCCCCAGCTGTAAATTACATACAATAGAATGGTTTTGTTTTTAAATTTATATCATATACCTATTTCCAAATATTGATAGTCTGTGGGCTTATCATTTTTAATAACTATATATGACTCCATTTTGCTACTGTTTGCTTTGCCAAATTTCAACAAAGGCCTGTAAGCTGACCTTATGTATATGTGTATGATCATATATATATATAAACATGTTTATATTTACTTATATACAAACATATTATATACGTTTATGTATACATCATAAATATACTGGTATAAATTATATTTTCCCCCTTTGGAACTGTTTTCTGAAAGTATTTTATCCAAAATTGCCAGGCCAAAAGCTAAAGGATATTTTAAAGACAGTGTTTCATATGGTCAGAAAAAGATGCTCTCTGTAAAGTTAAAACTTAAGTACACCAGTTTTCCAACATTTTATAATTCCTAATTTCATTAGTTGACAATCTTTATAATAACAGATTAAATGTGGGTTCATTAGCATCACTAATCTGATGTATTGCTATGTAAATAGCATGCTTTACCCCTGTGCTACGTAATATAGTCATATTTCTCATTTTACAATATAAGCATTTTCCTTCACTCATTTTCTCCTTTCTGTTGATCATCTTCTGGTGTTACTAGAGTTTATTATGCAAAATTTTTACTGTTTAAAAATTTGACATCAAATTACATTCCTTGTAATAATTAAATTTAAATGCCCTTCCATTAGTTAGCATATTTAATTCTCCCATGCAGTTCATACTTCTATAGATATCTTCTGCCTTTCCAAAAATACAAAATCATAAGACAGTATACTAAATTTAATACAGTCCATTAAATGTGTTTTCTTTCCAGTATCATTGCACATTAAACTCAAACAGTTGCAAATGAACTACTTACAAAGGCCAGCAACACTCCTCTACTGAGATTAGGTGGGGAGCACTAAAGGAAACCAACCTCTACCACTACTAACTCGCCTACTCTATGCTAATTGACTTAAACTTATTTTGTTCACTCTTTATAATAAGACTGCAGGGTAGGTGCTGGTGTTACCCCATTTGTCTAGAAAAAAAAAAAGTAAATAGGATCACAGATGGATTAGTTACTTGATCGAGGTCACAGACCTCTTTAGACTGCTGATAATAAGTCCTGGAGGCAAAGGATCAACTCCAATGAATGTCCTTTCCATTAAACCATTCTGACTTTTAAGAGATTCCACATTATTCCCAGGTCTTCTGCCCAGATCTCAACTGGTATGAAACCATCAGGCTTTCTGGATGGCTCTAATGAAGAATTCTAACTAAATGGAAAACTTGTGTATGTGTGCCTCCTGCCTACTGATTCCTGAGTATTGTAAATTAACACTACTCTTGAAACACCTTTAAGACTGGTATATATTGGTGGATAACATTACCCAGAGTGTGCATAAAAAGCATAGCTAACTTAAAAGAATTAATGTGATTTTCACTCTTCAAATGAACTTGCCATTTCATAATCTTACAGACTTGAATTTTTAGTTCCTTGATCTGCTGACAAATGGGAGAGAAAATGCTGGCGATAAAATTCTTCCCAGGTTCGGAGCAGTTTGAGAGATGAGCAGTTATATTTGAGACCTGCTGAGTTTGAGATAGAGGATGTATCACATGGAGAGATCCAACCACAGTTTAAATTCCAGTTCGGAGAGACTCCAGACTCAGGCCCAAATTGCCACTGCTTGCCCTTGATAATTCTACAGATGAGAAAAATACTTTCCATAGCAGAGCCACTTATTAACAATTTTAGTTAAGTCCATGAAATATTAGACAAATACAGGCACTTGGCTAGGGTGCTTGGGAAGCCTCTCTGTTTGGAGTCCTCTACCTTTCAGTACTTCTAGGCAGCTCTGTGGGTGCAATACAGCCCCTGAAGGTACAGGCTCAGCCCTGGTCATGAAGTCATAACTACTATCTCCTACAACTTCCCACCCCACTAACTGAAGCACTAATGGGGACGCTCGAAAAAACGTGGCACATTCTATAATCCTGGGCTTGGAAAGAAAAAGGAAATGGTGAATAAATGTACTTTCTCACTCATTTATTGTGAAGACTGGATTCTTTACAAATCATATTAAATTCCATAGCCCTTTTTTAAATAGACAAATCGTACCTAGAAGCTCACATTCCTTTGCATGTAGAGACCCAAATAACTCCATTACCAGCTATGCAAAAGTCTGCCAAGTGAACTGCCCCCCACTCTGCACATCAAAAACATGCACCAAAATTCTTCAATGTTTTATTTAAAGAGGAACAGGGTTCAGACTCTAAGAATTTAATATCTTTCATGCCAGATTCATGCCAAGGAAATAATGCTCAAGTTAATCCAAGTAACTTGGAAGTAAAACGAAATTCCTCTAGGATTGTCGACTGGCTTCATATTTTACTTCATGTTTTCCAGATTTACAAAACCAGCAGCAGTCCTATATGCAAGAAGAGCATTATGGCTTCTCTGTAAGAGTCAAAAAAAAAAAAAAAAAGTAAAAAACTCATTTTGTAGGTTGTTTAAAAATGGTACAAACATCTCATAAGCCCAGAATGCATTACTGGGCTATTACAGGCCTGAAGGCCAAATGGCAGGCTGTTCTAACAGCAGTTATGCACCAACACAGTCTCTGACACTATTAGGGTTAAGCACTCCTGGCCCTAACTCTCCAAGTCCAGCCCACCTGGTGTGTCTATGTAGTGAGTTCTTCTGAACCATAGAATAAATAACACCTAAAGTCACTAGACTAATTTGAAGTGACAAATGTATAGGGTAAAAAAAAATATGTAAGCCAAGCCCACAAAGTACATATTCCCCAAAACAAATCCATAAAACTGGAATACAGGGCTCAAAACCTAATATGGCACATCACAGATAATCATATGCTATTTACCAAAATAGCTGTTTAACATGAAGAACCCTTCAGAAGGGAGTGATCTGGGGACTGGAGAATCCACAGGCAAGTCCACACTGAAGACCACCACACAACCTTCAGTAAACCATACTCTAGACTTTAACTGTACTGCACATACTAGGCAAACACAGATAAACTACTAGGACTAGGTACTCTACACAAAAAGGAGCTCCTGCCACAATACCCTCTTAGAAGAGAAGAGAATGCTGGTGATCACCTAGCCCACTGGTTTTCCAGCTGTCTTCAGACACAGATTCCCTTGTTCAAAGAAAATCTTATTTACAGTAGGAACAGAAAAAACAGGCAAAACAACTATAACATTTATGTATTATTTGTTATTGCCACAGTAACAAACTATCAAAAATGTATTAGCTTAAAACAACACAAATCTATTATCTTACAGTTCTTGGTGGTCAGAAGTCTAAAATAGGTTTCACGGGGCTAAAATCAAGGTGTCAGCAGGCTTGCGTTCCTTCTGGAAGCTCTAGGGGAGAACTCGTTTCCTTGCCTTTTCCACCTTCAAGGGGCTGCCCACAGTCCTCGGTTCCCGGCCCCAGTCGCCCATCACATCACTGGCCTCTGCTTCTGTCATCATCTCTCCTTCTCTGACTCTTTTAAGGATGACAGTGATTACACCAGGCCCATGTGTAATCCAGAACAACCCTCCTATCTCAAGGTCCTTAATTTAATCACATCTAAAAGTGTCTTTTGCCATGTAAAATAACATGTTCACAGGTTCCAGGGATCAGGACGGGGCACGTTGTAGGGCCATTATCCTGCCTACCAGACCTTACAACGCCAGGTACTCTGCAAATCACTTTACAGAAATTAAATACTGTTAAATACTTTAACAGAATTTATTGATTCTGTTAACTATCACAGCAACTCTACGAAGCAGGTACTGTTATTACAATCACTTGACAGAGGCAGAAACTGAGACAAACAGAGGTTACCCAACTTGCCCAAGATCACAGAACTGGTAAGTAGTGGAACTGAAAGGTGAGCACAGCAACGCAGTCCTGGCTGCTGCTTTGAGAACAGCAGGAGGGTGAACAAATGCAGCAGCAAGATGACAAGTTAGGAGGCTACTGCCTTGACCCAGGTGAGAGAGATGATGAGGGTTCTTTAAAGATTCTCTGGAAACTGTGTCAACAACTAGTGAGACTCAGAGGTCTCAACCTAATGATTTTGGGCTCTACGTGCAAAAATTTCCCCAAGGATAACAATCACCTTTGAAGCTTCCTGGCTTTAATGCCATGAAAGCCCGGTTTATAAGTGCTGCGATAATTAGCAGGGTGTTCTTGTTCCCCTGTATTATGGGTTGAATTGTGTTTTCCCAAATTCCTATGTTGACATCCTAACCCCCAGTACCTCAGAATGTGTCCTTATTTGGAGACAGGGTCTTGACAGAGGTAATCAGTTAAAACGAGGTCATAAGGTGGGCCCTACTCCAATACAACTTGTATCCCTATAAAAGGGGAAGTTTGGACTGGGAGATATGTCTAGAGGGAAGACGACGTGAGGAGACAGAGGGAAAAGACAGTCATCTATAAGCCAAGAACAGAAGCCTAGAACAGATCCTTCCCTCACAGTCCTCAGAAGGAATCAACCTGCTGACACCTTGATCTTGGACCTCTAGCCTCCAGAACTGTGAGACAACAAATTTCAGTTGCTTAAGCCACCCAATCTGTGCTACTTTGCTTCGGCAGCCCTAGCAAACTCACACACCATGAGTCTTTGTTAGTAGAAAAATAGGGGTTAGAAAGGGGTTTTAACCTTGGGGTCAAAAGCCATATACAGATAAGAATGCTATTTGCAAGTATCGGTTTTTAAAGATCATGGATGTTAAGCTCAATGACAAAACATAGTATTGTTCAAACATCTTTGTACCGAATATAGTAACTTGGCAAACAAAGTGGTTTCGAAAATGTCCTAAGAGAGGGAAGACAAAAAGAAAACCAAACCCACATGCAGGGGTAATGTCAAGACAAGTTACCTTGCTAACCACAGTATATACTTTGGGCCCAAAGTCAATATTAACAGGGATCTAAACGTCAGGTATTCATCTAGCTTGATGAATAGGAGTTTTTTCTGCCATTGGAGTAACACCATTTTGCGGCACAAATGAGAAACTTAGTTTCCAACCAAAGCCAAGAGTTACTGTGTAACTCCTCATTTTCTGTCAAACTCTTCAGTATTTATTCTCTTTAAAATAATTTTTTATGTAAAAAACAAAGACTAAAAAGGGTTAAAAGGGCTAAAACCTTCTCTTTTGTGCCCCCAGGTAGGCCAGGATCACAAGAGCTGGAAGAAATGCCCCAAGAAATGGCCAATGACTTGCTGGGTATCTGCCACTCGCCCAGCAGCCCAAGGTTTCTATAAGTACAAAGAGGGCACAGCTTCTGTGCTAAGGAGTCCCCACTCTAGGTCTGAGAGAAATCACCATCCCATGCTGCCTATGAACTGAGGCATCCAGAGTCACAAATTCCATACAAGTGCAATGGAAGACAAGCTCAAAAAAACATTAAAGCTACAAGGAAACACAGCATGGAAGGCTGGGGAGCAGTTAGGGCTTGAAGAAAGTCCCAAAAAGTTCCATTTACATCGCTGTAAATTCCAGAGGAGGCATTCAAAGCATTAGGAACAAAATGAAAGGAATCCTTTAGCTGGGTATAAGCAGGACTATATACAACTGATTTAAGTTAGGACTTTGTGAATGCAAGGAATAAAGACTGAAATAACGAGAACACAACTGCCAAAGCCCAGAAAAACATGAGCAACTTGCCCCGTGAGAAGGTACAGCCATGCCTGGGATCTTCTCCCTGGGCCTCTGTCATTAACACAACTTGGCTTCTCTCTTTGTGTTGACGTTTCTCCCTGTCACGTGCAGCTGTGGTATCTTTTCTTCCACTTTGCGTTAATTCTTGCTGTCAGACTGTGGCTTACTCTGGGTCTGCTGCCGTGTCATTGCCTGGTAGGCCTTCCCTAGCCTCACATTAGCTCACGGCATTCTTTCAACTTCAGTTCCCACTGCTTTTTCCTTATTTCTCAAATTAAAATTCTCAAGAGAATCAAATTGGCCTGGTTCATTTTGTTCCCACAGAAGGCCATGACAGAGGTCTGGTGTCCCACCCGGTCAAATCAGCCACCTCCAGGAGAGGAGGGCAGGTCACACAGTCCTCAGCATGCCTTGTCCTCAGCAGGGGCTGTGAATACAGCAGTCTCTCCTGACAGGAGCTGTGAGTTAGCAGAGGCATCAGTGACAGCTTGGGTACAGGCCAGTGAGTAAAAAAAACATCCCTTAAAGGCCAAAATAATTTCTGAAGGCTGTGCCTAGAGTTCTAACGACTTGGGAGTCTGAGGCAGGAAGATCACTTGAGCCTAGGAGATTGAGACCAGCCTGGGCAACACAGTGAGACCAAGTCTCAGAAAGGAAAAAAAAAAAAAAAATCTAAAGATTTGACTACACCAACACATAACATTCCACAAAAATGCCCTAAAAGCAGAAACCAGTCCATCTAAAAAATTGCAGCAGGCAGTACGTACAACCGTGAGATGAGCCATTTTAACAGAGGGACTGTGTTCAGCATGTGGAAATTTTAACACTCATAAACAGAAAATTGTTTCAAATGCAATGTTTCCAAATAGTTTAAGTGTGTGCAATCACCATCTAATATTTACTTGGCACTCCTAATGTGCAGGTCACTGCTCCAAGTGAGTACTTCGCATGTATTAGTTCATTTAATCCTCACTATTCCAAATTAGGTAAACATTTTCACACTGCATTTTACAGACAAGCACAAGAAGTCACACCACATTAAAGAGTAAAGCCGGGATTTGAGCCCTGGATCAGCTCTCGGCCTAAACCATCAAAATATACTGCCTCAGCGTAGGGGACAAAAACTGCTCAGGCCACAGCTGGGTCACAAGACCCTTTCTTTACAATGCCCTTATAAAATGTATGCGAATAATCAAAATGCCTTGATTATGTTGAAATAGTGGGGGGGGGGAGTAAAAAGTGGGGAGTCAGGAAGGAGGTTTTATGGACAGAGTCTGGAGAAGAAACATTTCCCAAGAAGAATGTCAGGAAAAGAGAGAGGTACACTGAGGAACAAAAAGCCAACAGGAAGGAAGGAAGGAAACAAAGCAGATTTGGAAAAGTGGCTGTTATGAAACAAGTGTGCTGGTTGGGCCATGAAGTCTGTGAGGTCTTCCTCAAGGGCAAGGGCAAGGCAGATACCAGGCAGCAGAATCAACACAATCCACAGCACCTACAGGCATACTGACACAGGCCTGGGCCTCCTCAAAACTGCTCTGTTCAGAGGGAGGAGGTGTTGCATAAACAGGTAAGACACATGGTCAACTTATAAAATCAATGACAAGAGAAATGAGAAAGGTATGTCATTGCACATAAAACAGTTTAGAAGGTAAGCCCCCCAAAATCTTAACCAGTGCTCTTAAAAATATTCTTCATATTTTTCTGTATTTTCCAAATATTCTTCACTGAGCATAAACTACTTTTAAATAAGTTAATGCTAAAACACACAAAAAAGGATGACATCCAATCATGAGGATCAGCAGAGCAGAGAATGTGGCCATGCCCACAAGTCAAGATTACAACTCCAGTGCTGTGACTTGAGGAACTGTACGAGCTACATGCCTCGGGTGGACCAAACTCCCTAGGGAGTAGTAAACCCATTGTGTGTAACTGGGATTCCTGTGTGCTCCACATTTGCTTCAGAACCCAATGTGTTAAAGGAATGACCAGTATTCCAACAGGGAGCTGCCATAACAAGTCAGAAAGGAGATAATTGAGATTTCCCACAGGAGGACACTGGGGGACTGGGGTGTAACACTTACCAGCCATACTTAGGGTAGGACTTAGGGGTGCAGCTAGGAAATGGTGAAACCAGGAATAAAAGAAGGCCCTGATCACCAGAAGCTGTTGCAGCTCAGGCCGTGATGCCAGGGATGGGGAAGGGAGCGGCTATAAATACAGATGAAGCTTCTCACTCCCTGGACCGCTGCTCACCTTCTGTTGTGCACCTCCCCTCCCACCCATTCACACAAGACAATTTTTCCCTGGAAGTGGGGGTAAGGGGGTGGGTGGTGGTGGAGCTCTGGGGCCCAGTCCCTAACAGACCAAAGACCAGTACTAGTCTGTGGCCTGGAGGCTGAGGACCACAGACTACTACAGGTATGTGCTACCACACTCAGCTAATGTTTTATTTTATTTTTTTTGGTAGAGATGGGGTCTTGCTATGTCACCCAGGCTGGTCTCAAACTTCTGGGCTCCAGCAATCCTCCTGCTGTTGCATGAGCCACCACACCCAGCCTCGATGCAGAAATTAGAAGTTAGAAGACAATAACTTTTAGTTCATCTCTACCAGGTTTCAGATCTAAGGGTCAATAATAATAATGATAATGATAGTTATGACCAATCAATGCAATTCACAAAATAGAAACTACTAAACACCAAAAAAAAAAAAATTTTTCAACTTCACTATTAATGAAAGAAATGAAATTTGTGAAGTATCTGAAGAATGGAAAAACAAACACCACATGTACTCACTACTAAATTGGAATAGATGAGCACACATGTACACAGAGGGAAGTAAAACTTAACAGAAATCAACCTGAGGGCAGGGGGGAGGAGGGGATGGGTGAAAACCTACCTAACGGGTACCATGAACAATATCCGGGTGACAGGTACTCTTATAACCGTGACTCAAGCATTACAAAAGCAATTGATGTAAGGAAAATACCAAAACTATTTGTAACCTGTAATATTTTGAAACGTTTTAAAAAATGAAATTTCTCACCAAATGGCCCGCTACATTTTAAATAATGAAACTCAGTAATTCCAGGAGTATTGGTAAATGATCCCTTCCTTTCCTATATCAGTAGGGAAGAAAAAATGAAGAGCCTGTACTCATCACTTACTATCACTCCTCTCTTCTTCCCCCTCAAAAAGGGGGAATGCAAATGACCTGGCATAGCAAATTGACAAATTTGTTTTGTGTCTATAAAGAAATAATAATGCACAGTACTTACAGAAAACATTCAATGACGAGTATGACAGTTGTTAATGGTAGTAGTCCCAATTCGTTAGAATTTAGCATAGTATAAAAACAAAGCAAGGTTAGGTGTCTTCTGGAAAAGCCTCATCACAAAGCTCCTTGGCCTAGAGCAGGGGTCCTCAAACTTTTTAAACAGGGGGCCAGTTCACTGTCCCTCAGATCGTTGGAGGGCCAGACTATAGTTTAAAAAAAACTATGAACAAATTCCTATGCACACTGCACATATCTTATTTTGAAGTAAAAAAACAAACGGGCAAAAACACCCGCTTGTGGCCCGCGGGCCGTAGTTTGAGGACGCCTGACCTAGAGTATAGTGCAGTGATTGACAGTATGGGTCTAGAATCAGACTGGGGTTCACGAACCGCTGTCACTAGCAACCAGCTGTGTAACGCTGGGGAGGTGACAACCCTTCCAAGCTTCTACCTCTTCACTAACAACCTGGGAATAATATTGGATTTTTATATTAATATAATGAATTGCAGTAAAGGAAAATAATGAATCAAACATTACTAAGTTATCCTGTCTGGGTAATGAAGAACAGTGGAACCATTAAAATGAAAAAGGGAAGTCAAGAGAGGAAGCCTATTTAAAGTAAGAAAAAAATTACATTTTAGATAGTCTAGAAAGTAGCAGATGAACTAAAAAAATTCCGCACACAGGTGCAGGTAAAAGTCAGAGCCAGAGATTTTAACTGTCAATTATCTGCAGAAGGGGGATTAATGTGAAATGAAGAACGGTTTTTAAAAGGAAAAAGTAGAGAAAATCTAGAGCTGAAATAGAGAAATAAACCATGGAAAAGACTCACAAATGGAGAATGGAAGGGAAGGGACAGAAGAAAAGAACGGGCAGTCAAAAGTTACGAGAAGACTGCAGAACCAGAGAAGACACCAAGTTAAGAATGCTCAAAAATGCCAAATGATTTTTTAGGTTGTCATTTTTGGCAAGAAATAATTCTGACAAATCATGCTTGGTCCTTCCCTTTCCCTTAACCCCTACGTCCACTCTACCCCCAAAATATCCCATGGATCTGCTCCCTTCTGTCTCCACGGTTCACACATTATCCAAGCCACCATCATATCCAGATTGGTCACCTGCTTCCACTCTGTCCACTCCAGTTCAGTTCCCACACAGCAGCACAATTTAAAAATACAAATTGATCTCCTTACTCTCCTGCTTAAAACCTTCCTGCTTAAAAATATCATTCTGTTATATTTAGGATAAAACCTAATTTCTTATCAGAGTCTAAAAGACCCTGAGTGATCTGGTCCCTCATCACCTAAACTGACTTAACTTCAGCTTCATCAGCCTCCCTTCTCATCCTGGGGGGAAATATGTCAAAGTTCTTTCCTTTCTCAGGGTCTTTGTACATGCTCTGCCTTCCTCCTGCAATGCTCTCCTCCCACCTTCCCCAAAACTCGAATACAACTTGCATAAGAAATCCCCAGCAGCCCTCCAAGCTCTCAGTGGGCTCGCCTCTGACTTCTTTAATAACTGGGGCTCCGCAGTTGTTAGATGTATTCACAACAGGTGCATGCAGCTGCAGTACATGCAACCCACAGTTACTAACTTCAAGGAGCTTTTATTCCCAATCAGTAAATAACACTAAAGGCCATATAAAGATATATGAGAAATAATCATTTATATATTGATCAAAGATCCACATGCCCCTAAGGCATATTTTCCAGTTACATTTTTTTTTGTTGTTCCTGTTATTGTAGATTTAATTCCATCATTGATTTCCCCTTCACCTATACACACCTACAACCAAAGGAAGGATAAGGGCCTTCATGAACTTTTTCTGGACCATGACTCTCAGGCTCTAGTTCAAAGGACAGTCAGCAGGAGATCTGCTAAGATCTTCTATTCAGCAAGCTATATGGGATTCACTGTTTTATGTGCTCAACCTTTTTTCAAAACTGATTTTTTTGAACTCTGTAATTTTTATTTCCTTGATTATAAGTATGTCTGTTATAAATTGCCATTAATGAATATATAACAATTTTGTTTTAAATATTTTTCCTCTTGTGGCCCTTTTTTTTTCTTCGATGTTTTTGAACTCTATATATTTTTACATAGTCAAATTTTTTCCATTATTTTGAAGAAGGCAGTTTCTTCTCATTTACATGCTTAAAAAGCACCCATCTCTTTATATCTTTTAACATTTTAGAAGCATTCAGTTTTATTTTCTCCTAATCATCGTAAATTTGATTTTTAAAAAATTAATTCTGGAATCTGACTTATTCTGTTTCTTTGTTTCTCTTTCTGTGCCACATTTTGAACCACAGTCTCACATCACACTTTTTATTACCTAATACAACCAATCGCCTCTATTTTTCATTTTTCAGAGCTTTATCATTTCATAATTCTAAACAATAAGCACCTACCAGTATGCTGGGTATTTTATATAAAAATCATTCCTAATCCTATAAGGAGCTCCATTTCATAGACTGGGGGAGGGGACCTCAAGAGAAATAAAATTGGTCACACGGTAAAGCCAGAATCAACCCCAGTTCTCTCTGATCACCAAATGGCACTGGGCTGCTGGGTTAATCTGACATGTCAAATTAGCATAACATCCCCTCATGTGTTTGCAAATCTACTAAGGGCTTGGAAAGCTGACAGCCCCACCTGTTAGGACTAGGTGGGACAAGGGAAGTGTTGTGGTGCCCATGCACAATGCTACTCACAGTGCCAGCCCCTGAACTGTTTGTCACAGGGTCCCTGGGAGAGAAAGAATTTGGAAAGAATGTAAATTAACTATGTCGCTTAGCACCTTTATTTAGTTGGGCTGAAATTTTTTGACAGCAAGACCTCCGTGATGAAAGAAGCAGGCTCCTTATCTCATCATAAGCAACAGTCTGTGGACAGGCATCAGTTTATGAGCAGCAATTTTCAAAGGGCCGTTTGTGACTTAATAGGTGATAAGATCAGTACATTGGGCCATACCAGCATTTTTTTAATAAAAAAAGAAAAGAAAAGAGGCCCCTCTGGTAAAAGGAGTTAAAGATGGTTGGCATTACTATAACCTGATATTGAAACATTTGGACAAACACAAGTCTAAATGAGACGAACATTTTGAAAAGTGAGTGACATAATAGATATATGTAACTATGACATCTGGTAGAGCCAATTAAACAAATTTAAAGTAAATTTGATCCAACCTGCAAAATGTCCTGAACTCTACAGACAGTGGAGTGGTAAGATGAGTGAGGCAGAGCTCTCAGCATTCTGAGTAAGCCGCCCGGGCCCAGTCAGCTTGTTAATAAGCACGTGTAGAACTTGTGTGTAAGCAAGCGCAAGAACTTGGTAGTTCTTGAGAGGTTAACAAAAATAAAGGGCTCATTGGGTAGAAATATAATTTTTATAAATATAAATTTTATTATAATAAAGGGCTCATTGGGTGGAAAATAGTAAATAAGTACCAACCTATGGGCTGCTTTGTAAGTGTACAGAGTTGGAGAGTAGACAATGCTGGGTTTGAGACAACTCAGGATTTATAGCACTTTCCATTAGCATAAACTTTCCCAGTCTTGTTATCCACCCTATAAGCAATATCATATGAGTAAAGATCATTAACTTCTAAATTGTTCTTTTGCTTTACTTTTCTAAGAACTAGCTTTTCAAAAAATGAAGAGAGGCTGATGGATGGAATTTACAGATACTCAATTTTTACACATCATCTCATATTTCCACAGAGCAAAAGAGGGGGCCCAGGCCGTAGAGTAAGCACTTGGAACCTGGCGTGAAAAAGAGGAACATGTTCACAGAGACAATACAGAAATGGCAATCTAGAACAGGGATTTAAAAATTCCCACTCAGGAGTCAGAGCAACCAAGGGTTTGAACTACAGTTTTGCCACTTACTAGCTCCAGCTGTGTGGTCTTGGATAAAACCACATTTTACCCAAATGTATCTGTGCCTCATTGTCCCCATCTATAAATTAAAGATTAATAAAGAGCATCTGTCTCATAGGGGTTGTCATGAGGATCAAATGAATTACAGTCACATATTGCATAACATTTCAGTTCGATGGACTGTATATAGGATGGTGATACCATAAGATGATAATCGAGCTCTTTTTGTATAAATTTAGTATAGCCTAAGAGTGCAGTGTTTATAAAGTCTACAGTAGTGTAATGTCCTAGGCCTTCACATTCACTCACCTCTCACTGACTCATCCAAAGCAACTTCATTCCTAAAAGCTCCATTCACGGTAAGTGCCCTAACACAGGTGTGCCATTTTTCACTTTCTATAATGTATTTTTACTGTACCTTTTCTATGTTTAATATTTTCAGATAGACAAATACAAACATTTGTTAAAGAATTAAATAAATGCACATAAGAGCAGGCAACGTTGGGAAGGTGAAGCCAAGACATCTGTTCCAAATTTGGAGAGACATTAATAAGAACAATTATTAGATTCACTGCCCTGAAGGGTCCTAGAGACTCATCTCAAAGCCAATACAGGTAGAAGTTAAAGGCAGATTTGATTTAATGTAAAGTAGAACTTGCCAACAGTAATAGAACAGGCTGCCTCATGACAAGTAATTATGAGATACAAAGAGCACTATTTATATTGTAGAAACACCCTGTGGAGGTCAGAACTGTGGTCCAAAGGGGCCCTGTTCAATGCTAACAGTCTTTGAGTCTAAGCCATTGAACAACTGGTGAATGATTAACACTAATACTACTCTCTTACCTTTAGCATCATAGTTCAACTACATTATGGATTAGAGAAGACAAAGTTTGCAAATTTAGCCATTGTACTGTTTCAGATATTTTATGAAATTTTATTCCAAATTCTGAACATCTGATTTTAGCACATGGATTGCCTAAGCTGGAGTTTTACCGTGCGTGATGGGAAAAGTTCTCCAAATCCCAGTATGTTTAACTCCCTTCTTCAGCATGGGTCAGAGATTTTATTTTTCAGCAAGACTATACGTATAAAGCAGGAACAGGAAGGAAAAACAAAAGCAGAATCAGTGGGAGTAAGTGCACACAGGCAGAAGGGAAGCAGAGCGACCCCATCTTCACACGCCCCACTTGTCAGACCCTTCAGTCACCATGACCCAGGTGACATTAAACAGGGCCAGTGTTTAGTGCTATTCACCTATTTACTGTGCCTAGTTCTTGCTGGGCCTCAGGGAAAAAAGTAAATGCCTCCCATCTCAGGTCTCCAAAGAGTTTTGTGATCAACTCAGCTCTGATTCAATTTTCTATGAAACCCTGGGAACTTCAAAAAAGTTACAAACAACCAAATAGTTAACTTCTGGATTTCTCCCATCTATGACACAGAAAAAAAGCTTCATGGGGAAATATTTTGAGAAGTATCTGATGTCTATGGAGTACACAACAATTACCTGATGAAAAGTCCCATATAATGCTAAGCTATGAGATTAATTTGTTTGGGCGGTGCCATCAATCCTAATTATATTCTTTACTCTCTTTGAAGTAGAATACAAATGGTGATGATAACCAGTGCTAGAAATTTCTTTGGTAAGAAGAAACATCTTATAAGGTCATTCAGATATTTTATAATAACAACAGGAAGTAATTATTTTAGGCTTTGTTAAAAATGATTAATAATAAAATTGGACCAAATATACAGCATGTCATTCAGTCATAGTCAAAATAATTTAAGACTGGATTCTTTTCTTATATTCTAATAGGTTTTACACTCAAACTATATATTCTTTGGTGTGTTAAGGTCATAAAGCCTAGAGCACAACAACACAGCAAGAGTTCTCTTCTTTTTCTTCTAGAGAACCCTTCGACTTACTTTGCTACAATAGAACAAACACTGGATTCCTTACCAAGAAGCCTAGCTCTAGTCTGCATTCCGCCATTATTACTAATTAGCAATGGAGCCCTGGGACCAGTTACTTAACCTGACTACTTCTCAAATTTCCTTACCCATCTAGTAAAACAGCTGCATGATATTTATTAACTGTAGAAAAATAAATGCTAAAAAATTTTTGGCATTTTCAATTGCTTTTAAAAATCCAACATTTAAGAATGAATGACTAGGGGTAAGAGAGCATAAACCTATTTCTCCCTGCTCCTCCCTACTAAGCACTATTAACCCTGGAAATAACAACAGAGACAACCAAAGAACTCTGAAAAGATGGTAAAGGGAAAGTGAACTGGTTTTGCAACCCCAGGACTGAAAGAATAGCTCAGCAAAAGGGTGTCTTGCTTCCTCCCCCTCCCAACTCACCCAAAGGCAGGGGCCACCCAGACTCACTGTTTCCCAACCTCTGTCCTAAATACAGAAGGCTACTCAGGCAGGCTCATTCCTACCTCAGATCAAACAAGAGTCTCTCTAATATAAGTTCTACACCATGCAAAAGGGAGACCAGTCCAAAGCCTCACCAATAATAAGCAATGACAGGAACCAAGACATATGCAATAGGGCAGGTAGATTCAACAAGAGGATCCAGCCACAAGAGACCTGGCTCAGGAAGCCTCTTTGGTCACATGGGCCTGAGACTCTCTCCCCTTGCACAGATGCCGGGAAAGCCGTGGGGCACCAGTAAAGCATCCCACCTCAACAAGTGTCTGGCTCAAGGAAGAGCTCCCTGTCACCCACAGGCAGGGGGATCCCACCACAATCAGAGAAGCCCCTGAATCCCCTGGGGTCTGAGACCACCTTCCCCCATTAGAAGACACCCAGTAGCAATAGCCCAGCCCTGGGAAATCCCTTCTACCTCCACAGCCAGCACCAGAATGGAGCAATGAGCAGCACCTGATTAACCAAGCGGACTAAACCACCACCACAAAGGCTCTGAAAATTACACTGTCATTGGAACCACAGCCCACAAATAGAGGCCAGGACCTGTGTACTAGAACTAGACCGGGTGACTGCTAAAACAAAAGATTTAAATGGGACCCAGAGTACCCAAACAAAACAGGCAAAATGTCCATCAAAACTCACCTGTCGGTTCTTTCAGGACCTGGCTTTTGGGGCTCGGTGTTGTTAAAGATCCTGAAAGCA
>VBSM01000483.1:9030134-9046562 GCA_008086735.1 Cheirogaleus medius
CTCCCTGTAGAGGTCTTTTACCTCCTTAGTTATATATATTCCTAGGTACTTTATACTGTTAATAGGATGTTTGTTACACTGTACCCAATATTGCTAAGTATTTTGTAAAACACCTACCCTATATTTTTAATACACCTTCCACCCAGGTCCCCCGGAACTCCCACAGATAAAGCTCACCTGAAAAAGAGCCCACAATGCAAAACTAAAAAACACACAAAACTAAAAAGTCCTCTATGAGCGAAACAGAGCAGACACTACAAAAAAGCAGACCCATTATGAACTTCAGATAAGAGACCCATGAGAAAGATTATAAAAGAGATAAATTTTAAGTGATTGCAGACACAAAAGAAGAAATCTAACACATGTGAAGAGTGGTGTTGCAAAGTAACCTGCACCCATTTGGCCATCCAGCCAACAGCAGGTTCTTCTCAAAAACACCAATAGCCTCCCACACACAGCAGGGCAGGCTTATGGGCACCCCACCCACCCCCTCCGTACCAGATGCTATGTTACAAGGAAACCAAACTTTACTAACCAATTCCACCAAACCAGTAAGTGTTTACTAATGAGAAGCATACACACCAACACAACTCAAAACCAACCAGAAAATCTAGAGGAACCTGATCTCTTATCTACTGCTTAAGGGAATTTAAATAGGTACAACTTTAAGGGAAAATAATTGGCATTAGCTAACAAAATTAAACATCAGAATACCTAATCCAGCATTTCTAAGCCCAGATAATATTTGAGAGACCATCGTGATGATAGCCAGCAAGATTCACATATAAGGATGTTCATAACAACAAAAAACTGGAAACGACCCAAATGCCTATTCAAAGGTGAAATGACAGAAAAATAACATCAACTCAGGAGAATGTTGTACAACAGTGAAAATGAATAAACCAAAGCCAATGCTATGAATGAGAGAAGCAGGGCCCAGAAGATCACAGCAAGAACTGATAAGCAGTGGTAAACTTCAGGATATTATTATATACAGGGGAAGCAGCAGAGAGATGGAGTGAGGAGAAGCACAGACAGATGCACATTGTTGGTAATGTTGCAGATCTTGATAAATTCACAGATGTTCATTATATGAAAAATACAAGTAAATAAGAGAGTCATGAAAAGACCATTGATGATTATGAGTCATCAATCAAGGAATATGATTAATCTACTTCTGTGTATCTGAGTCCCCACACCACCAATTAACAAGGAGAGGGAGGGGCATGTTATAAACAGGCAGTTCCAAAAGAAAAAGCCTGAAAGGCCAATAAATACGGGAAAAGATATTCAACCTCACTGCAGTCAGGGAACTGCTGCATTAAAGTTAGAAACAATAACATATCACTTACGCCAAACAGATGAGCAAAAGTTCTAAAGTTTGATAATACTAAATGTTAGAGAAGATATGGATCAATAAAATCACTGCTAGACCACAGGAGGAATGTAATCTGGCCACTGTGTTGGGCAATGTGTACTGCCATTAAAATGCTCTAAAATAAGCTTGGAGTCGGGGACACTCATAACTTATCATCCAGCGATTCCACACTTACATAGGTGCCCAGGGAAACTCACAAGCATATATCAGGAGACAGACTTAAGAATGGCCACAGCAGTGCTGTTCATAATCATGAAAATTTGGAAACACTCCAAAAATATCTGACAGCAGAACAGACTAATATGTTGCAGAATAACCATTCGATGGAATACTATACATTAGTTTTTTAAAAAGCACTATAGCTATGTTATCAAAATGAATAAATCTCCAAAAACAATGTGGTTTTTCTCTCAAAGTAAAGAAGTATACATACAGTTTTCTATCATTTTCCTAAAGTTGGAAAACAATATATTTTTTATTGCTTATAAATTCAGACATATGTAATAAAAGTATAAAAACATACATGGCAATCCACTGTCCTGGATTTGGGGTATATCGTTCTAGAAAGGAAAGGAGAGGCACAGGACCAGGAAGGGTACACAACAGTCTTCAACGCCCACTGATGTTTATTTCTCACATCTAAAAAATATTTTGACAAGTTTCCTTTAAATATTAAGATCTGATAAGGCCAGGTGTGAGTGTTTAGGTATTCATTATTTTCTACCTACCATAATATTTCATTCAAAAGGAAAAAACAGGACCAGAATATAACTTCATAAAATTTGAAAGAAGATAGGAAGAACATAATTGTTAGTATATGACTTTAACACTGGCTACCAAATGCGGGCTCCTCTACAGCTTTTTCTTATTATCCTTTGGCCTGGAACCTAGCACAGGGCCTGACTCGTAAGACGTGCTCAAATAAATATTTGTTTAATGAACTGAACAGGCAGGTAGTAAAATGTCCAATTACGATTCTAGTCAGCTCTGAACATTTTCAAATGTCTAATCATATCTTTGAATATTTATGAGTATGAATAAAAAGTATTGCTACACTAGGTCTTCTCTTCAATTGGAAACATGCTTTCTACCAGAGAGCTGATCTTTCTAAAAAGCATTATTAGGTGTTATGGACTGAATGTTTGTGTTCCCCCCAAAATCATACGCTGGAGCCCTAACCTTCAGTGTCATGGTATTTGGAGGTGGAGCCTTTGGGAGTTGATTAGATTTAGATGAGGTCGTGAGGGTGAAGCCCCCGCAACGGAATTAGTGTCCTCATAAGAGGAGGAAGAGACCAGAGCGTGTGTTTTCTCTCTCCCTCCACCCCTCCCGCACCCCCACCCCACCGCATAGGAGGACACAGCGAGAAGGCTGTGTACTAGTCAGGAAGGAGCCCTCACCAGGAACCGAACATACCGGCACCCTGATCTTGGACTTCCCGGCCTCCAGAACCGTGAGAACTAATTGTGTTTGAGCCACTCAGTCTGTGGTATTTAGTTATAGCAGCCTGAGCTAAGACACCAGGATTAAACACACACACACCCCTTTCTGCTCATTAAGAACATACCTTCCTAACTGCTAATAGAAAAGCTCCTGCCTTAAACCCTCATAAACTCCTGCCAGGGTGAGCTCACGAGACTACCTGGATTCTGTCTCCCTGGACCAACAGGAATGCTCTTTTAATGACTTCCATCTCTGTTTTACAGGTAAAACTTCAGTGTATTTGGCAAAGTCCCAAATACGAAGTGAAAATACAAAAGGTCAGAGTTCTGATACCACCTAGCCAAGTGACATCGGGCCAGCCAGTTAGTCTCTACGAACTAAAAACTCTATTAAAACCAGGAGATTGGTCCAGGGGGCCAAGGTCTCTTCCATTTCTAAGTGAGGACATTGCATTCATTAGGCATTTCTAAACCTCTCAAAATATGTGGAGAACATAACCAAGGGGCACTCAGCCCACTTGTATAGAAATATACCTTGATAAAATATTGCTTAGATAATAATTATACAATGCTGAATTGAAAATTATTGTTAAATTAACATCCACAAGACTAAAAGGAAAGCAGACAACGCTTACAAAAATAGCTTCTTTTCCCAGTACTCACTTCCAAAGACAGTTGGAGGCGCTTCCTCATAAAGCAGTCACCACCTTGCAGTTTTCACTGATGTCATCAGTTCAGTGACAATGTCATTAGCTGAGGAAAGCCACTGCTAATGCAAGAACTGGATGAGTTTATGGCATCAACATCCTATGAATGATTCTTTAACACTATTAACTGATGTTTTAACCACAATCTGGTTTTATTCCATTAGAGTGACTTTCCAGATGTTGTTTTATAGTTTATAAATAACAATGAAGCATGAACATTTTCTCAAGCATACAAAAATATGTAGCTTTCCGAGTGTCACGGGAATCTACCCAAGCGCTGATAATTATAGCTCTCAACAAATATCTCACAGTATCTTTTCCCATTTTTACTAACAAGAGATCAAGCACGGATATTGTTTACTGAGATGATGCAGACTGTTTGTAACCCACTGCTCAAATTATACATACCGAACATTCCCAAAAGTGTATAGATGAACAGAGTAGTAGGATCTGCCCTTCTCAGTCCCATGAGCGGAGGATCCCCTGGACCTTGGTCCTTGTCCCTAAGCTCACCAAGGTTTGGACAAAAAGTACTTTCAGAATCTTCCTCTGTACTTTCCCTTGACCTCAGAAACTTGACCTTAGAAGTACTTACTCTTAAAAAAAACAAATAAACCCCCCCCCCCCAAAAGAGCCATTATGGGATCAGTTTGGGTTCTCCAGGGTGTGTCTGGTTTGTGGATATGAGGAAAAGAGGCATGAGGAGGAATAGCTGATAAACTCCACAGTAAATTCTCAGTAAGTTTTTTCATGTCTGGGAACTATTTGGGTTTTAAACTCTTAGCCCTGATTTTGCCCTAAGCCCCTTATTCCTAATCCCATCAAAGGGACCCTCTCACCCTCCCAGAGCTGGTGCTTCACATTAACGGCAGCCACACTGCTGCTGTCCTTCCCACTAGGCACAGGGACTTCTCCTAAGAGTATGGTATTAGTACTTGTGTTATCAGAAGACCAGAGTTAAGGCTAATGCTATTACCTCATAATCTGTACACACGAGGTGACAGGATTCAGTGGTCACTGGCCATGGGACCAGGTGGCACAGGTGAAGTGAAAACAACAGGGGACTTAGTCTTTCCGGCTGAGCCAAGGAAACATACAGGCAGTGGGTAGGACTTGGCCCCCAGGGGCAAAATGCATGAGAAGGAAGAGTTCAGAGCTGAGACCCAAAAGAGGTTTTTCTCATTCTAATCCCATCCAATCCAACAAACTGCTACCAAATTAGTTTTCCCAATCCCAACAGCCTTTCCTGCTCAGCCACCCCAAAATTCCTCAGCTGATACTCACAGCCTCCCCAGGTCTAGCAGGAAGGCATGCTAGAGCTCCTCCCGCCCCGCCCCCTTCCATCACCCCACTTGGCCAAGGGGCCAAGACATGATTCATCTTCACCTTCACAAGCCGCATCTCCCTCCGTGATGTTTCTGGCATGCTGTTTCCTAAACTGAAAATACTCTTCCCTCATCTAATCTGTTTGTTTAAATCTTGCCTTTACTCATTCAAAGACTGAGCCCTCACTGTGCCAAATGCATTTCAAACGCCACTTAAAAGGGAAAAATTCAATTCTACTCCTACCGGGATATCACGCCTGATTCTGCCCTCTTCTAAAGCCCGCAGCACTTCATATGTTAGACTCTATCTTCTCTCCTCCACTCTGGCCATTTGCTGGGGAGAAAAGACTAGGGAAGGAGAGGGTAGCCTTCTGCAGAAGCTCACAGGCTAAGCATTCCAGGCCCCTTCAGAAGGGAGAAGAAAGCACTTCGGGAACAAAGGAGTGACTGATGATATACCAAATGCTGCTAAGAGGTGAAAAGCGTCCTCAGCACAGAGTCCAAGGAGTTCAGAGGTGTGACCCTGGTAAGGGCCACTGTCACAAGAGTAGGGAAAGCAAAGAACACATTGGGAGGGGGTGGGTAGTATTCAGCAAAGAAGGAGGGAGCAGGAGGGAAGGAGGTGGACTCTGAATACAGACTCATTTTGTACCCGCCTTTCCTCCATCCATATCCCAAAGTAACTTTAACGGGTCTTACATGTCCAAGATAGTAATTATTGTTGAATAAATTAATTCAAACACAAAAACGAATTTGTGCTATCCCATATGCACGACCTGCATTTATATATACCAATGGTTTAAGTTGCCATTTTACCTTCAGTTTTCCTTTGAAATATAACAATTTTTCCTACTACTGTACATTGAAAATCAAAATGTTTCATGGAATTTTTCCCCCTTTTGATCCTAAGGGTGGGAAAGTACCTAGGTGAAGGGAAAGAGGAAGAAGAGAATCCTTCCTGCAGATTTTGAGACATGCCACTTCTCCCTGCCATTGCTGAGAACGGAGGTTCCTAGCCTTCCCGCTCTCACGGAGCAGTTACTCAGGTGGTCACACAACCTGAATGTTGGTATTTCCACATTCACAGAACAAATACATTCAAAGACTCTACTTGGTCTGTTTTTGTAGTAACAGGAATGCAAGCCAGTTATTTGATATGATGCAGCTGCTAAGACAGGCGTCCAGGATCCCCAGCTGCCTTCTAATAGGGCTGGTTCCACTTAACAACACACTTGCCCACTTCATTTAGAACTTTCCCAGCTCCTTAGCCTAGTGTCTCCTCTGCCTTACTCTCAACCAAAAAAGCAACCATACACATGGAAATAAGGAAAACAACAGCTTTTAAATAATCCAGCTCAGAAAAATTCTTGTCCATAAACATCAACACACCAACCTCAATTTTCCTAAAAACAGAAACAAGTTTGTCCTGGAAAAGGAGTTAATTCATTCAGTTTCTCACTACTAACCACAGACTTTATTTGGTGATAAATTATGAAAATAGGGAGTGGTTTGCCTACCTAAAGGATTAAGAAAATGAGCGTCATTAATAATCATCTATGAGCCATGCCTTTATAATTATTTTTAAAGCTATTATAATATTAAAATCTCAGAGTACAGTCTTCCTTATATGAAATGATTGCCGAAAATCCACACTAATTGGCCAAAGTCATGGCTCACAATCACAGTGTGGAAATCAAATTTATGTACTACTATTAGTAAATTTCTTCTTCAGCAAGCTTGGCAGTTTCATTTTAAGAGAAAAGAACTCAGATATGACAATGTTGTGGGGACAGGGAAGGTTGCCTAGATGAAATACTTTCATGTCATTTATGTCCTAGATATCATGTACATATACCCATGGGATGTCCAAAGAATTCAAGGAGATACTTAAGATATCAAAAACACCCTGTTTATAATATTCATGTTCTAAAAGTTACACACTATTGATCTGAAGGGCATAATACATCTTCCACTTATGCCTAACATCGTCAAGTCACCTTTCGAAACAACTGGGAGTCTGTATCAATAAATGTTAAATCTAGAACCAAAGAACAGAAAGAAGTAAAATGGGGCCCTGGGTTATAGACACAGCAGAAGGAATGAAACACCACAAGTCATCATTTGAAAATCGGCAAATCTAAAAGCAGAACTCCAGCCCTGTCTGTGATTTGTAGATTTGGTGATGTGTCAACATTCAAAAACTCTCATGCTTCAAACTTGAGTATTAATCACAGAGGTTCTGGAAGCTAACTCAATATTTAAAGTTGTTCTTTCCCCTTAGCTTTACAGCTGGGCTTTATGCTTACAATAACATTTTACTTTCCTAACTATTGGAAAATAATCATCCACATACTTCATCATTTTGTAATCAAATATAGCCTGTCATATGTAAGAAAATTCTTCCTGGGTCTTTTGAGTCTGTAAAGACCAGTTAAGCTGTGAATAACTCAGGAATGCTCTCAAACTAACCAGGAAGTCTTTACGAGTGAATTTTCCAGAAGCCTCTTCTTTCCTGTTTGAAACTTGTCTGACCCCTCTGAGCATGTTGCAACACAGTCAGTGTTGGGCCTCTCAGACGCAGGACTGGCCACGCTGCACTGAGATATTAGCAGTGACTGAACCGATTACCACACAGGGCTTTACAAAGCCCCCGTAGGTCATCTGACCCAGCACTCTGCACACAGTTCTCACAAAGCAGATTTCTCAGCTTTAGTTCTTGCTGAGGTAAAGAAGATACTTTTTTGCTGACAACCATTTCCACAAAGTAGTATTCTCTAGCTAGTAGCTGACTCACACCAGAAGAACCCACTCCTGAAAATGTGCTAGTTTCATACTGATGACAAAATGCAAATACCATGTGAAAAATGCCAACAGCACTTCATGTTACACAACTGTCAAAGAAGACAAAGAATCATGTTTCTCATGAAAACAACATGTAGCTAAACAGACCAAATACTTGATCTCTCAACCATATTGTGCAAGCTGTCAATAAAAACAGTAAGGATTTTCATAGTCAAATATGTCTATGCACATACCCCACACACCCGCTGCAATTCAATTCAATATAATCCAGTTTCTATAAGACATTCACTGTATCGCAACGTGGAAGATGTTACACTAGCAATAAAAGTGTTCCTTTCACTCAAGTTGTTGCTTCAATGTATTACCCCTTTGTGGTTCAAAGTCACAAGAGAAATATTAAGTGGTAAAATCTCTTCAGGGACTTTTTGAAACCATTTATTTCACAGTACTTCAAAAATCAGTACAGCTCACCTGTCAAGAGTTGTTCATTATAGAAATTCAAATTTAAAATAGATGCTTAGAGTTTGACACTATATCAAGAACTATACAAATCTGACCCAGTTATTCTATTTCTAAAAACTTGACATCTGTGGAAATACTGAGGCATACACAAAGATTTATCATTTATAGTAGCATATAGGTAGAAGGGAATCTAGATTGATAATTGTATGCAATTAATAAAGAAAACTGTGGTACATTTAGAAAACAAAACATAATTAGCTATTAACAATAATTCTAGTAAGATATTAGGTGTGGAAAAATTGTCCTGATAGAATAAGGACTATTCTATTCTTCTCCCCACCCCATCTCCACCCAGAAAAAGGCAGAACAAAAAGATCATAGTTGGAACACAATTCAGGGCTTTGGGAAGAAGGCACTTAAGATATAAAAAGCAACTCCCCAATTTTTTAAGTGTATATATGTAACCTGAATATTCCCAATATGTAGGCTGATCCTACATCCTAGCTTTCCAGGTCCAATCCAATGTAAATATGAACCATGTCCCAGTTAGGTAAAAATTAAATGGTCACCGCACCTATCCCCCAATAGTTTCTGGGCCCTAGGTAAGGTCTCTAACAGTTACTCCCTAAGTCTGTGGGAGTAAGACTCCCACTATGAAATTCAAGACCTGAGCACTTCCTCCTTTTCTCTCTCATTCACTGGAGTTCCCCAGCGTGGGAGGTGAAGGACAAATGGCTTAACCCACACAAAATCCATGCTGCTCTCTGCACATGCGCCTCTCAGGATCCAGCTGCAACACCTTCCTAGCCTGGTCCACCACCACCGGACTCACTCTCAGGACACCACTCTAGCAACACTCTTCCGGGCATCTGCTGGCCCTGCCTCAAGTTCTGTCACTACTTGCCTTTTCTGTCACACGCACGTACACACAAACACACCCAGCTGTGCTGTTCTGCTTGAGCCACCCACAAGATAAGGCAGACCTGTCATGACCTGGGCTGTTTCTTGCTCTCTCTGAATGACAGACAAGTGACTTCCCCTTCTTAAGTCCCTTGCCATGGAGAGAAGGAAAGGGGAATCCCACAACAGAGCTGCCTGGTCCTTGTAGTGATACAGTTAATTCTGCCTGATTTTTCTCTAGCCTCCTTCTTCCCAAGGCCCGAAAGCCTCAGAAGAACAGATCCAAATGAGACCAAGATGAGCACAGCATTTCATCAAATCTACAAACACCATCCTCTTCATCTCAGGACTTCTGCCTCAATGAGGTTGGCATTTTGTTTCATTCTCAGGGGGCTACAGTCATTCCTGGTAATCTGGCCCCATGCAAAATAGGGAGAATAGCCAGGCACTGGGGTAGGAGAGGGGAGGTAGGAAAGAATGTGTCACCTAACTCCATACACTGGGCCTCAGCCTGACCCAGACAGGACCAACTCCACTCCCAGACCCACTCGCAGTCATGGAAGAGAGTGAGTGAAATGAAGGCGGATGTTAAAAGGGATCAGTTATGAGTAGCTCACAGCTGGTCTTTGATTTTATAATTGTGCTCCAAATTTTCTACAATGAGCATAATTACTTTGAAAATGAGAGAAAAAACTGAAGTATAAACAAATCTGTGAGTGTTCATAATGATGAGACAGAAATTGATAACTCACTGAAAAATTCAAGAAATATACTACAACCGCATATAATTAGGGTTATGTGCTAAAAGCACAAGTGACTTAAAACAATATTGTCTCACTTAGGCAAGACTACAAGGGTATTAGTGTCTTGAGAAAATTATGGTGAAATGGCTAAACTTTTTTTTTTTTTTAAACAAGATCATTCCGTTTAAACCTCAAGATAAGAAGAAATTAATTTTGGAAACAAAAGATTACATGTTTAGAATCATGGAAAGCTTAAACATTAAGGGCAGAAACAATTAAAAGGCATGGAAAATTACACAGACCCTTTGTTTTGAAAACTGGCAATAATCTCTTTGGAAGAAGAGAAAACAATTTAAACCCCATTTAAAAACAACTCATAATTTGCCCCAAAGCAGCCTCTGCTCTGATTTCCCGCTTTGTGTCAATGTGATCACCATTCTCTAGACTCCCAAGCTAAAGGAAACCAAATTAACTGCAAGGAGATGCCCATAGTATTCTCATCGAAATGCTTCAGTGGCTTCCCACTACCTATAATAGGATGCCAGCTCCATAGGCTGGTACTCGTGATTTCCCAGGGTCACTGCTTTGCACAAGTCAGAATCCAGTGCACACCTGTGAATGGTGGTCCCTGGAGCTGGGTGGCAGACTACCCCACTTGCCACCTATGCACCAACGTGATTCCTCAAGCACCGCTTATATGCTCCACAACGTGGTTCTCAAGTACAGCCATCGGACCAGCAGCATCAACATCACCTGGGAACTTGCTAGAAATCCAAATTCTAGGGCCCTACAGCAGACCTACTGAAACAGAAACTCTGTGCGTGAAGCCCTGATGACTGTGATACACGCTAAAGCTGAGAACCACAGCCCCGCAGAAACCCTCCAAACATACCTGACTTACTCACCATCCCCAGAACATGGTTTGTACTTTCTTCTTCTGTCCCTCAGTTCACCGGACAGCTTCCTGCCATCTACCTAAATCCTATCTACCCTTCGAATCACAGATTCAGTCCTTGTTCCACCACAAAATCTTTATGGATCATACTAAGTATTCTTGTCATCTTTTGGAATCCAACAGAACTTATTCCCTATACCACTCGCTCAACACTTATTAAAATGACAACAGAGCAAGAAAACAACAATCTTGCAAACCTATAGTTCAGGGATTATAAAACAGACTTTATAAAATATGTCAAATTTTAGCAAAAAGTAATGACATCCAGGAACCATGTGTTAAGAAAGATTCTGAGGCTGCGCCCAAGTAGGAAAATAACATTTCATTTAGCAATGTCCCTATGAACAGTTTCTTGCGGGAAGCAGGAAAGAGCAACCACATACTTACTACAAACTTCTCTTTCCTGCTCTAGGGTTTTAACCCAAACTGAGATAGGGGGAAAGGGCTGCCAAAGACCCAGAGACAAAACAGACTACAGGTAGTTTAACTTTAGACCATCATTTTAATGCTCTGCGCACTTAGCAGACAGGCCTGTCTCCAACATGTCTGTGAGAAACCAGCCCATGCCATGACAGGTCTCAGCAAATTATGGCCCAGGTTAGAGAGGTGTAGCACACTGTAAAGATAATGCATATCTAATTTTTCCCAAAATCCCACAGTTGCACTATACCAGGTAATGTGAGGGACAAAAAGACCCATTTCCTGTCAACATTTGTCATATGACACACACCACCTATCCACCCCTCCCCCTCCTTCCCACTCCTCCCACCCCCATCTTTCTCTCTCAAAGTTAAAGAAAACAAAAACAAACCAAAAATTAAAACAACAACAACAACAAAATCATGTCTGAGCCAGACTCAGAAGATATGGATCCATCTATTTCAAATCATTTTGCTGCTCTCAGTGCCAGAACTACCCGGATCTTCCCTGTTACAAACCTGTGTAGTTTTTAGCTCACTTACATCTCCACCTAAGCTATAAGCAACTTGAAGGCAGAAAGCAGGACTTGTTTTGACCCTCATGTCACCTAGTCTAGTGCCATGCACAGATGGTGATGAACAGTCACATGTGCTGGCTGTGCCTGCAAAGTCCCTTTGTACTTTTAGATTTCCAATTTCTCAAGACATCCACCCACCTATAGGAAACAGAGTCTTGTTTTTAGAAACTTAGGTTATTAAGAACACAAAATCGACGGTACAATAAGGACTGCAATGGATCACTTCATGTATGTTACTCAAAGTAAAAAAGAGCAGAGTACACTCCCCTAGCACCTCCCTATTCATATTTCTACTTAAGGAAGCAAGCTGTCCCTACTAGAGGCACATTAAAGACACGTGAATCGCCCTTGAAGGCCAGTCGGTGTGATTCACAGTAAGGGATCTGCCTGTCTGGCAGGAAGGTTACATCTCTAAGGCTTAGGTTCAACAAGAGGCCAAGTTTGAAAAACAAACCCTAGAAGATGATTCTATCCAGCCACACAGACCTTAATTCAATTGGCAAAGCAAGAAAACCAAATTTCCTAATGACAAAAGGACACAGATACATGGCTGAAACTCAACTCTGGCATACCCATCTTAAAACAGTTTAACATTAGTGTAAACTTATGTCCAAAAGAAGAAAATTATGACAGTTTTCAGCACATCACAGCACTTTCCACTGCCAGGCCAAGCCCAGCCAGTTTGTCTGGTCTGGTCAGTGATGAATGCAGCCAAACATTTATCTCCAGAGCCTCATGTGACTGTAGGCCACGAGGAAGGGCAGACATGCTCTCCCACAGCAGAGAACCCACCCTAAAGCTTTCAGCACGGTACCACGCCCTAGCAAGAGTCCTCAGAACTCACAGCAGCATCAGAATGAACCATATTATGTGGTCTTGGTCTCACAACAGGTAGGTCCACACTCTGATGCAAATCCCAATGCACCAAGCTCCAATGCCACCCCCCGTGGAAGGGTGACTTTTTCCCACCAAACCTTCAACGCAGCCACAGCAGCAGCATAGCTCCAAGTAAATTTGGATTAAACACACGTGCACAAGGAAGCAAAAGAATCAGGAGCTTCTCTCCTATGTACAGTTATCAAAAGGTCTAGAATGATGATTCCTAGCCTGCTTGCTGTCTTTAGGGCAACCCCAGGTGGTTTCTGAGGCAGAAATATGCTTCACATTGAACCAGAACAACTTACTAAAATGCCATCCATGACATCTGCCAAAGGACAACTTTCTCATTAGCAGGTTATATCTGTCGCCCACTGGTAGGCCAGTGGAAGGGGAATGCACCAGCAATAAGTGAACTGTTATGCAGAGACAATATTAGAAGTAGCTATATTTTATATTATGTATATTATGGAAAGTCTTAGAAATTATCCAAAAATTCTACATCTGGAAAACTGGAAACTACCTTTGAAGGCCTGGATTCAGATCTGAGCTTTTGTGCCCAGTGCTGTCATGTCCAATTTATTCAACCTTTCCACGCCTCAGTTTCCTGGTGTGTTAAATGCTGCTGTTGTTGTGATGAGGATCGAGTAGGACAATACCTTGCATGCAGTAAGCATTCTAGCAGTGTTAACAAATACTGTCATCATCATCAAAGTTTGTCACCATCCAAGTATGCTTCATTTAACATACTGTTTTACACCATTATCATGTGGAGGAGGAATTACTACTCCCATGCTATGGAGGAGGAAACTAAGAGTCAGTGTGAGTTATTTATTTGTAGTAATACGGTAAGTGACAGAGCCAGAATTCAAACCCACATCAGCCTGTGGTCTTTCCACATTCCCACTCTGCCTTCTAAGTGAACCAAAAGGATACAAAGACTAAGGACAGTGATAAAGTCACCCTTCTACCAGGCCGGGCCACCAAATGCTGATTGAGCACATGTGAGAACAAAGCTTAGACAGGCCCCTAGTATAGCTCTATGGAGGGGTCTTGTTTTTTGTTTGTTTGTTTTGTTTTGTTTTTCATGACTGGTCTCGAACTCCTGGGCTCAAGCAATCCTCCCTTTCCAGCCTCCTGAGTAGCTGGGATTACAGGTGCATGCTACCATGCCAGGCTTCAGGAAGGGTCCTACCTGGCACTGGCCCCTAAAACAACAGGTATTACTATCTCCCAGCAACCTGTCATGAACTCTGCTCATCTCTATCCCTCAGCCCAGGCGCAGCAGCAAACAGCAGAGACTCGCCCAAAGCCCCTTTCTTTCTCCAGGCTGGGAAGTGGCCAGGAGGAGGGATGTAAGTTTTAGGTCTGGACTCCAGCAGTGAAGATGCCCAGGGCAATTAAAGACCTTCAAGGAGGAGGGGCGTGGCAGAGTGTCAGCATAGAGAAGGCAGCAGAGCACTTGCCGCTATGTCAACTCCAGTCCTGTTAAGGCTTTGTAAGTGACAAAATTTTTCTCTTATCTCTGCCTCTTCATGTAAGCCCAACGAAAAAAACAAAACACACACAAGTAGCTAGGTAAAAGCATTATTTCAGTGTTATAAAATCTTCCACAGTACACAAGAAGCAAGATTTCTAACTCCTGGGTGGTCACCAGCCCACAAAATAAAGTCACAGAAAACAAAGAGGCTGAGCCTTAAAGGCTGTAAATAAATAAGCAAATATGTGACAGAACAGAGAAAGCTAGAGGGAAAAAGAGATAAAGAAGACTTTGATCCCAAAATTGCCCTTATATAAACCTCATCGTAAAGATACACTTTAAACCCTACAGACACAAACTCAGGTCATTTTCTCCACCTACACACGCAAACCAAACCCGTCAAACAACATCGGATACCTGCAGAAACAAACTCTACCACGCAGATGCCACTAAGAGTAAGAGCTCATGCTTACCTAGCCTGGGGATCTTAGATTTCAGCTAAAGACTCAGGACAAATTAGGTCAAGAATGGGGAACAAAGAGAAGTAGATCTCAACCCGGTCTGACCGGAGTCAAATATAGAAATTAACATGTACCAAGATGATAACAAAAGTCAACATTTATACAAGGCTAACTAGGTGCCAGGGACTATCCTAAACGCCTTACACATATTAACTCATTCCATTCTTGCAACAATCCTATGAATATTATATTATTACCCCCATTGTACAGCTGAGAAAACTGGGGCACAGAGAGGCAGGTAACTTGCCCAAGATGACATAGCTGGAATGGCAGAACCAGCTAGGAATCACCCTGCCTCCAAAACAGACACACTGCTTCTTAAATGGCTACAAAACATCTTTCAAAGCTACTTTCTAGAATTCAAGGATTAAATAACTGAGAAAAAAAACCCAAAACAATCCAGGAGCTCTAAAATTTGCCTCTGTTTCAGAGCTGTCCAAGTCCTTAATGTATTAACTCACATTCAGAAGACCCAATGTAGAGAACCAAGAATCTTCTCTATCACGTGGGAATATCGTTACACTTGAAGGCTTTTATTACCGAGAGTGCTTGCTTTTTAACAAACTGTTTTAAACTTCATCCGTGAAAAACAGATCATTGTTTTCAAATCCTTACTGATGACATCATAGCAACCCTGGAAACCACATACTAGAAAACATTAAAATGTCAGTTTGTTATAACTCATAATACAACATTTAAGCCCGCAGAGGGACCTGAGTTGATTCCTAATACAAACTTTAAAACATAACACTGTTTCCCCAAGCTGTCACTGGGCAGCTGGAATCCTAACATATGAAGCCTTCCTCTTTTCTCTGGAGGGTAACATTCCAAGAGATGTTTATATTAGCCAGCCCAAAAGCCACTTTCCACAAAACAAATTTAACGTTTCTTCCCAAGTAGTGTATGTATGTAGCAAAATTCAAACTTGTGATGCATTGAGTGGAATGACTATAAAGTTTTGTAAAGTGTTTAAAAGAAAAAAATGATAATATCTTGTACACAACATATGAACATTCATGAAAGTAAGGTCACACTAACCTCTAAGAAATAAGCATATGTTTGGAAGGGAACCCTGTATTTTTAAATATTTTTAAAGAACTCTATCTTGACAATATATTTTAACAGCTTCTTAATATAGTGTCCTTTCCATCAACAACAAAAAAAAAGACAAAAACTAAAGTAAAATGTAGAAGACATTGACCCAAATACTTTGTACACAAAGTGTTCTTTCCACCACTTTATTCCAGAACGCAGGAGTTCTGCTAAAATCTTTCCTAATAAATGCCAAAAGAGTTCCACCTAACTGCCTATATGTATTGCTTTTGGAATTCTAATCAGTTCCGCCCACCCAATGACTCAAACTGAAATATTAAGAGATATGAACAGCTGCACTCATCCACCACACCAAGAATAGCTTTCAGGAAACCAAGCTCCAGTTGGAAAACTGCATTTAGTAACCTTACTCGACTTGAGAGAATGCTACGGGAAGCTTCTTGTAGTTAATAACAAAAATGCCTGCACAAGGTTTATAATGACATTTATAAAATATGTATCTTCCCCTAGAAGTAAACAAGTTAAATGACTTTGTCACCGTTTATACCCTAGGATTTTAAACTCATATCCTTTTGTTTGGAATTCTCTGGGCGATAAACAATGGCCAGTGCCTTGTCAAACGTGCAAGAGAGACATTCTCAGAGGAATTGCAGCTCACTCACCAGAAGGCAGAGGCCATGTGGTACAAGTCTGAGCGAAAACATTAACTCAATAAAGCCTGTGCTCATTTCTCACTGATGCTGCTTTCTCACTCATCTCTTCCACCCTGCCCTAAACTTCCCTCCTG
>VBSM01000483.1:9056714-9084510 GCA_008086735.1 Cheirogaleus medius
AGATGCCAGGCATTCTAAGAAAAAAAAAACCCTGCCTCCATAAAGCTTCCATTCTGAGAAAAACAATAATTAAAATAGATACATAAAGAATACACCACATGTTAGGTGGTCAGTGCTAAAGTGAAAAACAGGCAGGTGAGAGGGATAAAGAGTGGGAAAGGGAGGCACATTTAAACAGTGTGGTCAGAACAGCCTCCCCGGGCAAAGCACTAAGCATGGACCTATTATTACTGTTACACAATATCAGCATCAAAAAGTATTAGCCAAGTGGTGCAGGGTTTCTTTTTGGGGTGATGAAAATGTTCTAAAATTGACTATTGTGATGGCTGCATTAATCTGTGAATATACTAAAAACCATTGAATTGTACACTTTAAATGGGTGAATTGTGTGGTGTGTGAATTTTATCTCCACAAAACTGTCTGGAAATTAATTAAAATGCATACCAAAAAAATGTATTAGGCAAAGGTTTATACAAACATAATTGCACCAGATTCTTTACAGGGTAAAGTGAAAAATGGTTCCTTTTGATAAAGAAACATTTATAAAATCGACAGGGGCATGCAAAGTAAGCCATGGCACACGTACTGGGCTTGTATTTGCATTGTGCCTGCTCCTCAATCAGCCCGACCCTCTTCCTCCCGGCTCTGGAGAGGTGGCAGTCTTGGGCAAACCTGTTTTGTATCATAGGTTACAGCTGACTGGACAGGGACAGGCACCAGATCCTGGGGCAGCCAACAGACAGACTGGCCAATGACCAGGATGGGCCAGGCCTAACCACCGGTTCCAAAACAAGGACAATGGTAATTAACTGGGCCAACCAGATTCTCTTAGGAACCTGACCGTAGAATAGGGAAGTGGGTAGGTGCATAGCAGCAGCAGGTGAGGCTGAGAGGACACTCAGAGTAGAGACCCACCAGTAAGCCAAAGTCTGGGGGAAGCAGAGCTGTGGACAGACAGAAGCTGTCGGTGCTACAGCAGGTGGAAAGCTGGCAAAGGGAAATCAGGTGATGGACACAGCAGCAAAGAGCGGGAAGACCAGCTGGGCCACAAAGCCTTCTACTCTAAACTAGACTGACTGCCCTGTGTCCCCATTGACTTCCTGGTCTGGTCTCATTTTTCTCCTCATCTGCCAAGCTGAAAACATTATTAGCTTTGATTTAGATTTTTCAGCAAATCTAAAGAAGCCGCTATATCCTGCTTTCCATTTGGCATCACTCGTTACTTCTGTCTCCCCCCACCACCCTCTGCAACTGCACTGCCACTCAGCCTAAACCAAGGCCCCTCCCCTCAAGGTAAGCCTTTTTCATTATATCAGGTATGGTGAATGCCCCCTTCTCATAATCTGATGAGAAAACAAAACAATTACACAGAACTTTTGTGTTTTATATTTCCAGAACTAGACTGCAAATTCTAATAAGGCAATGCATTGTACCTCTGCATGTCTCCCTCTAACTCCTTAAGACCAATAACAGTACAGTAGTCCCGCCTTTTTCATGGGGGATATGTTCCAAGACCCCAGGGTGTATGCCTCAAGTTGCAGATAACATCGAGCCTTATGTATATTGTGTTTTTTCCCTACACACAACTGTATATTGTGACTACACTGGACAAAGGGATGATCTGCATTCCAGGTGGGATGGAGGGAAATGGCACGCAATTTAAAACTCATGAGTTATTTGTGGAATTTTTCATTTAATATTTTCAGACCGTAGGTAACTGAAACCTCAGATAATGGTGGACTACTGGAGAGTTCACATTAATAGTGCTCAATAAAGACATGTGGATAAACTGATGTTAAATGGAGAAACACTATTAAGATCCTCACCTGTAGAATCTTTTAACTGGTTTTGGCAGATCCAGAAATCAGCTTTCAACAGTCATGCTCATCTTTTTCTTCCCCTGCCTTCCTCTACAACAACAGCTGGACCACAAACAACTCTGTCCCAGACTTGCTTGCAGCTAGGGAGAATGAAAACTGTGGCCAATGAAATACCAGCAGAAGCCTATTGGAGAGTCCCGGGAACACTATGGATACAGATCTTTCCTTTCTTCCTCCTCCTCTCTTCCCTCCTAGAGAGTGGGTGGGTGTAAGGACTAGGCCATCTTGCAACCATGAGGGAAAAGCCAAAAAATTTTTAGAATCCTCAGTCTTGACAACCAGCTGGCACTTCCCAATAATGACTTATTATGTGAGAAAAATATCACCAGTCGGGTCCAGGTCTGTCATTTGGCTCTTCCGTTACGTGCAGCCAGTCATTGCCGATGGCTCCACAACACATAAGTGAGATAAATAATGCAACCAAGGACATAATAAACCAAGGACAAAATACACAGCAAACAGCCACAGAGGCTGATTCACAATGCATATGCACATACACACCCCTCCCCCTCTCGTGATGGTCCAGCTTCTAAAAGAACCAAATATAAAAGTATCACCTATACTATATCAGGGTAGAAGGAGGACAAGAGGCAGTATCAATTTTACTGTGTTTTTGAGAGCAAAACTAAAGCTACTCCATAAAACACTTTCAGCAGCTGGACAAAGAAAAAGCCAATGATGTTATTAGTGTTTTCAAAAGGAGCTTCTTTCTCTCTTCTTGATAACATGGTACTGATGACATTCTCATACCTAGGATCCCTTCTTGCTTACAAAGAGTCAAACAGAATGGAATGCCTCACAACTTCCAGGAGAAATTAAATGGGAAGAGATGCCATGAACAGATCATCCAGACTGAAGTTTATCACAAGAACCAGTTATGTAAGAAAAAAATTTAATAGGTAATAATGAATTTATTAAGTAAAAATTTTCATATGAACAAAATGATATTTTGTTAAAATAACAAGTACTTCAAACATTACAGCTTTTGTTTTGCTTCAATAATAAGTTTGCTTTTATTATATCACTGTTGTTTGTGAATTTTTTTAAAGCTGTCATTTTGAAAGAACTTTAATATAACTTCAGGGACTTTGTTCTATTATAATTCTAACAAAAGAATGTACAATTTAACTGTGTAGCAAAGTCATTTTTGTCTTTTTCCTGTTATTTTTCTCTATGTGAATCAAATTTAACACTAATACCTACCTTTACTCATGTATAACAGTAAAAATTCACCCATATTCTCTCCATATGGTGAAAGACTAAAGATAAATCTGTATATAACTTTCAGCATATTGAATATAAGCAATCATTAAAGAATGACAATAGAAATTCAACCAAAAGAATTAAACTGCTGACAACCACAGCTGAGCTTTTCTTTCCATCTGGAGGCAGTTTGGGGCCCTCAGAAATATCTGAACACTGTCCCAACTGTGCCCCAACTCCTCCTAAGCCTGTCTTCATGTTCTGAAGTTTCATCAACTCAACATTAGGTCTTTCTTCAAACTAGCAGTAAGTAGCAAAGGAATGGAAGCCTCAAAGTAGGAAATAATGTCACATCATCTTTGTTCAATTCATTAAGTTCTCTGCTTAACTTTAAGTTAAGCATTAAAAGGAGCTCTCACTCACATGAGTTATTTAGTGGTTGAGCCTAAATACTTTCTCACTCTCATCCTGATGTAAATACTCAACATACATGAACATGAAGTGAGCATTTTTAAGATACTTTTGGAAAAGGAAAAAAATCATCCTTTAAAATACCATTTCCTCATTTACTTGTTCATTAATATTGCAAAAGAACAGATAAGAAGATGGGCTTCAGTATAGACTCAGCACTAAAAATGAGTTCCATGAATCAACGGACAGGACAAAGCAGACATCTAAGTGGCCGCTGGGGGCATGTTTTGTCCTCAATACAGGGAGAAGGTTGGACATTCTTTGTGGATCTCCAGCAGGAGTTAGAAGACCAAGACTTTAATTCTAGCTTTCTATGTGCAAATTGAGATTTACTAAATTCAGCATTTATCGTGTAAACTCTGAAATGTTTTTAAATCAACTATAGTATCTTCATTGATATTGTCTAAGACTTTGCCACATGACTTTCAACAAAATTTTTTAACCATCTGGATAGCAAGTTTCTCATAAGTGAACCAGGAGAAATACATTCAGAATACCATCACCAAAAGGAATTAAAATACATCTAAAAAGAAAAGGAATGGCTATTATTTGTGAAGACTGGCAATGCAGTTTGGGAGCATGAGACAAGCAGTACATGTAATCAAGGGGCCAGATCAGCATTAATAGTAATGGATATTCCACAAAACAAAGAAAAGCATTTTCCTTTAAGAAGATAAAGAATACCATCCAGCCTTTGGCCATCAGTGATAAACCATGTAGGCTGAATATGACAATAATATCGAGCTGTGAGTACTGGATTATTAATTCCAGTAAACTTACAAGTTTGTTTTAGTACATCTCAGATAATGTTTAACAATATCTAAACTTATAAGTAGATTATCAGACCAATTAAAATCTAGCATCTCTAAGACAATAGTAACCTACTCATTATTATTTTAAGTTGAAGGTATTTTATATGTATCTTCATTTAAACAAATCCAACATATAAAAATGAGTATTCCCACAAAAAAACAAAACTAGGTTGGGAGATGACCATTCCCTTTAAAGAAATCATAACCAATCCCTCTTCAATAATAAACATAGTTATATCTAAACTATGATTAGGTTATACACATTCACTTGCACAAAGTACAACCACAAGGCTGAATACATATTAATTCCATTCTATTCTAACTTTTCTTCCTAATATAAACTCTAAGTTTTGGTATGCATTTGTTAAACTGTCACCAAATCTGGAAGAAAACTGGCGCCCTTCATTCCACAGTGGCCCTCGAACACCTTCCCAAGGCCAAATGCTCACTGCTCACCGGTTTCCAGCAAGCTACCAACTCGCTGTCCACTCCTTCCCATTTTGTTTTCACTGCATACGTTAAAATGAGGATATGTGTTGACTCAGAACCACACTTTCAGCTTTAAAGCTTCTGGAATGAAAACTTCAAAGTCACAAAATTCAAAGGTCTTTAAAAGTTGCCTCTTTGTCTTATGGATAAAGAAGCACTTTTAAAGATCTTTTTGTTCTATGATTGTCAAGGATAAATCAGTCCTGCCACACTCAGGGAGCCACTGCCAAAAGGCACTCAACCATCTTATAGCAAACAAAAAACTGTTAGCTATGGTTAAGTCATACATCCTGTCTCTGGATGCATGACTGTTCATCAACAGGTTAATTTGCATAGGCATTCAAGCTTTTTAGATAATATCAATTAAGACACAGAAGTCAATTCTAAAAGATTTCAGCATTTATGTAATATTTAACCATCTCAATTCCCCTAGACCAGCAATGAAAAGAAAATAATGCAAATAGTCAGCTACCTACTTTCAAATCCTTCCTGTAGATAACATCCAGCCTATACAATAAAATGGAAAGAAGGAAAATATTTCCAGAGACTATCATATAATTTCAGAAGAAAGTTTAGACAACTTTTCTAGATGCTTACAGAATTCTCAATTGATCTCAGATTTAAAATTAAATCAAGAATATATAATATTAGAAAGAAAAAAACATGTTCTATCTTCGTTCAAGAAAATTTTTCTTTGCTTAGAGAGAAAAAGAATGTAAAATTACTCAAACCACTCTGCTGGATGAATTACACTCATAAAGATCAGTTTTTCTGAACAGTACTTTGTTTCTCCAAAATTAAACAGGAGCACTATCGGTGTTAGAAATTTAAATTCAGCCAGTAAGTTGCTATTGAATTTTTAAAATATTTTTTTGGCCTGTACCAGCTAAAATATTATAAATATTAAGCATTTTGATCTAAGTTTTTTCCACAGTGATCCACACTTCAGTGGTTCACATTGTAAGTCATAAACACCTCGTTGTAACAACTACCTTGACCTTGTATCCAGGCAAGCTACACAAGCCAGAGTCTTCACTTTCACCCTCTCATTTCAATTCTCCCACCTCTCTATTCTGGTTACAATCAACCAACAAACCAATGGGGAAAAAATAGAAGTCATACTTATTTCAACTTACTATTTTCACATAGTCCTCATTTGTTTGTCACATGCAGTCCCTAGACCCAGATCAAAACAGGTCTAACAAAGTGACTGTCAAAAGTGCAAGTTCTCTTGTGTATTGGACATCAGGGTCCCCCCCTCCCACCCCAAATATCTACAGATTTTTGTGTGTTTAATGTATACACCATGACATGTTTAGAGATAAGTATACGCCTGTGAAACTATCACCAACAATGCCATCCCCTCCAAAAGTCTCATCCCACCCCCTTTGGTTTTTTCGTTTTGTTTTCCTTTTGTGGCAAGAACATTTAATATAAGATCTACCCTCTTAGGAAATTTTTAAGTATACAATATTGTTAATCATATGCCCTATGTTGTACAATAGATCTCCAGAGATCTTATTTATTTTGCATAACTGAAATTTTGTACAGGACATCAGCTTCTTTTTTTTTTTTTTTTTCCAGTTTCTGCACATCCCTTTGAGCCATGGTGTTCTGTCTGAGCAGACAATCAATCACTTGCTGCCCACTTCTTCACCCCAGTGGTAGGCATCTATTCAGGCTGGCCAAAGTACACCATCCACTGTGTCTGAGTGATTGGTCTATGCTAGGCAAGGGATTCAGGACCAATAGGGCCTTTTGTGTAGGGCAATTACAGGGCCAGGTACACTTGCAACAATCCCAGCATGAACTGGGCTTGTTGCAGCAAGTGCATGTGGCATAATTTCATTCTCTAAAGTATCTGGGTTTAGGCTATATGGTCTCCCTATCTCTAAGGCAGAGTTTTTCTACCTCAGCACTATTAAGATTTTGGGCTGGATCTTTGTTGTGGGGGCTGTCCTATGTGTTGTAGGATGTTTAGCAGCATCACTGGCCTCTACCCATCAGGTGCCATGGCATTTCCCTGTTGTAACAACCAAAAATGTCTTGGGGGGTCAAAACCGCCCATTTGAGAACCATTGCTCTAGAGAAAAGGAGTCACTCTAGACTTCGCAGAGCAATGAGAAAGATGTAAGCCTTTTGCTTGACATTCTATGCCGCAGGGGGGAAAAATATATTTTTAAATAAAGAAAGGTGTAAGCCTTAAACTCTAGTCACCACGGAAAGCGTGCCAATCTGAGAGTGAAGCCAACCAAGGGAAAGGCTACAGAAGCCAAAGACCTTATGACGCTGTCTGGATCCTTGGATTCAGGGCTATCTAAAGCAAGTCCCATTTCTCAGTCTTCACTCATAGGACCCCAAATTCCCTTTTTTGCTTCTGGTTTTAGTTGGGTTTCTCTCACTTGGAACTGACGGAAATGAATAAGAGCATACACAGTATGTTTTATGCCAAAAATCTGAACAAGAAAAAAAAAGGTTCATATTAATTCTAAACCCTATCCTTCCCACACACTTTCCACAAAAACAGGACACAAGCAGTGACCTTCTGCACTGAAGTCCTCCCTTGGAAACACTTGAAAATCTCCACGCTCCACATCGCTGAAGACATGGCCATGTGCTACCTTGGGCCAGTCAGGGTACCCAGACCTCAGGGAAGACAATGGCTGCTTGCATATCACTGCACTTTAAGAGCGAGAGTCGGCTTTTTAAATCATTTCTGTTTCTTAAACTAGTTAGAAAAGAGTCAGCTTTTTAAATCATTTCTGTTTCTTAAACTAGTTAGAAACTAAGTAGTTACCTATTAAACTAAGTAGTTACAAAAAAGTACTTAGTTTGTAGTTACAAAAAAGAGGGAGAAAAGATGATTTTGGATCATAGATGATAGATCATAGATATTCCATTTTTAACTCTTACAGGTTCTGTTCCTCCTCTTTTCTTGGACACAAAGGCAGAAGCTTGGAAGTTCTAGAATCTTCCAGATATTACCAGAGGCATTTTCTTCTCTGTAGACATCCAAAGAAAAACCAGCATGATTCCAGTGAGATAAAGCAGAAAAATCAGCAGAGTCTTTCAGTGAAAAAGAAAAAGATGTTTTAACTTAATGCTATAAAAAAACAAGGATTTTTTTAGTTTTTTAAGTATAGCAGAATAAAGTCTGAAATAGAGGTCTTTCTTGATGTCATGAGGATGGTTTATCCAGATATTTTACTCCTACTTTTTCTTCCTTTCTCCCATTACCTCTTCCCAGTTTAAAATCTATACTCCAGGTGGGTGTAGTGGCTCACACCTATAGTCCTAGCTACCTGGAAGGCTGAGGCAGGAGGATGGTTTGAGGGGTTCAAGGTTACAGTGAGCTATGATCACATCACTGCACTCCATCCAGCCTGGGTGACAGAGCGAGACACTGTTTCAAAAAATGAAATAAAAGAAAAATAAAATCTATACTCCATCCCACCCAGTTCAAATGGACTATGAGGAAAAACACTCCTCCAAGTCATGTATTATTTATTAATCAGAAAAAGAATGTGGTGGGGGAAAGATGAAAATAGAATTACTGAAAACTATCTTGCCATCTAGCTCACAGAAAAAAATAAATCCATCAGTTGATAATTTCTTCAATGTCCTGCCACAAATCTACGAATTTTCCTGGGCGCATACACTTCATTTCCATCCCTTCTGTTGTGAAATAGATGAAGGATGTGCTCTCCTTTTCACCTGGAATCGGAATCCCATCCTCTGTATTCAGAAGCACTTTGTGTTCTGGGATATTCCCTAAATCCTCAATCTCCTTCTCTCTCTCTCCCACTGACCAAATAATTTGGCAAAGCTATCTGTACACCACGTGTTTATTTATTTTCTTTGCACTCTCTTCTCAAGCCTCTGCCATCAGGCTCCCACTTCTGCTTAAACTACTTTACCCACGATTACCTGTGACATTGTCTTGTTCATGCAATGTCACTTGGACAGTGATATTCTCTGTAAATGACCTCATCTACTCCATCCTGCTTTCGGAAACACTTGTTCTCCTTGACTTCTGACACCCTATCCTGGTTTTCCATGTCTCTCTCTGTCAATGGCTTCTGCTTCTCAAATCTCCTCCTCGAGTTCTTCTTTCGCCTTGGAATGAAGTTGGTGTGCCTCAGGATTTGTCCTGAACCACCCCACCTTCTCACACTACTTTCTCTGGGTAGGATCGATATTCAGTTGCATGCCCTCATTTCCTACCTATCTGTGTCTCCAGAATCTTTGGCTCTAGCTTTATTCTCTGTTCCTGAAATACATACCCATAAAAGAATCAAAGTACTGAACATGTCCACTGGACAGCTCAGAAGCACCTCAGCCTCAACATCCAAAACCAAAGACTCATCCTCTCCCCCACAAACGCTGCTTCTCTAGCTAGACCACCTCAGTGAATAGCACTCGCCTGCCCTAGCCAGGACTTGAGGCAGCACGTCACCCCCCATCCCCAAAGGCTGCAGCCTCCAAGTCCTGATTCCTCTTCTGCCACCAAGGCTCTAACCTAGGTGACTGACCTCCCAGCCTCCGGTCCTGCTTTCCTCCAATCCACACCGACAACCACAGCCTGAGAAAGCTTCCTAAAATGCAATTCAGACCATGCCACCCTGCTGCTCAAAACTTTTCATTCACTTCCCACTCTCCTTGGAATAAAGTCCTTAACTCGGCTTTACACGGCCCTTCCCGATCTTGCGACCTTGCCCTTGCCCCCCCAGAGCACCACTCTTCCCACTATGGGAAAGCTCCCTAACCCACCTGAGCTCCCTTTTTCCAGCCACAGGACATGCTCTCTCTGACCTCCAGGCCTCTCAGATGCAATTTTCTCTGTACTTGGAAAATTCTTCTTCTTGCCCACTTTCAGCATGGAAAGCTCCTACCCCTCCTTTTGGCCTCTGCTTAATTAATATTAAGCTTAATTAAATTAATAGCAGCTTGATATTAATACTACTTCCTTGAAGTCTTCTTTAAATCTCCAAACTAGTCTTGATAACTATGGCCATAGTGTCCCATACTTATTCAACAATGGGAATTGAATTGCTTTTTAAATTAACTTGCTGTCTGCTGCACTAGAACTCTAACTTCTGCACAGATATACAAGGTCTCTTTTTCACTGTTAAACCACTAGCAATTAGCCCACAATATCTGGAGTTCAGTAACTTGGGATGATACCTCTCTCCCACTGCCATAAATAAGGTTATTACACTGATGACTGTGCAGATTTTTAATTTTTTTCTATACCTAGGAAACCCACACAGGGTACTTTATGTTTCAGGTACTTTTATAAATACTTAAATAATTCAATCTTAGCAACATTTTAAACATTTAACTACTATCCACATTTTACAGAGGAGGAAATCAAGGCACAGACAAGTTAAGCAACTTGCCCAAGGTCACACAATAAATCAACTTGACTTCAAAGACAATGATCTTTAGTATCTTTCATGTGCTGCCTTTGACTTGCATTTCACAAAATAAAAACAAAACTACCTGTCAGAGTGACAGAAGTGCTATCTGCAAGATTCTGGAATAATGTAATGACATGTCAATGACACTCCACTCCCTTGTACTTCTGGCTTTGTCCCCAGAACTTTCAAGCAAAGGTCTTCAGTAATATGTTAGATTTCAACACCCTGTTATAGATAGTTTCTCCTGTTTAACAAATGAGAGGCCTGTATTCAGCTTTGTGTTTCAAAATATCGTTAACTTGAAAGAAGAAAGAACATGTGGACACAAACTACTTTTACTATCACTACCGGTAAAACCACAACTGTGCTCAAGTTCAACCAAAGGAAGTCAGAATAGAGCTCTATTTAATAATAATAAGCACCTACCATGGCCAAGCAGAGTTCTAAGATCTTTTAATATATAATGTGAGGATGAAATAAACCACCCAGTGAGGCTTAATTCTTACTATGGCCATTTTAGTAATAAAGAAAAACTTAGGCGCTGAGGGCTTAAAAACTTGCCCAAGGTCTCACAGCTAATTAGTGGTGAAGTCAGCATTCATTTTTTGAGAGACCATTAAACATCCTGTATTCAGACCAGAGGTGATGTTGCTGTGGCCAAATTGAGTTCCTCCAGCCACATACCTCATTGCGCCTTGCTACCAGAGAGTATTGCCAAGGGCCGAAAGTGCCTGTGTGGGTGAACAAGTCAACGCAAAATCACACTCACCCTTGAAATATTAAGTAGCACCAGATTAACATCTTCCTCAGGAAACACAAAGAGGAAATTCTAGTTGGACCAGGGAGCCAGACCTACCAGTGCCAGCAACCTGGGGTATGATTCCAACCCATATCAGAGTTTAAAGAGATTCCTGCCTCTAGAATGTAAAGTGTCAGGGGTTTTTCAGTATGTGTTTGTTTATCTAAAGAGAAGGATGTCAAGGCTTTCCTAATACTAAAGCATCCCCTTAGCGAGTCTATCAATTATGTTCCTGTATTAGGACAAATAAGTGAAACAGACCGTGGTTCCTGCTTGCTTTGAGGCTTACCACAACATACCACCCAATCCCAGCCTCCAAATCATGTTCATCTGACAAGCTTGACAGAATTCTTCATGTCATTGTGCTTATGAACACAAACATCATTTTTCTCTTTACAGCCTAATACTGGAATTCTAATTTCAATGACGCAAAAAGGATTTAAAGATTTTCGTTTCTGACTCAGACAAGTTATTTCTCAGTCTCAAGACATAAACTGGCTTCCTGTGATTATCCACATTGAGCTGATAACATAAAATACCAAGGAAATGTATTAAATGTCTTCAAGATTCATGGATTCATTAATTGCAGACTGTTTTCAAAGCTAGTGTTCTAAAGTTTATAAAATTAATTACAATAAGGCTCTCATAATGAATATTATCTAAATATATTTATTGTTTGACTATCAAAAAATGTATGGATAACTCAAAATTAAGGCACTTGAAAAAAATTTTAAAGAAAAAGAAAAAAAAAGCATGGCTACAAGGTACATCATCATAGAACATAAATTAACAAAGTCTTTTTCAATGTCACTTTTAGGAAAAAGAGGTTGAACTAAATGAAATACAACTACTATAACCACATGGATGAATCCCACAAATACAATGTTGAGTGGGAACAAAGTATAGTATGAAACCATTATATAAAGTCTGAAAACATGTTATATATTATTTAGGGATGTGTATAGCTATATCAAAATGCCCGAGAATAACAAACACCAGATTTGAGATAGTTGCCACCCCTTGGGGAGAAAGGGGGAGACATACAGAAGCTTTCCTTAAACTAGGGGGCAAATACATGAATGTTTATTATGAAGCTCTTTATATCTTTTTATATTTCTAAAGTATCTCAAACTTTTTAAAGGAAAAACAGTCTAATACTAAAACACTAAGTTAAAAGTTACCCTACTGAAAGAAAGGCAGAGGTGGAGGCTGAGACAGCAGACACTTAGAGCGGAGGTGTCTCTTCATGGATCCTAGAACACCCAACCTCTGAATGTCTATACTTACTTAAAATACAAATTAGCAATCAGTTTTAATGACCATAATGATCCCACGGGACCTTAAAATTAAAAAAATTTTAAATCATGGTCATTGTATTGAGCTTTAAAGAATATTCTCCAAACTAGATCGTCGAATGTACACACATTCTCGATAACCAAGATTTATCACCACTTCCCCAGCAGAAGACCACGGTTATACCTCTTCCCAGAGACAGCTCACTATTGTGGTTAAGGGTTTTGGAGTTAGACAAACCTGGGTTCACATTCCAGCTCCACCAGTGACAAACTGTATGATTTGGACAAGCTATCAATCTCTCGATTCAGGCTACTAATCTATAAAATGTAGTAAATAACACATCTCATTAAGTAATTCTGAACATTATATAATGCCTATGCTGAATTTAGCACGAAATAAAGCAAACAGTAAATGCTTAATAAAAGTTAACTATTATTAAAATCAAATTATATGCATTTTCAATAGCAAAACATTTTTCAAATGTATTTTGTAATTGCCTATTTGTCTCTGGAATGTAATTCCATTAAAAGCAACCTAGGAAAATATCCAAGACACTCTTAATCAGAATTATAATCTACAAATTTCTAAACACTTGCCTACAAATCCCAAAATAAAGCCAACTTAACCAGACAAGTTTTCTTTAAACAAGATGTGGAAAAATCCTAACAATATTTGTACCCCCATTATATGATGAAATAAAAAAAAAAAACAAGATGTGGAAAGTAAAAGGCAATACTAGACAACACTGAATTCCATAAAACAAGGTCTTAATAGTTACATTTCTAGCTTTATAGAAGTGACAAAAGGTGACATATTTTTATTAACTATGGTTAATAAATGTAAGCAGTTTACCTATGCACTGCCACATACAGTCAGCAATCACTTAAAGCATGGTTTATAATAAACTAGTAGACTACACAATATTTTTATATCCTTCATAATTCTTGCCTCTCTTTTGATGCAAAACAAAAACAAACTGTAAGATCATAAACAGCTTACTGGGGTCACAGAATTCAAAACAGCTTCTTTGGGAATCTGTCCTGGGGACTTGGAGGATTCTTTTGCAGAGAATAGGATTACCAAACAGCTCTTAGGAAAATCCCTCTTAGGGATGTCTCTGGCTGTCTTCTTTTTCTCATTGTGAATTTATCATAGCAAATACAAGAACCGTCCGTTAAGTTGTTAGAGCTTTCCGGCATGTTAAACATTAGAGTTAATGTGCTCAAAAAGTATCGCTGTAATTTTAAGCATCTGAAGGCTCCAGTCATTGATGTTGTCATGTCAGTACCTTAAGCAGAACTCACTCCTCATCAACTCTTCCTTATCTGTCCCCGAGATGAGAGGCCTGTTACTGACTGCTTGAACCTCAGCTGTAGATTGCTTACTAGATTTACAACACCCTTAGTGACACCTCCTACCTCATCTTCAAATCTTTGTGAATCAGAAATGAATTCTAGAAAATCTTTTCCCAGGATACCACTGAGCTTTGATTTGCCAACTTATTTTCAAAATTTTCCAGTATTCTCAACTACATTCAAAATCTAAAAGCCTTTCCAGAATTTGAAAATTTTGTCTATTTTCCTAGCCCACCATTGGTAATGGTGATGTGGACAAATATACTGTTAGGGAGTATAAAGGTTACTAAAAACTAAAAGGTTAGATGACTTGTCTAGGGACCAGAGAAGCCATTTGCAGGTGAGAACAGGGCCTTGAACAAATACCTGCAATTTAGATGTCATCATAATTGTTAACCTTTGAGTGCTTATTCTAAACACTTTACATGTATTAACTAACCATTTAGTCCAACTAGTAACCCAATATAGTAGGTAGTATTATAATCTCCATTTTACAGAGAAGAACATAGATACAGAAAAGCTAAGCAGCTTGAGCAAGGATCCACTGTTAACGGGTGGTTAAGCCTGGATATGGACCCAGACAGGCTAGCACCTCAGTTTATGCTCTTAATCTTCTATACAATATTCTCTTACCAGCTATCTTGAAGATTAAACACAGGGGCCGGGAGCAGTGGCTCATGCCTGCAATCCTAGCACTCTGGGAGGCCGAGGCAGGTGGATGGTTTGAGCTCAGGAGTTCGAGACTGGCTTGAGCAAGAGCAAGACCCCATCTCTACTAAAAATAAAAAGCAAATTAACTGGACAACTAAAAAACATACAGAAAAAATTAGCCGGGCATGGTGGCGCATGCCTGTAGTCCCAGCTACTCGGGAGGCTGAGGCAGAAAGATCGCTTGAGCCCAGGAGTTTGGGGTTGCTGTGAGCTAGGCTAACGCCACGGCACTCTAGCCTGGGCAAGAGAATGAGACTCTGTCTCCAAAAAAAAAAAAAAAAGATTAAACACAAAAATATCCTCCTCTTCTCTGTCTTCCTCCTCCAAAAGTCTATGATGCTCCCTGGTCCCTCAAAAAACAAAACAAAAACCTCAGCAAAAAAGGAAGCGGTCAGAGGAACCCCAATAGATGGGAGGAAGGAGAAAGGCAACGTGTCAGACACTGAGAACATCAGATCACTGACCGACCAGTAAAACAGTCTGAATAAATATGGTCCAGCTGGTGGTGGGCTCTAAACAAGAGCCACTCTAAATGGAGATTAGGACCACCTGCAGTAACGAAAGTATTTCAAGCTTTCAAAGCCTGTCTAGGTCCCCATCCTAGCTCAAGTCTGACTGTAATTATATTGATAGCCAGTCTATAGTCACACAAGACCAGCCCCCTGTAATAAAACTGCAAGTGAGAGTTTGACTTACTCCAGCTGATGCTCCCAATTATAGGAGGTCTATGGTTATTTCTTTGGGGCAAACAATACACATGAGTATTCTTTTCCATTCAGAGAAAAATTATATTCATAATTTGTTAACTTTTTAAAATAACATTTTATTTTCTATACCTCTCTAAATTCCACTTAATGGGAGCATCAGCACAAAATTTACAATTATACCACTCCATCAAAATTAGGGTGTTAAGTGGCAGAAAACCCAACTCAAACTGGCTTATGTCATGTAACAAGATGTCCAGATGTGGGCTTCCAGCACAGAACAATCCATGGCTCTCGCAATGGCATGAAAAACCCAGACTCAGTTAGCTCTCTACTCTACCTGCCCTCAGGCTGGCTCCACTCATGGATCCAAGATGGCAGGCAGCAGTTCCCAGAATCATAACCAGGCAATACAGAAGAAGAGTAGAGAACCATCTTTTTTTTCAGTCTTCTTCTATGACAAAACGAAATCTTTTCCCAACGTCTCCAGCAGACTCCCTATCATGTCTCACTAGGGGATAGCCAGAACTAGGGGATACATCCTCATCCTTAAAACAGTTACCAGCCCAGAAAGTGGGTTTACCATAACTGAGTTAGAGATTGGCAATTCTCAATCCTGACCGTACATCTTGTATACAGTTCTCCCAGGTAATTACTGGGTAGCTAGGACTGAGAATACTGAGTTAAACTCATCAGAATTACCCTTGAGTCATTTGGAAAAAGATACAGACACCTGAACAAAATCTGGATTGTCAAATAGAAAAGGAATGTTAACTCAATCAATAAAAGTATCTACACAACCATTTTATATTTGTGTTGCAAAACACTGCCACAGCATTTTATTTAATCCTCCAGGCTTTCTACATTAGTCTCATTTTACAAAAAAGGAAACTGAGGCTCAAGTTTATAAAGTAGCAAAATTCTTTTAAGTCTTCCAAATCTCAGTACATTTAATGTAACAGCAACTTAAGAAATTTCCCCAAAAGAACATTTTTCTGAAACAGTAAAGATAAAGACCGCAAAAGGGAACTTTTACATTTTTCTAAGAGAAACAAAGCAGAAGTCATTAAAATACCAAGGCCTAAAAGAAATACCAAAACCAAGTCTTGGAAAACCCAAATCCAAATTCTAGTCCTGGCTCTGCCACTAACAAGGTCCCTTATATCCTTTTCCATGTCTGCAATAAGAGCTGGCTCACTTATAAGGGCTCCTCCAGCTTCACTCACCCTCTCTGCCCCCCAAAACACAGAATGCTAAACAATCTAATTTACTGCCAGGCAAGGTGGCTCACACCTGTAATCCTAGCACTCTGGGAGGCCAAGGCGGGAGAACTGCTCAAGGTCAGGAGTTTGAAACCAGCCTGAGCAAGAGCGAGACCCCCGTCTCTACTAACAAATAGAAAGAAATTAATTGGCCAACTAAAAATATATGGAAAAAATTAGCCGGGCATGGTGGCGCATTCCTGTAGTCCCAGCTACTGGGGAGGCTGAGGCAGAAGGATTGCTTGAGCCCAGGAGTTTGAGGTTGCTGTGAGCTAGGTTGACGTCATGGCATTCACTCTAGCCCGGGCAACAGAGTAAGACTCTGTTTCAAAAAAAAAAAAAAATACCCAAAAAACTAATTTACTAAGAGGCATCTTCTATAACTATATAAGTCCTTAATAATTAATGACTATTTGTTTAAAAAATATTTCCCAGATGGGTGCAGTGGCTCACACCTGTAATCCCGGCACTTTGGGAAGCCAAGGGAGGAGGATCGCTTGAAGCCAGCAGTCCAAGATCAGCCTAGGCAACATAGCAAGACCCCATCTCTACAAAAAAATTTAAAAAGTAGCCAAGCATGGTGACACACATCTGTAGTCCCAGCTACTCAGGAGGATTGTTTGAGCCCAGGAGTTTGAGGTTGCAGTGTGCTCTGACCATGTCATTGCATTCTAGCCTTGGTGACAGAGCGAAAACTTGTCTCTGAAAAAAAAACATTTCAGTATAGAACTGGATATATTTTCTTAATGTAAAATTTATGAGAAAAGCATATGTGGCTTATTGCTGTTTCTGGGAAATATGCTATGTATCTGTATGAATCATAAGCACTGGGAACTACACAGACACCAAATAAAAGGCTTACAAATGTTTAAGTTGCATTGAAAGAGGGCACTAGTTATTCTAGGAAAGGAAAGGGGTGAAAAGGGAAAGAACTACAAAAGCCATTTGAACAAAGAACCCATTGAATTGAGTAAATGATCTCCAAATCCACCGCATAGTCAACCACTCTTCTCTCTGAGCTCCTCCCCACCCCCGCTGCTATCTCCAAACTCACCCTACACAAAAATGTGCAATACTGTCTCTAAACTATCTCTTTCCCATTATGTCAGGCTTCTGCTGAAAACCCTTCAATAATTCTCCTCAGGATAAAGTCCACATTCCTAACCTTGCTTTTATGGCCCTCCATAATCTGAAACTGACCTTTCCATTCATCCCAGTCTACTCCCTGAAAGGAGATCTCCACTCCAGCCAAACTGGTCTCTTCACTCTGGCCCAAACACTGCAGGTGTTCTGGTTTCTTCTCAGCTGTTCCAATCTGACAAGGTTCTATTCCTTACTTAAAACACCGGTGAGTTCCAAAACTTCCAGAAAACCTCCACTCTAATATACAAACTCTTATTTCTGGAGAAGTTAGGATACTTGTCACTGAATTTATAACCTTTTAACATGTTATGTCTGTGTATCCTTTGTTTCTCCAAGAATTTAGCACAGTGCAGACAGGAGTTCAAAAATGTTCCTCAACTACAGAACAATAAACTCAAGAGCAAGGACCTCTACCTTCTCCTACCTTCTTTCTTCTTTGTGTCTTATTCCAATACTTAACAAACTGTACGTGCTAAACATTTGCTGATTGCTATATAATTGAACTCAGCAGTAAGCCTTCAGGCCCTACAGGCCTCCAGCCTTTTTAAATATTTATGGAAGATTTCAAAGCATCAAGATATCAAAATTACATAAGTCCAACAAGTATTTCGTGCATGCAAGAGACATCTTACAGAGCAATTAAAAACAGAAATTACCTAAACACATAATTCTGAAAATGCACAGAAGGCCACTTTGGCAAAACAAAGTGTAAAACATCTGGAAATATAAACAATCTGACCTAGTTGACTTTCTTTCTGTAGATCCTCCACCTAATGTCCTTCCTTAACTCCTTTGACTCCCATGTTATAGAAAGGCTCAACTAGTTAGGTGAACGATTGACCTAGACTACAGTTTCAAATGACTCCATCAAGCCATTTTCCAATGCTGCAGAACCTTACTAATTCCTTTAAGAAGTAGAGCATAGGAAACTGAACACAAAAGAATTACAAGACCTGTTCGATTATCATATTACCAGGCCATAACAGTGAAGACAATTTAAACTCAGGTCCCCTGACTTAACTCCAGGGCTCTTTGATAAGAACTAGAAGTAAACTTTATGGAGCAAGTGGAGAAAAGCTAGAGTCTTCCTAATTGGCCAAAAGCATATGAGCTAAAGCTGTGTTTCTGTCATCTTCTGGGAAAGAATTTAAATTAGAGGACATAAGAAGAAAAAACAGATACTTTCCGGTTGCTCTCTTCAGCATGATTACAAATCATGTTTCTTATGCAGAAGGACAAGAATCAAAAGGAGTAAAACACCAGTTCCCAAATTCAAGACAGTCCACAGTCTGGGGAGGAAGGCTGGCAGCTGGTCCCCCAGATGCACTAGCTGGTGCTAGAAGATGAGGCATGCGTCCTGCTGGCAGGAAAGCTAATATGCTGTCACAGAAATAGCTTTCTACCAGTGGCCAAGCTAGCTTTGCCCTCTGCCTCTCTCCATATCTCCCTAGCTCCAGAGGGAGCTGCTACTACAGCCAGTGAGAGAGAAGGTACACTCTCCCAGCCAGTAACTCTGGTTAACACGGAGCTACAGAAAAGTCCTCACTCTCCTGTTTACTCCACACCCCTCACCTCCTTCTATGCTCACCCCCTACATATTTACAGCCCTCCCTACTTCCCACCTAACACATATACCCCATGCCAAGGGACTGGAGAGCCATCAACCAAATAAGCCCACTTATCACATGTCCCAAAGTGAGTCCCGATCTTGATTTTGCAAGACCAAAGAGGTCAGAGAACCAAAAGGAACCTTGGAGATCACCCAGAGAAGTTGACCGACTTGCTTCCAAAATTACAGGGATGGCTCACTAAATTCTTCACATTGAAATGTACTTCAACTCATTCATGAAGGAATATTTACTGTGCCAGACACCATGCAGGGTGCCTGAAACAGTATGTTCAGTATGTTTTAATCTTCCTTAATGCCAAATAGGGAAGGGGGGGCGGTGTGAGATGAGGGATTTGTCCCAGAGGTGGTATGTACAAACAAGTGTACATGCGACAAATTCCCAAGGCTGGGAAACACGGAATTAAGAAACTAGATACGTTATAAAAGTCCTAACAACACAGACCCACACAGCTGGATACCGACCATGTCCCTGTGAGCTGTATGGGCGCGTCTTTTTAAGAGGGAAAGAAGGCCCTCGCAGCCATCCTCAGAAGGGGCTATAGGTCCCAGGAGTGGTCACGCTGCCCAACTCCTCACCGGAGCTAACTCCGCCCCATTTCCAGCAGCATCGTTAACTCAACGTTTCTGCATGAATTTCAGCCCACTCCCTCCTACAAAGACTCTTCTCAGCCACACTAAGTACACTCATCTCTCCAGTATCTCCTGTTTTCCTCCAAGTTTTCCAAAACACAGAGAAGATCAGGGGAGAAAGACATCAAGCTTGACCAGGGTGGAACTCCCTCTTTGCAGGCAGTGCCCGCCTGGGCCAGAGGGCAGGCTGTCCGCTCACCCTTTCAAGCCCCAATCTTTGAACCCTCCTCAGCACAAGAGGAGGGAAGGAATGTGCAGAAAGCAGCACAAAGCCAGGCGGACTTTCTGGTTTGGAACAGTGAAGGACCTGGGACGAGACAGCCGAAGAAGATAAGAAAATGAGACGGAAAAGGTGCAGCTTAAGGGACTCCTGAAAAATTCAACACCCAGCAGGATTTCAAAGAACCCCCAGGAAAACTCTTTTGAGAGGTCACCAGACAAAACTAGGCAAACTGATGTCTCAGTTTTGAGGAGGCTGTGAGCTGCTTTAGGCAGCACTAAAACCTGAGCCCGAACGGGGAGAGCCGAGGGCTGGTCCCGCGGAGAAGGCAGGCACCGAGGGGTGTTCGGCCGGGCCAGGCGGGGCTCCGGGCAGCGCGCTCCCACGCGCGCGTCTCGCTCCCAGCGCCGCAGGGCGGCAGGGGCAGGAACGGGGACTTCCCCCGGCTGCCTGGGGGAGGAAGGACCCCGGGGCCTCCCGGCTTCCAAGCGAACGGGGCTGGTCCAGAATGAAGCTCCTGTCCCTCCAGCACGAGACCGTCCCCGTCTCCCGCCGGGAGAGGCTCCCCCCGGCCTCGCCACGCTGCGGCCCGTCCGCGCCCAGGTCCCCGCTTACTTTTGGTCGCAGCGATGAGGTTCTTCCCGTCCTTGATGAGCTCTTTGATGAACTTGTTGGTCCTCTCGAGTTCCGCTTCGTGGGCGCGGATCCTCTCCCGGAACCAAGGGCTGTCGAGGTAGCAGTCGCTGAACTCCAGCGGCTGCAGCCCCATGACCGCAGCGGTCCCGGCGCGGCGCTCACAGCCGCGCGCTGCCGCCCGAGCGGGGCTCCGAGGCCGCGGCCAGGTGCGGCGCGGGCAGGAAGCCCGGGACGAGCTAGCAGTGCGGGGTGCGCGGCGAGCGCGGCGCGGACATGCCCCGTGGAGCCCGGCCGCACCGAGGAGCAGCCGCCCGGGCGAGCGAGAGCCGCGGCGCCCAATCCCGGCAGCCCCCGCCGACCTCCGCGCCCCGCCCCGCCGGCCCGCGCCGCAGACACTCCCCGGGGCGCGAGGCCGCCCCGCCCCGGCCGCCTCCCGGGCCCGCCCCGCGCTCCCCCGCTCGCCCCCTTCTTTTTCCTCCGCCTTCCTCCTTCCTCCCTTCTCTTCTCCTCCCTTCCCCGGACGCGTCTTCCTTCTCTTCCCCACGCGCAGGGGCCCCTCCTCTTCCTTCCTCGGCTTCCTCGGCGTGGAATTCCGCGCCGCCGCTCTCCTGCGCCCTCCGCCTTTCCTCCCGGTCCCGGGGTGACTCGCAGTCGCTCCCCGATGCAGGGAACCCCACCCGGACCGGGAAGGAGCGTCGTGATAGCACTTATTACTAGTTCCCGCAGCCGCACGGCTTAACTCAAGGCGGTCTGCAGCGCCGGAGGAAATGACTGACTCATTCATCTCAGTTTCCCAGGGACGGACCCGGACCTGTGAACTGACTTGTCCTCCTGGCTGTCTTTTTCCTTATTTCTGTTCCCCCACTTTAAAAGTAAGATGCGTGTAAATCTCCACCTGGGATGGAAAGGTCTACAATGGCAAGAGCCTTTTCTTGGTGGCCCAGCAGCTCCTATCTCGCCTGTCTGCATATCCACACTGAAATGAGTTAGGGGAAGGGAGAGTGTGGTTAAACCGCTGAAAAGTTGCTTCTGTTGTGTTCAGCGGATTAAATTTGCTTGAGTTAGTAGAGATGATCTTTATTACTTTAAAAATAACCACGGAAGACAAAGTATATGTGGTTTACACTGGGTGGGAGTGAGAGATCAAATGAGGATTTATGTCACTATACCCGAAAAGCTTTCTATTCCGTGTGTCATGAAACAGAACTCAAATGTATCCCCTAAGAAGTTGACGTTTTAAATTATTGAAATGTATACCTAAAAGAAACCACTAATAGTTCGTTAGAATATTTCATAATACCAACTAACAATTTATTAAACAATTAGTAATATGTGCCAGGCGCACACTAGGACTCCGCATACATCTACAAACACAAAATATGTTTCCATATATAAGCCTACTAATGATGGTAATGTTACCAAGAAACTTCAAAGGAACTCTTTAAAACCTTCCGACTGAGCAGGGTAATTAAGAATCTGTTTGGGCAGCATGCCGTAGGAGTGTAACCCTCAGGAACAGGTTAAATAAGCCTCCTACTCAATAAGCTCTTTTGTTACAAAACAGCAGCATGACTGCTGAACCCACAGATAAACATTACTACTTTAATGTCCATCCTCCAGAGAGTTCAAAATGTTTTACAAATAACTTTTAAGAGTTGAAAGCTTCAGTTCCTGCTAAAATCAGCAGGGGACTGGAGTCTACAGAAAAGAGAATAAAAGAGGCAAATAAGGGGAAGAAAGACACTCAGCCCTAAGAAGAGGTGTAAACAAACAGTGAGGGCCTTGCAAAACAGCTGAACACTGACCAGCACTCAACCGTCTGGACAAAACCCTAAACCTGTCCTCATAAAAAGGGGCTGCTGACTCTTCCTCAAAGTGTTAAAACATAGAGGTACCAGGTGACCCAGCAATTCTACTCTTAGCTATATACCCAAGAGAAATGAAAACATATGTCTACACAAATACAAGTACACAGATGTTCACAGCAGCATTACTCATAATATCCAAAGAGTGCAATCAACCGAAATGTCCATTAGTTGTTGAATGGGTAAACAAAGTGTATCCATACAACAGTATATTAATCTATAATGAAAATTAATGAAGTACTGACAGACTACAACATGATAAAGTGTGAAAAGATTATGGTAAGTCAAAGAAGACAGTCACAAAAGGCCACATATTATACTGTCCATTCATGTGAAATGTCCAGAATAGGGAAATCTATAGAAATGGAAAGATTAGTGGTTGCCAGAGGCGAGGGGGGGTGGGTAGAGTGGGAGATGTAGACAGTAAGGGGTTTCTTTTTGGGTGATGAAAATATTTTAAACTTAGCTTTTGATAAGGGTTGCACAACTCTAGAATATAATAAAAACCATTGAATTGTACACTTTAAATGGGTGGATTTTTTGGCATGTGAAATATATCTCAATAAAGTTTTCTTAAAAATTTTTAAAAGATGAGCTACTCCAGAACTGCCTCTCCTTCCTCACCACTTTCCACTTCTCGTTTATTCAATGTGGCCAGTTCCTCAGCTATTTGGAGCAAAACGAGTTATTTAAAACAATTTCACATCATAAAAAAAAAAACTTGTCACTTCACACACACACAAACACACATACACACAGTGTTAAAAAAGCAAGTAGACAAGACAAAAGCAAGTAGACATTATGTATTGCATCATAATGCAATACAAAAAGATATACTGTACTTGCCATGAGTGGAGGGGCTGAATTTGTTTTGTTTTATCCAACTATCCCTTGGATAGTACCTGGTACAAGTGATCAGGAAATGTGGGATGGATGAGAAGTATGACCTAGCAAAGACAAACCTCTATACAGTAGAAAGATAGATATTTAGGAGTTTCAGGTCCAGCTTTACTACTCAATAGTTGTGCAACCTTGGCAAAGGTAGATTTTCTCTGAACCTCAGATTTACCATCTGTGAGATGGAGATGATGACGTTGCAGCTGCAGGTTGCTGGAGAAGACTTAATGAAATTGTGTTTGTCAAGTGCCTGCTGAAATTTATGATAATGATGAGGATTAAAAGAAGGAGGAGAAAGATGGGGAGGATGGGCTAAAGAGAGGGATGAGGAAAAGAGGAGGAGATGAAAGTTACATTCTATCAATAGGGGAAAGATCTGGGGGGCAGGGCAGCCCTTAAATCATAGCATTAAACCATGTAAGACAGAATTAAAGGTAAGTGGTCACAAAAGCAGATGCTACTGAGATTCCAGGTTTCATCTTCAGGTCATTAATAATTCACTTTTCCACAAATATTTGTTAACCGTCTCTATGTGTTAGGTACCATGCTAGGTGTTAGTGATGCAGCAGCACACAAAGCAGTGTCTGTCCTCATTGTGCTTTTGGTCTCTGAAGGGAGACTGACATTATACCAAAAAAAAAAAAAAAATCACACAAATATACATCTAATTTAAAATTAAGGTTCCATACATAACTCACATAACTTCACAGTTAAAGTGAAGGGTGTGTGAGAGGTTATAATTAGAGGATGTGATATAGATTGGGAATGGGAAGGCCTCATTGAAGTATGATTTAATCAGTGACCAGAAGAATCAGTAGGAGTTAACCACTCAGTAGAGGGTGGGAGTAGAGTAATCCAGGCAAGGAACCAGCCTGTGCAAGCCACTGGGATGGCACATTCTAGAGAATTGAAGGTCACATGGCTGAACCACAGTAAGAAAAACCGGTATATGACAATGCTGGGTGGTGGAGGGTAGACAGAGGCCAGATCATGCAGAGCCTCATAAGCCATATTTAAAATTTGGAATTGGATTCCAACACTACTGGAAGCCTTTGAAGCGTTTTATGCATGGTGGTAGTATGATCTGGTTTGTATTTTCTCCACAGCTGCTGTGTAGAGAACGAGAATCTAGACAGAAGGCTGTTGGAGTTGCCTGGGCAAGAAATGGTATAGCTTTAACCCTCCAAGGTGACACTGAAGACAGAGAGAAATAGAAGTGAAATGTATTTCCGAGGGAGATTCTGGTACTTCACAGTAGCCTGCATATTGGAAATGAGGAAGAAGGTGTCAGTGATGGCCCTCAGGCTTGTAGCATGGTAAGTTAGGTGGATCAATATGCCATTTACTGAAAGGAGACAACATGGTAGGGTTGGCGGTGACTGGGATGGGTAGGGTCAGTTTCAGCGTCAGATTCATGAAGTTCAAGATGCCAGGGAGACATTCAAATATGCATGTCAGGTAGGCATTGACACACAAAATGTCATTTTTAGGCTTTTCTCAGTGCTTGGATTAGTTAAGGAATTGAATCAATGCAAGCTGGTCAAGTTTCAGTCTAGATGAAATAGAAGTTAACACAGAGCAAAGCTTCCTTTTATGTAGGTTCCGCTACATACAATATTGTCTTTCCCTGATGAGTCACAAAGGGGCTGTCTATAAAGCCAAATATGGATTTCACTGAATCTATGGATATGTTTCAGGTTGTAAGTTAGGTTCAGATTCATTATAACAGAAAATCCAAAATAACAGTGGTTTAAACCATGAGGAGTTTCTTTCTCTCTCTTTTCTCTCTCTCCCTCATAAAAGAAGTCCATGATTCCAGAGCCCAGGAAGCACTGACTTTCCTCCTCAATGTCCCTGGTGGTACAAGATGGCTCCTAGAGCTCCTTCTGGAAAGAAAGAAGGGGGAAGATGAGAAGATAAAAGGGCCCCTCAACAGTCGAGTCAGCTTCTTTTCTCAGCATTCCTGTGCATCTCACACAATATTTTTACTTCTTATCTCATTGGCCAGAACTTAGTCAGATGGTCAAAACTTACTGCAAGGGAAGATGGAAAACATGGTCTTTTATCCAGATACATTGCTACCCTAAATGAAATCTGAATTTTCCTACAAAGAGAAAACTAGTTTTCTAAAAAAATAGTTTTTTATTTGTTTTGTTTCATTTTATTTTGTTTTTTGAGACAGGATCTCACTGTTCCCTGGATAGAGTGCAGTGACACCATCCTAGTTTATTACAGTCTTGAACTCCTGGGCTCAAGCAGTCCTCCTGCTTCAGCTTCCTGAATAGCTAGGACTACAGGTACATGCCACTACACCTGGTTAATTTTTCTATTTTTTGTAGAGATAGGGTCCTATTATAGCCCAGGCTGGTTTTAAACTTCTGGGCTCAAGCAATCCTCCTGCCTCAGCCTCCCAAAGTGCTAGGATTATAGGTGTGAGCCACCATGCCTGGCTGAGACAATAGATTTTGAGCAGGAAGCTAGCAGTCTCTGCTGCAGGCTGACACCTTTGTGAGTGAGGTATATAAATTTATAGCTATGAGTAAGCATAAGTGACATAGTGAGAAGAAATTTAAGATAGATCTTTAGATGTCTTCCAGACTACATGAGGCTGCTTTCTCTCACAAGTATCAGGGAAAACAAAACAAAACAAAGAAAAAAAATGCTAAAATAGCTAAAGCAATAAATTGTTGGACCACAATACTGAAAACCTCCACAGGGAGTTAGGCCAGGTTTCCAAAGCAGTTATCAGCACCCAGCTCCTTCTTTCTGTGATTCTCTCTGCTCTGCTCACCTTGTGAGTCTCAACTTCAGCCTCCAGAAAGCTTCATTCATGAGAACCAAATGGTGTGAACATTTCCAGACTCACTTATAAGGGAGAAAGCTAGAAAGCTCCCTTGTCACAGCTACTTCAATCTCAGAATCAAACCAATTTAGGAGATTGCCATGCCCTGACTCACTTAGTCCTGGAGGCCCATCAATCAACTTATAAACAAGGCCACGAGGGAGTAATGCCAAGTACCTTAGGTCCCTCAATGGCCACTCTTTGAGCAGGGGGTGGGTTAATCCACCAAGATATGAGGATGCTATACAACAAGTTTGTGAACTTATAGTCTGTAAAAAGCATAATGGTGATACTTGTACAACAATGTGAATATACTTAATGCCAATGAACTGTACACTTAAAAATGCTTACAACGGTAACTTTTATGTTATGTATATTTTACCACAATAAAAAAAAAAGTATTATGAAGGAAGAGTGAGGTAGGGCATAGTGGCTCACACCTGTAATCTTGGCACTTTGGGAGACTGAGGCAGGAGGATCCCTTGGGTCCAGGAATTTGAGACCAGCCTGGACAGCACAGTGAGATCCCATCTCTACAAAAAAATTAGCTGGGCGTGGTGATACTTGCTATAGTCTTAGCTACCTGGTAGGCTGAAGCAGGAGGATCACTTGAGCCCAGGTGTTTGATGCTGCAGTGAGCTATGATTGTGCCACTCTACTCCAGCCTAGGCCACACAGCAAGACCCTATCTCTAAAAAAAAAAAAAAAAGACATTATCTCGCAGAGTAATAAAAACTGTCCAAATGTGTTTGACATTTTAATTACATCTATATCTTTAAAAGAGCTTTTTCTTCACAGAACACCTATTGAGAGTCCACGACCTAGCAACCTGGGTAATGCAATTTAAGAAAAGCTGTGCTGAGAACACTAAACTGGGTAAGCTCTGTGAGCACACCCAGAATCTCTTTATCTCCCAAGATCACAGTGGTGCACCAGTGTGCTGTGCACACACTATTCCTCGTGCCTCCAGTATTTACTGAGCGCCCATTATATGCCAGGTGCTATGCCAGAAGTGGGACAGCAATAGTGAACAAAACTAGCACAGTTCATGCTCTCACCAAGTAATATTCTTCGGAAAGAAAAAACAAATTGAAAACACAAAATGTCAAATGACATCTCTGATAAGTGCTAAGAAGGAGCTGTACCTGGTGCTATTCATAGGGGACTTTGTAAACTCACAACTAATGGATGCAGAGCTCACTGCATGGGGGAAGGGCATGTTTGCATCCCTGGCTCCGGCGAGGCAAAGGCATTATATGTAACCAAAATGTTTGCACCCCCCATGATATTCTCAAAAAAGAAAAAAAATAGGGGCTTTTGGATTACACTGAGATGTCATTGAGGATGTGACAAATGACCTGAGACCTGAAGGATGAGGAGTTAATGGGTAGAGGTGAAGTGAACATGATGTGGAGAGGGAAGAAGCATTTCCAGAATAGGCTTCGTGGAAGAACCAGTGCAGGTAACTGAAAAAGGCCATTTGGCCGGGCGCGGTGGCTCACGCCTGTAATCCTAGCTCTCTGGGAGGCCG
>VBSM01000483.1:9084610-9108232 GCA_008086735.1 Cheirogaleus medius
AAAAAAAAAAATAGCAGTCGAAAGGAAAGAGAAGAGCTCTGAAGAGAATGTTTTTCCTGGCACCCCAAGTGTCCCTGGTACGACCCAGAGAGAAGTTTCCACAAGGTGACCTTCTACCAGGCTAATACCCAGCCACTGGAAGGCCAACCTGCCACTACTAGAGGCATATTCTCAGAGTCCATCAGCACTTCGGTAAAATAGAAAGTGAAAAAATATAAAAATGCATATTCTCACCTAGCAATTTCAGACCTGGCCATTTGTCCCAAGAAAATAATTTTTTAAATATATGTGCTTAGGGCTGTTTGTTGCAGAAAAAAAGAAGATAAAGCAATCTAACAACTGGAAAACAGTAAAATAAATCAGCACATATCAACTCAACAGTCTCATGGGTTCATGGGCTTTGATGCTATGTAAACAGATCATTTTTGCTCTAAGTGGTAGACACTGGCGTTTTTGGATGCCCAGCCTTCATTCCCACTTCCCAACATCACTGTGATTTCCACCTGGGTAATCATTTTCCCACATTGCATGTAGTCTTGGTAAAATTCCCATGCCTGCCTCACACTAGGGAATCCAAAGAGATCCCTAGAGGCTCCTTCTGCAAATCTTTCCTCTAGGATATGCCACCACCAAGGGCTTGGCACATGACCTAAGCTCGGCCAACCGGACTCTCTTTCCCAGGACTTTGACTTTTGAACATAGTAAAGCTCTGATAGAAGAAACAAAGTTCATCTGTTCCAGCCAAGAGTGTTGAAAGAGACCTGCTGGCTGGCAGGCTACCGAGCTGCTGCTTCCAAAGCTGGTTCTTCAGGCTTCCGTTAGCACCCCACATCCTTCGAATAAAATGTCCTTTTTCTTAAGTTGACAAAATCAGTGTTTATTCCCTACAACCAAAGAAGATTAGTCTTATCTAGATTGGTAGAAGAAGACAATGAACCTTCAGGGAAATCATGGGGTATTTTGAACTGGTTTATCTGGCTGAGATAGTACAGAAAAGAGTAAGACTCCCATTTATATTCTGAAAGGGGAACCTAGTGGCCCATGGCACACACTGGGGATACAAATCATTAAACTATAATATTATCTTTGATCACTTAGCTCTAAGTAGTATGACCGTAAGTCCTTCTTTGCCTGGAACTGACCTGCTTTATACCTATTGTCATGGCATCCCCTCCCTTTTACTATTTTTCCCTAGATTTTCCATTTTTAAACGGGGTTTTACCATAAATCATTACATGGAAAAGATTTTTTAAAAGAGGCCAGATGGGTTTGCTGGACCTCCACTCTGTATTTCTAATTCCTGCTGTGGTCTCATCTAGTAATATGTGAGACACGTGCAGTGAATAGAGTTCTCACTTTGACACATGGATAATCTGAAAGGATATTTGAAGGATAACCCAGCTCTCTTTTCCTGACCTTTCCAGAAGCATGTAACCAATGCTTTTGAGAACAGCAAAAGGGCACTTGCTGATGAAATTAAGCTTTCTGGGATATGATCAGGTAGGGACAGCTACTCCTTCCAGTATTTGTGTCCAGAGGAGAAGTAGTTGATACTGCTAATCTTGCTGGCTATTTGGTGTACCAGCTGGTTTCAGAATGGCCCATTCCATAACCTTCAAGGTGAATGAAGTTGCCAGGCCACCAGTCAGCAGGGGCAACAGGAAACATAGAAAATTACAGGTTGAGTGTAAGATGTACAAGAAAATGGAGGCTGAGTAGAGCTGCCACAGAGCATATAGAGAGTAGTCTGAACACTATTGCTAGAGCTGTTTCTCCTTTATTGTGTTGGACAAATCTATAAACACTCTACTGTTTGGTAATACTTTTTTTTTTTTTTTGCAAAAACAAAACTTTTGTCCAGAATAAATTAAAACAAAGAAAGAATGTTTAATTAAGTGCATTAATTAAGTACAGATATCCCATTTCTCAAAAAGGCTGCTAATGAACTTTTTTCAAAAAGAGTTTGTCAGCATTTACCCTCCTTCATGGGACATCCTCATTGACATGACTAACCACACGAAAGGCAGAGGACCCAGTGTTACTGGCAAAGCACCAGCATCTTTTTCCAAAAGTAGAAATTATTAAGAAAGCTAGGCCCAAAGTTAGCAATTGATAGCAAAAACAGCAATACATCAAGGCGTCTCTACATATCACTCTATGAAATGTGACTTTTCACTTAGGTGAAATGACTGTTTTTCTAAATTAATTGTTTTCAGTTCTTATTCTGAGATTTCTTATGGCATTATAAAAAATGAAACATTAATGTGTGGACTCCTTTAATAGAAGAAATCTTTGTAAAGAGTTAAATGAAGCCAGTTTTGGATCAGCATGGATATGAATGAAGATATAGAGACTTCTGGCACTTACCCATTCCCAGTTCTCCTCTCTTCTAGTGTACGCCGGAGGAATATACTTTCCACCTCCTGCCATGTTTCCAGTTCTAACTAAGTGCTTCTGCCTATAATGGAAGTCACATGTGATTTTCAGGCTGAAACATTTCATTTCCGGTGCAAGGCTCTGCAGCACCTTCTTGCTCTGCCTTGGTAACTATGAAATCCCCAGGTTCCAAATAGTAAAGCTATGAAATGAGTGGAGCCTCTATTACCATGGACATCTGAAAGCCTGTGTAAAGCAGAGACACTCACTGGCTGGCATAGAATATGTAACTTGAGTGGGAAACAAACTTTTGTTGTGTAAGCCACAAGATTTTGGAGTGGTTTGTTACCATAGAATAGCCTGTCCTATTCTGACTAAAACAGAGTAATACTAGTATCTTAAGAAGAGGGAAGAGTAATACTGATGGGATTGAATAACATGGCGAAAGAGTGGCAAAATTTAAAGTGTTTCTTAAAACTTTTTCTTTGTTTAATGGGTATAAAGTTTCTATTTGGGATAACGAAAAAGTTCTAGAAATGGATAGTGATGATAGTTGTGCAACCTTAGGAATGTACTTAATGCCACTGGATTATACATTTAAATATTGGTAAAATGGTAAAGTGTATATTTTGTATATTTTGCCACGATTTAAAAATCACCAAAAAAAAGATTTTTCTACCAAAATCTTTCAGTATTGATAAGGGTTAGAAAAATAGGCTCTCATATATTGTTGGTGAGAATATAAATAGGTACCTCTTCCTGGAGACAATTTTGGTGATACTTATTAAAAGACTTGAAATGTTGTACCCTTTGATTCATTTATTCCTCTTCTGAAAATGTAACTTAAATTTAAGAAATAGTTTACCGACCAGGCACAGTGGCTCATACCTGTAATCCTAGCACTCTGGGAGGCCAAGGCAGGAGGATTGCTTGAGGCCAGGAGTTCAAGACCAGCCTGAGCAAGAGCAAGACCCCATATCTACTAAAAATAAAAAAGTTAACCAGGCATGCTATTGCCTGTAGTCCTAGCTACTTGGGAGGCTGAGGCAGGAGGATGGCTTGAGCCCAGGAGTCTGAGGTTGCCGTGAGCTATGATGATGCCACTGCACTCTTGCCTAGGCAACAGAGTGAGACCCTGTCCCCAAAATGAAAAGTTTTCCAACTTTTATGTAAAATGATCATAACACCAGCATGATTTTTTTTAAATTAAAAACAAGGTCTTGTGGCCTAGGCTGGAGTGGCTATGTGGCCTAGGCTGGAGTGCAGTGGCTATTCACAGGTGTGATCATACCTCACTACAGATTCAAACTCTAGCTTCAAGAGATCCTCCTGACTCAGCCTCCCAAGTAGCTGGGACTACAGGTGCATGGCTTCTCAGCATGATTTTTTTTTTTATTTCAGCAAATTATAGGGGTACAAATTTTTGGGTTTCAAATAATGCCCTTGCCCCCCTCCCCCCACGATTCTGAGCTTCAAGCATGACCATCCCTTAGACGGTGCACGTCTCACTCATTATGTATGTATATACCCACCCCCTCCCCCCTCCCACCCACCCAATACCCTATAAATGTAGTCCTATCTGTCCACTTAGGTGCTGCTCCATTAATACCAGTTTGTTGGTGAGTATATGTGGAGCTTGTTTTTCCATTCTTGGGATACTTCACTTAGTAGTATGGGTTCTAGCTGTATCCCCAGCATGATTTTCAAAAGCCAAAAATTTGAAACAGTCTAGACTTGACCACAATGAATTGATTAAGTAATTTAAAAAATATTTATATAATTGAGCACTATGTAGGTATTTTAAATTATAGGGTAGGAGAATATTAAATGACATGGAGGAAATGCTCCAATATAACGTTAAGTGAAAAAGATACAGAGCTGAGGCTTTAAGTTGAGTACTAAGTTCTTAGGTGTTGAGTTGATTACATTTTATAGCTTATATAAGGTTAAACAGCATTGATTCTTAATGAATTTATGCTGCCTTTTGTTCATAAAATTGCTTTCTAAGATTGTTAACATTAGTTGCATGATCTCACCCCAAGTTCTCTAAATATCTTAGGATATAATTTATCTGGGAATAATCCAATAAATCATTAAAATAATGAAGTTTAAAAATCTCCTCCTATTTCTTACCTTCCTTGGATTTACTTTTCTCTTTTACTCTTTCCACTTGAAGGTAGTTATTGAGAGAAGACTGGAGAAAAAGAAACTGGCTAGTTCTGCTTTCTCTATTATCTTTTTAATATTACATCATCTTTCCCCAAACAGAGTCTTTTTGTTGCTGTTCTTGTCATGAACACGACCTTAAAAGTTTCCTTTGTACGATTTTTCACACCTCTAAATCCTTCTGGATTCTGCTTTTCCTGGTATTGTTATTCAAGGGTCATGCTGCTCTCTAGTCCTTAGGTAAATGTACCCATCTGTCCATTGTCTCATATTTTGTGTTCGGTAGAGGAATGCCTCTGCAGTCACTACTGTTTTAGATAGCTCTCTCTCTCTTTCTTTTCCCCTCCCCATTGGGATTGTTTAGGGCAACAGTATTTAACCTGAGTTGCAGAAACCCCAAAGGTATGTAAAGACTTTTCTAGAAGCACTGGCAGGGATAATTTTATTTACAGATCCTCAACTGCCATTTGTCCTTTTTCCCAAAATTGATCTGCCCGAAAAAAACATCTTGCAAATTCTCCTTTCCATCTCTTCTTTCACACTAACCTTTTTCCCAAGGAAAAAGAGAAAGTAGAAGAGCACACTGCAAATTCGCTTATCCTTTCATCTTTGTCCCAAGACGTAAAAATCTCCATGGTACCAAGGGGACAATTTGAAATATTTTTTTTTCTGGAAGCCTTCTGAAATAACCCACCATAGTGCTTTTCGTCTTTCCCTGTCTGATGCACATTTCTGTTAAAGGCAAGGCAGAGCCTTAGAAACTGTCACGTTCAGAAGTTCTGAATGTATTATAGGGTAAGGTGGTAGAAATGATGATAATTTCCCTTTATTGACTTGCCTCTCCCATCCATAAATACAATTAGAGAATGCATGGTTCTTGAAGAAGAGACATATGAAAACAAATAAGGACAACATCTTTAAGAAATATTGAACACAAGATTACAGTGAACTATGATCACACCACTGCACTCCAGGCTGGGTGAGAGTGAGACCTCGTTTCAGAAAAAGAAAGAAAGAAAAGAAAAGAAAGGAAGGAAGGGAGGAAGGAAGGAAGAAATACTGAATACTGAACACTGAAAATGGTTCTCCCCTTCTCTTAGTTGAACATAAGCTTTTTTAAAAAATTTTTTTACTCTCCACAATATTCTTTCCTAGAACGTGCTGTCAGCTGAAAAGAAAAGCACCTTTGAACAGATTAGTCATGCTGATTCTTTAAAATATAACTGGAACGTTTTCCAGTACTACTAAGGTTTTTGAGACATGCTGGATAAAACCTGTGCAAAAAGTTTTTACATGACTTATCTCAGAATACATTTGCATTATTCAATAAGGGAGGTAAAACTTATCTATCAATTCATATCATGAAGTGGTTATTCCATTTGCTGAGAATTATTCTGTGCTTCTGATTCCTCCTCTGTAAAATAGGCATATGAATTATACCTCTGACCAAGTGTGGTGGCTCATGCCTGTAATCCTCTGTACCACTCTGGGAGGCCGAGGCTGGAGGATCGCTTGAGCTCAGGAGTTCAAGACCAGCCTGAGCAAAAGTGAGACCCTCCCCCCCCACCAAAAAAAAAAAAATAGAAAAAATTCACCGGGTGGGGTGGTGCTTACCTGTAGTCCCAGCTACTTGAGAGGCTAAAGCAGGAGGATCACTTGAGCCCAGGAGTTTGAGGTTGCAGTGAGCTCTAGCCTGGGTGACAGAGCGAGACCCTGTCTCAAAAAAAAAAAAAAAAAAAGAAAAGAAAAGAAAAGAAATTGTACCTCTTCACTGAATTGCTTTGCAGATTAAGCGAGTCAACCTATAATCTATGCAAAGCACGCAGAATTGTACCTGTGCATAGTAAGTGCTCTTTATGCTGGAATGTTCTTCCTTCCCCGGTCCACTCTCTTATCTGTACTCACTCCCTTGGTAATCACCCAGACTTCTGGCTTCAAACAGAACCTATATGCAAATGATTCCCAAATTTATATTTCCAATGCCTGCCTGTTTGGTCCAGAATTCTGGACTCATCTATTCTGCAACCTACTGGACATCTCCAGGACACCTAACCAGTATCCCAAACTTATTCTCTCTGAACCAAATTCTTGTTCTTCTCTTTCCAAACCTGCTCCACCTGCCTTTCCCCTGTCACATGATGTCAAACACCATCCTTTCAATTGCTCAAGTCTGAAAAACTTGGAGTTCATCTGCACTCCTTTCCTCTCTCATACCCCACATCCAATCTGTCTTCCTATGAAAATATATCCAGAATCTGACCACCATTCACTCCCTCCACTGCTGCCCCCTGCTGCAAGCCACTATTATTATATCTCTCTCAGATTACTGAAAGACTCCCTGCTTCTATCTTTTCTTGTCTTTGCTCCCTGCAGTCTACCTGCAGCAAAGCAGCCAGAATGATCCTTCTAAAATGAAAAATAGATCATATCATTCTTCTGCTTAAAATCCTTCAATACAGTACTCCTGTACATAACACAACTTTTTAAAAAAGTTACATAAATATACATTCATGTACATTCATATTAATTTTTCAAAACAGGCCAGTTGTGGTAGCTCATGTCTATAATCCTAGCACTCTGGGAGACCAAGGCAGGAGGATCATTTGAGGTCAGGAGTTTGAGACCAGCCTGAGCAAGAGCGAGACCCTGTCTCTACTAAAAATAGAAAAATTAGCTGGGCGGGCGTGGTGACGTGCACCTGTAATCCCAGCTACTCGGGAGGCTGAGGCAGGAGGATCGCTTGAGCCCAGGAGTTTGAGGTTGCTGTGAGCTAGGCTGATGCCACAGCACTCTAGCCCAGGTGACACAGTGAGACTCTGTCTCAAAAAATAAAAATAAAAAATTTCAAAACAGAGGTTACAAATAAGCACCAAATTGTTTCCAGTGGTTATCTCCTGGTGATAATATTATAGGTCGTCATATTTGCCATTTGACCTAGTCATATTATTTCTAAGATTTATCTATAGGAAATGAACAAGATGTGACCAAAGATTTAAGTTCAAGGATGTTAATCACAACAATATTTATAATAGGCAAAAATTGGAAATAGTCTAAGTGTGCAACAAGAGGAAACTAATAAATTATGTTACAGCTAGATGATGGATAATTTTACAAGATTGAAAATGGTGTTTTTTTAAAAAAAATTCACACATTGTTAGAGAAAAAATGATTATAAAATAGCAGTACACTATGAGATCAACTTCTCAAATTAAAAAATGTATATGAAGAGATGAAAAGACTGGAAGCATATGGACCAAAATATTAACAGCAGTCATTGCATAGGAATGACACACAAGTGGCCACGATCCAGAGCTGAACAGTTCTGGAAGAGCCATGACTTCCCATTAGCAAACCTGCTTGGAATTCACTAACTCAGAACAAATGTGCAAATTCTAATCAACACTTCCTGCAACCTTCTCCAGTGTCAGCTTAAGCAACCGTCTCTTTCACAGCTACATACGACACTCATAGAGTATATTACATGAATACAAAGATATTTTAACTCTGAATTTGTCGTAACAAAAATCATTCTCATACAGCACACCGAGCAAATAAGGGGGAAAATGCCCTAATACTTTTAGGAATTTAGGCCTTTTAAGTCTTTGCCAGATTAGGATGGCTTCAGCTATTTTTTGCAGTGACTGAAAAGAGTTTCCCAAGAGCTTCCTATCAGTTTTAACTTGTTTGAAAAAGTAGTTTCAAGTACAAGAAATAAGTTGCTTGTCCTGCTCAGTGCATAATATTTAGTTTCTAACTCATATTTTTCTTGGACTTTAAATGCTGAGCTTCAGCCACTTCTTAGAATTCTATGTCATGTGTATCTTGTTACTTACCAAAGGAGGTGATCAAAAGAGGAAAAGAAGTTCTAAAATCACAGCTGTATTTCTATTCTATTCAGGCCTCAGCCATGTTTACCCAGAGAACACAGTAATATGATTAAGAAGTCTAAGAAGTCTTCTGTTTTTATTCTTTACACAACTAAAGGAGATACCATTTGAGCTACCAAATGAAAAGTAAAACAAACAAACAAACAAGCAGAATACAAAGCTCCTAAGCAATAGAATGAACCACAAGGCTATCAGAAGTGACCTGAAAGCCAAGCTTGTAGATTTTTTTCCCCATGAATTGGGTAATAATATGCAACCACAAAAAGGTGTGAGGTATGCAATAAAATAGACTGACTTCAGCACATTGCTTTGGTTTATCATTTAGTTTTGACATAAGGTATGGAGGCTGCTCTTAAAAACCCACATATTGAATAATGAGAACATGAAATTTTACAGGACTTTGGTTGCAAAACTAGAAGTGTATTAAAACACAGCCACTTTGCTCTTTTGTAACATAAAACAGAATTTCCCGAACAACAGACCCCGTGAAAGATGGGAAGATCTGATTATGTGCTTATGAAAGCTTACGACTTTCTTGTGAGTATTTGTTTTTCAGACTATTTTGGCATTCTTTGGAAACAAATTAAAATTCTATTGTTTTCTGGGGAAAGAGAAAAGTAGAAATTACTAACATGAAACATGAGCTTCTCACCAGTATCAAAATAAGGAGATAAACTCCAGGCTTACTTAGGGTGAATGTGTGAAATAAGAGAATGCCCATTTTGGTCATCTCCAAAGAGGTGCATACTGTGTATGTTCACAGAATTTAAAATCTGAATGTAATGACATCTAGATTTAGAAAAAACCCTCTATAAGAGTGTGAACAAAGAGAAAACTCTCTGACTCTCTATGCCATCTTCACATTATTTGCTCCTAGATACTCAGTCAAATCTAAGGTGGAATTTCTCTGAATTTACACTACGGTTCTCAGTTTAGGAATTATGATGCTTTGGAAGATGTTTCAAGAAAATTATCCTAAGGTCTAAGCTGTTGTTGTTTTCTTTGTGACAGTTAATTTTTAAACTATACATAGCACAAAATAGACATTAAATATTTCATTGATTTAAAAATGGACATTGCTTTTTTAATTCAAGTGTAATATATATATATATATATATATATATATATAAATGGACAGATTGCAGCTTAAATTATCTCATCCATTGATAATGGCAATCTTCAGCCCTTACATAGTTAGGGGCTACCTCAGTGGTATGTACAATCACTGAGAAGTAAAAAGAACACTTGTTTGTCAATATATAGTCAACAAAACTATATAAATAATTAACCCTAAACAAGCTAAATAGATAATATTTGGTAGTAGGTACCTTCTGCAAATAAGTGGCTTAACTAAAGAAGGAGTAAATACCCATTAGTGTATTGAGCATAAATTTCCTGGGCTCTTTGTGTCCTTGTTACTGCTCTTACTTGCTAAGCCCAGCCCCTGCTATGGTTTGAATGTTTGTCTCCTCCACAAATCATATTAAAATTTAATCCCCAATGTGGCAGTATTGAGAGATGGGGCCTTCAAGAGGTGATTGGGTCACCAGGGCTCTGCCCTCGTGAATGAATTAATCTATTCATGGATTCATGATTAATGGGTTAACGGATTAATGGGTAATCATGGGAGTGGGACTGGTGGCTTTAGAAGAGGAGGAAGAGAGACCTGAGCTAGCATGCTCAGTCCCTTCACCATGTGATGTCCTGTGCTGTCTAGAAACTCTACAGAGAATCCCCATCAGTAAGAAGACCCTCACCAGATGTGGCCCCTTGCCCTGGGACTTCTCAACCTCCAGAACTATAAGAAATAAACTTTTTTTTTAAAGACAGGGTCTCACTCTGTCACCCAGTCTAGAGTGCAATAGACTCATCATAGCTCACTGCAACCTCAAACTCCAGGGTTCCCCAGTAGCTAGGACTACAGGTACACACCACCACTGCAGGCTAATTTCTCTATTTTTTTGTAGAGACGGGGTTTTGCTCTTGCTCAGGCTGGTCTTAAACTCCTGGCCTCAAGGGATCCTGCCACCTTGGCCTCCCAGAGTGCTAGAATTATAGGCATGAGTCACCACACCTGTCCAGAAATAAAAAGAAAAAAATTATTCATTTTCAGGTATTCTGTTATAAGCAACAGAAAATGGACTAAGACAGCCTCTTTTGACTTAAAAGCCTAAAACTTGACCTTTTGTGTGAATTGTGCAATTTACAGATTTAAACTCAGTTGATGCAGGGTTTTGCTCTTCTTTCTTTTCTTTCTCTTTTTTTCCCGGGGATTTATGTTGTACTAACCTCAGAGGTACCTGGCCCAGGATGTGCTGAGATGGACCATTACCTCTAGTCTTTGGGGGTCAGCCCTTTTCCCTGTGGCGGCTCTATGTCTGCCTCACCCTCATTACAAGGCTCCTCCTATTCTGCCATCCCACTTTTAGCCACTTGTATGTTGTTTTTCGGGGCTTAGAAAACTGTTGGCTGTTTAATATCCTCGAGGGTGGGAAGGAGTGCCTCAGTCACCAGCGTTAGCTGTGTGGTGAGCAGGGGCCTTCTCAGAGAGACCTGCTGGAAGGTAAAGACTCTCTCTGTTCTAAATTCCTTCCTGTGCCCCCCCCCCCGAGAATTTCCTGTTCTCTTAGCTGGCTCGGGAGTGTGTGTGTGTGTGTGTGTTACATGTTACAATTCTTTCCTGGGCACCTGCCAGCATCTATATTCTGCTCACTTCCCCTCTTCCTCCTTCCAGCAGGTTGAACTTTTATTTCCTTTTGGTAGACAACTTCATATACCCTAACCCTTTGGTTTATGGTATAATTGCTCAGCCCAGAGTCTTCCAAGCTCTGACTCATTTAGAGCTCCAAAAACTTGTTTCCTCTCTAAAAAAACCTGACTCAAATAATAAAAAGCCTACTGTTTCACCTTTGATTTTAAAATTTCATTCAGAAACGTAGTCATCTTCTTTGTCCTTGGCTACGTCACTCTTACCTTGAAGCACCGATTGCTATTGAGGGAGGCCTGGTGGTGGGGAAGGGAACCAAAAAAATCTGTGAAGAAGAGAAAGATTGATTATGGTCTCTGAATTGTATCCCACTACATTCATCAGCAGGTGTGTTTATTAGCAAATATGTGATAAATGGGAACCGACGGTGATACAGGCCCCCTAGTGGGCATTTGGAAATGTGCAAGACATTTTTAGTTGTCACAGTGACTTAGGGATTTAATGGCATTTAGTAGGCAAAGGGTGGGGATGGCAAATATCCTGCAATGTGTCGAACAATTCCATAAAAAAGGCCAATAACTCCCTGATGAAAATACCAAAAAAATTCCTCTTCGTGTGACTTTTCCAGTCTCTGGCTCTATCCATGTTACCATGCAGGGTACAGCCCCACAGCCCTTCTCTTAGGCATCAGGCCCTGTTTACTTCTTTCTGAGAAGCTGACTCTTTTTCTCTCCTCAGTTCCATGCAACAGGCCTGACTCTCTATGCCATCTTTGCATCTGTACAGCCTGACTTTTTTGGGAGAGGAGTAAGGTGCCCTACCATTATATTTAGGTGTTCTATCCTTTAACTTCAGGTTCCTCTTCTATTCTGAGTCCATGCAGTGGCTTAAGGATTTTGACTCTGAACTTGCTTGGCCAATCTCCTACAGGAGAAACACACAAAAATTATTCTCTTGGTTCCCATTGTCATTCCTCTCATTGCTGTGTGTAAGATAAAACCTGAAAGGTTTTATATTTTAGTCCTGTCACTAACTCGGTGATTTTGGCCCAGTCATTTTAGCAGCCTCCCTCCAGACTGCTTAGTTTTCTCATTTCTTAAAATGAAGGAACTGCGCTACATGGTCTCGAAAAGCATTTTAGCTCTGTCTTTCTATGCAAAAAAAAAAAAAAGCATTTATTCTTTGATTCTGGCACATTTTGCATTTTTTCCTTCATATAGGTCTTTTAGATCTCTTTGTTTATAATTTAGAAGTCAGTGGAGTATTCAGCAAAGGAAATGGCAATAATGAGAGTAGATTTTCATATCATTTTGTGGCCTATGTTGGTTGACTATTGAGCAAGATGTAGTAAAAACTATACATTTTAAGTTGCTATTCTGTGTTCCACAAAGGATTAATCTCCCATCTGTCCTTACTTTATTAATACATTTTGGAAACATTTGTTGATCATCGACTGTGTGCCAGGCTCTGTTCTACATACAACAGTGTTGAAGATATAACAGTGAATAAAAACACTTCACTGCTTTCATAGAGCTCACATTCCAGATCATCAGTTCTCCAAGTGTGGTCCTTGCATCCTTGAAAGTCCCTAAAAAATAGCAGGTCCAAGAGGTCAAAAACATTTTCATAGAAATACAAAATCATTATTTATTTATTTTACTATATTCACATTTACACAGATAAGTGCGAAAACAGTGGTGGGTTACCTTGCTGATGGCTTAGCTTGAATCAAAGCAGTGGTACCAACTGTACTAGTACTTTCTGTATTCTTCACCACTATACAATTGCAAGGGAAAAAAAGCCCATTTCATTGAAGATATCTTTAATGAAGCACTAAAAGTTATTAACTTTATATTAAAATTTACACCTTGAGTACACATTTTAAAAATATTCTGGGCCGGGTGCAGTGGCTCACACCTGTAATCCTAGCACTCTGGGAGGCCGAGGCGGGAGGTTCGCTCAAGGTCAGGAGTTTGAAACCAGCCTGAGCAAGAGCGAGACCCCGTCTCTACTAAAAATAGAAAGAAATGAATTGGCCAACTAAAAATATACAGAAAAAAATTAGCCGGCCATGGTGGTGCATGCCTGTCATCCCAGCTACTCCCGAGGCTGAGGCAGAAGGATCGTTTGAGCCCAGGAGTTTGAGGTTGCTGTGAGCTAGGCTGATGCCACAGCACTCTAGCTGGGGCACCAGAGTGAGACTCTGCCTCAAAAAAAAAAAAGAAAAAATTTCTGTGTGACAAAACAGGAAATATGCATAAAGCACTTCTACTGCATACAGAAGTGTGATAGTTTGCAGAAAAGCACGTGTGATTGAATTGCCTGCTGAACTGACCACTTTTTTCATGACATCCTATTTTTACTTGAAAGAATAACTGGGGAACAAACTGTGGTTATTTAGACATGGAAATTTGGCAGACATTTTTCTGAAAATGAACCAAGTAAGTCTGTAACTTCTAGGAAAATAACTGACAGTATTTGTTGCCAATGATAAAATTCGAGCTTTCAAGCAAAAATTAGAATTTGGATAATTTGTATTCACCACTGTTAGCTTGGCAAAACTTGTCAAAACATAAAGAACTTCTAACAAGATTGGTGGCAATATTAACAAATGTGATTTTTTGATATTGTGTAATAAAATGTGCCAACATTTGGAAAATCTACATAACTCAGTGAATTAATATTTTCCAAATGACCAATGTACAATGTTATCAAATAATGTGTAAGTTAAAGATCCATTAAAAGTGTGAGCTAGACCACTACATTTTTTCTTTTTTTTCTGTTAGAGACCAGGGTCTTGATCTGCTGCCCAGGCTGGAGTGCAGTGGCATGATCATAGCTCACTGCAACCTCAAACTCCTGGGCTCTAGCAGTCTTCCTGCCTTTGTCTCCTGAGTAGCTGGGACTACAGGTGGCACCACGCTCAGCTAAATTTTTTTATTTTTTGTAGAGATGGGGTGGTGGTTGAGGGCACTGGGGTCTCGCTATGTTTCCCAGGCTGGTCTCCAACTCTTAGGCTCCAGCAATCTTCTTGCCTTGGCCTCCCAAAGTGTTGGGATTATAGGCAAGGCCATTATATTTTAATGTAGCAGTATGAAAAGTTTACTGATACATTTTCAGATCCCATATTGTAACTAGCCTTTAAGAAATCATTACTTGTAGAAAATTGTATCAAAGAAAAATATCCTCAATTACCAAAAAAAATGCTATTAAAATATTCCTCCCTTTTACAACACCATGTATCTATGTCAGGCTAGATTTTCTTCACACACTTCAACTAAAACAACATATTGCAACAGATAGAATGAGAAGCAGATATGAGAATCCAGGTATTTCTTATTAAGTTAGATATTAAAGAGATTTGAAAATGTAAAACAGTGCCACTCTTCTTACTATATTTTTTTGGTTTTGGAAAATGTAATTATTTGTCAGAAAAATATGTTCTGTGCGGTAATATGTAACAGATCTATCATTGTTACTTTAAGTAAATCATTAATAAATTTTTTAAAACTTTTCATTTCTAATATGATAAGCTACAGATAGCTACATCTCACATAAACAGAAGTTCCCTGATGTCCTCAATAATTTGTTTTTGCTTTTTTTTCTTCCCCTGCCTGGCAATTTGTTCCTGCTGTTCAACCCCTTTGCTTCACCCTCCTTCTCTCTCTCTCTCCCTCCTCCTCCTCCTTCCTTCTCCCCACCTCCACGTTTTCTGTACCCTCTCTTTGTGCTGCTGCTGCCTGATTTAGCAGCAAGCCACCATTCCATCTGCTTTCCCACCAAGTCCCCTGGCCAGCCAGAATGCGGACACCACCTCCCCACCCCCACCACCCCCGTCCCCAGTCTCCTCCTACCTCCCTGCACAGCCCTGGCCACTCCCTACCCAGGCTGCCCTGTCCCCTTCTCCCATTCTTCAATTCCTTCCCATCCAGCCAGGTCCCATTCAAGCCCCCTCCTCCAGGAACCTCCCTCTTATTGGTGTGTGGCACTTTCTTGACACTTTTTCCTCCCTTCACAAAAGGTCAGTCAGTTGGAGAGGTGAGATGAGGTGCGATGGCATCTCCTTGCTCACCCTAGACTTGGCCGCCCCTCTGACGGGCACAGCGGCAGTGCACATGTCAGGATTTGGATCTTGTGAAAACTGGGGGTCTCTCCAGTAGCAAGAACTATTGGCATCTGCGGCGGTAATGGGGACTGCTGGGTCACCTGCTTATCTTTCCTCTGGAAGAAGAAGTCTTCCCTGGCTCTGAGCCGACACCTGCAGGGATTCAATGTTGCAGAGGCAAGGTGCCTTGCTCTTCTCTGCGGTGCTATACTTCTGCTTCCATACTCCAGGGGGATTTCACCCAACCCTTAGTGCCTTCCAGGGTACTTCCTCAGTCACTCCAGTCCAAACAGTGTTGTTTATTCATCCTCCACGCTTTTCATGGGGGGAGGAGCACCAGGCAACTCTAGTTGGCCATCTGCTGACGTCAGTCCGTGTTAATCTTTTAAAAATATTTGGTAGAATACACCAGTGAAGCTGCCTGGTCCTGGGCTTTTTTGTTGAAAGTTTTTTGATTTCCAGCTTGATCTCTTTACTTGCTATAAGTTTATTTAGATTTTCTATTTCTTCTTGGATCAGTTTTGGCAATTTGCATATTTCTAAAAATTTGTACATTTCATCTAAGTTGTCTAATTTGTTGTCATACAATTTTTCCTATTATTTCATTATAATCCATTTTATTTCTGTAAGATCAGTAGTAATATCTCATATTTCATTCTTGATTTTAGTCTTTAGTCTTAATTTGACTCTTCTTTCATTTTTTTCTTATTCAGCTTAGCTAAAGGTGCCAGTTTTCTTGATCTTTTCAAAGAATCAACTTTTCAGGTTTTGTTGATCTTCTCTCTTTTTTTTTTTTTTTCCAATATCTCTCTGCCCCGTTTTCTTTCTTCTTTTTCTGGGACTTCATTATTGGTATGTTGGCATACTAGAACATGTCTCACAGGTCTCCGAGGCTCTGTTCATTTTCTTCATTTTTTTTTCTATTTCTCAGACTGAATAATTTCAACTGACCTATTCTGAAATTTTCCAATTCTTTCTTCTTCCTGTTCAAATTTGTTGTTGAATCCTACTAAATTTTTCATTTATTATACATTTCAACTTCAAAATTTATATTTGGTTCTTTTTTACATTTTTATCTCTTCATTGATATTCTCAACTTGGCAAGACATCATTTTTATATTCTCTTTAGTTCTTTAGACATGGTTTCCTTTAGCTCATTGATCATATTTAAAATAGCTAATTTAAAGTCTTCTAGAAAGCCCAAATGTCTAGGTTTCCTCAGGCTCAGTTTCTATCAATTTCCTTTACTTGTTTAAAATTTTTTATTTCTTTGCATGACTTGTAGTTTTTTGTTGAAAACTGGATATTTTGAATAGTATAATATGGAAACTCTGGAAATCACCTTCTCCCCTTTCCTTAGGATTGTTGCTACTATTGTAGTTATAGTTTGCTTAGTGACATTTCTGAACTAATTTTGTAGTCTATTCTTTGTTGTGGGTGGGCCCTGAAGTCTCTGTTACATTAGCTTAGTGGTTAGCTAATGATTGGGCAGAGATTTCCTTAAATACATGGAACCAAAAAATCTTCCAGTCTTTGCAAAGGGGCTCTGTGTTTTGTTGGCATGCTTTTAACACTCATCAGGAACTTTAATAATTCTGTCTTAGCTTTCACGTCTTGCTTTTTTGGAGGCTCCTGGTCAGCAGGAGGGAAGTTTAGGGTATTCTTGGGCTTTTCCTGGGCATGTGCATAGCCCTGAGCATGCATTTGGCCTTATTCATTCTCAGGAATATGTTAGAGCTTTTGGAAGCTCTGAAGAATAGTATTAGTGACATCACAAAAGGGCTAGCAAGAACTAACCAGGCCCTTTTTGCCTTTTTCCATCCCTTCTGCCATGTGAACACACAGTATTCATCCCCTCTGGAGGATGTAGCATTCAAGGTACCATCTTAAAGCAGAGACTGGGCCCTCACCAGACACTGAACGTGTCAGCCCCCTAATCTTAAACTTCTCAGCCTCTGGAACTGTGAGAAATAAACTTCTGTTATTTAAAAATGATCCAGTCTCAGGTAATTTGTTATAGCAACACCAATGAACTAAGCACTGAACTTTCAGAGTTTTTTGTTACGTAGCATGCCTCGGTAAAAGCTGACTAATATAAACAGTTGCCAGAAAAAGAAGGAGATGATGCTGGCTGGTGAAACATTAACTTACTTAAAACATTGCTTAGTATAAAAAATGCATTCAATAGATAAAAACTAATATATTAAATTATATTTGTATATAGATAACTAGCACTGCTCATTAGAATCAGAGCATAGACTCCCCTGGAGAAACACCAAAAAATTCTAACTTTGCAACTCCCACTTTTGTTGAGTCACAAAAAAATCATTATCATAAAGATGAATTATCATAGGCAGTAGTTTCCCTGTATCTGAGGTTTCAGTTGCTTACAGTACAGTTCAAGATACTTTGAAAGAGGGAGAGAGAGAGAAAGAGAACATTCGCATAACTTTTATTACTATAATAACTGAGTATATGCTTATAATTGTTCTATTTAATTATTAGTTATTGTTATTAATCTCTTACTATGTATAATTTATAAATTAAACTTTATCATAGGTATATAAGCATAGGAAAAAGCATAGTGTATATAGAGTTCATTATTATTCATGGTTTCAGGAATCCATTGGAGGTCTAGGAATGTACCCCCCCATAGATAATAGGGGACTTAGATTGAGAAAAATATAATTTATTCAAATTTTTTATATTTATTTAATCTATATGTTGTCACTTTGACTAGATCTACGAGCGACCCTGGCCCTAGTGGCAACTCATTTATAAACCATTCCTTAGAATAGTTCATTTCTATAAAATATTATCCATTTTATCTAGTATCTTACTTTTTTCCATTTCAGAGGAGGCTTTGCTGCTGTCTTCTCATTCTGCATTTTGGCTTGCATATTTCCTCCCTCTACATATTATAACCATTTCCACAACTTCAACCTACCAACATAATTAAAACCTCTAAATATCTGTTTCTAGGCCAGAATATTGCCTGTGAGCTGTAGAAATACTTTCTCACCTGCATACTGAACATGTTCACTTGATGTCCATTGACACCTCAAACACAGCCACTTAACTGATAACCTACAGGTCACATTTGGTTATTTACTTTAAATGTAAACAGGCTTCCAAATCAACCTGCTTTGGGAAGGTCTTGTGATTCATGGCAACATCCTGTCCCTGAGTAAAGAACCTTATCACAAGTTCCTCAAATTGTTGACATACTGATTAATGCATAACCTACTGACACTAAAAAGGATGCTCATTTATTTTTGAATCATAAAATTTTACTGATTGTCTTGCATGCAGATATTTATCCTGTATGCTGTAATCTGTATTCAATGATTATAACCTCTGTACCCTTCAATAAAAATGGACCACTCCAGTATGAGAAGTTCCCCTCCCTTTTTCTAAATTTTCCTATAAAAGCCTTCCAACTTGTAACAGATTCTGGAACAACTCCAACTTTGTTCTTCCCTGGTTGATACTCACATTTGGCTTCCAATAAATCTTTATCAAATTATTTCTGCCTCAACGGCCTTACTTTCAGTTGACATACTAATCATCTTACAATCTGTTTTTCCCCCACCCCTATACGTCATATCCTGGTTAATGGCATCACCTGGTTGCCTATGCTAAAAGTTTTGTCAATGTCTTCAATTTTTCCCTTTTTCTACATCCCCGATACTCCTACCATGTAGTTATTTTCACACATTGGCTGCCACACTAGAAAAAAAATGTTTTTCCTTGGGGCCATGGTGTTTTATTATGAAAATAGAATAAAAACTTCAAAAACAAAATGATCCTTTTTAATTCAATGAAAAATTTGTTATTTTTTATTCTTTTCTGTGCATGAGTTATATGCAACTTGAAAAATAGTTCTCACCGTTCCCAAGCTGAAGAGATGTGTAAGTTACATATGCTTCATGGGCCCCAGGCTCAAAACTATCATGAGTTAAATACAACTCGCATGGCAGTTAATGTGTTAAGTCCTATAGATTGTTTTCTACACATCTTCCAAACCATCCTCTTTCCCTAGTCCTCCTTCACTGCCTTCATCTCAGTTAATCAGATATTTAATGACTTCTTTTATTCTAGTCAATATTCTGAATGCTAGTGATAAAAAATGAGTAAGACATACTTCTTTGAGGCCCAGAACTTACTTTCTAGTCAGGAAGATAGACAAACAGATCATTTTAACAGAATAGGGTAAATGCTAAGATGGCTTTATGGACAGGAGACAATGAGAAATTGGAGAAAGGATGCTTTGCCTAAACGAGGAATTTGGAGAAGTTTTACTGTAGGTGGGGAATCTTGAACTAAGGATGAGATAGAGTGAGCAGAACAAACTAAGATGGAAAACATGATAGGGACAGAGAATTGCAAAGGTGTGAATGGAGCTGGCTAATTAGGAAATCTGAGGACTAAGGTTACAGAGGTTCAGAGTGACCCAAATCATGTAGCCTGAACTTAGTTAAGGAACTTGGACTTAACCTTATAGGATAGTAGTTTCAAAATGGGTTCAACAATGACTGTTCAAAGCTCACTGAGTGGGGAAGGGGGGGGGAAGGCCAACTGTGCATCATGGCTTTGGTTGTGACACCTACTTCAACTGGAGCAGCTCAGCTTTTCTTCATCATATCATCTGTATAATACTTCCCTTAACCTAAAGGCGTTGGATGTTTGTCAAAGCGATGCAGATAAAGAGGCTGGAGAGGGTATCTTTGACTTGGAAAGCATGAGGACTGAACAGTTTAACTCTGCCCCAAAGACAAATAACAAGATGAGAAATTCAGTTAGTATTTTTGCATGCCTTTCTAGGATCTGATTCCCATCCAGTTGGTATTGTGCATGCAAGCTAGTCTTTTGCAGGTCACAGGAATCTACTGTGATCACTTGCTTGCTTTCTATCAGGTTCAAAGTCTTATTACTACAGCTTAAGAGTGACCCTTTAAGCCCATTTCACCATGAACACTGTCTTTGCTCTCTTTTCTTAACTCAACTGTGAGAGAAAATCAAATTAAACACTCGTTTTTACTCAAGTAATAAGGAAGTACTTCTTGTATCCTTTTCCCCCAGTTATAGGTCTCAAGATCTAAGCATTGTATACAACTTATATGACTGATAACAGATAGCAGCTCCCCTCAACTAGAAGCCTGGCTCCTCTGAGAACCTCTAGAGTTATTCTCCAGAGGAAGCTGGAGTAATAATGACAATGAACATAACAAAAATAACAATAACTCTTATTGAGGGCCTAATATGTTCTGGGCACCTTAAGTACATTAACTCATTTAATCCTTACAACAAGGCTAAGAGACAGGTATTGTGTGATCCTCATTTTGTGGATTAGAAATTTAGGTATAGGGCTTAGGTAATTTAACCTGTTCAAGATACCTAGGTGGTAAGTGGCATGGCTAGGATTCAAATCCAGACAGTCTTGCTCTGGTATTTGATCTTCTAATCACTGAGCAATAGTGACTTTCAAAGTAGGTCTTAAAGAGAGTCCTTTAATGCAAAGGGTGGTAAAGGGCCAATCAATCCTAGAAAGGCCGATACCTGTGACTAGGTTTCAGTCTTTTAAAAGGCAATTTGTCTCATCTCTACTATTAGAAAAAGAAGCATGCACCTTAGAGGTCAAGTTCCTCCAAGGTTGCTACAAAAGAAGTTGAAGCTGTGTCCTCATCAGTTCATTACTTCTCAGCGTCAATCCTATTTGGCCCATCTATTTTATTTTGCCCAGGAGGACACTATAATTAAATATTCTTGTGGCTTTTAGCCACTAAGGAACTCCACATGATTTTTAATTCATTTACTCAAATAATATGTTCTAAAGCAAACAACATCAGTGTCTAAACCTATACATTCAACATAATTCTCCCTTTCTCTTTTCTAAGGAAAACCAATTTGGATTTAGAAAATTTTCCATACAAATAACTAAGAAAGAAAAAGTTTGTAAGACATAGGTATAGGTGTTGGAAGATTTTCATTTTAAATCATTCTAGCTACAGCATGGAAGATGTATTTAAGGGGTGCAAGACTGAAGGTTGGATGATGAAAAGGCCATTATACAATAATAAATGAGGTGAAAGATGAAAAGAACCTGAATGAAGGCCGCTGTGGTAATCAACATTGAGAGGAGAGGGCAGTTAAAAAAAACTTAGGAAGTTTAAGAGGCAAATCTTGGTTATTCTCCATTTGCCCTACAGAACCATTTTTTTTTTGCCCTTCCTTGCTGTGCTTTGTGTACTGAAGGGAGGTTGACAGTATCAACCAAGCTTGCTTATTGGCTGGCTTTGGATTGGGTTCTGCTAATAGGAGGCACCAGTAAAATTGGAGGGCAGAGAGAGAAAAAGGTCGAGGAATTCTCTCCACTATGTATGGCCACACTTCCACTTAGGTGGCCCTTCTTCCATGGCTTCCATTCTTTCTGGGTCCTGGTAACATAGTCCCCTTCTTCTGCTTCCTCAGGACTTCCAGCTGTTACTAGTCTCTGATTACTTAAATTCTTAAAAATTCCTTTCTGATTTCCTTCATCTCTGTAAATAGTCCTTTTATTAAACTCTTGAATTAAGCTCTTTGAGTCTTTTTCCTGCTGGGACCTTGATTGGTAGTGATTGATGGGACATGGGAGGGAGGAATATGAAGAGCTGAGGTGAAACTCCCAGGTTTAGATTCTTTGCTGCATAATGGATGTTAGCATTTTCCTGAACACTTTGTTAGCACATGCTCTGTTCAGATTACTTGGAGACCACCCCTGGCACCAACACCTTGGTTGATATCTCCATCAGGAGGCTCTGGCAGGTTTTCCAGAATCATGTATGGTACTTGGTGCGGAGTAGCACTCAATAAAATGGATTTTCTCTAACATTGTCTTTGAAGTCTGCTGTCGCATTATTATAGGCTCTTGTACACTCAGATTCAGAACCCAGTATTGGTCTGGCCATTATGAGAACTTTATTTTTTAAATAGTCCTATTTACCTTGATGAGAGAGTTTTATATTTCAAAATGCAAGTGGAACAATTAGAAAAGGGCTATTATAAAACAACAAAAAATCTTAAGTATAATTAAATAAAATAGATTGAATAAGCTGGAAATATTTTGTAGTGAGAACGCATCAATGCAAATTACAATGCCTAAACAGTTGGTCTGTAGTATAGTATTTTGTTGATCCAATTATAAAATTTTCTCTTCAACAAGTAATTCAAGGCCAAGTGCAGTAGCTTATGCCTACAACCCTAGCACTCTGGGAGGCCAAGGCAGAAGGATTGCTTGAGGCCAGGAGTTCCAGACCAGCCTGAGCAAGAACAAGACCCTATCTTTAAATAAAAAACAAAAAAAAAACCCAGAAAAATTAGCTGGGTGTGGTGGTGTGTGCCTGTAGTTCCAGCCACTCAGGAGGCCGAGGCAGGAAGATCGCTTGAGCCCAGGAGTTTGAGGTTGCAGTGAGCTATGATGATACCACTATACCACTGTACTACATCCCTGAAGATAAAGGGAGAACCTGTCTTCAGAAAAAAAAGAAAAGAAAAAGTAATTCAATATGGTGAACATTCTATTCCTCATCATATAATGATCACTTCAATTTAAAAGAATTCAGCTCAGAGAATCTTCACAATTCTTGTGAAATCATAAACAAATTATATTTCTACTCCCTACATTGGATTTATGCCTTATATCATATATTATAAATACCTCAAATATTCTAACAATCTCTAAGCCAAACCTACCCCCATAATTCACACTCCTAGCATGGACATCAGGTTCATCCAGGAAGCTTTTAAAAATACTCATGCCCTTCCCCACCCCAAACCAATTAAGTCAGCATTTTGGGGGATGAGGTCCAGGCATTGATATTGTTTAAAAGTTGCCCAAATGATATTAAAATGCACAGAGCATTGAGAACAAGGCTTTAGTCCAAAAATCAAACAAACTAAAAAGATATGAGCCTCCACATTCATAAACACAGGATACTTTGTGTCCAGCAAGCCGTTCATCCCTTGTTAATATATTTTCCCCTCACTCCCCCTAACCTTTAACTTTTGCACATTGGAAAGGTGGCTGAGAGCCTTTCAGCTGGTTTTACTTCCTTGTTTGGCATGTGTGGTTTGTTGACCAGCTGCCCAGAATGTGGTGAAATAAGACCACATTTAAACCTGCCTTCAAGGCAGCAGTGGTTTTCTACATCATTGAGGTTTTTCTTGGAACCCTGAAAGAGGGTGAAAAAGAATGCGTAAGTGAAGGAACCATATAGACTCTCGAAGGTAAAGATAACAGTTTTCATTGTGGGGGTGGGGGAAGGCTGTTATGAACAAAGAATTGATGCTGTTGGGGACCATCCCTGGGTCAGAATGGCTGAGACCCAAAGTCAGCAGAATGG
>VBSM01000483.1:9108332-9136913 GCA_008086735.1 Cheirogaleus medius
TCTCGAACTCCTGAGCTCAAGCAGTCTTCCCGCCTCGGCCTCCCAGAGTGCTAGATTACAGGCGTGAGCCACCACGCCTGGCCAGTAACTTAAGTTTTATTTTAATAATCCAGATAATTTTTAAATGATTCTAGACAATAGTAACAATAGCATGAACTACATATGTATATCCTATATATAATATATATTCTCTCTTTTGATGGTTATAGTGATCTGTGATGAAGGTAGGAAAGGTAGCTTTAATAGCCCTTTTAACAAATAATAAATCTTAACGAAGGGTTATTAGATGTACTAGAAAGGACCAAGCATAGACTTTTTCAAGTCCAATGACTTTTTCGTGTTATACTGCATCCTACTAGTAATAGAGAGGCCTTAGCTTTAGGTGTTTTAATCTTAGAAGGGAAATATCATATAGTTAAGGTTTAACTTCCTTTGTACAGAAATTAGCAATTAAGGATGGGAGACAAATAAGGACATGAATAGTTGGGAAAGTCTACATGAAAAATTTAGGAGTGGGAGATTTATTTTTCATTAAATTGAAAAAACACATCTAAGTCCTTACTTTGTGCCATACTCTGCTAGGTGTAAAGTTTACAAAAATGGTTAAGAATAGCTCCTACCTTTGAGGAACTTTCTGATTAGGGGTACAGGTTATAATCTAGTGAACCTATAGAACCTGTAGAACTGATTAGGCTTTACAAAGGTAGGTTCTCAGAAGGAAGGGTGGTTCATAATTGGACCAAAGGGGAAAGCAAAAAGGCCTGCAAATGGTGGATTTTTAAAAAATTTTTTTTCAAATGGTGGATCTTTTGAGAACTGGAAGAGTTCCTCAAGTTTATTAGTTTGATAGCAAAATGCTCTATTCTTTGGTTCCTTTTTAACTAAGTTAGCCATCATTAATGTATTTTTTTTTTTGAGAGTCTCACTCTGTTGCCTGGGCGAGTGCTGTGGCATCAGCCTAGCTCACAGCAACCTCAAACTCCTGGGATCAAGTGATCCTTCTGCCTCAGCCTCCCAAGTAGCTGGGACTACAGGCATGTATCACCATGCCTGGCTAATTTTTTCTATATATATTTTTAGTTGGACAATTAATTTCTTTCTGTTTTTAGTAGAGACGTGGGTGTCTCGCTCTTGCTCAGGCTGGTTTCTAACTCCTGACCTTGAGTGATCCACCCGCCTCGGCCTCGCAGAGTGCTAGGACTACAGGCGTGAGCCACCGCGCCTGGCCCATCAGTAACCACTTGGGTACCAGCGTGGACTATAGTCAACAGCCACAGATGAAGGCGCACAGCCCAGCCACGACTTTAGTCGACAGCCAAAAGCTTTTACTTTTACAGCTTTTATCTCTGCAGTTGCAGTGTGTACGTTGAGCTAATAAGTTACTACGAATCTGTGACCTTTTAACAAGTCCTTAGTAGGAGTTATTATAGTTATTTTCCTAAAGCTGCCTGTAAAGTAAAACAAGCTTTCAGTGCTTTAAAACTTTCCTCATCACACAAGAGCAAAACGGATTCGTCGTCAATGCACAGCACAAACTATCGTGTGGACTATGAGTGCCGGCTGTGGGCAAGGTTTCGCCACCGGTGAGCACCGTACGGAAGTGGTTTTAATGTATTTGAAAATGGGGACAAAAATAATTTCTTTCAGCTATAATTCCATTGCCCCTCTCTCTTTTACAGTTTTGAATCTATACTTTAGGGGGCACACTTTAATGTAGAAAAACTTTTTCCATGTATTAATATAACCGCTAAACAGCGGCAAAACACCAAACACTGAAATAAACCCAAAGCTCGTCTTAAAACAACCGAACAGGTAGGTGGTAAGGGATCTTGCATTTGAGCTGTCTATGCTACTAACTGGCTGTGTGACCTTGAGCAAGTCACTTCTCAGGATGTCACCTTTTCTATCATTAAGATGAGTGTGATCCAAAGGTACACCTCACAGTGTTTTGTGAGAATGGTTTAAAACACTGTTTGTGAAAGCATTTTCTCTACCACATCTAAGATGTTTTTGTTATCTCTGGATTCTTTCCAGGCTTGAGATTTTGAGATTTGGTGCATCACGATCGAAAAAGCCTTAAGCATCACTACAAATACCTGACTGTCCCTCACGGGCGAGTGCAGCTTCGCGCTGCCTGGGTCTGCACAGCACGGTCTTGTAGTCTAAGCCATACATTCCGGGAGGACGAGAGAAGAGAGAAGAATGAGATAAAGCTGTAGTTTCAGCCCGGGAAGAAAAAAGGGCGAGAGCGTGCACCTGTCACAGGGTCCTGCCGTAGGCACTCTTAGGCGCATGCGCAGTAGCCACCCCGCACCGCCCCTCCTCCGAGTGAGCCGGCGGCTACGTGCCGCCGTCGGGCGCGCTGACGTTACGGCGTGCACCGCCCCAGTGTCTGCTGTTGCTGGGTGTGCGCCGCGGGCTGCGCTGCCCGCCCTGCCGGGAGAGGGCGGAGCTTCCGCTGGATCGAGGTGGGCGCGCTTTGCCGCCTCCGAGGGATAACTTTCTAGGGCTGGCTCTTCCGCAGTTGCCAGTCAGGTGTAGGTGCAGCCTCGAGACAGTTTTCGCGTTCCGTTTACAAAAGCATCGTCCCTTTGGCCGTAGAAGGGGTGACTATCATGTCGAGCTCGCGGGCTAGGCCCCGCCGGAAAGCCGGCGGTGGCGCCGGGGCCGCCGGCCGGGACGAGCTGGTGTCGCAGTCCTTGCAGAGCGCAGAGCACTGTCTGGGCGTCCAGGACTTCGGCACCGCCTATGCCCATTACCTCCTTGTGCTCAGCCTGGCGCCAGAGCTGAAAGACACCGTGAAGGTGAGGGCCTTTTTTTCTCTCACTTGCGGGCAGATCCAACATTCTTGGAAAAAATAAAAAAATTGGGCGGGGAGGGGTGGCGTTAGGGCGCGTGGCTGGTGGTTGCTGTTAATATTTACTGTTCACCCTTGATTCCTTTCTTTTATTTACACCCACGTCCAGCCCAGCAGAAAATCCTGTCGGCTCCACCTTCGAATGTCTAGAATCTTCTCACTACCACCTTTTTTACTATCCTGTTCAAGTCTCAAGTCCTTTGCCTACTGTTGCAATAGGCCCTTACCTGTGGTCTCACCTGCAGTTTATCTCAACAGCCAGCTTTTTCTAATAAAGTCAAATGACGTCACTTCTCTATGTCAAAACTTCCATCTCACTTAAAATTCTAAAGGTCTTTGAATTGTAAATGAAGTCCCTGGTGATCCTCTCCCTCTCTTTATATCTAATTTAATCATGTTCCTGCCTCAGGGCCTTTGTATTTATCCCTACTGTGTGTAGAAGGAATGTTGTGGTTCTCTGTAGTTGAATGAAATTTGCAATTAGCCTAAAGTCATGTTCATTTGATGATGCACTCTGTAAGTTTTAATTATTGGATTATTTGCAGAATTATCGTGTTGAAATGTATGTTTTTTCAAGTAATTTTAGAATCTAATTTCAAAAAATGATTTGCCTTAATTTTGCTTTCAGTTTTCGGTGATAAGCTATTTTGCATTATTTAACTGAGGGTTTCTCAACCTCAGCACTGTTGACATTTTGGATGGGATAATTCTTTGTTGTGGGGGGCCGTCCTGTGTATTGTATGGTGTTTAGTGGTGGCCCTGACCTCTACCCATTAGATGTCAGTAGCATCTAGACATTTGTAGTTCACATAAATTTACTGTAAATTTCAGGACTAGTTGGCCTCCTTCAGGAAGAGATGATAATATGTTGAGATAACAGTTTGCTCCTCTAGGTAGGCAGCAATAGAAAAATGTATCAACCCAAGTGCTTTTTCCTCAGTTCTTTGCTTCTTAGTTTCCTGTTCTGTAAAAAAGGATTACTACCTCTTTTAAAGCTATTTAGTGTGTATTAAAAGTATATCTGAAATTTGTAGTGCAATGCCTGGCATTCAGTAGGGTTAAGTTTTGTTTCCTGCAGAACGAAGTCTATTTCTTTGCATGGGCCTTTTGTAAAAGTCTCATTTCCTGCTACTCTATTCCCCACACCCAAACACCAGCCACACCAAGCTACTTAATCTGTATATGCTCTCATCCCTTTTATATAATCTGTATTTTTTCCTCATCCTAGAATCTCCTTGCTTATCCTTGTCTGTCTGGTAAACTCCATTAAGATTCAAGTTTCACATTTCAGCTCTTCTGTGTAAAATATGTGAGGATGATTTAAAATGTTTTCATGATAAAGCTGGAATGACTAAAACCTTTCCTCTTTCCCCAGTGTTGCAGTACGGAGAATGGCTGGAGGGAGATGAGATTGGAGTAAGAGGACAGTGAGAAGGCTGTTGCTATAATCCAACAAGTGGTTACAAGGCCAGATTAGGTTGTAACAGTGGGAATGGAGAAGTGACAGATTTAAAGATATTGAGAGAGCATCGGCTAGTTTTGAAACATTGTATGTGGAGTTAAGGTACCATTAAAAGGTGACTTTGGGGTTTGAGGTTGAATGATACCTTAATTTTTTATCCTTTGTGAGAGGAATATGATGGGTTCAGTTTAGAATGTTCAGAATTTTTAAAAATCTTATGTTATGTATCTGTCTATAGGGCCTCTGTGAGGATAAGAACAAGATGTAAATTGTTCATCATTGAGTTTTAGCTGCAGTTCTTTGCACACTGATTGGGAAATATTTAAGTTGAGCTACATTTGAGAGGGGTGAGGATTCAGTGCCTGGTTGAGATGACTAATAGAAAGCTGTATCTATGAATCTGAGGTTCAGAAGAGAGGGTCTTGGTGAGGATGTAGATGTAGCCTCCATTAACACATAGGTTGTAATTAATTCATTGGTGATGAATGAGAAAAGAGAATAGGGCCAAGGACAAACTCTTAAAACATAGGAGCCCACAAAAAGGAGGTAGGAGAAAATAGAATCAGAAAAGTATGATATGGCAGCTAAGAATAGCGTGAGTTTAGAGAGTGGTCAAACTATCTAATTCTGCATATTATTGCCATGTAGGTGATAAAATTCATTCATTTGTGTATTTGTTTATTCGGCAAACAGTGTCTACTAAAGCTAAATGAAATTTAAGGTGATCATCCAATAATTAAGTTCCATTCTCTGGAATCTTCAACTAGTGTTATCTGTTCTTTCATTCTTTTATGTTATTTGACTAATTCATTATTTTCTTCTTTGTAAAGGAAACTTTTCAGTATACACTCTTCAGATGGGCTGAAGAGCTTGATGCTCTCAATCGAATACAAGACTTACTTGGTTGCTATGAGCAGGCCTTGGAACTGTTTCCTGATGATGAAGTGATTTGCAATAGTATGGGGGAGCACCTCTTCAGGTTTGTAGTAATTTCAGTATTACTCATTAAGAGTTATTCTTTATCATTGTTGATCAGGGATAAATCATACAGTAATTTGAACAGGGAAAGTTTAATATAGAGAATTATTAACTCTAGTGGGATAGGCGTAAGGAGGGATTGGCTAGGACATAAGGAGAACAGAAAAGAATATAGAAATAACCGATATAATACATAGTATCTTGGCAGTTTTAATATTATATAATATACTACATAATAGTCACTGCTCCTAGGGATGAGATAGAGTATCCAAGGAAGAGTTCTCCTCAGTGGGCTGAGATCCAGACCTTGTTGGAGAGAGAACAGCTGTGGTTCACAGGATGGCAGAGAAGTCACTGTGGCGCCTTGCCAGGGAATTTGTTATAAATCTGTTTTTCGGAACATGCTGTAATTTTGCCTTTTGGGGTGCCAGAGAAAGGAAGTAGTCCACCAAAAGTACTCCATTGTAAAACTTCCCCGTAACGTTCAGGGTCCTGGGGGAGGCTGCTGACCACTGGATGATGCTGTCTGCTGTGTGTGCATTTCAGGAGTCTGGTGCTGGAGAAGCCTTGAGGCCACTGGAATCAGGAAGCAAAACCCTTTCCTCCTTTTCAGAGATAAGGTCTAACTCTGTCACCCAGGCTGGAAAACCATGGTGTGATCATAGCTCATTGTAACCTCAACCTCTTGGGCTCAAGTGATCTTCCTGCCTCAGCATCCTGAGTAGCTAGGAATGCAGACAGGTAGTACCATGCCTGGCTTTTTAAAAATTTTTTGTAGAGATGGGGTCTCGTTATGTTGCTCAGGCTGATCTTGAACTCCTGGCCTCAAGAGATCCTACTGCCTTGGCCTCCCAAAGTTCTGAGATTACAGGTGTGAGCCACTGTGCCCAGCCCTTCCATCACTTTTTACTGACAAAGCTTACCCTTGTGCCAACTGGTGGAAAAATATTAAAGGGCCAGATACTGTTTTCATAAGAGGGTGAGTTTGGCAGTAACTGGCTATGTTGGGGATCTCCCAAGACCACTTCCAGATTTGCTGATTTACTAGGAGGGCTCACAGGACTCAGCATATAGTCGTAGTCTTGGCTCTGATTTATTACTGTGAATGGATACAAACCAAAATTAGCAAAGGGAAAAGGTGCATGGGACAGAGTATGAGGAAACCAGGTGCAAGCTTCAAAGGTCCTCTCTCAGGCAGGTCACACAGGATGCACTTCATTCCCCCAGCAACTAGTTATGGCAACACATGTGAAATGTTGCCAACCAGGAAAGCTCATTAAAGGCTCAGTACCCAGGGTTTTTATTGGGAGTGTACACTTAGGTACCCTCTGCCTGGTACATACCAAAATTATAGACTCCCAGAAGAAAAGTAGGTATTCAGCATAAACCACATGATTTATATAAATAATTTAGGCAAAGTGAGTTACTCTTATCAGTAGGGTAGTGGGAACCCTCCCAAAATCCAAGTTCCCAAATGCCAGCCAAGGGTCAATCTTGTAAGCAGGCCTTTCGAAGAATAGCAGGCAGGCCTGCTATGTTAACTCTTTCTGCACACAGGCATATGTACATAAAGAATTCTGAGAAAGTAAAGAAAATAAAATGAAAGGTTAACTGTTTCTGAATTAGAAAGTTTCAGAGTAGTAGGGAAGGAGCATGGTTCTGCCAAGTTGAAATGTCATAGTTGCTCACATTCCTAGGAATTTAGTTAATGAATCTCATTTTATATGTTCTTTTAGTTATTTTCATGCATTTGCCACTAATTATCTCCTCTTCCCCTCAAATCACATCCAGCTAATATTAGCTTAATGTTATTAACAATGAACTACAAAGCTCCTAAGTGACCACAGAATTTCTCTTAAATATATCTTGATCCCATTAGCTGTTGAAAACCAATCTGATGGTTTTATTTTTGGTGCCCATGGGCCTATTCCTTGACTCCGTGGACTATGCAGGGCTAGGGCTTTGAGGAGGGAGTATATTTAATCTGTACTGGCTTTAAGAAATTAAATTAATTGAGCAATCAACTCATTGTTTATTATACATTTTTTTTCAGTATGGCAAAAACAGTGTTTTATAAATAACTTTTTTCGTAAGAAGAACATGGGTCATTACCTAACAAATATCACCCCTCCATGTGATAATTAATGTAAACTTTTTATATGGTGATTCACTGTAAGATGTATGAATATTTAGTATCAAATGGCATGTCTCCTCAGAAAACATTTTGAGATTTGATGTATAGAATTTTTTGTTAACAGTTGTTTATTTTTAAAAAAATCATAGCTGTCAAGATAGAGTGGCTTTTGGTTGAAAATGCCAGTAAGTTGAAAATGTGAGATTGACTCATTATAGTATCTTTATGTGTATATCAGTGTTTTTGTAAATGAAATATGACTTCTTTTCTATAGAACAATCTCTTTTACTGGGATTTTTTTTTTTGTACTGTCCATAGAAGCTTTATAATTAGAAAAACTGATAAAACCCCCAGATTTTTCTTTTGGATTTGTTTTAAAAAATCTGATCCCACTGCTTTGTGCGAAATAATGGGAGAATTCTTTTTTAGGAAACGCCATTATGATCTCCTATTCTATGCAGAAAGATCATTTTACATATTCCAGTAAATGTTCTCTAGTATTATTATTTTCCTCATTTAGTTATATTAAGGTTTGTTGTTTTTTTTTTTTTTTTGAGACGGAGTCTCACTCTATCACCTGGGCGTTAGCTTAGCAACCTCACTGCAACCTCAAACTCCTGGGCTCAACCAATCCTCCTGCCTCAGCCTCCCAAGTAGCTGGGACTACAGGTGCACACCGCCTCGCCCGGCTAATGTTTTCTATTTTTGGTAGAGATGGGGTCTCACTGTTGCTCAGGCTGTTCTTGAACTCCTGACCTCAAGCGATCCTACCGCCTGGGCCTCCCAGAGGATTACAGGCGTGAGCCACCACGCCTGGCCTATATTAAGTTTTATTCAATGAATTTTTCTGTGTAAGAAATACTTTACCAAACAGTCTCGTTTCTATAACTCCTATGCAGTTTAACACTCTTAATTAATGTGGCCTTGGGAGTGCTAATGAATACTCATTTAAGAAGCAAATATTTGATAATTTTTAGTTATAGAGTATGGTAATAATTAGGAAAATAAGGCAGATAGTCAGCTGAGGCTTACTTATTTTCATTAACAGCTAAGCTGATGAGATATAGATCCTTCTCTATGAATTACCAACCTCTTTCCATTTAAATGAAATTTGTTTGAAAAGATTTTTTTAAATAACTCCTCAAATTAGTTAAAAATCTACATTTTAATTTCAAAGTTTTCTTTTGTTCTTAAGTTTGTGTAAGGGGAGTTACTCCTTAAGATTCAATTATATTTCCAGATTGTATCCATATGGTGATAACATTCTAAGATTTATGTTTCAGGATAGATTCAATTTAACAGAAAATTGGAGCTCTACACATTTTTGGCAGATTGTAACTTTCGGTGACCTCTTCTTGTAGGACATTAGTCTGACCAGTTACCAATCATTGAGACAAAAAAATACTAGTTTGTTTTGGGAGATGTAACTAAGCAAAATTTCCTTTCTTTTTTTCTTTTTCTTTTTCGTTTTGGAGATACAGTCTTGTTCTGTGGCCTGGAATACAGTAGTGAAATCATTATAGCTCACTGCAACCTCAAACGACCGGGCTCAAGCAATTCTCCTGCCTCAGTCTTCCAAGTAGCTGGGACTACAGGCATGTGCCACTGTGCTGTCTAGTTTTTCTATTTTTTGTAGAGTCGGCGTCTTGGTTTTGCTCAGGCTGCTCAGGAACTCCTGGCCTCAAGGGATCCTCCTGCCTCTGCCTTCCAAGTGCCAGGATTATAGGCATGAGCCACTGTGCCAGGCCTAAGCAAAATTTCTAATTCAGACATTAGCAATTCAGAATTTGCAGTAGTATGAATGTGGCTTTTGCTCTTAGCTTTTTTGTTCTATGCTACTTTTCTCATCAAAAACAGTGTATCATTCAAGCTCCACCAAAGAAATCACTGTTCAGGAGAAAAAGATTCCAAAGTAAACAATAGCTTCCTCTCCTGACATTTATTTGTAAAATAAAATATGTCTGGAGTGTCTCAACTTTACAGCCTTTTGTTATTTCAATAGTATTAGATTTAAACAAAATATATTTAAATTGCTAATCAAGAAGATAATGTTTTTCCTAGTCAAAAGAGAAAATGCATTCTTACGGTTCACTGATATTATTGATACATGTTAAGTCTTTCAATATGAGAAACACTTTTGAGTGGATTATATATTTTTTATATTAGCATTGCAGTTTAAGAAAACTGATGCTGTATTAAATATCAAACCTAAGGGAAGCACAAGCCCAGGAAATTATTAGGGGCTGGTTTGGTGTTGATTTAACAGATTGATCATTGATATTTGAAACATTTTTTTATATCCATTGCTAAGTTAGTCTCTCAACAAATATGATTACATACTATGTGTATGGTACTATGCTGTTGCAGTGACAGTTGCAAAATAAGAACAAGATAGCTCTCTCCCTTCAAGATAATTTAAAAATAACATATACTAACCTTAAACATTTTAATTTTAGCATAAAACATGAGTGCCTATCATTTGACTTAGGGCCATTGCTTTTTGTTAAAGTGTGGTCCTTGTTTGGAGTTCCAGAGTGTCTATTTATGCTTTAACCATTCCCAGAATGAATAGTATTGAATAGTATGACTAAGTTTCTTTAAAATTGACAGAATGCGTAAAGGTGCTCATGAAGAAGTATGAGTGAGAGGGGTTCTACTAGCTCAGATGAGTTCAATGTGTGGTCCCCATGTTGGTGCTGATCCACAAAGTACTGGTTAATGACAGATAAGTACACATAGTGAGAATAAGTGTTTACAAATGTATATAGCAATTTGACATTGTTGTAAATCCAAGCATATGGTTAGGGAACTCTCATGTTGAAGAGAGTGTAGACTAGTTTGGATGCTGCTGAAATCTGATGTATGTGAGCTGCATACTAACCATGTATAGGACAACTGTGTTGGCCTACAAAAGATTAGATATTTAAAAAACGAAGGAGAGGTTCTTCACTACAGGTACCGGTAGTTTGAGAAGCACTGTTCTAGGTGGTTTGATAGTTTTTGATAGTTTTATTTTTTATTTGCTCACATATAATTCAGTATCAGGCGTTTTGTGTGACTTGCCTTTGATTTTTTCCAAAGCATTTAGTTTAGTGTCTTTAGACACAGTGATTCTCATTTTGCAGTCATATTTATTTATTCTCTGTAATTTTTAATTAAAATACATATATAATAAGCACAGTGGTCGTAAACTGGTCTGGCAGCAACTGACTCTTGATGACCATCCAGCTCAATTGCTGAGAGAAAAGGTATGCAGGCACAACACAGAAGCACCTCCTGGCCATAGGTGTTAGTATGTTTTACAGAGGGAATGGTTTCAGAAAGAACTGGTGTTCTAGTGAGCTAGTTAAATGGAGGATGACTAGAGCTCTCCTATTATACTTTAATACAATAATAATTTATAGACAAGTACTTGTTAGCGTCCTGGAATGCATAAATGTAGTAGAGGTTCAGAAAAGAAAGAAAACATCATGAGGAATGTAGTCCTCACAGAAGGCTTCCCAAAGGAGGTAGCACTTGGGTTGGGTAGGATTTAGGGTGCTCCTAAGGGATTCCCAGGCCAGGTGAGTGGCATAAACAAAGGCACTATGATGGATACGATATAGTGGAATATATTTTGTCTTTGTCATTTTTTACTCTAGAATGGGCTTTAGAGATGAAGCAGCTGGGTATTTTCATAAAGCAGTGAAACTAAACCCTGATTTCAATGATGCAAAGGAGAATTTTTATCGTGTTGCAAACTGGTTGGTGGAACGCTGGCACTTTATCATGCTCAATGACACCAAGAGGAATAAGATTTATAATGCAGCAATCCAAAAGGCGATTTGTTTGGGGTCCAAAAGCGTTTTGGACATTGGAGCAGGAACTGGAATACTAAGGTTTGTTGTAATTGTGTTTTAATTATAATTATATATACATGTATACTAATGTAAACTAAAGATTTTGCCAAATCTGAAAAATTTAACATTGGAATTTAAAACTATTTCTTTTAATCTTGTTAGGGTTATTCAAGCAACTATTATTGTATTTTTCAGTAACTTTTATTTTACCAAGAATTGGACGTGACTGTTGAGAAAAATTTGGGATTATTATTGAAATTTTGAACAAGGAATTTTAAGATTATTTTTTTGTACTGACATCTTGGTGGAACCTAGTTGTCCAAGTTGAAGCCTATTAGTATACTTCATGCCAGTAATGTCTTCTTACTAGAGTGGATGTCATGATAAATTTTATGATTTGTTTCTATGCAAGAATATTGGTTCATTTTTTAATACGGAATGAGTAATGGTTGTGTTAGTTAATAAAAGGAAAAACTGTATGTTTAAACATCATAATTCTATTAAAATAAAATAAATACAGTGGATTATTTTTTCTTAATGAAACAATTTTTTCTGTTGTAGCATGTTTGCTAAAAAAGCTGGAGCACATTCTGTATATGCCTGTGAGTTATCCAAGACCATGTATGAACTCGCCTGTGATGTAGTGGCAGCAAATGAGATGGAAGGAGGGATCAAACTCTTACATATGAAGTCACTTGACATAGAAATTCCAAAACACATTCCTGAGAGGTATTATAATACATAATCATTTTAGTGTTTATAATTCACTATTTTATTTTTTAAAAATCAAAATCCATTTCTAGTTTCTAGTCTAAACAAAAATGCTAAAACTCTTATTTTGTAAAGATATGGATATAGGATAGTTTAAGATAGATATTCATAACAATGTCAAATTCTTTATTAAAAATATTTAAATATCTTGAGAAAATTTGTGGCAAGGGATGTACTAAATAAACTTGACCTTTAGCAAGTTACTTTACCTATGTTAGTTTCGTTGTTCTAGTTTGTAAAAATGGATAATACATACTGTGTGGTCAATAGCTACATAAAAACAAGATGTGAACAAATTAGACTTAATGGACTTATCACCTTTTGTGTTAATATCCTTGTTTAAAATGAAAGCTTTGACAGTGTCAGCTGTCAATGTATTTTGGACTGAGCCCTATAAATTATTTGAATATAATCGTTTAAATCTCGGCTTTTTAGTTTGTCATCTTACCGTGGTTCATATCACAAGGGTGATGGAATTTCAGAGCTAGAAGAGATTTAAAAATCATCTGGTCCAACGCTGTCATTTTAGAGAAAGAGTTTTCTTTATACAGCATTGGCTTCACTACTTCTCTTGGGTTGATCTTCTCATCTTACTTAAATTCAGTTTATATTGAAAGAGAACTTTTTGTACTCTTACTGTTATTTGAACTACGACTTTAAGAAGTCTTCTTCCATATAGAATAATATTTATGTTTGCTAATGCAGATACTTTTTAGTAGTCTCCACATTTGTTCTCATGAAGGAGGTCTTATTAGATTGTTATGGCAAATATTATACCCTTTTTATAGGAAAAAAACACTTTTCTGAATTGCCTTGGTCCACTTAGGCTGCCATAACAAAATATCACAGACTGTGGCTTAAACAATGGACATTTATTTTCTCACAGTTCTGGAGGCTCGAAGTGCATGATCAAGGTATCAGCAAATTTGGTTTCCTGTGAGGGTTCTCTTTCTGGCTTGCAAATGGCTGCCTTCTTGTTGTGTCTTCACATAGCCTTTGCTTCTGTGTGTATAGAGAGAATGATCTCCAGTATCTTTCTCTTTTATAAGGACACCAGTCCTATTAAATTAGGGCCCCACCCTGATGATCTCATTGACCCTGTTTACCTTCTAAAAGTATCTATCTTCAAATATAGTCCCTTTGGGTATTGAGGCTTCAACATAGGTTTGGGGCATGGGGAGGCAGATACAATTTAGTCCATAGCATGAATCAGAGTTACCTTAATATAATCTGCATTTTTCTCTCAGGTAATATTATAGAAAGATCTTCTGGCTTTGAATCAGGAGATATGGATTCCAGTTCATACTCTATTCATTTTGACCTTAAGCAAATCCCTAGACTTCAGGATACTATACTAGATGATTTGAAACACCCTCTACATTCTAAATGTATGCAGTCATAAATATTGAATATTTTCTGTATATGTAATCTTGGGTTTAGGCATGGGGGTGGGGGATGGACATCAAAGTTGTTCTTGCCCTCAAGGCATCTACAGTCTATATAGGAAGATAAAGAATATGAAACTTTTCTTATCTTCTAACTACACAGATGAATGATACTGGCAATAAGTGCTAAGGGAGTTCAGAGAAGGGAGAAATTATTTTGGTGTATGTTTGAGTAAAATTTTCTAGAAAGAAAGAATGGACAGAAAACCAGAGCTCTGGGCTAGGATTTTGTGAAAAGTCCCAGCTAGTGGGTAAAGCAAGAGAAGTGACGAGAGGCACAGTCAAGGTTTACGAGGCAAACTTGAATGATGTAGTATCATAGAAGGACAGATTGGGTTTTGAGAGGGAGGGCTCTCACCTGCATTAAATTTTATTTATAGACCAAGAAAAATGACAACTGAGAAGTTGTCTGATAAGTAGGGAGTCCTCCTTGATGATAGAGAATATATTTATAGAGTATTAGATAATAGAAATCCGGTTGCTCAGCATTAAGAAAGGAGACTGATAAAGGTAATGGGCATGAACCACTCTTATGGATTTAGGCAATGAAAGAATAGCCTGAGGAGGCAACAGAGCAAGTGAAGGTTGTCTCCCTCTCCTCCCACCCTGCCAAATCAAGTGAAAGGAACCAGTGGAGGACAAGAGGGGCTTGAGGAACATTGGAGTCAAGTTCCTCAAGATTCAGGGGCAGATATTAAAAATGAAATGTATTAGAAAATTTTATATATGGACTGTTTCTATAATATACTCTTCTCTCTTCTTGACATCTTTATATAATAGCATGATATTTTACTTACATATATCTTTAAAAAATCATTCTATAGAGTGTCCCTAGTTGTAACAGAAACTGTCGATGCAGGTTTATTTGGAGAAGGAATTGTGGAGAGTTTGATTCATGCGTGGGAGCATTTACTTTTGCAGCCAAAGGTAAGCAGCGTAAAAATACTTAAATTTGATTTGCTAAGCAATATGAAATATATTTCCCATTGGCAATGTGTAGATGCTGTGTGGTTGGAAAGAAATCCATGCAAAAAACATTTAATAACATAGTACAGTGTATGTTTGTGTGCCCAAATAAGATATACAGGAAAAAGATACTCCAGGAAGGATTTCATAGGAATTGAGGTTACTTTGTGGAGGGACTGACTATGGAATTCTCTATAGTAGGGTTGAGAAAGGGAGGTACTTTCAGTCTCACAGCCCTCACTGCTTGGAATTTTGGCAAATTATTAAAAGGGAGTGTAGTGATTACTGGCTTAGTATGGTTTTATGGTGCCTGTTGAACCCAAGACTAAGTCTTACAATTGCCAAATTATATTTTGCATTGAAATTTTCTATTATATTTTTTTCTCTCATCTAGCCCTCAAGAAAAAAAAAGAAGTTCTCTATTGTAGCCCATCAATCATAGATTTAGTTTATATAGTATGTATTATAAATGAAAAGATTTTAACATGTAATAAAAATTCACTATTTACAGAAAATGATTTAGATTTAAAATAGCTAAAGGTTGAAAAGAAGAGTAATTTATTAAGGTAGGATATTGGTTTCTCAAAGTCATACACCAGAGTGTTTTGTTCTATGTAGACTTATAGCTCACTTCCCCCTTCCTTCTTCCTTCTTTCCTTCGTATTTGTATTGTAAAAAAATATATATACATGTACATACATAGCAATGAAAATACTTCTTAAAGAAAAAAAATCCTCAACCTTCTTAATCTTATTTTTAAGTTTTTAAAATTAATTTTCATAGCTTGTCATACACATATTTTTACATACATGCAATATATTTATATTATATAAACAATATGTTTTATATCATATAAAATAATATTATATATTTCTTAGACCAAAAGTGAACATGGTAATTGTGAACAGTATGGGAAAGTTATACCAGCAAGTGCCATTATATTTGGCATGGCAGTAGAATGTGCAGAGATAAGAAGACATCACAGGTAAGTGACTATTTAAATAGTAAATATTTAAAAATAGTAATTTTAAGGAGAATACTTCAAAGATTATTTAGTGAATATTTATTTGGGTGAAGATTTACAGTTTTGTGACCTTTAAAATCATAAAGTTTAGTCCTTTTTTTCTATTTTTAATTTTTTAAAAAGGAACTTCAGGCCGGGTGCAGTGGCTCACGCCTGTAATCCTAGCACTCTGGGAGGCTGAGGTGGGAGGATCGCTCAAAGTCAGGAGTTTGAGACCAGCCTGAGCAAGGGCAAGACTTCTTCTCTACTAAAAATAGAAAGAAATTAATTGGCCAACTAAAAATATATAGAAAAAATTAGCCGGGCATGGTGGCGCATGCCTGTAGTCCCAGGTACTCAGGAGGCTGAGGCAGTAGGATCCCTTGAGCCCAGGAGTTTGAGGTTGCTGTGAGCTAGGTTGATGCCACAGCACTCTAGCCCGGGCAACAGAATGAGACTGTGACTCAAAAAAAAGAAAAAAAAGGAACTTCAGAATTAAAGATAGCTTTCATTTTTTTTAAATAGAAAATTAATTTTGATACAACTTAGTATCCTTTAGTTGTGTGTTAGATTCATGTAGAAAAATATTAAGTTCTGACTGATTTTAGGTGAAGTTGGAATGAAAAATTTCAATGTGAAAATAAGTTTTAGTTTTAACTAATTTATTTGTTCCATATCCCTTTTCTGTAGGTTAGATAATACTGAATTTGATAACTATACTGTGATTAAGAGACTGTTCTCATTTGTAATAAAGATACACTGAAGTATTTTTTGAGGGATAAACAGGCATGAATGCAACCTACTCTCAAATGGTATAGAAAAAAGAATATATATAGAGATAGAATGCTAAAGCAAATATGACAAAATACTAAAATATTTGATGAATCTGGTTAAAGGTTGTGAGGGTTTTTTATACTGTCCTGGAAACTATGAATTTGAAATCATTTTCAAAATTAACAAATTAAGAGCAGAAGAAAATATATATAGTATCTATATATGTTTGAGCAAAATATATACACATATTATTAAACACATAAAAAGGTATGGAAAGATACATCATACTTAACAGTGAAGGAATGAGGGCAAGGAGTATTGTGAAGGTAGACTTACTTTTTACTATATTGTTTGAAGTTTTGACAATGTTTATATTCATGTGTTTTATAATTAAAAGGAACTTATTTGTCATATGTTTTTTGTTTCTATAACTTGTGACTTTCAGTTAAGAGTTATTAAAATCATTAGTTCTATTTGATGATTCATCTTTTGTGAGTATAATAAAATAATCTTTAGAAGTAGTTTGAACTTCTGAAACTTTATAAAGTGAAATAGACTAAAAAATAAATACCACTGAGGTAAGGTGAGATGAGGTTATTTTCCTTTTATTGACTTCAAACATTTTTATAGCAAGTGCATAAACCATAAATGTATAATTTGATGAATTTTTATGAAGTTGATACACCTGTGTAAGCAGTGCTCAGATTAAGGACCAGAGCATTACTACCACCTTAGAAAGTCCCCCAGAAGAAACCCCTTCCAGTTACCAGCACCCCACTCCCCCAAGAGTAGCCACTATCTTGAATTCTAACACCATAGTTAAGTGTTGCCCGTTTTGAATTTCATACAGATAGAATCACACAGTGTGGGTTTTTTTGGTGGCTAGCTTCTTTTGTTCAACACATCCATGTTGCATGTATTTTGTTCATTCTCATTACTGAATAATATTCCATTGTATGAATATACCACGATATATTTGTCTAATTTACTATTGATGGACATTTAGGTTATATCAGTTTTTTTTTTGCTATTGGAAATAGTGCAGCTATAAACATTCTTGAACATTTTTTTGGTTATAATATGCATGAATTCCTGGTGGCTGTATTCCCAGAGTGTAAATACCAAACACTGTGAGGTTCCTATATTGAGGGAATCTGGAATAGGGATATTCATCTTGAGTTAGTATTAATACTACAAAGTAGTCTTCCAAAGTGGTCTTACTATTACAGTTTTAGACTCTTACCAATATTGTATAAGATTGTATCCTCACCAACACTTGGTGTTGACTATTTCATTTTTCTTATTCTGTTGGATGTGTAATATGCCTTGTGGTTTTAACTTCATTTCCCTGGTGACTACTGAAGCTGAGCAACATGTCATATGCTTATTGGCCAGTTGGATATGCTCTTTTGTTAAGTGTCTGTCTTTTGCCCATTTTTGTTTGTCTTTTATAAATTTGCAGGAATTTTAAAATATATTTTGGATGTGAGCCCTTTGTTGAATTAAATGTATCTTCTCTCACTCACTGGCTTGCCTTTTTATTAATATTATAGGGAGTTTTTAATGAGCAGAAGCGCTTTTATAGTTAGTGGTTGTTTATGTGTGTGTGTAGTTGTGTTAAGCAGCAACCTTTGCCCATGAGGTTTTATTTCATTTTTATATGTATTTTTTCTGCATTCAATATTAGGTGTGTTACTTGATTCTAAAAAAAACCATCTTCCTCCTCTCCTCCTTTTATATCCTCCCTCACCAGAGTGGGTGTTAAGGATATTGTTGGTATCCATTTGCCAACAAATGTGAAATTTCAGAGTCCAGCTTATTCTTCTGTAGATACTGAAGAAACAATTGAACCATATACAACTGAAAAGATGAGTCGAGTTCCTGGAGGATATTTGGCTTTGACAGAGTGCTTTGAAATTATGACAGTAGATTTCAACAATGTTCAGGTGAAAAAAAAGCTCAATTACTATTTTCAAGCATAAAATTTCATGTATTGTTTAAAATAATACATACAACAGTCTTATATGAGTCTGCATGAGATTTCACTCACTGTATATAAAGAAAATGATTTAAGGGTAATTAGAATTTCCTCTTGAAATTAATCACTTTTAATATTTAAAAAAAACCCTAATATTTGTTGGGAATGTATAGTGTGCTAGGTGCTTTTACACATGTTCTTAGGGAGCTCTTATAACTTGCTGCAATAGAATTATAATTATCCTTGTGCTATACAGATGAGGAAATTGTTGCTCACATTAATTTCCTCCAAATTATTCAGTATGTGAATGCAGTGACAGAGATTCTAACTCAGGTCTTTCTGACTTTTCTCTATATCATGCTGCCATTTCAAATTAATGAAATGAACAATAATCCAAATCTCTAGGTTGTATGTGGTATTAGGGTGACCAGCCTTCACGATTTGCCTTGGACTGAAGGGTTCTGAGACATGGGTCAGTTTTAAAACCAAGAAAGCCCTAGGGAAAGCAGGACAAGTTGGTCACACTTGTATATATATATATGTGTGTGTGTTGGTAGGTGGTGGGAGAATGTGCTGTATAAAGAAAGTGCCCAAAGAAATTGGGAAATGTTATATAGAATCCTTCTCTGAAGGTCTTTAAGTAAGGTTAAATTTTGAAGTATATAAGTGTTATAAGTGAAACTTGTCTGGGAATAAGACTTTATGAGGCATTTTATCCTAAGATTTTTATAATTTAATAGCAGCTTTCCTCTATTAATTGTCACTATGTTGTTCTTGAGGTGGTCTGGAACTAATTTAACAATTAGACATTGCTTACTGAGACTGGGCTGTCTTTCTGAGCTTCAAGACCATTCCTTATCTGATATAACATTTCAATAGTTTAAAACATGGTTGTAGCTGCTCATTACCCCAAAGCTATCTTTTTATTACTGTAGGCCTTTTTTATTTTAATTGTTTTTGCCATACACAAGCCTTATGAAGGTTTCAATTTTGAAGGTAATGTCTGCCTGTTTAACACTTAGAAGCAATACAGAAGAATAGAAAAGACAAAGTCTTAGTATTTTTCTTCCCTTTAAAAATCTCATCCCTTGTTTCCCTAGGTCATTGGTTTGAAGTGCATCTTTTCAGACTTGCTTTTCTGTTCGACACACACACACACACACACTTTTTAAACAAAACAATCCCTGTTACTTTGCCGCTTGCCTTTTTCATTTTACAATATATCATGGACTTCTTTCCACATCAGTAATATGTTATCTGCCTCATTTTTAAAAATAATAGCTGCATGGTATTCCAATATAATAGGTTAGAGCTTTCCCATCCAGTGTACCTAGATGGTATAAGTGCGCCAAGGTACTGATTTCCCTAAGGGAGTTGGGCAGGACCAAGAACTTCAGAGATGGAAAATGGTATGATCTTGAGGCATGTATATATTAAGTGTATAAAATCCTCTCATTCCTTTCATATTTTTCTCAGGAATTAAAAAGTCTTGCAACTAAAAAACCTGATAAATTTAGCATCCCTGTTATTAAAGAGGGCATACTAGATGCTATCGTGGTTTGGTTTGTGCTCCAGCTTGATGATGAACACAGTTTATCCACAAGTCCTAGTGAAGAAACATGTTGGGAACAGGCTGTCTATCCTGTACAGGACCTTGCAGGTAGGTCTTGTTTAATTTTTTTTTTTTAAACTTCTAGCTTTAATCCTCTAAGCATTTGAGTCATTGGCAAAAAAAAAAAAAAATTACTTTGGATATGAAGTTTTCAGTTCAGTCAAGGGAGGTTGGTTAAATCTTTTAGAATTTTCTTTTTCAAAAGTAGTTTTAAATAACATATGTAGTTAAGAAGAGAGACTAAAATGTAACTCTGCTGCATAGTACTCAGAAATACCTATCATTAAATCATTTCTTCAGCTCTGATTTTTCTAGTTATCAGTAGATGAAAGAAATGCTGGCCCATCATTTTATGGAAAGTATTGGAAAGTATTGCTTTTAGTGTTGAAGCTGTTGCCCTTTAGAGAACCTGATGGCATCTGTGGAACCCCAGGTCATAAAAATGCACACACTCACATTAGTACAAAATTTTTCAGTTTTAGGGAGCTCATGAATCCATGAACTTCCCTAGGGAAGCTCTGTATTAAAGATTTTTTGTATAGGATTTTTTTTTTTTTTTACAGCAGTTTGAATAGATTTCAGTAAGTTCAAAGCAGTTGAATTAAATAGAAAGATTCTATGCTTTTTAAACTGAAAGGTAATATATTTCTGTTACTGTTTAGTCTCTTAAAAATCTTAATTTGGCAAGGTCATAAAGTCATGGAATCAGTATGGGGTTGTGGCTAGTAAGGTATTTTTGGAGTCAGTCAGGTATATTTGGATTCAGATCTTGGCTCTGTTACTGACTCCCTCCTGGCCATCCTTGCTGGCTATTTCTCAGAGCTTTTGTTGTGTCATATATAAAAACAGGATGATACTGTCTACCTTGCAGAGTACTGTTATAGGGATTACTAGAGGTAATGGGTATAAAATGCCTGCCACAGTGACTGGTACTTAGTTAAATGGCATTTTTAAATTTGTGTTTATTCTAGTTCTCTTATACCTGTAGTAACTTAGACAGATGGTCTTTTGTTTTTTAATCCTTCTTTGGGAAAGGACATTTTACGTGTTTAAACGTAAGAATAACAACTTGTATTTTCAACTGGTTCTCGCCCTTTCTTATACTTTCAAATTTCTAAACATGCAAGAATGTCTGAGTACTTACAGTTAAGAAATATTATTGGTATGAGTCTGTTGAATGCTGCCTTGTTCTTTTGGAAATTTCTTTTAGAGAAAAGAATGTCCCTTTAAGCTAAAATGAGGTTTGGTATTTATTGATCCTTGAATTTCATCTTTGTTAATGTTAGCTTCATTACCAAAGATGATAGAGTCCCCTGTAGCCCTCCACTCACCCCCAAATTTGGGGACATGGTGATACCTAGTGAATGAAGTAAAAACACTATCATATTGATAGACTTAGGGTTCAATAATGGAGCTCTTGAATGTCTCCATTATATGCTATAAGTTAATTGAATGTTTAAACTTTAGTTTTTCCCTAAGTAAAGCTGACTGGATTTTCCTAGTTTTTGTATATTGAATGAATAGATGTGATCTTTCCTATAGCGATTTAGAGAATGGGGGCTTAGATGGGAAGATGGAGATGTTTGTGTGATCCTCAGGCTTACAAGTACTCCATGTTAATCAGTTATAATTTTTTCCTTTCTTGCTGTCTAATGAAGACTACTGGATAAAGCCTGGAGACCATGTGATGATGGAAGTGTCTTGTCAAGACTATTACTTAAGAATCCAGAATATTAGTGTCTTGGGTTTGGAATATGAAATGGATGTTGCAAAAAGTTTTACCAAGAACAAAGACTTGCTATCATTAGGAAATGAGGCTGAACTCTGTAGTGCCCTGGCTAACCTTCAGACCAGTAAACCAGATGCTATAGAGCAGACCTGCATATTGGAGTCTATGGAAATTGCTTTGCTTAATAACATCCCATATCATGAAGGCTTTAAAATGGCGATGAGGAAAGTTTTGTCTTCATTGACCCCAGAGAAACTGTGTCAGGACATGGATACGCACTGTCAGAATAATGAGATGGACTCTGGTACAGGACAGAATAATACTGCACAGAGCACCCCTGAACCTTTCTATGTGTTAGATGTGTCTGAAGGCTTCTCTATTCTGCCTATCATTGCTGGCACACTTGGGCAGGTTAAACCGTATAGTTCAGTAGAAAAAGACCAGCATCGTGTTGCTCTGGACCTCATATCTGAAGCCAATCACTTTCCTAAAGAAACACTTGAGTTTTGGCTGAGACATGTGGAGGATGAATCTGCTGTATTGCAAAGGCCAAAATCCGACAAATTATGGAGCATAATTATATTGGATGTCATCGAGCCATCTGGGCTCATTCAGCAGGAAATAATGGAAAAAGCTGCAATATCCAGGTAAAAAACAAAATAATAACTTTTGGGTTTTTTTGAGCTCAAATTTCATGTAGATACCTTTAGTTCTTTAGTTGCATAACCATAAAAACACGAGTGAAGATCATTGTATATTCCTCAAGTGTTACTTTTCAGGACCTGTGACTTCATTACTTTCTCTTGGTATGCATGCTATTATTGATTCTTTTCCTCCTAAGGAATCTCTGTACTTAGTTGTGAAGAAGAGAACCTGCTTTGGGATTGGACTGCTTATATATAATATAGGGAATTAGGTGGAGATCTATAAAAACAGATAAAACATTCATGGTAAAAAAGGAAAAGTCAAATTTCATCTTTATATGTAAGAAACATATAAGAAACACCTCTAAGAAACATAACGGCACACATTTGATGGCATATTGGGAGAGCAAACTGCTTCTTAGGAATAAATCCTAGTCCTCTTGGGTCTTAAAAATCTTTATTTTATAATACAGTTCTCTCCCTAAAGGTATTTCTTTTTCAGTGTAGGTTGCTTGAGGTAAACTTGGCCTTAATATTGAATATTGGAAAGCAAATTCAGCTAAGCTACAAAGTCCTTTAGTTGCTGCTCAAATTTGAAAAGAAGGTAGTATGTAACATTTGGAGATCCAAATTTAGGAAAGATGTGTTACAGAATTTACATTTTATTTTATTTTTTATATTTTTATTTTTTTGAGACAGAGTCTTACTCTGTTGCCCGGGCTAGAGTGCTATGGCGTCAGCCTAGCTCACAGCAACCTCCAACTCCTGGGCTCAAGCAATCCTTCTGCCTCAGCCTCCCATTTAGCTGGGACTACAGGCATGTGCCACCATGCCTGGCTAATTTTTTTTCTATGTATATTTTAGTTGGCCAATTAATTTCTTTCTATTTTTAGTAGAGACGGGGTCTCCCTCTTGCTCAGGCTGGTTTCAAACTCCTGACCTTGAGTGATCCTCCCGCCTCTGCCTCCCAGAGTGCTAGGATTACAGGCATGAGCCACCGCACCTGGCCCAGAATTTACATTTTATTATTTAGGAACAGAGGTAGTATAGGAATAGTGGTAGGAATGTAGACCAAAGATTGAGATAGCAGAAGGTAAATTATCCACTAAAGATAAATATTTGACAAAACCAGGAAAAAGTATTTTGCTTATATAGCTAATTGTATTTAGGTTTCATATGTGTTTTCTTTTGATACTAAATTTATGTCTTTTTTATGGATCAACCAATAAAAGTGACCGTGTTTTACTTTAAAACAATCTTGTAAATATAAATTGTGTAGATATGGAGGTTTGACAAATATACATATTTATATGTTTATATATACATACATATGTGTGTATATATAAATGTTTACATAGATATACTTGATACAGGAGTTGAAAGAGTTTATATTTAGTCTTAGATTTGTCACTGTATTCTTGAGTAGTGAAATTTTCTAAATCACTTGATATTTCTCATCCTCGGTTTTCCTCTTCTGTAAAATGAGAATACTGGATTAAATGCCTTTGAAGGCATTTCAGCTCTATGAATTCCTAACACAGATAAGGTTTAACTTATTTGGTATAGTCAGCTAGGAAAGTCATACACTTACATAATGATTTATTTTAGTTTTAGTTTTGATTTAATTTTAGACTTACAGAAAATTGCAAGGATTAAAAGTACTTTTACACAGATTCAGTGATTGTTTACATTTTCTCCTATTTGCTTTATCATTCTCGCTCATTCCCTCTCTCTTTTTCTCTACTCAATATGTATTTTATTATTTTCTTTTTTAAGAATTGGTTAGAGGCATCAAATCCTTTTACTACTAAATACTTCATTGTCTGTTTTCTAAGAACAAAAACATTCTCTTAAATAACTATAGTACAATGATGAAAATCAGGATATTAACATTGTTACAATACTATTTAGTCCACAACTCATATTTAGCTTTTCTCGGTTGATCCAGTGCTGTCCTTTCTAAAGCTGTTTTTTTTCCCAGTCTAGATTCAAATGCAGGATCATGAATTGCATTCATGTGTCAGGTCTCTTTAGTTAATTGATATGGGGCACTTCCTCAGCTTTTGGTTGTCTTTTATGACATTGATATTTTTGAAGACCAGACCAGATATTTTGTAGAATGCCCTTTCATTTGAATTTGTCTGAAGTTTGTTCATGATTAGATTTGTGTTACTCATTTTTGGCAGGAATACCATAGAAGTAATGTGTTCTTATTGCATTGTATCAGAAGGCACGTAACATTTATTTGGTTTCTTAACTGATGACATTAACCTCATTAACTTGGTTATGGATGTGTCTGCCAGGTTTCTCTACTGAAAATTTTTAATTTTTTCCTTTGTGATTAATAATTCATTAATGTATATTAATATTTTGAGACCATGTAAATATCCCATTTTTAACCTCCATTGATGATTTTAACTTCACCATTTTTTATATGTATTAGTTGGCATTCTGTAAGGAAGAACTTTTTGTCCCATATATTTATTTATATTGGTATGAATTCATGGGTTCTTACATTAATATAATCCATTACTATCAATATTTGATGCTCAAATTGTCCCAGATTTGGCCAGCAAGAGTACCTTTAAATTGGCTCCTGAATCTTTTTGGTGTGTTCCTATTGTTCTTTGAGCATGTTCTTACTTTTGATGCAACCAGAGGTTTTATATTCATCTTATATTTTTCTCTGCCCTAGCCTTAGAATCAGTCTTTCTCTAAGGAATCCTGGTTCCTTTTAGTGGAGAACTGTATTTTAAAACCAAGATCTTGATGATAGGTATGCTCATTGCTACTGGTGAACAATTGCTTTCAGGCCCTCTTAAGTGGACAGAGCTAGGAAGTGTATATGTGTGTGCTCATACATGCATGGATTCAAACATACATGCACAATCACACATATAATACACATATAGGTATTTTTATTTCGATATCTATCTAAAACCATTCAGTTCCAATCCACCACTACATGGTATGTTGTAGTCTTCCTGTTTTTCATACTTGTAATTTTTTCTCCAACAGTAAAAGCCTGGTTCCCTCTAACATCAATCTACTCATTTGCTTATGCCTAGAATGCACATAAAATTGTTTCAGGATTGCTAACCCACACTATTGTGGAAAGCAGACCTACCAACTAGAGTTCAATATTAGTTTATAGTTTTTTTCTTTTTTAGAGATGAGGGTCTCACTATTTTGCCCAGCCCTGTCTTGAATTCCTGGGCTCTTGAACTCCCGATCCTCCTGCCTCAGCCTCCTGAGTAGCTGGAGCTACAGGCATGTGTCACTGCACCTGGTTTATAATTTATTTTATATACAAATTACATACTGTTAAATGATGAAATTTTAAGTGTACAATTATATAAGTTTTGATAATTGAGTTTTTTTTTAAGGTCTGTTTTTGAAATTGCCTTTATACCGACACATTGATTAGAACAAACAGCAGTGGCAGAAGGTGGTTTGATTTTTTTTTTTGGTAAATAACCAAACATTTTCTGGAGGCCTTATGCCGTTATTCAAATTTGGTAATCTCAGTTTTCTTTAAAAATCAGGTAAACTAGGAAGTAAAGAAATTGATTTTTCCGTTTGAAACATAAATTAGTACCAAAGAGATTTTTCAAACATGTTTGAATAATGGACTATTTTGGGAATCTTTGTTTTTGTTTTTCTAGTTGCAGTGTGACTACTGAGAATGATGACATGAATTTGTAAAATTTAGTATAATTACTTTATAGTCACATTTTATTTTATTAAAACATTTTAAAATTGTGATAAAATACACATAACAAAATTTACTATCTTAACCATTTTCAAGTTCAGTAGTGTTAAGTATATTTACATTGTTACTCAAACCACCTCCAGAACTTTTTCATCTTAAAACACTCTGTACCCAATAACTAATTTCCCTTATCACCTTCCCCCTGTCCTCTGGCAACTACCAGTCTCCTCTCTATTTCCATGAGTTTTACTACTCTTGATACAGCAAATAAGTGAAATCATGAAGTATTTGTCTTTTTCTGACTGGCTTGTTTCACTTCACAATGCCCTTAAGGTTCATCCATGTTGAAGCATGTATCAGAATTTCCTTTCTAATAATTAGTGATGTTGAGCATCTTTTCATATGCTTGTTCGCTGTTTGGCTATATTTATTTTTTTTTATAAATGTCTATTCAAGTTTTTTGCTCATTTTTTAATTGGGTTATTTTATTTTGTTTTTGAGTTACAGTTCTTTCTGTATTCTGGATATTAACCTTTTATTAGATATATGATTTACATATTTTTTCCCTTTTCCTAGGTTGCTTTTTCACTCTTTTGATTGTTTTTATATGTAGAAGTTTTAATGTTTGATTTAGTCCCATTTGCCTGTTTTTGCTTTTGTTCCTGGTGTTTTTGGTGTCATCCAATAAATCATTGCTGAATCCAATGTCCTCAAGCTTTTCCCCTATATTTTCTTTTAGGAGTTTTATAGTTTTATGTCTTACTTTTAGGTGTTTAATCCATTTTGAGATAATTTTTGTATATGGTGTAAGGTCCATTTTCAGTCTTACGTGTGGATATCCAGTTTTTCCAACATTAATGTGGGTTTATTTATGGGCTCTCTTTTCTGTCCCATTGGTATATGTGTTTGTCTGTATACTAGTACCACACCACAGTCTTGATTACTGTTGCTTTGTAGTGTGTCTGAAATTAGGAAGTGTGAAGCCTACAACTTTGTTATTTTTCAAGATTATTTTGGCAGTTCGGGGTCTCTCGAGATTCAATATGAATTCTAGGGTAAATTTTTCAGTCTCTGCAAAAAACTCTTTTGGGGTTTTTGATAGGAATTGCAAGTGTTTCAATCCATGAACATGGGACGTCTTTCCATTTATTTGTATCTTTTAAAATTTCTTTTACCATTGTTTTGTGTCTTTTGCCTTCTTGGTTATGTTTATTCCTCTGTTCACCCCCTTTTCCTGTATCTTGCTGTTAAGGATAAAAAACACCTTTTTCCCTCTATTCACATACCACTCTATACAGTGCTTCCAACCAGATGTGTAGGGATTTCTCCCCACACACCAAGCAATTCTTTAGCAGACACCAACTGGATATCCTCTAATTCACTTAAGCTCTAACACTATCAGCCTGGAGATGGCATCAGATCCCACAGGTTGAGGGCTCAGTTCCCCAAGACTGCCCCTCACTTCAGATGCCAGTCGCAATTAGTAGGTTGTCAACCTATACTTCTGACTGGGAAGCTATAAATCCAGGATTCCCAAGACCCCTTCTTTGAGTTCCATTAATTTGCTAGAGTGGCTCACAGAACTAAGGGAAACACTTTACTTATGTTTGTCCATTTATTATAAAGGATATACAAAAGATATGGATGAGGAGATATGTAGGGCAGGCATGTGGGAAGTGGCAGGGAGCTTCTGTGCCCTCTCTGGGCACACCACCCTCTGTGAACCTCTGTGTGTTCAGCTACCTGGAAGCTCTCAGAACCCTGGCCTTTTGGATTTTTATGGAGGTTTTGTTATGTAGGCATGACTGATTACATCATTGGCTATGAGTGATCAACTCAAACCTTCTGCCCATCTCCCCTCCCTGGAGGTTAGTGGGCTGGAAGAAAGTCCCACCTCTAATCATGTCATGCATGGTCTTTCAGCCCCCAATCTGAGGCTAGGTAGGGGCATACAAAAGATACTTTTATCACTCCGGTAATTCCAAGGGTTTAAGAGCTCTAGGCCAGGAAACAGGATGAAGATCGATCTATCTATATCATAATATATCACACTTACCCTGTGTATGTTTTCTATTTGGCTATTCTTGAGTTATATCCTTTGTAATAAACCAGTAAAGTTTTTCTGAGTCCTGTGAGCCATGCTAGTTTATTACTGAACCTCAAGGAGGGGGTCATGGGAACCCTTTGATTTATAGATGGCTGGCCAGAAGTACTGGAAGCCCAGGACTTAACAGTTGGCATCTGAAGTGGAGACAGTAATGTGGGACTAAGCCCTTAACTTGTGGGGTCTGATGCTAATTCCCAATGGATAATGTCAGAATTGATTTGAATTGTAGGACACCCAGCTGGTGTCCAAGAATTGGTTGGTGTGGGAATCCCCCCTTCTTTGTGTCAGAAGTGTTATAAATAGAAACAAATCCTAAGACTACCTAAATGACTTGCATGGTATTGTCCTCCCTCTCTCTCCCATAGAATTCATGGTTAGAAGGTTGGCTTTTATTAACCTGTGTGCTTTTTCAGCTTGCTAATTTCATAGAATGATATCCTCTTGTGGCTATTTGTGGAGTGGAGGGTTGTTTGTTAAGCAGCCTAAAGATCTGTAGTTAGTTTCTCCTTTCTTTGAGACAGAGTTTCACTTTGTTGCCCAGGCTAGAGTGAGTGCTGTGGCATCAGCCTA
>VBSM01000483.1:9137013-9204712 GCA_008086735.1 Cheirogaleus medius
CCTTGGCCTCCCAGAGTGCTAAGATTACAGGCGTGAGCCACCACGCCCGGCCAGTTTCTCCTTTCTGAGACTTTCAGGATCTTAAAAAAATTAGATCTGGTTTTCATTTAAATGGATCACAAGTAGCAAATAACCTTATTTATTCAGATAATTTTAGTACATTGAGTTTTCAGGATTAAGTTTGATCTAATATGAGGAAAACTGGTAGATTTCTCTAGTAATTTATGAAAACAAAATTTTAGCTGGCTTGTTAAGGGCATTAAGTTGGAATTTTGTTAAGAGCTGTGTAATTTTGTTAAGAGGTATGAAATTTCATTAATTGTGGAGATTCAGTTTCTACCAGACTTTACCTAAAATGCTAAAAAGTTGATAGGAAAGGAATAGCAAAAATGAGTAACGCATTGGGGTCAGGGTGGAGTCTGTTTTGAGGCTAATCCATGTATATAGGATTTATTACAACTCAAAGGATCATGTGGTTATATTTAGTGAGTGAAGAGAGATTATCCTGGTTCAGGATCATGACTTATATTTATCAATCTGATGCCATTACACTTAGCTAACTTTTCTTGCTGAATCTATATGCTCATCACATCCCCTCTGGTTATGATTTGGCTTCCTTTAGTTGTCTTTAGGGAGAGAGTGAGCTGTTACAAGAGTAACCTGTTTACTTATTAACTTTTTCCCTTAACTTTGAAAAATTTCAAAATTTCAAACTTAAGAAAAATTGCAATAATAACAGTGAATACTAGATTATTATGTTGTTTACTGAGCCATTTGATAGTTGGTTGTTGGCATCATAAACTTCATCCTTACTTTAGTGTTTAGTATGTGTCTTATAGCAACAAAGGGTTTCCCCTACATATCACAATAAAGTTGTCACACTCAGGAAATTTAACATTGGTAAAATACTATTATTAGTATAGTCCATATTAAAATTTCTCCTGTTGTCCCAGTTAATATTCTTTATTGCATTTTACCCCCAGTCTAGTTCTAATCAAGGGTTCTGCATTGCATTTAGTTGTGGTGTCTTGACATTATAATTTGTCATTCTGGCTTTAGGTATCTTTAAATGGTTAAGAAATTGAGATAATCAGTTTAGTAAAAGCCTGAAGGATTAATTATAAGCTGTTATAAGAGCAGAAGTGTCAAAGTGGTTTTGAGGAATGGGGTGTTTTATAGTTTGTCTAGGTTTTAATAATCTAGGGAAACTACATAGCATAGAATTTTAGAAATTTATATGAATTACCATTTTAGATATGCACAAATGTGTTGGTGAAATGTTAAGTTCTGTATTTTATAAATAGATGCTTACTCTACATATTTAGGAGTAAAAACTTATTGTGGAGATCCATATGATTATACAAACTCCACCTGTATAGTATCCTGTTATGGAAGTTCAAGTAGAAACAAGTTTGGAATATTGAGTAAAAATGAGGGATTTGACATTTGATTATAAATGTGGCAAATGAAAATAATTACTTGGTTTAAAGTACCTTCAATATCCTTCACTTCTGCTTTATTTGATGTCAATTGGTAACCCACCCACCCCTTTCACACCTCCCACATACCTCAGGTATGAGGAAACAAGACTACATAGGTAGGTAGGTGTGAGAGCTGCCTGCCTTGGCTTAAGAGCCCTTAGCTTCATATAATAGCAACTAATATTCTCATGGGCAGAGTTTCCAAGTCTCAGCAACAGAACACCTGGTTACAAGTTACCCCACACTGAGGGAAGCCCACAGATGGTATGGCTTCCCATCAGGCATTTATTGTTTGTTCACAGTTCTCTCAGTCCAAATGCAGTCTACCTATTAAGAGGCATTTTTTACCATAAGCAGTGTTGCTGATAAACACAGCTGACATGTCATCTTTATCAGATTTCCATGGAAATAGACCTTACCCAAGGTCAGTTGTAGGAGGACAAAGGGTTTTGTTAACCCTTGACTCACTCTCTTTTCTAGAGTATTTGGACTGTCTTTTTTTTGCATTTGGAGTGTTTAACCTTTTATTTGAAAATAATTTTAAGCTTGTGGAGGATTTAAAGAATAGTACAAAGAATTTACCATATACTTTACACCCAGATTCACAAATTATTAATATTTTGCCACATTTGCTATATATTATTCTTTCCCTGTACCATTTAGAATAAGTTACAGATATCATATCCCTTTACCCCTAATACTTTGGTGTGTATTTTCTTAGAATAGGACATTTCATTTATGTAATCACTGTACAGTTATCAAAATCAAGAAATTTACATGGATATAATACTGTTATCTACAAATCTTACCAGATTTCACCAGTTGTCACAATAATATTCTTTTTAGCTTTTTTGTTCCTGGTCCAGAATCCAATCTAGGATCCTATATTACATTTAGTTTTCATGTCTCTTTCAACTCCTTTATTCTGACAGTCTGTCATGATATTACCAGTTTTGAAGAGTGTGGGCCATTTTTGTAGATTGTTCCTTATGGTCTTATGATTAGATTCAGATTATCCATTTTAGAGAATAAATACCACAGAAGTTTTATCACATTTAGAGACACATGACATTGCCTTATCCCATTATTTTTTATGCTAATTTAGATTACATGGTTTAAGTTGTATCCACCAGATTTCTCCAAATAAGTTACTATTTTCCCCTTTGTGATGAATAAGCATTTGTGGTGGTGATGCTTTGAGACTGTGTATATGTCCTTTTCCTAGTCATACTTTCACCTCCTACGTTTAGGATCCATCCTCTTCTCTGAATCTAAAGAGTTAATGTCCATCTAGCCGACTGGTTATTTTTCTCTTACATTGATCATCAATCACTTTGTTTGACATGCTGGGAAATTATTTCCAGTGGTTTACCATTCTGAACTACCAGCCAGTAACAACAGAAAGTCCATTAGACTGTTTGTAATCTGTAACTCTTAATTATTTCAGCATGATTTTTAGGTATTGATATTTATAAAATGTAGGGAACCAAAAAGCTTTTTAAAATATTATATCTTATTTAGGTGTTTACTACAGTCTGGAGGCAAGATCTTTCCTCAGTATGTGCTAATGTTTGGGATGCTTGTGGAATCACAGACACTGGTAGAAGAGAGTGCTGTTCAAGGAACAGAACGTACTCTTGGATTAAATATAGCACCTTTTATTAACCAGTTTCAGGTAAGCATCCAAGGAACAGAACGTACTCTTGGATTAAACATAGCACCTTTTATTAACCAGTTTCAGGGTAAGCATCTAAGATGGAAAGATGTTCAACCAGGATGCTATTATCTATAGTCTTTTATCTCTGTTTGGTTTTATTTAGTCACTGTTTAGCTGTATTAGAATGGTAATCAGTTTCCTAGAGCAAAGGAACTTAGGTAAAAATCAACCTAGGGGTTAGAATAACCAAAGAATGTTGTCATGACTACTGACAAAAGTTTATAGATACTCCTCTGAATCACTCTTATAAATGAAAAGTAGGATCCTAGGTTTTAGTCTTCTGAAAAAGCATGCTCCTTATCTAAAAAAGAAGCATGGAGAAGATCTGTGTTCTAAACTTAAACCCTTACATTGAAACCTCAGGCTGGCACCCGACAGGCGTGTACAGCTGATGTCCAGAGGCTAGGCAATCACTGCATGGAGCAGGAATGTAGGAGCCTAGAAAAATGGAGCTCAAAGCAAAGGGGTTAGTCACTGTTTAGGAAACAAGCAGTCCAGATTTAGAAATGAGGGTGAAATTGGCACAAGCACTAGCAGCAGAATACAAATTTGTGAGTTAAAATAGTGGGAGTGGATGGAATGTCTAAGGAAGAGGTTTGGGGTCAGAGACAAGTGAGAAGTGGGTGAGGTCTGCCACGTGAACCAAAGCAGAATTTTGGAAAGTGAGGTGTTGAGTACAGAATTAAAGAAATGATATCTGAAACTTTTATGCAAAGGCTATTGATAGTAAGCTCTTAAATATGCATATTTACGTCTTCCATGAACAAATAAATTACTTGAACTTTTTTCAGGGCCAGTTAATTAAGGTTTTAGAGTTCGTTCAACACATTGCCACACTTGAAAAAAATTTTTTCCTTGAGGCCATGGTGTTTTATTATGAAAATAGAATAAAAACTTCAAAAACAAAACAGTCCTTTCTAATTTAATGAAAAATTTGTTATTTTTTATTGTTTTCTGTGTGTGAGTTACATGCAACTTGAAAAATAATTCTTTGTATGGTCCCCAAACACCATGATCTCCTATCTCTACCTTAGGCACTCCTGATTCTGATATCAACAATTATTTGATTTTACCAGAATCTATTAATACAATACATTGGTCCTGACATCTTTTCACTGTACTTTCATCTCATATCCTCTCTTCCTTTCTTAACATATTATTGTTTATATGTTGAGTTGCAACATATTTTGTTCATTGCTGAAGGCACAGATAGTTCTGAAGTATCATTTAGCTTAAGGAGTCTGGCAGTTGCAATGGTGGGACAACAAAACATTCAATGTTAGTAAAGCTAAGCAGAGTTTCAAGGCAATGCCGTTTTATCTGAACATAGCTAAGGAAGATTTGTTAGTGACAGTAACATTGAGGTTAAGTAATATTAATATATTAATAGTTCTCACAGCTTCCAAGGTGAAGAGCTGTGTGAGTTACATAATGCTTCATGAGGCCCTGGGCTCAAAACTATCTGAGTTAAATACAACTCACATGGTAGTTAATCTCAGTTTTTTGGAGGGTTTAGTAAGAGAATACACTTATCAGAAGAAAGAGAAGTTTAAACTGTTTAGAACTCTAGAGGACTCACAAAGGTATGAGCTCTAGAATGGTTATCTGAAAGGAATTAGCAAAGAGGACAGAAGTGGCCAACAGGAGGTTAGATTAAGAAACAAAAGTGGGGACAGAGCGTGAGGTATGGGTCCAGCTGTGTGGGGGATTAGGGTGCAAGTGGTGAGAGGTGTGGTGACGGGGGAATCTAGGGCTGCTTCTGGTGGCTGATAAAGAAACAGGAATAAAGGGCATAATGAGGAGTCTTAGAAATGGTGTGGGCTTGCTGTGAGATTTTATGGGGAAGAAAGGTTGGATGCTTTCAAGGATGCCCTGGGAGAGGTGGATGTATCTGTGTCCTCTGTGACACTATGAAGGTTGGACTCTAATATTTTATAAAAAGGAAAGTGGTTTTTAAACCAGTTTCCTTTCTACTTCAAATGAGGAAGAGGCTAAAAATTATTAGTAGCATGGTTCCATTGCTACTAAAATTGATAAAACACTTAATAGCAGTAGTTCTCAACTTTGTATATTAGAAACATGGGGGACTTTTAAGAACTACGATACCTGGATCTTTAACTCTAGATTGGTCTGGGGTGTGGCCTGAACAGTGGGCTTTTTAAAAGATCTCCAGGTGATTTTAATTTGAAGCCAAAGTTGAGAACCACTGCCTTCTAGAAACAAACTTATTTTCTGAATAAAATCCCCTACTGTTTGGTTGAATTTGGCATGTTTTCTCAAACAATTCAATAATTAGTGTTGTGATATTTACTTACTAGTTCATAAGCAGATCCTTGGCTTAAAATTTTTAGAGCTGTTTGGTTTAAGTAAAAATTTAATCTGCTTTCATCCAAGTAAAAGATCTATCAGTAATTGAAACCATAGCAAATCATCTAACCTGCCTAAACCTTAGGTTTTTTTTTTCATTCCTTCTATACTGGGATAGTGAAGTTCTAATGAAAGCCTTAGGTTGATACGGTAATGAATATAAAGGAGGTAAGAGATATAAAAAAGAATACTGAGCCAAGTTCCAAGCAAGCCTTGAGCACAAAATGAATGTGTAAAAAGTGAAAAACTTGAGCCCTGACCACAAAAAGATTAAGTGAAAGTGAAAAATTTATACTTTCTCTAGGTACCTATACATGTCTTTTTGGACTTATCCTCATTGCCCTGTATACCTTTAAGCAAGCCAGTGGAACTCTTAAGACTAGATTTAATGACTCCGTATTTGAACACCTCTAACAGAGAAGTAAAGGTAAGGACAACATGCAAAATTACTACTTTTGTTCAGAATAATTATCTTAAATTAGGCATTACTTAGAATACATAATTTTAGCCACATTCTTTGAAGACTGAAATCTTATTTCTTTTCTGAATATGTAAAAATAGATTTGAGAAAATATTAGTGAATAAAATAGGTTAATATTAATATGAATTGGGTGATTACATATGTATTTTTAAATAAATTGTATTTAAAATCGACTGAAAAGACTTATCTGAGTCTACTCAGATACTCTATTTACTGTGATGAAATGTTCATAATTTCTTAATTTTCATAGGTACACATTTGTAAATCTGGACAAGTGACTGCTATTCCATTTTGGTATCATATGTACCTTGATGAAGAGATTAGGTTGGATACTTCAAGTGAAGCTTCCCACTGGAAACAAGCTGCAGTTGTTTTAGATAATCCCATCCAGGTTGAAATGGGAGAGGAACTTGTACTCAGCGTTGAGCACCATAAAAGCAATGTCAGTATCACAGTAAAGCAATGAAGAACAGTTTTTCAATGAAAATTGTTTAATTAGAGCATCAAATACAAAATTCTTGTCTTAATTAGTGGGGGTGTATAAAAATTTAATTCCTTGTAATGGTCAGATATTTCAAAAAATTGACATTAATAAAGCATATTTAAACAATCCTAAATTAAAGAGTGGCATTATTGTAAAAATACTGCTACAGACTTGCTTTCTTGAAAAGGATACAGCATTTCCAAATTAGGAAACTTTTCTTTTTGCTGGATTTTACTTAATAGGGATGTTGTAACAAAGCAAATTCAAGAAAGAGTTAATCTTAAACCAACTGTTTTTCAAAGTTTTGATTTGGACGCACAATAAAATATACAATAATTGGTCCACTTTTTTATAGACTTTTGAAATAGGGAGATTATTGAGGAAGATCATTATCATGCTTTGTATATGCTGTGTGCTCTTTGTAAGTTAGAAGAAAAGATGTACCTTTGCTCCAGATCACCTAGTCTTGTTACCTCTATTATCATTATACTACTGAGCTTTGCTTTTTAATTTTTTAAAATAAATTTTATTGCTTATATTTAAGGTATACAACATGAAGTAAATTATTAACATATCCATTATCTCACAGTTACCCATTTTTTTGTGTGGCAAGAACAACTAAAATCTGCTCATTTAGTATGAATCCCAAATACACTACACTTTTATTACCTATATTCCTTAAGTGTACATTAGATTTCTACACTTGTTCATGCTACTATATCCGCTACCTTGTATCTTCTGACCTACATCTCCCCGTTTTCTCCCTACCCACCACTCTTTTGCTATCTATCTCTGTACATTTGCTTTTTTCTTTGAGATTCCGCATGAAAGTGAGATTATGCAGTACTTTTTTTCATCTCTGGTTTACTTCACTTAGCATAATGTTTTCGAGGCTCATCCATGTCATAGGAAATGGCAAGATATTGTTCCTTTTTAGGGCTGAATAATATTCCATTGTGCACATGTACATTTTTTAATCCATTCACTTACTGAGGGACACTTCAGTTATTTCCATATCTTGGCTATTGTGAATAATGCTGCAATGAACATGGAAGTGCAGATATCTTTACAAAGTAGTGATTTCATTTCCTTTGGGTATATGTCCAGAAGAGGGAGATTGCTGTGTTATATGGTAGTTTTAATTTCTTTAGAAACCTTTATAGTTTTCCATAATGGCTGTACCAATCTACATTCCCACGAACAGTGCACAGGAGTTCCCTTTTCTCTGCACCCTCACCAACACTTGTTATCTTTTGTTTTTTTGATAATAGCTATCTTAACTAGTGTAAGGTAGTATCTCATAGTGGTTTTCATTCGCATTTCCTTGATGATTGATGTTGAGTACCTTTTCATATGCCTGTTGGCTATTTTTATATTGTCTTTGGAGAAATGTCTATTTAGGTCTTTTGCCCATTTTTAAAATAGGGTTATTTTGTTTTTCTACTATTGAGTTTAAATTCTTCATAAATTTTGGATATTAACCCCTTATCAATATGGTTTACAAATATTTTTTCTCAATCCGTACGCTGTCACTTCATTTTGCTATTTCCTTTGCTACACAGAAGCTTTTTAGTTTGTTGTAGTCCTGTTTACTTATTTGTGCTTTTGTGAACTGAGCATTTGGTGTGATATCCAAAAAATCATTGCCAAGGCCAATGTCCAGGAACTTTCCTATGTTCTCTTCTAGGAGTTTTATAATTTCTGGTCTTACATTTAGGACTTTTGTCCATTTTGAGCTGATTTTTGTATACGTGTAAGATAAGGGTCACTTTCATTCTTTTGTGTTTGGAAATCCAGTTTTCCCAGCACCACTTATTGAAGAAACTATCCTTTTGCCATCGTGTCCTTTTGGTGCCCTTGTCAAAAATTAGTTGACTGTATATTTGGGTTTATTTCTGGGCTCTCTATTATGTGCCACTGGACCGTTTTTATGCCAGTACCATACTGTTTTGATTATATTACCTTTGTAATATAATTTAAAATCAGGACATGAGATGTTTCTAACTTTTTTTGCCTCAGAATTATTTTGGCTCTTCAGGGTCTTTTATGATTCCATATGAATTTTAGGATTGTTTTTTCTATTTCTGTGAAGAATGCCATTGAGATTTTGATAGGGATTGCATAGAATCTGTAAATTGCTTGGATAGTATGGACATTTTAACAATATTCTTCTGATCCACAAGCATAGGATATCTTTCCATTTATTTGTCTTCAATTTCTTTCATCGATGTTTTATAGTTTTCATGGTACAGATATTTCACCTCTTTGGTTAAATTTATTCCTAACTATTTTATTTTTTTGATATTATTATAAAGAATTATTTTGATTCTCCATTTAGGTCATTATTTGTGTATAAAAATTTTGTATCCTGCAACTTTACTGAATTCATTTATTAGTTCTAATAGTTTTTGTAAACTTTTAGGGTTTTTACATATAGCCCAGCTTTACTTTTAATAGAAATGTTTAATATATAATAGTAGACAGAAAAAAGACTTTGTACCATAATTACTGTGAACCAGTATACTTGTGTGTGTGTGTGTATATATATATACACACAAACACACTAGTATACATATAAATATATAGAGCAAAGGCTTTGAGAAATAGTACTTATACTTTTTGCAACATACTATGGCATTTTCTATATTTTGTTTTCATTATAAAATGTTAAATATGAGCTAATGGGCTGTGATTAGCAATTAGAGAAACCCCATCCTAAGTAATAAATTTTCCCCAAATAGCACCTACATGTCTTCTGATAATGGGTTGTTTGTTTGTTTGTTTTTTTGTTTTTTGAGACAGAGTCTCACTCTGTTGCCTGGGCTAGAGTGAGTGCCATGGCGTCAGCCTAGCTCACAGCAACCCCAGACTCCTGGGCTCAAGGGATCCTCCTGCCTCAGCCTCTCAAGTAGCTGGGACTACAGGCATGTGCCACCATGCCTGGCTAATTTTTTCTATATATTTTTAGTTGTCCAGCTAATTTCTTTCTATTTTTAGTAGAGACAGGGTCTTGCTCTTGCTCAGGCTCGTCTCGAACTCCTGACCTTGAGCAATCCTCCCGACTCTGCTTCCCAGAGTGCTAGGATTACAGGCATGAGCCACTGCGCCCAGCCCTGATAATGGTTTAATGAATAATTAAGACCACTCAGCTGAGATTTACATTTGCTGCCACCTTTAATAGCTCTAAGGAAAAGTATTAATAGTAATTTTTTTTTTACTTCTCTTTTGCTGTGCCTCTTATCAAGAAGTTTTTTTTTTAAACATTAAGGGTTTGGGTTTATGTTTAAAGAATGAGAGACATAAAGAGTTACAGAAAATAAATGATAAATTCTTATTTATTGAAAGACATCCAGCTGAGAAATAGAGAAATAATTGTTAGGTAAGTTTGTATGGCACATGATTATGATTAAGTTCCACTAATTCATATTTCTGTATTATGCTTTCTGTTAATTCCAGAGCATAATATTCATGCAGCAGTGGTAGGAAGTACTGATTTTTTTTTTCTAATGTCCATCCTCTTGATAAAGCAGTGTAACATCAGCGTGATTTAGTTGGAGTCATTTTCTACCATTTGAGTATGTGATACTCTAATGTTAAGAAATCAAGTCTAAGCCTAGGAAATTTAGACTGATTATTTTTGAATTACAAAACTTACTTATATAAACCCAGTCATCGTACCTGGTCTTCACCTATTTTTGTGTTAAAATTCTCCATAATTTATGTTTTGTCCCACGCACAAAATCCTGAGCCATGGGATACCAGGTAATAATATAATATGGTAGTAGCACAGTTTGCTTCTGCACACTGTTCATGAGTCCACGGATTTATCTGAAGCTTCTTTTTTTTCTCCTGTAGTATCATTAAATATTTCATCACATATCTTAGCTGTAGTAGGTGTAGTCTGGGGAGTCACAGTGTGTCCAAACCCTTGGTAGTGACCCACGGGTGAAGGTGGCATAGAAGAGGCAATGGAAATTGCATCTTGTGATGATGATGATAACAAGCTTGTATGTTCATTTTGATCTTGATCCTCGGGAAACAATTTTTTCCTAGGATGTCCCCTGACTGTCCGTCCTTTAGAGTAATATAAAGGTTTCCACGTTAGTCAAAAGTTATTTTCAGGATTGCAAACTTACCATTCTAAAAATAAGCTCCCCACTTCCCTCTATCTCATCCCCCAAATTTGATAAGCCTGTACCGTGGTACTGCTTTAAACAGCCTTTTAAAAATCTTAAATAGCTACTAAATTGCCCTAGTAGGAGGGCAATTTCTCCTAGTAGGAGAAATTCAATAACTTACCTATTTGGATGAATTAAATGGCTAGTACTTACCAACATGCCTTACTTGTTCAGAAATATCATCTCTAATATCTGAGACATCCCACATGGCAAGAAAGGAATCAAAGCATGAGCCCTCCTCTGCTTCTTGGACATAAGGTTTGTATGAGAAAGTATAGTGGTGGGCAATAGCAGCAAGGAACATCTCAATACAGATTATAAAGTCCTATAAAAACAACAACAAAAATATCAGCCATCTTTGGATTTGAATCTAATTTTGTAGAGTGCTATCTTTCTCCAGGTACTTTTCAAAAGTCCTAAAGTATAAATAGCTGTTATTTTCCTTTTCAAATTATATTCATTTTTCCATTTTCTAAGATAATTATTTTTGACCTCTTTAAAAAAAGACAAAATGCCAAAATTTAAATCTATCTTGTACTGCTTGAAGTATTTCTTTTCTTTTCTTTTTTTTTTCCCCCTAGGGTACAGTGCAGAATGCTTGAAGTATTTCTTAAGAAGCAAAGTATATTGCATTCTCAATCCACCACCCCAGGACTAAGAGGAGAAATGGACTAGGAATTACAAAATCCAGGTTTTATTCCTGTCTCTGCTACAAAGCAGTAATTATGGCCAGTTTCTCTAGGGTTCCCTTGTTTTCTCACCTGTAAAGGGAGGATAATAGTACTCCTAAACCCTGCATGTTGTAAGGTTTAGTGGAGATAATAAGTAAAAATACTTAACAAATAGTAAAGTTCTATTGAATTTAGAGATAGCACTACTTACCTGGAGTCCTGTAGCCACAGCTTCTACCGTTTGCCATTCCCATGTATGCTTTTCAGAAATAACGCCAACTTTTACCAACAAAGCAATAACTACTGCTTGCCTATATGTTAGGAAAAGGTAAACACTAAATCTATATCAAGCATAAAATGAGTAGTTTTAAAAATATGTCATTCTAAAAAGTTAAACCCTAGCTCAACCTGTGGACCACCACCACCCTGCCTTCACAGCATATTCCTGAAGAAACTGTATCTGTATTAAATATGTTATTAACTTGCTATAAAGATTAATACACTACTAATATACTACTATTAAGATTAATATACTACTATAATATACTACTATATTCTATAGTTTCATCACATGAATTTTGATTATGTATTCTCAAAACTTCAATACTTGGTTTATACATCTTTTTTGTTTTGAAAGTATGCACAAGCAATTAGATTTTAAGTTCCTCCTATATATACACAATGTCTAACACCTGTACAACATGCAGTGAAAATTAAATAAAGGACAGATACTCTAATGTTTATACATGTATAAATTATTCAGATTAGTTTTTAAACAGTCACTTGAAACCAGATTTGTTTGAAGTACTGGAGTTAGAGACAAACTCAGAAAAGGGCTCTGACTTCAAGACAGAGGAGTTGTGCTGAACATTTCAAGCAAATGTAGGGATATGGCCCCAGGTTAAATTTAAACAGCAAATAATGAGATAGAAAAGGTTTCATAGTTCTCTATATAAGAATATTCACTTCAGTGTTGCTTGTAATGGTTAAAAAATTAGGAACAACCTAAATATCAACAGATTGGCTAAAAAGTTATATTTACACAACAGAACACTAAGCAAAAGCAAAAAGAAAAAACAAAAACCCCCAAACAACAAAATTATATATTTTTTTACCGACAAGGAAACATCCATAATATACTGAATATACTACTGAATTCCACAAGCTTTTATAGTATGAAACTATTTCTGTGGAGTTTTATATATGACAAAGATGTACCAATGTTAATCATTCTGGGTGGTGGGATTTGAGAATTTTTCTTTTCTCCTTTTTGTATTTCTGTCTTGTTACATTTGGTGTATTTGTTTCTAGGATGCCTATTACCTACCTCTTTACTGAACTGAGAGCATGTATAGTTTTGCCTTCTATTTAAAAAAAATTTACTGATAAACATTCCTAACATCATTAAGTATTCTGTATCATGCTTTCTTCTAAACTGTATAATATTCTATTGTATGATAGGACCATGATTTATTTTAATGATTCTTTTAGCACTGAGATATTTAGGTTGTTTCAAATTATTTTCTTCTTATAAATGTTACAGTGACCATCTGATTATTTCTTTATGAAAATCCTAGAAGGGCTAAAAGGGATGAACTTTTATAAAGGTAAGCAGAGACATTTTAGTCCATCTTTGCATTAAGACTATTTTTAAAAATCTTTCTTAATCAGCACTTTTTACTGCCATTTAGAAAATAAATAAGAACTTGTAAGAGAAATCAACACTTACCAAAAAGAAACAAAAACCACCAGCTTTACACAAAGAAATTTTCCAACAGGTTGGATTGGACTCAGTTCTTCTTTTAAAACTTTATAAAACAGCAGGAGACAATACATGGCAAACTAGAAACAAGATTAACATTTAAACTTCTTCAGTAAGAATAACTAAATATGGTAATAGAAATATTAACATTATATACCAGAGACCTGGTACAGAGTAATGTTTCAGGCAAATTTTTCTAGGCTTTATTATTCTATTTTTAGATTAATAACAAGATTTTATAGTTTATTGTAGATGAATATATACATCTGAAATTTCTCAAAAAAAGTGTATAATATCTTCCCTGAAAATGTTTTTAACTGTACACTTTCCTGGGCCCTATAAAGGGAACAATAAGCAAATGACTGACACAAATGGAAGAAAAGGAGGCTCTTGTTCAGTCAAAATAAAAAACATCTATCTGTCATGGCTTTTAGACAGAAATAACCACTAATTTTATAAGGCTTTAGTACATTACCTAGTCTATCTTACATAACATTGTATGTATATTATTTATAAGGCAACACATTACAAAAGTACAATTTCAATAAAATTGTGACCATGAAATCTAAATGTAAAGAATCAGGCAAATACTATTTTCCTGAGGGCAATATGCTGTTCCAGCTGAATTTACTTTTTAAAATAAACAAGACTTATTAACTATTTTTAGAAATTAGTGGTAGTAACCTAATGTAGTGATGAATAGCAACAAATATTTTCCTAAAAGTTTACTTTTTCCCATTAATATAAAATACTAATTTAAGATATTTTTAGAACAAGAAAGCAGTGGCAGAGTGTGGTGGCTCACGCCCGTAATCCTAACACTCTGGGAGGCCGAGGTGGGCAGATCCTTTGAACTCAGGAGTTCGAGACCAGCCTGAGCAAGAGTGAGACCCCGTCTCTACTAAAAAAATAGAAAGAAATTAGCTGGACAACTAAAAATATATAGAAAAAATTAGCCGGGCATGGTGGCACATGCCTGTAGTCCCAGCTACTCAGGAGTCTGAGGCAGGAGGATCACTTGAGCCCAGGAGTTTGAGGTTGCTGTGAGCTAGGCTGATGCCACAGCACTCCAGCCCGGGTGACAAAGTGAGACTCTGTCTCAAAAAAAAACAAAAACAAACAAACAGGAAAACAGTAAAAAAGGATAAAGTTATCTATAGGCCTATCACCCAACCATTCCTCTCTACACAAGCTAGTTTTTTAACAGGTGTCATGAACTAAATAGAAAATTTGCCTAATTTTTTTCCACTTAAAAGTACTTAGCTTCTATATGTTTCATAAGGATTTTTTTTTTAAGAGACAGGGTCTTACTGTCATCCAGGCTGGAGTGCAGTGGCATGAGCATAGCTCACTGCAGCCTCCAACTCCTGGGCTCAAGTGATTCTCCTCCCTTAGCCTCCCGAGTAGCTGGGACTACAGGTGCACACCACCACACACCCAGCTAATTAAAAAAAATTTTTTTTAGAGACAGGTCTTGACTACATTGCCCAGGCTGGTCTTGAACTCCAGACCTCAAGTGATTTTCCCATTTCAGCCTCCTGAATAGCTGGGATTACAGTGTGAGCCACTGCATCTGGCCTGTCCATTTCTTTAGAATACATTCCCAGAAACAGAATCACTGGTCCCAAAGAAGATGAACAGGTGGAAAAGCTTTAGATATATAGACATTTAATTTTTATTATAAAGCTCTAATACCATACATGTATGATGTTGCATCTAAATTATTATTTTGCTCAAAGCATTAACCAAAGGATTTAAGTGAAATGCATATTTTTAAGTTCACAGGCTCAAACAGTAATCTTTAGAGCATTACATACTACTTTCTATTAATAAAACATCATCCATGTTTTAAAACTTGGCAATCTCAATTTTCCTTTAGTTCCAAATATGATATCAGAGAATTTTATTCTCCCATTTTTATTCAAACTGTATACTGACAGATAACAATTTGACATTTTCTTTTACTGACTATGCCTAGTCTACATATATTTTTGGTATGTGTATATATATATATTTTGTTTTGTTTACTTAGAGAGTACTGTGCTTTTATTTATTACATACCCTCACAACTATACAATGAGCAACAGAAATAAATGAACAAACATGATCAACAGGTCAGGGTATTAAGTCACCAAATAATTAACAGAGATATTATTATATCTTTATATATGTGTAAAGATGTATATTAAAGTTTTTTAAGTCTTCCTATAAGTTAAATTTCAAGATCAAAAAGAAACAAGCTTTATTCTAAGAAACTTTGCCTAAAAAAATTCAGAGTTACACTTATGATTAAGAAAAATGAATATTTACTTACCAATTGTGACATATTGTTTATTATAACCAAATAAGTCCAAGCATTTGAAAAGCTAAAGTTCCCTTCATCATATATACCAAGCAGCTCACAGATTCTAAAAAATGGTAAAAATGAGACATCTTTATGATTAACTAAATCAAAATGTACTTTAAAACATTGTGAGGACAATACTAAAATTTAGAAGTCAGTTTATTTGAAAGATTCCATAGATAATCACTTGACCTTGGCCATGACGGTGGTTCAAAAATAAACAAATTTTTTAAAAAATGTTACCATATCATTATTCCACCAACTTGAAGGCAAGCCAAAATAAGACACATGACACTGAACTAGAAAGAGTGATTGTTAAATTCAAAAAAACTATGGTGTTTCATTTTGAAAAGCTTGATTGTTAAACATATAATGCTGGTCAATAACTGGAGTTGTAATTTTTCCCCCTAAATTGTCTTGGAGGTAAATTTAATGAAGACACAGATCCCTGCGAGTAAATATTATCATCAGTATTCAATTATGTGCTTACCAATTTCTAAACTGCAGAGAACCTTTATTATAAAGCATGCCTTCATAAACAAATGAATTTGTCTTAATTGGCTAAATAACTTTTGCTAGCTCAAAGGCAGAATAAAGAAATTTTATTTTATTTTTTGAGACAGAGTCTCATTCTGTTGCCTGGGCGAATGCTGTGGTGTCAGCCTAGCTCACAGCAACCTCAAATTCCTGGGCTCAAGCAATCCTGCCTCAGCCTCCCGACTAGCTGGGACTACAGGTGCGAGGCACCACGCCCGGCTAATTTTTTGTTTCTATTTTTGTTCGGCTAATTTTTTTCTATTTTTAGTAGAGATGGGGTCTTGCTCTTGCTCAGGCTGGTCTTGAACTCCTGAGTTCAAGCAACTACCCACCTCAGCCTCCCAGAGTGCTAGGATTACAGGCGTGAGCCACCACACCTGGCTCGCTTTTTTATTTTAATAGAGTTTCTGTGTATTGTGTTTTTTTATAGCAGACTAGACCTGCCTTAAACAAGTAAAGTAAAATACTTTGTTTTTTCTACTTAGTTGTTCCCATGTAAAAGTACAAATATTTTTTAAGAATAAGTGGTAATATAAAATCAGTGTACTTACAAAGCAACAATGGTTGTGAATGGTCTGACAACTGTATACTGCAATACACCTAGTTTGCACCTAAACAGCAATACTCTGCAAAAGAAAAATAACTTAGCATTTCAACCACTCATTTAAATAGCACCAGATTTCCCCAAAGCCTCCAAATTAAAATCACGTTGACTAATGATACCATATTTATATTTCTTTCAATTTAGTCATCCTAAATAGTGGTGGGAGAAGAATGTGGATGCCAGCAAAGAAATTAACTAAATAATCATTTTTGAAATTATTTAACAGCTACATCTTCTGAAAGATCTCCCTTTTTGTGTATAGTGTCAAGTTCTTGAACAGGAAAACACAGAACAAAAGGTACAGAAGTGGGTCCCTGTATGTTTCTGGAAGAAAAACAGTAATGAATGATATGTGTGTGTGTGTGTGTGTATACATGTGAATGCATATTTAGAAAGTATTATTTACATGTAGTATTAAGTTTCCTTTTAAGTTTGGTATTTAGTATCATTCTAGAGAGTATCACTGACTGGATATTCTGAAAGGACAAAACAAAGATCCTGCATAGAACAGTTTTTATTCTGTCACTGGGCTCACTCAATATAAGGGAAAATTTACAAGGACTAACAAAAAACCAAAACAAAAAAGCCCCAAAACAACAATTGCCAAAAACAGTCCTGAGAACTATGTATAAGCCCTCTTAAAATGTATACCAAGTTGCTCTGAAAGCAAATGCTTATTCAGCACTTCTACCAGAACTGATTGTCAAAGTTATGTATTACAAGTCCCTTAATCTAAGGATTATACCTAGACTGAGAAGATTGTGAGACTGGCATACAGACGCCTTAAGGTGCTTTATTACTAGGACCAAATACAAACTATCAGGGTCCTCTGTGCTGAGGTGATTTATTCCCATTTACAATTAAGTGCACATCCAGTAGTGGTGGGGTTTAAGAGTTGCACTTGGGCTTGCTGCAAGATCTTGATGAGAATGCCTTGGCTATACATGCTATATACTCTTCACAAAGCTAAGTTAGAGCTGCGTTAAACCTTTAGTATTCCATGAATTGACTGTTAAACCAAAACTAAACCTAAGATGACTAAGGGTGACTATGCAGATGGGTTAAATAGCCAATTAGATTCCTTTGAATGCTGTGGAGAATTAGTGAATTAAAAGATGTATCTGAAGAAATTACCTAGAATATAGCAAAGGCTGAGACAAGAAGACAAATATGAGACAGCTTGAGAGTTAACAAAGAGCAGAACAGAATGAAGGTCTAACTTATATTCACGGGTCCAGAAGAGAGAATAGAGAAGAGACAAAATGTGAAGAGATTGGCTGAGAACTGTTCAGAATCAATGAAAGACATGAAATATACAGATAGAGGTGCACGATAAACCAAGCAGGACTAAAACCCAAAACACAACAACCTAGATACTTCATAGTGAAACTGCAGAATATCAAAGAGAAAGGGAAGGTCTTAAATGTAGTTGGAGACAGGTCATCTATAATGGAATGATAATGATACTGACAGCAGAGGCTTAACAGTAGCAATTGAAACCAGAATTAAGTGGAATAAAATCTTCAAAGTGCTAGGAGAAAAAACCTGCTAACACAGAATTATACATCCAACAAAATTATCTTTCAAGAATGATGGCAAAATAAAGACACTTTCAGATAAGAAAGTACTTTGAGAAAATTTGCCACTGACACGCTGACACTAAAGGAACTTCTAAGGGACAAGCTTTAGGAAGAATGAAGTGATCCGAGATGGAAGATCTGAGATAAAAGAAGTAAGGAACAAGTAAACTATTAACCTTGTAGTTAAATCTACAAATGACTTTTTAAAAAACAATAAAAAATCTACCCCCAAAATGGTCTAATTTTTAAAATCAGATTTTAAGTAGTTATGGTAAAATTTAGATACTCTTCAGTAGTCATGATAAATAGACTAGAAATAGAAAGAGAACTTCAAAACCAGTAGTAAGGAAAAAAAAAAAAACAGACCAAGAAAAACAGCAACAAAAGAATGTAATCAGCTACCAGTGGGATCTGGAGTTAGCACCTGTAACAAACACATAGCTATAGCTACAGTGAAACATATATATTCCCTAATAAGTTAAACCATTAAAATTATAAATAGATTATAAATTGATCAACTTTAGCCACTAAGTAAGCTATGAAAAAGCTTTTGGTTTTCAGGGTTTTTAATATTTTATAATTGCAAATAAGGGATTGTAGACCTACAATAGATTAAATTTCTTAACTACAGATGGTGTAAAACAGATTGTTTTGTTACATTATTTGTTTGTATTCTTGCAGTGTATGAAAAACTTTAAAATTATTCATTAAAATCTTTGTTAAATAATTAGAAGGACCATCTCAAATTTCTTATTCCTTCTTAAAGTATTAAATAAAAAAAAATTCTTAAAAAGGGGCTAAATGTAAAGTAGAGGCCTGCATTGGGTACTAGGACAAAAAAGGGACATTAGTGGGAAAACTTGGGAAATCTGAGTATAGTCTATAGTTAATAATATTGTACCAATGCTGATTTCTTAGCTTTGACAAATGTGATAAGTGTCAACTTGACTGGATTCAGGAATACCTAGAGAACTGGTAAAGCATTATTTCTGGGCGTGTCTGTGAGGCTGTTTGCAGAAATTGGCATGCGAGTGGGTGGACTGAGTGGGGAAGATCTACTCTTAATGTGGGTGGGCACCATCCAATCACCTGGGGGTCTGGATAGAACAAACACGCATAGGAAAGGCGATTTCTTCTCTTTCTCTCCTAGAGCTGAGAGATTTTTCTTTTCCTGCCCTTGGACATCAGAACTTCAGACTCTAGGGCCTTTGGACTCTGGGACTTACTTACACCAGTGACTTCCCTGGTTCTGAGGCTTTAGGACTTTGACTGAGCCATGCAACTGGCATCCCAGGGTCTCCAGCTTGCAGGAGGCCTGTTGTGGGGCTTCTCAGACTCTATAATCATGTGAGCCAATTTCCCTGACAAATCCCCTCTCATATATCTATATATCTACCCTGTTGGTTCTGTCTCTTTGGAGCACCCTCATATAAATGTACCATGAATACTAAGTTGTTAATATGAGGGGAAGCTGGGTGAAGGGTATATGGGAAATCTGTCCTTATCTTTGCGTTTTTCTGTAAATTAAAAATTATTCCAAAATAAAAAGTTTATTAAAAAAAGAATGTAATCAGTGAAAATAAGAAAAGAAAAAAAGAGAAAAATGGAAGACAAAAAGATAGCAAGATTATAAGTGAACCTATTAATAACAAAAATGCAAACTGCCTAACCTGTTCAAGTGTGGATTGCTAGATTAGTGTAAAAAAAAAAAAAACCCATGAAACTTTTTAAAAACAAACCATATATCTAAAACATTAGGATATGAAAGGGATGAAAGAGGTGGAGAAAGACATGCCAGGCAAATACTAAACAAAGGAAATCTGGGATATTTATTAACATCAGACAAAATAATATTTAAGACAAAAAAGATTGTTTGGAATAGAAAGAGTCATGACATAATGTTAGAAGTTACATTCATGGGGAAAAGCAGCAACCTAAAAAACGTATGCACCTAATAAAACAGCACCAAAATTTAGAAAGCTGACATAAGTATAGGAAGAAATTGATAAATTCATTATCCGTGGCAGAATTTAAACATCTCTTTCAGTAACTGATAGAACAAGTGGCCAAAAGCAGTACAGAAATACAGAAAAGTTGAATAACAAAATAAAACTGACCTCATGGACATAAATATTTAATATAATACAGTAATCCACTAACACAGCATACACATTTTCTTCAAGTAACCTTTTAAAAACTGCTCATGAACTACAGCCCATAAAACAAATCTTAAATTTCAAAGGCTGTCTTATAGAACATTTTCTGACTGCAATGCAAATAAGATGAAAAACCAAACCAAAACATAATTTTGGAAATTTAAAAATGCTCCAAAATAACTCGGGTAAAGAAGAAATGTCAGTGGAAATTTAAAAACCTTGAACTGAATGATAATGAAAATACTAAATATCAAAACCATGGGATTCAGGGAATGTAGTACTTGGAAGGAAATTTGTAGTCTTATATGCGGTATTAAAAAAGAATAAAGGCTATAACTTAATGAGCTAAGAAATGAACACTAAAAAATGAACATACAGTAGTAAACCAAAGGAAATGGGAGAAAGGAAGTAAAAACAAAGCAGATATTAAAGAAATTGAAAACGAACATACCACAGAGACAATCAACGAAGCCATAAGTCAGTTCTTGAAAAGACTAGTAAAAATCTGCAAACTTCTGATAAGATTAATCAAGGAAAAAACAAAGATACAGTTAACATTAGAAACGTTAAAGAGGGTTCATAATGACAGATCCAAAAGAGATTAAGAAGACATAAACTAATGTATGCCTATACATTTAAACTTTACTGTTCTACCTAATTCCTAAAAACTATACTTTTCAAAATATGATTACAGAAACAATAGGGAGACTAAATATTTCTATAATTTTCTTCTCACAAAGAAAAGTCCAATCTTCCAAGGGTATAATATAATATATAATCTCTTCCTGTGATATACAAATAAAAGGCATTAATTCCTATTCAGCCAGTATAACCTAGATATGAAAAGCAGATAGAGATAATATAAGAAATGAAAATTATGGTCTAAATATTATGAATGTAGATGTAGGAATTCTAAGTAAAATATTAGCATACCAAAAAAGATGATGATACATCATAACTCATTTGAATTTATCCTTAAAAATGCAAGGGGGTTTTAATGTTAGAAAATCCATTAATCTAATTCACTACATTAATAGATTAAATAAGAAAAACCATGATCATCTCAACAGGTATAGAAAAAGCATTTGATGGAATTTAATATTTCTTCATAATTAAAAACTCTTAAACTAGCATAAAAGGGAGCTCTTTTAATCTGAAAAGCTTACAAAACACCTTTAGAAGCATCAAATTAAAATGTGACATTTTACAAGAATTCCCTTAAAATCAAGAACGAGACAAGAATGTCTAGAGATACTACAAGCACAGTGACAAAAAGAAATGTATGCTATAAGGACTAGAAAGGAAACAGATCCTTCATTTGCAGATGACTGTCTACACAATGAACTTAAAAAGATCTACAGACAATGAAAATTTAACAAGATTTTTGGATATAAGATCACTATGCAAAAATCAGTTGCCTTTCTACACATGGGCAGCAGTGAAACTAATTTTTTAAAATGATGCCATTTATAATGGAAATAAAATTTATTTATAAAGTCAACAAAAGATATATAAGACTTTTATGAGAAAATTATACTTTATTGAAAGATATAAATGAAGAGCTAAATGGAAAGCTAGACCATATTCATGGATAAGACTCAAAATCCATAAAGATGTCAATAAACTAAGGATTGAATTAAAGCTTTTTCAAGCAACTTGACAAGCTGTTTCTAAAATGTATATGTAAGAGCAAAAATGCAAGAAGAGCCAAGATAATAATAGGGTTGGGGTACCTGCTCTTCATTTTAAGGTTATTTATTTATTTTTGGAGACAGGGTCTTGCTCTGTTGTCCAGTCTAGAGTGCAATGCCATCATCAAAGCTCACTGTGACCTCAAACTCACATACCACCACGTCTGGCTAATTTTTATTATTTTTTGTAAAGACAAGGTCTCACTATGTTGCTCAGGCTGGTCTCAAGCAATCCTCCCACCTGGGCCTCCCAAAGTGCTAGGATTATAGGTGTGAGCCACCTCACCTGGCCTATTTTAAGGGTTATTAATAAGCTATAGTAATTAATGTATGGAATTGGTCCAGGGATAGAAAAGTTAACCAATAAAACAGAAAGGAAAGACCACAAACAAACTCATACGTATGGAAACTTTATATGACAGAGGTGCCAACACATATTAGTGAGGTAGAAGGGAAGGAATGGTGCTAGGGCAGTTATCCAATAAAACAAAATGAAATTACATTTCTACTTCACACAACATAAATTAACTCCAGATTGGATTAAGTGGTAAGTTTTAATGGTAAAATTCTGAAATGTTTAGGAAAAAAGCATAGGAGAATGTTTTATAATCTTGGGTTAGGGAGGATTTTTTTTGAACAAGACCCAAAAAGTACTAATTATAAGACTGATAAATTCAACTACTTTAAAATTCAAAAGACACAATGTTTATCAACAGATACAATGAAAAGTGACAAAGCTTGCCAAAAACTGGAGATCTTTTTAACACGTCAAAGAAAGAATTAGTATCTACATGTTTAAAAATCTCCTGTAATTCCACAAGACAGATAACCCATTAAAAAATAAGAAACATAAAACATTTTTCAGAAAAGGAAACATAAGTGACTAATAAACATGAAAAGATGCTCAACCGCATTACTAATCAGGGAAATCCAAATTAAGACCACAGTGATATGTTACTTTATACCCTCTTGATAGGCAAACATAAAGAAGTCTGTATAATTCCAAATGTAGGTGAGGATGTGGTTCAACAGAACTATTCTATAATGCTGGTGGGAGAGCAGTTTGGTACACTTCAGAAAACAGTTTGCCACTAACTTATGAAGTTGAACCAAACCTATAAGACCTAGCATATATCCACATGAAGGTATATACCTAGAGCAATATTTTTCAAATTGTGTTAAATTCAACTTAGTGGGCTGTAACCCAAATTTTAAAAATGAGGGAAGAATAGTAAGTAACAAGGGTTAGTACTGTTTCACGAAAACATCTATTTATCTAGAAGTATAAGTACACTGAGTCACTAGGTAAGTATTTCCCCTAGCCCCATGAACTATCTATACGAACTGATTATTCATTAAAAGAAAACTGCTTATTACTTATGTTGCAGAAATCAGAGTATAAAAAGCACACTTGGCTTTTATCATCTACTAACTGCAAACTTGCCATGGCATTTGCATCTTAAAAATGAAAACATTATACTGAACTATACTAAATAGCAATAGCCTTATTAATTATCAGCTATATATCACCAGTTATCTATTAGAGGAAGACTGGTAACCTAAAATGTATTTATATACAACAGAATGAAAAGTTTTATTATTACTAAAACCACACTCCCACACTGTATGACTTTGGTAAACTATGTCTTTTCAAAGGTAAGAAAAACTGAGTTATACTTATGGATGCATTGCTGACTATTAGTCATATTTTTTAATCGGCAGGTGTCAGAATTCAAAAGTCTCAGGAAAAAATGAAGCCAACATAAAGAGCTTTACTATGAATAAATGTGATTGTGTATATAGGAACAAATCAATTGCACAAACACAGAATTTGAGAATTTTGACCAGTAATATCTGAAAAAGGCTTGGGGTTTCAGATGACCACCAGCTAATTGGGAGCCAGTCTGAAGAGGCAGCTAGAGCCTCATCTCAGGTTTTGTATTAACAGAAGAGTCCTGATCAAAGCCAAGCCACCACCATCATCATTGCCACTGCCATCATCATCATCTATAGTGGACCACTGCAATCTCTTTATCCCAGCTTACAACCTTGCTCACTTCCAATTCAGTCTACATAGAACATAGTAATCTTTGAAAATGAAATCTGGATACCAGTTCTTTGCATAATATCCTATAATGGCTTCTCACTTGACAAAAATTTGCTCTCATTAACCAAACTTCAGACAAGCTTCTCTAAGCCCTCTTTTCAACTAGGCTTCATGCTTGGCCAGTGAAGTCAGTCTGAGCAAAGACTTGCTAAGTCATTCCCTTACTCCTTTGATACCTGATCACCCTTGATAGCTGATCAAATTCCTCATCCCCCACTCTTGATGACTAAGCCCTTGGCCTGCCTTTAGCAAGAATCCCCCTAGCCCTGTTGTCTCCTCTTAAAAATTTTGCATCCCCTGACCCCCTCAATCTGCTCATTAGCTATAAATCCCCATTTGTCCTTGTTGTATTCGAAGTTGAGCACAATCTCTCCCCCCTGATATCCAACCAACATTAATTTTTCCTTACTATTCTCTCTCATGGTCTCCTGTTTTTTCCTTCATTGTACTTCCTGAAATAAGTAACTATGTATGTGTCTTCATTTAATTCCTAAATCTCCTAGCCAAACTGTAAGTTCCATGAAGTTTATGTCTGTTTTCTGCACTATGGTGTATCTTTATACTGGTACATATTAGCTACTCAATACATATTTGTCAAATAAACCCATTAGCAGATTAAATGGGTTTATTTGACAAATATGTATTATTTAAAAAATCCAGGTAGCTCCTTGTGATTTCAAGTGTGTAAGTAGAGACAACATTTTTCAGAATGTTGTACAAATGGTTCTGTACTACACAGGAGTTAACGCAGACACCCCGACATCTTATGTCTACACTGATTACTATACCTCCATTTTACCTTGGTTTATAACTTCTACCAACCCTATCGATTAGTGGTCAAGTCCTACTGATTCTTCAGGTTGCATTCTTTTTGCTTTTCTTTTCTACTCTAATCTCATCCCTCCTTTTCAGCTTATCTTGCAAATGGAGTATTATAAATTAATTTATTTCCCCATCTGAGGAGTCTTCTTCCCTCCAATGCATCCTTTAGGGTATTGCAAAAATCATTCTTTCTAAAACACTGTTTTCAAATGTTTGCTTGCTGAAAAATATCCAGTGGTTCATTTGTGAAATAAATGCAATCTTAACCTCAATTTACTTTTTAAAATGAAAGTTGTAAATGACATAGGCTCCTGTCATACACAAATATATAATAAGGCAAACTAACTTATTATATGTTATTAGAATAAACACTGCTATATGTTGTTTCCATTTCATATCACATTCTATTTTCCCACCTAGACTATCTTCTCCCTGAGTCTTTTAACTAGCTGTGTGACCTTACATAAGATCTGCAGACCTTGGTTCCCAATTGTGAAAAGATGTTGATTAAATAATTAATAAGGTTTTTTCCTTCAATATTTTATTTAATTTTTCTATTAGGAATGAATAATGTAAAAAAAGACTAATATATATGTGGATTATGAAACTGTGTTTTGTTAGCCTTTAAACTTGACTATGACCTACTTCATGGTAGACACTCTTAAACTTTTTGTCTTGCTAATAGTACTTAAAACACACTGCCTTTTAGAGAGCTGACTGCTAATTAAAAACTCTGCTTAAATAAAACAAAAACATAAAAGAATTAAAACCAAACATACTTACTCTCCCATAGCCCATGGTGGACAGCAACATAAAGGAGGGAAATGTTTCTGCTGATCTTTGGCTTCAAGTATTAATACCAGATTTGGATACCGGTTAGTTAGATAATTGGTAAGGAATCCCATAAAGTTATAAATGACATAAGCTTCATAGCATTCTCTGCAGGTATCCACATATATTGCAATGCTGGGATATTTCAAAGCTACCCACTATGAAAAAGCAGAGATGTTAAAAACAGTTGTAGCTAAGATAAGAAATGAATTACCATTCCAATTTATGGTACTCACAATAAGCTAATTTTTAAACTTGAGATGTCTTGTCACATACTTACATGAGACTCTCTAAAATTTATTATGAGGGCTACCAGACAATCTGTGAAATGAATTTTTAGAAGTAATAAACATCTTGGATATTGGCAGATAAAAAGATAAGTGTTTGGGGGTAAATAATAAATATAAAGAGAAAAGCTAAATTCAGTACTTGAATTCTTAAATATAATCTGAAATTTTTCTAAATATGATCAGAGAAAATGCTACTGAACATTATTTCCTTTACATTTAATCAAATTAGAGCAGTCATCTACAACAATTGCATGTGTATCCACTGGGAAGGTTTTTTTTTAAATTTCTTATTCCACATAAAAGAATAAATTAAAAAGGTAATAATGTAATTTAAAATAGTATATTCTTTAAAGGACTAAGAGCTACTGATCTGAAAGTTTAAAAGATTAAGCAAAAACAGGGCATACATTTTTAAAAATTTAAAATATCACATTTTCCATTTTCTATTATACTTTATATTCTTTTATCAACATTAAACACAAGTGAATCTTTTTACTTTTCTTATTAATATGACTCCTTATTCTCAAAACATACTTTCATTACTGTAAACATTCTGTAAGTATAGTTACTATCATCAAACAACTTCTCAGTTAATGAGATACAAATGAAAAATACTTACACTATCTAAACTGTATATGGGTACCATCCAAAGAATCCTATTTGGAAAGCAAAACATAAATTAAGATCATCTTATGTCATATTTATGAAACAAGCCAACACAACACCAGGAGAATCAAAATATATTAAGATTTACCTTATTATTGGTTTTTGTAGTTCAGGTTGTGTATAATGCACTAAGTGTTGCAATATCACCCACAGCGATATAGGTATAGTCAACAGCAAAAATATTCCAGCAATAAACCAAGCCTTGGTGTGTATTCCAACCTTAAAAAACAAAATAACACACATTAGTATAAATTCTGATACTAAAACTAAAGAGATAGATATTTATGAGACAGAGAGAGAGAGACGAGAGAGAGAGAGAGACGAGAGAGAGAGAGAGAGAGAGAGAGAGGAGAGGAGAGGAGAGGAGAGGAGAGGAGAGAGAGAAAGAAAAAAAAAGACAGGGTCTCACTCTGTTGCCCTGGCTAGAGTGCAGTGGCATCCGAGAGCTCACTGCAACCTCAAACTCCTGGGTTCAAGTGATCCTCCTGCCTCAGCCTCCTGAGTAGCTGGGATTACAGGTGCATACCATTACACCCCTCTAATTATCTCACTCTTGTTCAGGCAGGTCTCAGACTCTTGGGCTCAAGCGATCCTCCTACCTCAGCCTCCGAAAGTGCTAGATTGTCCATGCCCGGCCAGATATTTTTATTTCTTAAATTTTTATTTATTTGATTACTAACGAAGCTTGGTATTTCCTGAGTGATTAGTGGGAAATATGCTTTGTTTCTTCAACATAAACAGCCTATTTGTGTGTTCGAGGAGGGAGAGGGTGTATTTTTTCTCATGGGGTTGAGCATTTTCCTTCATGGAGCCTTTTGTAACAGCTCTTTATAATTAGAAATATTAACATGTCATTTCCCCTCAGCTTATTATGTGCCTTTTATATTTGATTATTGTGCTTGGGGATGTACAGAAGTTTTAAAATATTTTGCAAGTCAAATCTAAAAATCTTATGGTTTATTTCTTTGCTTTTATGGCTGGAAAGTTAAAAATCTACCTACATTTTCTTCAAATTTTATTGTTAAACATTTTGGTAGAAACTCTTGCATACATGAAAACAGTGAACATCTGAGTGCTGAATATTTGCCTGATATCTTGCTGAATTCTTTATGTACTGTCACACTACTATACAAATTGTGTTTCTATATACTACCTTTCTTATATACAACAATATCAACTCAGGATATCATTATTTTAAGAAAATCTCTAATTTCTTTTTTATGTCAGTATCTGATCAATATCTTATCCTTTAAAAGCTCAGAGTTTCTAAAAATATACTTTGAACCATCTCATCCTGAACTAGAGTTGAAGTAATCTACTTGCTTTCTGACAAAAACAACTTTACTGAACCTCTGTCCTATTTGGGGGGCCCTAAGGATTAGAATTTTAGACTACCTTGTAAACCTGCCTTGAAGAGTGTGAATCTTTTTTTTTTTTAAAGGGGAAGAAGTGGGCATTTATTTTTGATATTTGAGGGGTTTGACCAGTTAACAATTAAAACAGATCTGGGGTCGGGTACAGTGGCTTATACCTGTAATCAATCTTAGCACTTTAGGAGGCTGAGGCGGGAGGATTGCTTGAGGTCAAGAGTTCAAGACCATCCTGAACAAGAGCAAGACTCCGTTTCTACAAAAAATGGGCAAAATTAGCTGGGCGTGGTGATGTGGGCCTATAGTCCCAGCTACTTGGGAGGCTGAGGAAGGAGGATTGCTTGAGCCTTAGGGGTGGGGAACCTGTGGCCTCAAAGCCCCATGTGGCCCTCCAGATCCCCAAGTGCAGCACCTTGACTGAATCTAAACTTCACAGAACAAATCCCTTTATTAAAAGTAAAAGTAAAATTTGGATTCAGTCAAAAGTCCACACTCAAGGACCCAGAAGGCCACATGTATCTCAAAAAAAAACAAAACAAAACTTAAGTCCACAACTCTTATTCTCACTGTTTTAAACAAGACTTTCTTTCCTCCACCAGGGGCCAAAGATTGAAGTATTAGAAACAAAAGTATAGAAAACAAATGTATTTCTACAATAATGAATTTCTACATTAAAATGTATAGAAAACTTGAAAAGCAAATACAAAACTCTTCCTAAATTCTGGGGAATTAATCAAAGCAGTAAATGAAAAGCAAATACATGGAGGTGAAGATTCTAAAAGGAATATCTTAGCCAAGTGTGGTGACGCCCACCTGTAATCCAAGCTACTTGGGAGGCTGAGGCAGGAGTTTGAGGTTACAGTGAGTAATGACTGTGCCACTGCACTCCAGCCTGGGTGACAGAGTGGGACCTTATCTCTAAAAAAAAAAAAAACCTCTAAGCCAGTTCTAGGTTTCTGGAAGCATTCTACTGTTTCACTGTTAAAATGACTTGGCTACCATTTATATTAGCTCACCCCAAAAATGAAATACTTAGGTATAAATCTAGTAAAATATCTACAGTATCTGTATGAGGAAAACTATAAACTCCGATGAAAGAAATCAAAGAATATCTAAGTAAGTGGAGGGATAGTTCACGTTTGTGTATATGACGACACAATATTGTTAAGATGTCAGTACTTTCCAATCTGTTCTGTAGATTTAACTCAATCCCAATAAAAATTTCAACAAGAAAAAACAAATAAATAAAATAAAAGGAATGTCTGGTCACTCATTTTCCAGGGCTTTTTGCTTTGCTTAATTTCATTTAAAATTAAGTACAGCAGTCCCCACTTATCCTCAGGGGATGTGTTCTAAGATCCCCCCCCACCTTCGTGACTGCCTGAAACTATGGACAGTTCTTAAGTTTATATATGTATTACTATATTTTTTCATATATATACATACTTATAAAGTTTAATTTATAAATTAGGCACAGTAAGAGATTAACAACTAATAATAAAATAGAGCAATTATAACATATACCATAATAAAAGTTATTTAAAACTTGTGAATTATTTACTTCTGGAATTTTCCATTTAATATCTTTGGACCATGGTGGACCACAGGTGACTGAAACCACAGATAGCAAAATTTCAAGAATGATCTAAGAAAATAATAATAGCATAAGCATATTTTAGATCTTCTCTATTATAAGGCGATCATTAAGAATAGTATTGCCAAGTCATTTTAACATCCACATTGGTTTTTATGATTGCTTTAGTTCCAAAAAGTAGAACCTGGTGGTAGACTAAAGAGAAAAATGATGTGATTGTGACTAATGAAGATTAAGCGTCCTCAGTGTGCTGTAAGGAAGAACGTTCTCTTTTAAACAATAAAAAAACAAGTGACCAGAGAATTAAGTCATTATATAATAATATAGTCATGCCAATTAAAGAAATCCTGTACCACAGAGTATTATTTTTGCACTGCAAGTAAAATTTAGTTTCAGAAAAACATTATCTCTCCATATTAATGTCATGACATTTAATTCTTGGTTTTAATAATTGATTTTTGAGCTACATAGAAAGCTATATGCATAGGAAATTTAACCTATTTTATGTGTGTACATATTTAAGTAACATTATAATAGAGTAGGTCAACACTAGACATCTGTAGATATTACATTTGCTTTAATCTTATCTCTAGATAATTTATTCAAATTTGAGACATGCTGATATAAAGATACCATTAACCTTATTCTTAAACTTATCAGCCATATGAGTTGAGTTTTTTTGGCTCACAAAATGAGGAAGAGATAAATAGATTTTTTCCTAAGGTAACTTGAGGAAAGAAAGGAGGAAAGAAAAAACCCTTAAAGACAAGCATCTAGGAGTAGGTTGACTCTCCCTTAGCCAAATGCTTCAAAACAGAAAGGGGAGACTAACAGCAGAGAGTGCTTTCTGGGCCCAACCTTCCTGAGGGGAGAGAGCAGAACTGACAGAATAGCTACTTGGGGCATAAGGATGAGTGGGACAAGGTGAAAAGACTACAGAGCAGTGTGCCATCATTGTGCATTTAACCTACTTGACTTCAATTTTACATGCTTAGCCTAGAGAGTGAGAGAAAGAGTTTCAATAGTGAAGATGCTCATCCTGCCATTCTAACAAATGAGTATATACCCCATGGGCATGGGATGAGCTTTCAAAACAGTGAGATAATAAATTTTGGTTGTTTAAGCCACTCAGTCTGCACAGGCTGTGACAAGAAAATACCATAGACTACAATAAACTCTCACATTTATATCTACAGCTTAAACCTTTGTGAGCTCTGGACTTGCATATCCGACTGCATATTTGGCATGCCCATTTGAATGTCTCTGATTAAACTAAATATCCATAACTGACTTTAATTTCTCTCAAACCTGTCCCTAATACTCAATTTTCCATCTCAACTGGCACTACCATTTACCCAGTTGTTCAAATCAAAAACCTCAAAATCATCTTTGATTTATTCCTTTCTCTCACCGTCTCTCCTCCTCAATCCAATCTATTGCCAAGTCCTATTTGTTCACTTCCAAAGATACTTAAAATTCAGTTTTCCATCTCCACTTCTGCTATCTTGATCTGAGGCCGTAAATCATCATAGCTCAGGCACCTACTACCTTTCAACTACCATAAAGAGCTTTCTAACTTCCCTTCACTTCCACTTAATTATCTATAGCTGGTAGAGTGGTCTTTTGAACTTGTGCAATAAGATTGCCCTGCCTGTTAACTTCTCAGATCTTTTTTTTTAGTCCCTCCATAGCATTTCTTTTTACAATTTTGGTTGCCTTTGTCTCCACCACTAAGTTCCATGAAGATAGATGCCATGTTTACATCTCTCACCATATAGTATACTCGATCATTTATTCAAGTATCAGTTATTTGGGCAGAAAGAGGGAGAAAGAAAACTGAATAAAATATGTATTGTGGTAGATGATGGTAAGTCCTATGCAGAAAAATAAAACAGGGAAGGGAATATGAAGAGTTAAGGAGGGGAAACTTGCAATTGTAAATAGGGTAGTCAAGTGACATTTGAGTAAAGACCTGAAGGATGTAAAGGAGTAAGAATAATATCTGGGGGAAGGGAATTCTATGAAGGGGGAACTTTTAGTGCAAGGGCTCTAAGGAGGTAGCATGCCTGGCATGTTTCAGCAAAGTGTGGTGGAAGCCTAGGACTTGAGTCAGAGGGGGGAATCAGGTGGGAGTGGTGTCAGATGATGTTGGGCCTTGATGGCCATAGTTAGGAATATCTGCCTTCACCCTGGCATTAGGAGTGACTGAAGAAGACATACATAATGTGACTTATGTTTTAACTGATTATTCTGGCTGGAAAACTGAGAAGAGTCCAGGCAAGACTGGTTGAGAACCTGGCTTCGAGTGTCAGCAGTAGAGATTGCAGAATAAAAATTTTCTTACAAGCTAGTGGCACTTAAAAACTACAGTTCAAACTAACTAAGAGAATTCTTAAACTGGGGTGATATTATGCATACTATTAATCTTAAAAATAGTTCCTATATCTTACTCCAAGGAAATACTTCAAAGTATGAAAACCTTATCTGTATTAAGATGTTGATACCTGAATTTTGATAGATAAATTACAGAAATAACCTCAATACCTAACAAATGGGAAATATTTAATGTAGCTGAATGTTACATTATCATTGAAAATAACTATATGGACTATGCCAGTATGGAAAGTCAACAAAAAATAATCTGGTGAACATAGAGAAGGTAAATGTATATTAAATACATTTTGTTTAACTATGTAAAAATCATTTCCACAATAAAGAAGGGCCTAAAATAGCCATGGTCTTGTAAAATAGGTGTTTCTTAGTAAAAGCACTCTCTGGTTTTTATTAACTTCAAATTTAAAGTTTATTATAAAGTTTTTGTACAGTATATATCTTAGTTAAATATTTACCTTGGGGTCTTCCAGCTTGTGGTATTTTACTGATGTCACAATAAGAATATGACATCAAAAATTATACAAGGGACTTTTTGCAAAACCTTTGTTGGTTAAGAGATTATTTCCAAAGTAAAAACAAAGAACAAAGTTATACCGACTACAATCCTTTAATTCAGGATGCTAGTTAAAAGCTAATAAAATTCAGTACATGGTTTTCAAGATAGTTTATTTGATCTCGTTAAGTCCAATATCTGAACAGATCAGATTTCAGGAATAAAATTTCCTTACTTTCAGGGAACTGATGAATACTTGCAAAACAGTACCCTCATATTAATATATCCTATTTTCTCCACCTGGCCCCACCTCCACCTGTAGCATGCTTTGAAGAACTGTGAACAAGAAACCAGACAGGTATTTATGTCCTAAGACTGGGCTCATGTATCATTTCCATAGATGGTTTTCTGGATACCAAGTCTGGGTAACCAGGGTAGAAATGGGGGGAAGAGTGTGTCTTTCCCAACCTTAGATGAGTAGAAGAAAGGGTAGAGGCTGATGGAGCTGGACCCTCTTACCTCCAGTTTCTGTAATTCCCACACGCATAGGGGAACCGCAACCACTATGGACACCAGGTAGATGACCACTGCTAAAGGTCGAATCCACTGTCTCCAGTTCCTCCAGGTACAAGTGCAAGGCATGTTTTCGAATAAATTAGCTCCGGATAGCAAGGGAAAAGAGCTCGAAGAAGGTTGTAATTGGGAGCCCTGTTTTCTGGCTGTTTTGTCAATTCGCATACTACTGAGAAAGAGCTGTTGGGTGACTTTACCAAAAGCTCGAGCCGCCTCCTCGGCCGGCGCTGTGCTTTCTGTTGCTGCTGCTGCTGCAACTGCGGCCTCTCAGGTTGCTACCGGGAAGCAGTGCGGGCAGCATCTTTTCTTCCCCACCCAGCATTTACCCGGCTTCTCGGCGGAGGAATCTTCGGCGGAGCCGCTCCCTCACCTGGGAATCGCCCTGAGCTCTGCCTGCACCATGGCCTCGAATGCGGCGCCGACCGGGACCGGCCTCTAGGGACCCAGGTTTTGCCCTACAGCTGCCTGCCGGCTTGCTCTTTTCTTTAGGGTTCGCTGTTCCTCCCTCCCGCCCTCGTCGGTGTCTCTTCGCCTGATTCTGCTGGTAGATCAGGCCCCAAGATTTCTTCGTTCACTCACACGGGACATCCCCTACGGCGGAACCCAAGGCCAAACCAGGACTTTCAGCTCTTTTCCGCTTCCGCCTCTGCTGTCTGAGGCAGGCGATTCGTCGTCAGCGCCAAGTGCGACCCGCCCCATCCGGCTGGCTTTACACTCTCTGATTGGTCATTTGCGGGGGCGGGGCTGTAGGGTTGCGTCTCGGGGTGAGCAGGAGGAGGAGGTGGATGGAAGGTGGTGTAGTTGCTGCCCTGTGGTCCAGTGGACCATGAGGAGGATTCTGGAAGCTGCAGGAATTATTTGAGGACACTTGAGGAACACTGGCTACATTCTTCTGCTGACCTTATTCCAGCTCAAACAAAGCTTGGGTAAGGGGCAGCCGCTTTAGAGTCGAACTGGAAGAGAGAAGGCCTCTCTAGGAATAGATATGGAAGCCAGTTGGAGTAAGACAGAGAATGGGAAACGTCCGCCCAGTTTTCTGTCAATTGCTGTCATTTTCGGAGGTACAGGCACTATATTATATGAGTTGTTCTTCACAAAAAAAAAAAAAAAAACCCTGAGAGAGAGAGAGAGAGCCAGTTTTATATTTTATAGATGAGAAGGTTTCAAGTAGTTAAGGAATTTGCCCAGGCTTGCTGAGCTAGTAAGTGGTAGTGCTGGGATGCTAACCTTGGTTTCTCTGACTCCAAAGGCATTATATTTAAACATTTGATTTGTCAATACCTGCCGTCCTGGAGATTTCTGCCTAATGGCCATATGGACAAGAAGGCATGTAATACTGAGTACACCTAGCCCAGAATTCTCACAGAGACATCAAGGGAATATTATGAATATCTTTTCCAGTGTCATCTGTCTTAGCCAAAAAGTGGAGCTTGACTTCTGCTGCAGTCTTCCTAATCTTTAACATGTCCATTTTACATCCTGACCTCTTTTTAATACAGACTGCTTTCTTTCTTTCTTTTATTTTTTTTTTTGAGACAGAGCTTCACTCTGTTGCACCGGCTAGAGTGCCGTGGTGTCAGCCTAGCTCACAACAACCTCAGACTCCTGGGCTCAGGTGATCCTTCTGCCTCAGCCTCCCGAGTAGCTGGGATTACAGGCATGTGCCACCATGCCCAGCTAATTTTTTTTCTATTTTTGGCAGAGACAGGGTCTTTCTCTTGCTCAGGCTGGTTTCCAACTCCAGAGCTCAAACGATCCACCCACCTCGGCTTCCCAGAATGCTAGGATTACAGGCGTGAGCCACAGCACCCAGCCCAAACTGCTTTCTGAAAGGGGAATAGGCCTTTGTTTATTCTTCCTAAGCTAACTTACAAAATTGAAATAGTTGTTTTTTAAAAAATTTCCTGACCATTAAGTTAATGATCAGAATCTGTTGTTAAAGTTCAGAAAATAGAAGAATAATGAAGAGAAAGTTAACTGTACTCTACAACCAAGTGTAACTACTCTTTACGTTTTTAGGTACACAGTATAGGCTTCCTTGGATAGGCTGTAGGCATAGATTGTGCTTTCAGCCACAGTATTTTCGCCACCTATAATAATCTTCCCCATTTTTTCTCATGGACAACCCTTTTTCTCCTAATTTGTAGAAACTTCCTTTATTTTCCCTCTATATATTCTTTTTGTTTGTTTGTTTGTTTGAGACAGAGTCTCACTCTGTTGCCTGGGCTAGAGTGCCGTGGCATCAGCCTAGCTCACAACAACCTCAAACTCCTGGGCTCAAGTGATCCTCCTGCCTCAGCCTCCCAAGTAGCTGGGACTACAGGCATGCACCACCATGCCCGGCTAATTTTTATATATATATATTTTTTAGTTGTCCAGCTAATTTCTTTCTATTTTTTTAGTAGAGACGGGGTCTCGCTCTTGCTGAGGCTGGTCTCCAACTCCTGGGCTGAAACGATCCTCCTGCCTCTGCCTCCCAGAGTGCTAGGATTACAGGCGTGAGCCACCATGCCCAGCCAATATTCTTATAGCACTTATGTTGTGTTGTATTTGTCTACTCGTTTGTCTTTTTTAGACTGTGAGTTCCTAGGAGCGAGCTAAAATTCTAGAACCATTAGAAAAAAGCAAGGAGAGAAGAGACTAGACTGTCAAATACACAAATGATTTCACACCCCAGTTTGTGAACTGGGGTTCATCTATGGTGACGTTTCTTCAGATCAGCAGAAAAATGAAAAAAAAAATTCGGGTTGAACATGCCAAATCTGAAAATCTGAAATCCAGAATGTTCCAGACTCTGAAACTTTTTGAACACTGATATTATGCTCAAAGGAAATGCTCATTGGAGCATTTTGAATTTGGCATGTTCAACCAGTAAGTGTATTCCAAAATCTGGAAAAATTCTGAAATCTGAAACACTTCTGGTCCCAGGCCTTTCAAATAAGGGATACTCAATCTGCATGTATGTGTGTGTATGTGTGTGTGTGTGTGTGTGTGTGTATGAAATAAGTTTTTCATTTAGTTTATTCACTCTTAAGGATTGTATTTTATTTTGAAATTGTCTCTTCTATTTTTTAATATGATGATAGTAGTTCTTCAGATATTCTTACTTTGGAGAATAAAAAGTTGGCAACCTTATTTGCCCACCATTTGATTTTTTTTAATTTCTGAAATTTTTCTTGGCCCATGACATCCTAAAGTGTAGTTACTGATAAGGAATGGCCACTGGTGTCAGCAACCATAATGCTGGTGTGATCCTAATTTACTTGGTTTGCATGCTATAGGTATTCTCTTTATTCTTTCTGAATATGACTGCCTAAGCCTGAGGGTGAATCTGAGCTTGACGGTGTTTAGAAAATAAGTGGTTATAACTGGCAGATGGTACTAGGGTCAAAAGCAAGCTGTTAGTCAGCCTTGATGCAAATATATGGATAAAGTGAAATTTCTGTTTGTTACTACATCACACGAAAATAGGTGGAATTTTGCTGTCCTTAGAGGATAAGTTTGGATTGGTCTCACTTGAAATAATAGGTTAAAAGCCGGGTGTGGTGGTGTGTGCCTGTAATCCCAGCTACTGGGGAGACTGAGGCAGGAGGATCACTTAAGCCCAGGAATTTGAGGTGGCAGCAAGCTATGATGATGCCACTGCACTTTAGCCCAGGTGACAGAGCAAGACCCTGTCTTGAAAAATAAAATAAAATAGAAAAATAATGGGTTAAATTCACTTTGAGGGATCTTGGAAGGTAGGCAGTGTTAACCCTTTGGCATGTATCTCCATTTCTCTCTCTCTCTCTATGACCATGGTGATTTTAAAACCTGGCTGTACCTTCTTTGATACTCTTCCCATAAAAAGATAGAGGCTGTGTTCCTTCTCCTGAAATCTGTGTGTGCTTGTGACCTATTTGACCAACAGAATATGGTGAAAGTGACCATAGACACTGTATGTGACTTCTGAGGCTAGGTCATAAAAGGCCATGCGGCTCCACCTTGTCTGCTGCAACACTAACTTAGAACTCTCAGCCGTCAGGTAAGAAGTCCCACTACCTGAGGCTGGCATGCTGTGAGAAAGCCCAAGACCCATAAGGGAGGCCCCTTGAAGGTACTTGCATTGACAATCACAGCTGGGCCCAGGCCAGGTGCCAGTCCCATGAGTGGATGAGCAGATTCCAGCTCCCAGCCATGCCCGTCACTCCTCAGCTGTTCTAGTCTTCCCAGCTGAGGCCCTAGGGCACATGGACTGGACATAAGCCATCCCTTCTCTGCCTTGTCCTAAGTCCTGACCTGAAGAATCCATAAGCATAATAAAAATAATCATTGTTTTATTTAACTGAGTTTAGACTTGTTTGTTAATGCATCTCTTCCAGTGAATAGATAAATGAAGCGATGTTTTTTATCTTCGTGTTTATGTACCCTGTACCTAATCTGAAAGAAGTTTCTCACTTACAGTGATTTTTTTTAACCTATAGTAGACTTTTAGCCTAGATAAAGTCCCTCAGATTTTTCTTTCTTTAGGAATATATTGGCACCAAAGTCTGAGATTGTTCTAACCAATCAATGAGTTAAGTGAGTTTTAGATTTAAATGTTGCAAGAATACAGGGGAGAGATGTTAGCGGGACTTTACAGTATGCTTACTTTGTAATGTTTCCTTTTCTCCCCCACCCCCAAATAGGAGGGAAAATGGTCTACTGTGAACCAAATGAGTGGGGAAGAAAATAAAAGTGGTACAAGTAGTAAAGTCAAACTTTCAGATTTGAACCTGGAAGCTGAGTGTTTTTGCCCACTTCCAAGTTTCTGCTTTACCTACCACATCTCCTTTCAGGCTACCCTTTAAGCTTCATTGAGGGCACCATGCCTTATTCGTCTCTCCCTACCTTAGCCCTCTGTCTATAACAGATAAAACTGGAGATACTTGATAAGTATCCTCATATCTCTATATGTCTGTATGTCTTTATATACATTCTACCTCATCTTTAACAAGACTTCACTCAAGTATTTTTTGGTATATAAATACTATAGTTGCATTTATACATTTTTGCAAATTCAATAAACCTTAAATATGAAAATCTGTTTAATATGTTCATGTTCAAATAAAAGTGAATTACAATGACTTAGAAAGTTTTTTGAGTATTTCCTAACATTTTGTTCATTTTATTTAGTGGGTCTTATGATTCAGAGCAGGGATCGGCAAACTACAGCCTGCAAGCCAATTCTGGTCTGCAGTCTGTTTCTGTGTGGCCTATGAGCTAAGAATGGTTTCTACATTTCTTTTTGTATTGTGGTAAAATATACATGACACAAAATTTACCATTTTAATTATTTTAAGTGTATAATTTAGTGGCATTAAGGATGTTCACATTGTAGTGCAACTGTCACCGCCATCCATCTCCAGAACTTTTTTATTACCCCACACAGAAATTCCGTACTCATTAAATAATACGTCCTCATTATCCCCTGCCCCCAGCCCTTGGTAACCATTATTCTACTTTCTGTCTCTATGAATTTGGCTACTCTTGGTAACTTATATAAGTGGAACCACACAATATTTGTCCTTTCGTGTCTGGCCTATTTCACTTAGCTTAATGTTTTGAAATTTCAACCATGTTGTAGCATATATCAGAATTTCATTCCTTTGTAAGCTTGAATAATATTCCGTTGTATGTGTACACTACATTTTGTTTATCCATTCATTTGCTGATGGACACCGGGTTGTTTCTACCCTTTGCCTAATGTGAATAGTGCGGCTATGTACATGGGTGTACCAAATGTCTTTTCAAGTTCCTGCTTTCAGTTTAGTTTTTACATTTTTAAAGGATTGTAGAAAAAAAAGAATATTTCAAAATATTTACTCTTTGAACTTTTGAAGAAAAAGGTTGCTAATCCCTAATTTAGAGTAAATTTTGAAACTTTTACAATGGGCTCTTATGAAATTGCCGAGTGCAGCTTTCCATAAAGTTCATTTGTTGCTTCCTTAGGAAAATGATATTTAAATTTTAGTAGAATTTCTCACACTAAATATTTGAGGAACTCTAGTTGTTTGGTCCCAAAGCCAACATTGAAAAATCACTGTTTTGTTTTTGTTAGAGTGTTCACTGATTGAAAAGCAAGATTTGCTGATTTAAAAACGAGCCTGCAGTCAATTCACAGTAAGAGGGCACAAGGGTTCTTCAGAGCCAGGATCGAGTGAAAGCAAAGGCCCTACCATGTATAATTAGGTATGTAGAAGCTGGAGGCACTGTCCTTTCCGCTTTTGATCTGCTTTTCTAATTCTACTCTGAGCAGGCTATGTCCTTTGAATCCTAGCAAGTCCCTAAGGCAGAAATTTCCAAACTGTCTTGTTTCACAGTGCCCTTAGAATCTCACTAATTTTTTCATGGTGTCCCTTAGCCAAAGAAATATCCAATAGTTTTATTAAGTAATTAGGTCCAAATAACCCAATTATAGACATTCATGTGATGTCTGACAGATGTGTTTCTCTCAAAAATTAAAATACCCCAGGGTTCTTCTGTGAGTCCACTTCAGTGGCTTATGACTCCTCAGCACATGATTTGGGAACTAGTCTTCTACCTGTGTTTCTGACCTGAACTTGCCTTTGTCCTTGGCCTTGCCTTTTGTTTCATCCCAGGTACTATTCCCCACATTTCCAGGGATTGCCTAACAATAATTTCTGATAGCTTTCTTTGCTTTACAAATTTAATTTTTACATTCTTGATTCAGGTTTATTTCCCTAGTATGTTAGCTTTTATTTTTGATTTTCTTTATATAGTTTCTTCGTTTAAACTATTGAAATAAATATTTAAATGAATAGAACATTTGCTCTCATCTTGAAAGGTGTATTACTAGAATTACTGGATTAATGACTTTAAGGTTCTATAGTTTCCTCACAAGAAAAGTGATAAAGTATCTTAGGCACCCAGTAGTCCTTAGACATATATGTTGTCCTTTGTCACTAAAGATACTGTGAATGGTACAAACAACTTACATAGTAAATAATAAATTACCTTTTCTATAAATTATTACTCACTAGATAAGCTTTCCAGTAGCTCTATCTGGTAGGGAAGTTTCTTATCTTTTTCTTCTTTCTTATCTCCACTGATGTTTTATTTTCAGACTACTTTAAGTGATACTTCTAGAATTTCAAGTTGCGGGCTAAAAGGAATGAAAAAAATTTTAATAACTTTAATAACAGAATCAAAACTAGATAGTGTAGTAAATTTGGGAGAAAAGGTATTTCTGGTTAGGAAGAAGATTCTGTGTATTATTAAAAATATGAGAAAGGAAAAATATTTTTATACTGAGACAAATTCTTTTAGAATTTAAATACAAATTAATATGCCATTTATTTGTACATTAGATGCTAGACTGGTGATTGCCATAGAAAAAAAGACTGACTTACGAGGTCAAAGAGAATTCATGGGAGGATTTTGTCCTAGTGCAGAGGAATAGTCTTCTTCTCTGAATGTAAGGAGTGTTTTACCTTTATTTTTCTCATATATTTCAGGCTGTCGATTGCCCTTGTGTAAACTCATGAGCACATGTCCTATATGGCTTTATGTAGGTAGGATGTGTGTGTGTGAATTCTTCGCTTATGGGGTTCTTCAAGCTTGGGCCAGTGTAAATGGTGCTGCTCTTTATGTAGCATTTTACTATGCAGAGGGAAAGCTAGACATTTTTGCTCCTATAGTATTAATGTAATTTCTATGATTTGTGCTTTCTAGTTTTCTCCTTTGGCTAAGGAGAGGATCACAGGGGAGCAGTGTCTTTGTTTTCTCCCTTCCTGCTTGACTCTCTCCCTAGAACCATCTCTAAGTCAGGATATAAGAATCAGCTAAGCTTTTTCAACTCCCCCTTTTCTCGGGAATTCTGGCTCTGTAACCAGTGTCTCCACGGAGGAAGACTTAAGGGGAGAAAGTACCTTGCCAGAGGTATTAGTTTTCTATTGCTGCCATAACAAATGACCACAAACTTAGTGCTTAAGTAATACATATTTACTGCCTTACAGTTCAGGAGGACAGAAGTCTAACATGGGTCCCAAAGGGCTAAAACCAAGGGATCAGCAGGACTGCATTCCTTTCTGGTGGCTCTCTAGGCAAGAATCCATTTCCTTGCTCATTCAAGTCAATGGCATAATTCATTTCTTTGCAGTTGTAGAACTGAAGTCTCTGTTTCTTTGCTGGTTGTCAGCTGAGGGCCATCCACATCTTCTAGAGAATGTCCTTACTTTTTGGTTCATGGTCCCCTTCCTTCATTTTCAAAGCCAGCAACAGCGAGTCAAATCCCTTTCACATAGTATCCCTTCTTCTTCCTTCATTTTATACTTTTAAAGACCCATATGGTTAGATTGGGCCCCACAAGTAATCCAAGCTAATCTCCTCATCTCAAGGTCTTCAACCTTAGTCGCATCTGCAAAATCCCTTTTGCTGTGTAAAGTAACATATGTCCAGGTCCTGGGATTAGGACATGGACATCTTTGGGGTTGGGGAGAGGTCATTATTCTGTCTACCACACCTGGTGATGTTAAAAAAAAAATGACCTGACACTAAAAGTCCTCAATTTTCAATCATTCTACAGCTGTCAATTTTGTACATTGTATGTTAATGTCCAGAGCTCCCTTTCATATGCTGAATTTAGACTTTCCTACATCCACTGATAAGCTCTTGAAGTCAATTCTGTCACAATATTTAGTTATGTAGGATAAAGGGAAGGAAATAGTTAAAGGGGAATATGGAGATGAAAGTTTTGCTTTTCCTTCCAACGTGGAAAACAACCACAACAACAGCAACAACAACAATCTGCGAGCATGTTTATTTGTTGATGGAAAGGAGCCAGTAGAGAAGTAAAGCTGAATGTGGCAGGTTGAAAGTTATCCCCTAAATCTGTTCTTCCCTTCTGTCAGCAAAAGAGTTTTAGCTAGGCGTATGGCCATCCAGCTAGAAACTACATTTCTCAAACCCCCTTGCAGCACTGGTTCTGACCAGTGGTCAGATTCCTTTAGTAATGCACTGTCTTGATAAGCTGGGAGGCAGAATGAGGTATCCAACACACTTGTAGTCTTCTAGCAGCATTCCAGGGTTCATTGTTCAGAAACTGGTGGCAGTGGCAGCTTTTTTATTTGACTTTCTAAACCCCGTTATTAGCAACTAGCCATGCTGTCACCTAACCATACCCTCGAGGAAGGTCTGGAGGACACTTCACCAAGCACAGGGAGAGGGGCATCCCTTGGTGGCTGTTCTCTGACATCTGGAGAAGACAGTGGAAATGCTGCAAATATTGCATTTCCTTATTACAGTGGAAAAATGACATTCCATAGAGGTAGAGGGTAGGTGATAGAGTTTAACTGACTAAGACGATTTTAGGTGCAGTTAGTACAATGTATCACAGAGAAAGAATGGTAATAGGAGTGTTTTGAAATAGGCAGCCTACTGAGGTTCTGTTTTGCATAGTAGAAGGAATACTTGTAGATCTGCTGGGCAGAAACTAACTAGACACCACTGTTATAATTCATGGCTTCCTCCCAGCTTCCCAAAACTAATCCAGTGTGTAGACTTGAAGCTCCTCAACAGAGGTGGAGACCAGGTACCTCTGAAGCACTCTACAGAGCAGCCATAGGTTTATACAATAGATTTCTTCTCAAGCCTTCCACAGAGTGACCTGGAGCTATTCACCTAGGGAACTGTGCACTGAGAGAAGGGAAATACCAAACCTTCTGGGAACTATTACATATGGCTTGGATTTTACACTCACCCTAGAGACCAAATATGCTATAATAGTCCACCAAAGTGTAGGGGCTTATGGATTCTTGGCCCAAATTCATCTAACAGTGGATCTAGTGGGACTATAGGCCCATCCTGTGTTTATTATCCCAGTCCCAGAATATATGGTAGGAATACACACACACACACACACACACACACACACACGTACACACACCACACACACGCACACACACATGCACGTGCATACATATACACCTATACATATTCTTGTAGAGTACCATTCTACTTTCCTGTCCTGTCGGGTGAAGGCTATTATGAAAACAGGGACCATCTCGGGCCTCTGGAGCTCTTCCCACACAATAATCCAAGCTAGTAAATGGTAAGTAATACTGCTGGAGGAATTGTTGAAATTACTGCTGCCATAAAAACCTTGAGAGAAGCAGAGGGTAGTAATTCCTACTGTTTCTGCATAAAACTTTTCTGTTTGACCAGGACAAAAGCCTGACGGGCCTTGAAAATGACATTAGATTACTGCAAACCTAATCAGGTGGTGATGTTAGTTGCAGCAATAGTTTTAGATATAGTATATTTACTGAAACAAATTATCACCCCAGGCACCAGACATGCAACTTTTGACCTGGCAAATGCATTCTTTCCCATCCCAATCAGTAGGCAAAATCAGAAACAGTTTGTGTTTATATAGCAGAGACAAGGGTATATCTTTATTGTATTCTATAGCTGTGGTCCCCAATTCCCAGGCAGCAGTCCTTGGCCTGTTAGGAACCAGTCTGGTCCACCCCTCCTTCCCCATCCACTCCCCTCCCTGCCCCCAGTCCATTGAAAAATTGTCTTCCATGAAATTGGTCCCTGGTGTCAAAAAAGTTGGGGACCCCCTTACATTGATTATTACACTGTTAATTGGACCTGGTAAAGAGGAAGTAGAAAATATACATACCAAGGGTGGGAGGTAAACCCTGTGAAGGCTCAGGGCCCTGCCACCACTTTGGTGAAATTTCGAAAGGTCCAGTAATTTGAGGCATATTAGGAAGTTCCTTCTACAGACAGATAAGGGTCAGTACCTTGCACCATTCACCACAAAGAAAGAGGCAAAGTGTTTGAAAAGCTTCTTTAGATTTTGGTGACAACACATATCACCTTTGGGCATGCTGCAATAACCCATTTATGAGATAATCCATAAATTTCCAGTGTTACATGAGTCCTGGAACGAGAATAAGCTCCAGGAGGTCCAGGCTGGGATGCAGGCTGACATGCCACTCGAGTCTTATGACCTAGCAGGTTCAATGGCATTAGAGGTGTGCATGGCAGCAGAGATGCTGTTTGGAGACTGTGGCAAGCTTAGTCACTAGACAACCTAACCATCCATCACAAACTAGCTATTATCTGATCACTGAACCATAAAACTGGGCATGCCCTGTAGCATTTCATTATAAATGGGAATGGCCATTACAAGACCTGGCCCTAACAGGTTCAGAAGGTGCCAATAAACTGCACAAGCAAATGGCTCAGACTCACGTCTTATTATAAGTTGGTATCAATTCAGATATACTCTCACCTGAAGCCTAAAGTATTAGTCAGTATAGTTACATATAAGATGTTGGAAGTTGGGAGGGAGAAAAGAAACAACTAAATAACATAAAATATAGCTGCTAGAATCCTCCAAGTTGAAAATTGTGTGTACAGTATGAATATTGTCATTCTTCGTCACTTTTGGCAGCCCCAAATTACATGAATATGGTGCTTGCCTATATCCAGTGTTCCTCTCCTTCCATGACACTGAAAGATTACACTTTGTTGTCCCTCTTGACAGAGGGACCATGTGGCCAGTAGGCTATGAGGGGTAGTCATCTGCATCCTTTCCAGGTTGAAATATTTAATTGCTGGCCTAAGACCCTCTTGCCTTACTTCAGCAAACCTTGCCAACTGAAGCAGCTGGGTTGATTCTAGAAGACTGAAATGTGGACTCTATGGGTCAATACGAAATGAAGTGAAAGTATTTAAATATTTTTTCCTTTTATTTTTAGTTGACACACAATAAGTGTACTCATTTGTGTGATATTTCGATACGTGTATATAATATGTAATGATCAAATCGGGTAAGCCACACCTTTTGTTATTATCAAACAATTGTTTTCAATAAACACTAATTGCCAAATAATTCTAACAAATGATCACTGATCATATGCTTCAGTCAAGATTCCAGCTAAAAACGTGGTAATTTAAATTGAGCTATTTGAGACAAATTTAATAGAGGGACTATTTATAATGGTGTAGGCAAAGAGTACGGAAGCCATTTGGCACAGCGCAGTAACAGCCAAAGAGGAAGTAGTTACTAAAATGTGGAGGTAGACAGACTGGCTGTGGCAATGGGCCATCTAAAAAGCTATGACCTTCTGTGCAGGGATGAGCCCACAGCAGGAGTTGAACCAGCATTGAACCTCACTCTCCTCCTGTCTTCTGATCTGCCATTCCTGTCCCGTGTTGGCCAAACCTGGTGGAAGCAATGCTCCTGGGGCCTGTTGCTGCAGTCAGGACAGATCGGCCTCCCAGGGGTGTGGAGCAAGGTGGGCAAGGGGAGAGGATGGATTCGGTGTGACAAATGAAAGAAATCCAACCCAACGTGTGAAACAGAAAGTATTAAAAATAATACTTTAACTTAAAATATTCTGACTCCCTGATGCCTCCATTACTTGCCTTTTTTTTTTTTTTTATGAGAGCGAATGAGCTGGAAATTAGATGTTTGGAACATAAATCTGCCTGCATTTATATGATACAGTATTGTTTATTTTTATTCTGCACCTATATAAATATTAATGATTTACATTTTACTTGCTAGTGTCCTTCTGAAATTGGCTGATACCACACTACCATCACTCCTATTTTACCCGCAGAGAATATGATCCATTATGATTTTTGAATATGCCCTCATTTTTATGTGACCACTGACCTGGCCTGCTGCAGATTTGACCCAATTATTTCAGCCGTCTTCACGTTTGATTCTCATCACTATGGGTCGAATGAGCTGCGTGGCCATCGACACTGATTATGAAGGGGCTTGCAGTGATGGGATGGGCCGTGCCACAGCCTGGTCTCCCTGCACAGAAACATTCTTCTCAAGAATCTGTTAAAAAAAAAAATCAGCAGAAAAGAAGATGCTGATCTGTTGAAATTCTTTTTCATTTGAATTTTCAGCTACACTGTCACCAGTATTTTTTTTTTTAAGTAATACAATAGGATAGGTATCCTGAAATAGGTGCCCTGTGTCTTTGGAAAGAGCAAATGGGTGGCGATGTCCAGATCTGAAGTTTATAGCAACACCAAGCTGACCACCCTGGTCATCCTAAGGGAGCCCCAAACTGCGTCACGTGTATTTTCTGAAAGAGGTGAAGGAAGGCAGAATGAGAATAAAGTTTGAAACTGAAGACTAGTACACTTTTATGCAAAATATAATACCAAAATGAAGCTTGGTGGTCCAGTTTTCTTTCCAGTTATAGTTAATCCCTAATATTTCTAATAAAAAACTATTATTGCATTATATATTACTGTCTATCCCATTGGCCATACCATTGTTGTCTTTACTCATGGCCTTACAGAATTTCAACTTTAATAAGGGGCCCTAGTTTCTTAATCAGATTATTTTAAATTTGGGAGATTGTGTGTGTGCATGTGTGCACGTGTGTATATAGTTACAAATTCTTAATATCTAGCAGGGTTTTATTTTTGTTTGTTTCCCCCCAAAGACGGTTTATAATGCTAGATATTTTCTTCTTGTGGAAGCCTGTTGAAATAAAATCATATTTCCATTTATAATTACATTACTTGTTTATTATAAATATTCTCTTTTATGTATTACATGTATAGTATAAATGATCATATTTATTGTGGGAGCCACATAGTCCAGTTTACTGCTGATTTAAATAAAAAGATGTCTTTAGTCTTAACTGGCGGCTCTTTCTTCAAGAAGAGGTTGAAATCTTACAACTTGAAGGTTAAAGAGAGCTGCGGCTTTAATCAGTTTTTTCTTTTGCTTTTGCTCAACAGGAACCCACTACTCATACTTTCCAAGTGTTTCCACTATAAAAAAATTTTAATTTACACATAAATCTGGTAAAATTGTTGCCATTTTTGTCTTGGTGCTTTGAATATTCCCCAAGACACTGCCACTTGTTTTATGCACCAAGTTCAAGATGCCGTAGGGAGTTCCTGTAGGGAGGTGGGCATCTGTATCCTTGTCTCTGCACTTCTGCCTGTGCCGGCCCCTTGTTTGCAATTCCCAATCCCCTCATCCCCACCCATTCAAATCCTAGCTGTGAATCTATCTTCCCATCTCACCTTACTCTGAACTCCTGACATTTCTGAGAAGACAAGCTATTAATATTTCCTCCCTTAAGGAGCACAGTGGCCTTCCCTCAGCAGTGGCAACGAGGTGGCCGAGCAAGGAGGGAGTTTCTAACCCTCCTGTGAAACCCAGTGCTGATATGCCAATTAGCATCTGAGAAAAGGATGCTTTATTTCTTTAACCAGCTAGACTGAATCTCCCAAATCAGCTGAGTGATCCCTGCCTCTCTCAGTGCTTCCAAAAATATGCAGGGTGGCAGGAGATTCATGTTCTTCTCCTGGAGCATAACCACAGTGTGTCCAGCTGCATTTTTCCCAAACGTTGGATGGTGAGAACCCAGGTACCGCATGTACTGTATTCCCCTTGCACCCTTTCTTTGAACCTGTGGGATATGGAGTCCTCTTGTTACTCAGTAAAGACTATTTGGGCATTTTTTTTTTTTTTACAAAGACTTATTATTTAAATGTTTTGTGAGTCTTTATAGACAGTGACCAGACTGTCCTTTACTTCTTTTAGGGATCTAGCACAGTGCTCAGCAGTGCTCACCACTCAACAAGAGACTGGTGGATGTTTGACATTTTTTTCTGGATGATTAAAAAAAGAGAAAAAAGAAAAAGAAAAAAAGACTGGTGGATGCAAGAGTAAAGAGTACACTACACATTTGAATTGTGTTATTCTGGTAGTGGAATAATGTCTCTCCTGACTCTCTCCTACCTCTTATTCAGGTTGTACACCATTGCCCCTTTACTCTTATATGCATTAAGTGTGATGCCCAACTCAATAAATATTGAATGAATGAGCAAATGAATGAAGGAAGGAAGGAATAAATATTAGATAAAAATCTAGATTTTCAGCTCCTACTTCCTCCATCATACCTTTTCTGACTGTGCCAGTCCTCAGTGATAATTCCTTATTCTGTATCATTTATGTAGTGATTAGAATAGGCTACCATAAATGGTTATATTCTGTGTCTGTATTCTATCCACTCCACCAGAAAAACTGGGACTGCGTCTTACACCCTCATTTCTATCCGTTATGCCTGGCACAGTGCCTTTTAATAGCATGCTCAGTATGTATTAGTTGTTGTCGATAATAAAATACTGGGAGGAAAATAAACCAGGAACTTCCCAAGCCATTGTTACATTTTGCTTTGACCTTTCTTTCTGGTAGAAGGTTCTTGATTGAATCTGAAGTACTGTCAATGGCAATTTACATGATTTGTCAAATATAGGTTTTAGTTTTGATTATGCTAAACTAAATGTGCTTGAGAGAGTAAATACATATTTTTTCTTACACACAAAAAATAAATTAAAAGCAGTTTTTAAATTATATTTCCTGCAGTGGATGATCAAGGGTACAGAGGCAGTGTGGCACAGGGAAAAGAGCACTGTACCATGGGTCAGAGTTATTCCCAGATGTGTAGACTGGTAGTCTATTTGTGTCCCTGCCACCTGTGAAATGAGAAAGGACCTGGTACAGTATAGCATGGTAGGTTTTGTTGAAATGCAATGTTGGGGGAAAGCCCACCGCATAGTGATAATCAAACAAAGCTACTGGAACACATGCTAGCTCTGGGACTTTAGGGCCTCAATTTCCTTATCTGTATCTGTTCCTTATCTGTAAAATGAGAACAATAATGGTAAAACCCTCAGAGGTTTGAGGTAAGCATTCAAGGAGATAACACATGCAAAACTCTTAGCACAAATACTGATAAGCAGACCCTGCAGTGGATGCCTATGAGCTGCTTTGCTCAACTCTGTCTACTTTCTTCTGAAATCTGCACCTCCCTTCCCCATCCACATGGTACAGCAGGAGCAGCCATGTTACCATGTGACCCTGCCCTCTGGCCAGTGAGTCCCTTCTCAGAATTTCTTGGATTGGGCATTAAGAGACAGAGCTGAGAGAGTCTCTCTCCAGTCAAGGAAGGAATAGAGCTTGGGAGTTGTCAGCAGTTGGGTTTCCTGCCGTGGAGCAGGCCAGTGCACAGGGAGGCAGACAAGTGGAGAGTAGCCAGAGAGGCAGGCCAGCAGAGAGTCCTGATGGTGTCTGACCTCCTGTTTCCATCTAGTCCTCAGACCCGGTCTCACGGCTGCCCTCAGCACCTGGCGTTCCCAGGCCTCCACAATATGGCCTGGTCCCCTGTATCCTATCCTGAGGCCATCTGTCTGTTTACAGTCCCAGTACACATGCCCAGTCCTGCTTCTGAACCATGCTTGTCCATCCTTCTCACCCAGAACTCGCTCCCTGCCCTGTGTCTCACAGTTGAATCTAACTCATTCACTATAATTCAGCCTAAGTCCAATCTGCCATGAGAAGACTTCCCTAATATTTTCACTTCACCCTTATCTCTCTTCTGAATCCCATAGGACTTCTTCTCTGAGCTACCTGTCATGCGCTTTCACTTACTTTCTTGTGTTGCTAGTTATTTTCTCACGTATAAATGTTGTGTGTTCTGGACTCACTTTTAAGTTCCTCAAGAGAGTCATGTCCTAAACTCCTCTGTATGCTCTGTGGGGCACAGGGAGGCAGTGTGTTGCAGGAGGGTGGCATTTGTCTTAGCTGCATGACTTTGGAAAACTCTTTGAGCATCCATTTACCCATTTGCAATTTAAGGACCGGTGGAAAGGATTAGCCAAGGTACACTACAGGGATACTCCCAGGGGCTGGTACACAACAGGAGCGTGATTGGTAGCCAGAGGCAGTGCTGGGTAAGGGCTGCATCAGGCCCATCACTATCCATCTCAGGGCCTTCAGCATCTGGCACATTCCACGAACCTCTCATCTGCAAATGAGGATTTAATGCCATAAACATTTTGTTTTAGTTTGGGTTCCCTCAGAAGCAGATCTTAAAACAAGAATGTAAATGTGAAGATTTATTTGAGAGGTGACTCCAGGAATTGCAGAAAGGGGAGAAGGGAGGTGAAAGAGGGAAGGAAAGGAAACCAATGCTGGGATTGACTCTCATCCAAGACAAATAAAATCAAAAGAGATAGTAGAAGAGAGAAGTAGGATTTATAAAAAGGCAACCAATACAGGTGTCTTAATGGGCATGTCACCACTGAGGGTGACCGGGACCCCAACCTACTGGGAACCTCTGGGAGACTTTGTAGAACATGCTCAAAATTGTCACCCCAGAAAGAGAGGAGGTTAGTGCCTTTATCCATCTTGGATTGTGGGCTGCTCACAGAGGTGTTATGTCCTCTCCACTTCTGGCCTGTTCCTCTCCGTTCTCAGGCAGAGAAATTCAGGGAAGAGTTGCCAGAGTTAGCCAACAAAAGTACAAGATGCTCCGTTAAATATGAAATCCAGATAAACAAGTTATCTTTTTAATGTGTGTGCCCCATATTGCATGGATCATATATTAAAAAATTATTGCATGGGATATACTTATACTAAAGAATTATATGTTTATCTGAAATGCAGATTTAACTGGGTATTCTGTATTTTATCTGGCAATCCTCATTTGGGGCTTGCTCAGGGCATTGGAGTGGAGCAGAGTTCATTTACTGAATGCCTACCATGTGTCTGGAGTGGGGGTGATTATGGGAATGCAGAATTAATGAATACGTCTCCAGATCCTGCTTTGCCTCTTGAAGTTGTAATTAGGGTTGTTTTTTTATTTTTATTTTTTTGAGACAGAGTCTCACTCTGTTGCCCTGGCTAGAGTGCCGTGGCATCAGCCTAGCTCACAGCAACCTCAAACTCCTGGGCTCAAGTGATCCTCCTGCCTCAGCCTCCTGAGTAGCTGGGACTACAGGCATGTGCCACCATGCCCGACTAATTTTTTCTATATATTTTTAGTTGGCCAATTAATTTCTTTCTATTTTTAGTAGAGACGGAGTCTCACTCTTGCTCAGGCTGGTTTTGAACTGACCTTGAGCGATCTTCCCACCTCAGCCTCTCAGAGTGCTAGGATTAACGGGCGTGAGCCACCACACCGGGCCTGTAATTAGGTTTGAATGAAAGATGTGTGTAGAACTGCTTTGAAAGTTATGATCATACAGAGTGACTCCATGGACATTGGAGATGCAGAAGTGGGAGGGTGTGGGATGAAAAGTTACCTATTGGGTACAACGGACACTATTCAGGTGACCAGTATATTAAAAGCCTAGACTTCTCCACTATGCAATTCATCCATGTAACAAAAACCACTTGTACCCCTTAAATCTATTTAGATTAAAGATGAAAAAAGAAAATTATAAATGCAACACAAACAACTGATACAGGATAACTCACTTTTAAAACCTAGTGCTAAAAACTCCCAAATAGTGTCTAGATTAGTAATTGCTCAATAATTGTTTGCTAAGTCAAGCTGAATTATTATTATAGGCAAATAATCATATTATTTGTTGATTAATGTCACAAGATTCGGGCAAGGTTAACACCTTTCTAGGTCCTAGACCCATGCTTATTTTTGGAGGCTTGCCTCGTGTCATACCATTCATATTAAAGGAAAATATATACATTATTGTAAGCATTTTTGAGAGAATTTAAGAATTTTTTAATAATTCCGTTTCTGAAAAGATTTATCTATGAGTAACTCATTTAAGATTAGCATTGATTTCTCAATTCAGGAGAGGTCCATGAACCTGGGTGAAAAAAAATCCTTTGTTTTCATTAATTTCAAACTGAAATTTGTCATTTTCTTTATTTATGAATACAGGCCACATATCACATGTATATTAACAGTATCTCACCAATGGAAATCACAGATTAATTGATGTTACATTACAGAGGTTACAGATATCTTAAAATATCATTTATACTGATTACTACTTTGAAAATATAATAGCTATTAAATTTGCTGCTACATCTTGTTATTTAATGCATTAATAAAAGAGCACATATGTGACAAATTAGTTTTTAAACATTGTTTGAAAATTTTATTTTAAAATAGTTGGTTTTCTTTGTAATGTGTTTAAAAAGATTATTTTAAAAAAGGGTTCCAGAAGCTTCACTAGACTTCCAAAGGGGTCTAAAGCACAAAGGTGGTAAAGATCCCCTGTTAGTGCCCCAGCCTGGGGCTGGGGCTCAGGTGACTCCATCTGGCCTGGTATTTCTTCTTTGTTCTTTTGCAGAAAATAGTGGGGACTTAGCAGGCTCAGAACAGTGCAATTGCAGGAACAAGCAAGAGAAAATTCAAAGTATAAAACCACACTGGAAAAATTACTGGGTGTTGGATCTAGTCCAGGTTTACCTTTAATATCCTCACAATCTGTGCGTTTGTGTACTGAGTCAACAACTATTTGCTCAGGGCCTAACAAGTGCCTGATCCTGAGCATGGGCTTTGAAACAGGCAGGGCCAGTGTTCAGTCCCTTTTGTCATTCACTATGAGTGACCTTGAAGAAGTTATTTCATATCCTTAAGCCTCAGTTTCCTAGCATGTAAAATGGAGGTATTGATCCTTAATTTAATAGGGTGGTTGAGAGGATTAGACAAGCGAATGAGCATAAAATATAATAAACACATAAAATATTACAGTTACTCTGAATCCTCATTTTGTCTATAAAGTTTTACATCAATATGCTGCTAGTTGTGAAAGAAAACCATATAAAATTGTCTTTTCTTTTAGGGAAAAAATATCAAACAAATATGTTTCCCTTGCAAGAATGGAAATGAATTTAATTAACGAGGTCTTTGTTAGCTAAAATTTGAAGGCTAGGGAAAAGTCTAATGACAAATGCATCCTTTTTTTCTTGACTGTGCTTACTTTACCTACGGCACAAGGAAGAAAATAATCTTCCTAGGGCTGATAAACTACTTGGTTTATTTTCCTGTATCACTGATCAAAGATCTTATTTTCCTCTTAATGCTCTTGAAACATTGTTCAGATAATTGTAAAAGTCCTAAAGTAGGGAAATATGAATAAAAATTTATATTTGTGAAAATATGTGGATGTTAAAAATTGTATACGGTGATATGATGACTCATCAGTAAGCTTACTATTCTTAAAAGATATGTTATATTAAAAAACTTTAAAAAGTTCTATTTATGATTACGATGCGAAGAGAGCCGTCCCACTGGTCTCTTTCCTGACAGTATATTTTCTAAAAGCCTAAACACAAAGCTTTCCTTTATTTTGGTTTTGAAACTTTGTTCACACATATAAACCATGGTAATAACATTAATTACCACCAGGTTGCGCTGTAGTTCCACAATGGACACAGGCTCCAGTCTGAGAGGAATTCTCCAAGGCCTTAGTTACTATCGTATATTACTATATTGTTTCTGGTTTTGAAGCAAGAGGAGTGGAGACAAATATTTAAAAGGAAAAAGAAAAGATTTTGCTGAAAATAAATAATTCCAAATTCACCGTGATTTAAAAGTTTGTGTTCATCAAAAACGATTTTATCTGAGAATGTGACTATAGTTCCTTTTAGAAAAAATTGCATTCAACTCGGTCCTGTTGTTTTTCTGATGGCAAAAAAATATTTTCCTGATGGATAAAAAAAAAAAAAAGAAAACAAAAACCAAAACCAAAAAAAATTTTTTAAACTCTATTGAACGTTTTCTTTTACTTAGTCGTTGATGGATAATACTATTTTTAAAAACTCCAAGATAAGGTATAGTTTATTTAAAAATTATAGTGGTGTCTTAGATAAACATCAAGCTTTAGAAAATATATAAATATTTCAACTTAAAAACAACTTTTTTTTTTTGGTAAAACCCTTTTTTCTTTTTTTGTTCTTATTTTTCCCAAATGTCAATATTTATGAATCAGGGGTTGTGGGAAATGTTACCTAGAGCTACAAGGGCCAGAGTTTACTCTCTTATGTCCCTGGGGAGTTGAGTGTGAGTGCCAGAGGGCAACGTTTGGCTGGAAGGACCCAGTCCCTTCTGTCTGTGCACCCCGTTGCTATGCTCTTTGAAGTGAAAGAAATTTCTGTACTCAGCTCTGCTTCATAAGACGGCAACTTCACAACGATGAGCAATGCACACACATCTCTGTATATACTTTTAGTATAAAAACAGATGCAGACTCAAGAGAACAGCAACAACAACAAAAAGCCAGAATTAATGCAAGCAGTCTGGAGATTTTGGGAACTCCTCTGATAACATCCACAAATATAAATTTCCAAACAAGACTATTTTTGGTCATGTCACTTTCAAAACATCAGTCACATTAAGTTTTAACCCCTTGCAGGATTCGGGTGGTGCTAGTTTGGGCAATGGTAAAGACAGAAGGCAATGAGAACGAAACCCTCACAGAAATAAGGTGAGAATCACTAAACATCAGTAAGTTATGGTGTTGACATTTATTTTTGACAGTTCATTGTTACCCACCAACATGATGAAAAAATTCATTATTTAATCCAAGTATCTTATGTTAGTTTTTTTCCTTTCAAATTGTTGATCATGAGGGTCTGAACAAGAAAGTGAATGCTGAAATGAACAAGATTTACTAAGTAGAATAAAGGGGAATTGGGAGATATGCTGGCAAATTGGGGCCATTAACAAGTTAAAAAAAATCAGAAACACTTTTATGAACAAAAGTCACCAGTAAAATATGTCTCTAATGTCAAATAAAATATCCTGACATTGATTCTCAGTTTCCTCCTCTTAAAGGACTTCCTCTTTCATTCTTTTCTTAATTTAAATCTTTAACTTATTACTGCCACAGATTGTTGTCTTCTAGTATCTTTTAGCCAAGGATCATGATTTTTTTCTTTGTTCTATTCACTTTAACAGTTCTTTATTTAGCATGATTTATTTTTAAATGTACCACCCAAACACTTCACTGGTTCAAGCACTTAACTGGTTTCCAAAGGCTCCTTGTATTAATATAACAAGATAGAAATTCATAGAACATTTTATTTTCCCAGATTGGGAGGTAATTGTCCTATTTCATTTTTTGAGAGAGTGTGGCAAAATAATTATTGAGATTAATGAAAAAGCCCTTGGAGAAATGATAGCATCAGTTTTATTGGGGAAAAAAAAGGCTCTCTACTTTCATTTTCCACATGGGCGTGGCCTTTGGCTTTTTTCTCCATCCATGATCAGCTAATTCTAAATGCATTTTTCCCGCTTGCCAGTGGCATGCTGGTGTTCTGCTCTTTAAATTCCCTAGCCTTGGTTTTTCATCATAAATAGGGATAAATAATTTTAGCTCAGAGATATTGAGAGCATTAAAATAGTAGCATGTTTGTTTAGTCCTTAGGGTATTAAGAGATGCCCAATGTGTGATAATTTCCTTCCTCCTTTTTTTCATTGACAGGAACACAAAAAACCAAAACACGAATTTACTCATATTAAATATCTCTATTTACAGGATGTAATACAAAACTTGTTTAAACTAATTTGAACAGCGTGTAACATTCCAAAATGTACCATTCTTGCAACCCAGTCATAGATGTGCTTAATGAAATTAGCATTGGAAACTTGACTCTGAAACCAAAAGTATAAATTTTGATAAGTAGAGTTAGTAATTTAATATTTTTGTTAATAGTCATATTATATGTATGTTTATGGTATATTTATGTTTAATTTATGATTTATTTATCATAATTTATTTATGAATATGTATATATTCATATATATTCATGTTTATCAGTTGTACATAGAATATACATTGATCTCCAGATTGTTTAATCCATGTGAATGTTTTAAGTATGTTTTGGAAGAGGTCACTACAGCATAGTTCTATGAAGGTATTCCAAGGTTTGCACTTCATTCACTCAAAAACTGGAATCATTAGGTAAAATCTGATGCTGTAGCAAGCTGAAAAAAGCCAGCTCCCCTTAGCTAGTTGCCAATGATATAGAGTTTCTGTCAAAATCAAGTAAGGCAAGGATAGCCTATTTTTCTTTAAGAAAACCCCATATATTCACTGGGCGTGGTTGCTTACACCTGTAATCCTGGCAACTCTGGGAGGCTGAGGCAGGAGGATCACTTGAGCCCAGGAGTTTGAGGCTGCAGTGAGCTACGATGGTGCCACTGCACAAAAAAATCCTCATATTTAAGTGAATGTCATCCTTTTCAGAGGAGCTGATTTGGAAGTCTAGACCTTTTTTTCAATTGTACTGCTATTGTTCTAAATGTTTTAGGAAATTCTTTTGGAATTAACTTTAGGAGTAATTAAGGAATAATATTAAAATAATAGTCTCATTATATTGTAGTCACCTCTTATTTAGGCTAAAGCAGTTTTATCCAGCAAATTACCATCTGCTTTATTGAATGGCTTGGCTGTTTCCAAAAAAGAAACTTATCTTGATGAAAAAAAGATTTTTTTTTTTAAACCATCAGGGACATTCAAAGACATTCTCTCAGTGTATGAAGGAAGGCAGTTCCTAACTGGAGTTCCAAAAACCATTTTGAAAATCCTTGGAATGTCGCTACCTACTTTGATGAGGACATCATTTATTTATATGGATAAATTCAGGTATATTTGTTCAAACCCAGTGACATTGTCTTATAGTCATATCTTTTGAATGTAAATAATTGGTGGAGTGAAACAGGGATCCTTTTGAGCTAAAAGACCTCATAAAAAGACAAATGCTATTATTTAAAAAGGAATCATCATGAATTTTTAACAAGAGTCTGCCGTGTGTTCAATTACAGACTCCAGAAACTTCTGAAAAGAAAAGGAGAAAAACACAAAAGTCTTTGTACCCGGATGAGGCCTGTGCTGTTCCTTTTATCCTCACATGGATTTGTTTAGCGAGTTACTGCAGTGCTTGTGTATATGATTAAATCTAAGCTAGTCACCATGGAATAAAATTATGAAGACTATGTGGTCCATTTTTTGAAACAGAAGCAGGAAAACAACATGATTTGGTTTGAGGATTAATTCAGACTTTGATCTTAGCAAATATATAAATAGTAACAGGATAGAAATGAAAGCTAAAATATTTGTCATGTATTTGCTTATTAATAAAAAAGGGAAATTGGTAAAAAAGGAAGAGCTAAAAAGAAAAATAAAAAGCCTGTGCTTAGGTACTCTGTTAGACCAAATAAAAACTGTGGGAGTGTGTAGTAAATAAAATCTGTGACACAGACTGGAACCCTCGAACTGGCCTCCAAATGCTTCCTGGTTTTAAAGCAGCTCTTTTATGGACCCTGAGCTTTTCCGGCATGACACACTCGGACCCTCCAGACTGGGGTCTGCCAAACTTTTTATTGCCCACAGAACTTCAGTAGAATTGTCGTTTCAGGGGGCCATCCACATGGTACGTCCCCAAAAAAGCTATATATTCTTCTATATTATCCTCATTGTAGAAACCAGTGTCCGAACAAACCGGGGACCCTTGTGAAACTCAGTAGTTGTGTTGTGCAAACCATGGATGCATTATCTTTGACTCACATTTGACTGGAAGTTTTCTTCTGGAAATGATTTTTGGATTTTTGATTCATGAGGTGTCCATTTTTTTCACTATAAACCTGTCTTTCTTTTAAAATAAAGCCCATGAATAATTTACTTTGCTGCCAGAGATGTGCTTGCTTTCATTTTTATTACAACCTGAAGTGTCGCTGATAAGCATCCGTGTGCCCCTCAGGGCTGCATGACCTTATGACCCCCTGGTCCTGCCAGGTCACTTTGGGAGAAAGAAGGCCTCCCTGATGGAGCGCAATGGTCGCCCTCTCATTCCCCAACCCCCGCCCAATGCCAGCTTGTGTTTGGGCTGCCTCAAACCTCCACGGCATGAGTTAACAGCACAGAGCAGAATGTCTAGGGCAGATGAATAACAGATGGGTTCCCCAAATCTTGATAAAGAAGTGAAGTAGAAAGTTGATGGGGTTTTAAAGATAACCCCCAAATGTTTGTATCACCAAATATATTCTACTTCTCATTTCTCATCTTCCCTAGTTAAGGAGGCTAAAATTCATCTTCAGCTAAATGAAGGAAGCCAGACATGAAAGGTCACATTATTGTATGATTCTATTTATATGAAATATCCAGAATAGGCAAAATTATAGAGACAGAAAGGAGATTAGTGGTTACCAGGGGTTGGGAGAGGGGCAATGGGAGTGGCTGCTTAATGGGATAATAAAAAAGTTCTGGGCCTAGATAGTGGTGCTGTTTGTACAACATTTTGAAGGTACTTAGTCCCACTGAATTGTACACTTGAAAATGATTAAAATGGTGAATTTTATGCTATTTTACTACAATAAATTTTTATCATAATAAATTTTTTTTCTTCCTTGGATAAAGCACAAGTGAAATGCAAATAGGGAAAGTAATTTTTAAGTTATTTGTACTCACCAATATCTTGGTAGTAATTTTTAGGGCAATTAAGGAGTCTCTTAGCAAGGCTCTGATTATTGAGCAAAACAAAAAAAATTGGCAATTGGTGAAAAATTGATGAATGGGCAAAACTGGGGCGAACATGTGAGGAAAGGACAAGAAGGCAGGTCAAGGTACACTGAGCTGGTATGATGGTTAATGTGTCAACGTAACTGAGCCATGGGGTGCCCAGATGTTTGGTTATATGTTATTCTTGGGTGTGTCTGTGAGGGTATTTCTGGATCAGATTAATGCTTGAGTCAGTAGACTGAGTAAAACAGATTGCCCTTCCCCATGTGGGTGGGCCTCATCAGTCCACTGAAGGCCTGACTAGAACAAAGAGACCGAATAAGAAAGGATTCTTTCTCTCTGCTTGTCTTTGAACTAGGACATTGGTCTTCTTTTTGTGTCAGACTCAAACAGGAACTTACTGCATTGGCTTTCTGGGTCTCAGGCCTTTTGCCCTGGCCTGGAACTATACCACTGGCTCTCATGGGTGTCCAGCTTGCTGACTGCAAATCTTGGGACTTCTTAGCCTTCATCATTATATGAGCCATTTCCTTATAATAAATCTCTTTACATTTATGTCAGTATCTATATCTATCTTCTATTGGTTCTGTTTCTCTGTAGAACCCAGACTAAGACAGGTTTTGGTACCAAGAAGTGGGGTGCTGCTATTGAAAATACATAAAAATGTGGAAATGGCTTTGGAGCTGGGTAATGGGTAGAGGTGGGAAGAGTTTTGAGGTACATGCTAGAAATGTGGATGTTAAAGGAGATTTTGGTGAGGTCTCAGATGGAAATGAGGAACACGATATTGGAAGCTGGAGGGAAGGCCATCCTTGTAATAAAGTGGTGAAGAACATGGCTGAACTGTGTTATGGTGTTCTGTGGAAGGTCGAACTTGTGAACAATGAAATTGGATATTTAGCAGAGGAAACTTCTAAGCAAAGTGTTGAAGGCTCATTTTGGCTCCTCCTGATTGCTTACAGAAAAACATGAGAAGAGAGAGATGAATTGAAAAATCATTAAGCAAAAAAGAATCAAAACTTTAAGAATTGGAAAATTGTCAGCCTATTCATGTTGTAAAAATGAGAAAGCATGTTCTGAAGAGTACACCAAGGGTATGGCTGGACTGTCATGGGATAAAGAGTTTACAGAATTAAACAAGCAGAAACACTACCAGTTTGAACTGACAGCGGTGGATCTAGGATGGAATGAAGGAAGGCTATTAGAATTCTTAGATTCTACAAAACAAGATTGTAGAATTATTTGGCTGTGAGTGTGTACTACTATTCAGGAAAAAGGAAGAATGATCCCACAGGTGATTCAGAGATCCTCAGGGCTGCCACTCTTAGCACAGACCCAGGAGAAAGGCTATTCCTCCTTGGTTTCAAATGAAGTGGTCACATCTCTGGTTTCAGAAGGTTGGAAAGATTCCAACCAGTGCCCTGGGGGTGGGGGCACTCACTGGCTTGGGTTCCCTACCCCTTTGGTGGGTCCTGAAGGTGGAAGTGACACCCCAGTGTGTCTGGAAGGCAGAGCGTCGACCCAAAGGGAATTACTCTTGAGCCTTTAGATCTGAATTCACCTTGCTAGGTTTTAGACTTCTTGGGACTTATCAACCTTTTATTCTTTCCAGTTTCTCCTTTTTGGAATGGGAATATCTATTCCCATGCCTGTCCCACCATTGTATTTAGGAAGAAAATAACTTGTCTGGTTTCACAAGCTCACATCTAGGGAGGAATTTTGCCTCAGGATGAATCCTACCTGAAGTCTCACCCAAATGTGACTTGAATAATTAGATGAAACTTTGGACTTTACAATTGATGCTGGAAAGGGTTAAGACTTTTGGGGCTGTTAGGATAAAATAAATGTATTTTGCATACTAGAAGGATATACATTTTGGGGGCCCAGGAACACAATGTTATGAACTTAATGTGTCCCCTCAAAATACATGTTTAAGCCCTAAATCCCAATGTGATGATATTTGGAGATGGGGACTTTGGAAGGTAATTAGGGTTAGATTAGGTCATGAAGGTGGGGCTCTTAAAATGGGATTAGTGGCCTTATAAGAAAAGGAAGAGAGAGAGATTTCTCTCTCTTTCTTTCCTCTTGAGCACAGAGGAAAGGCCATGTGAGGACACAGTGAGAAGGTGGCCATCTGCAACCCAAGGACATAGAGCCCTTACCAGATACCAACTCTGCTGACACCTTGATCTTGGACTTTCCAGCCTCCAGAACTGTGAGTAGTAAATTACTGTTGTTTTAGGTATCCATTCTATGGTATTTTTTTTATGGCATCCCCGGCTGACTAAGACACCTGGTGTGTCTTAGCAGGGAGGGACAAAACAAAAATGAAGGTGTACATGAGATGGGAGAGGGCTGAGGGCAAACCTCTTGTTTTCCATTTGTTCAGGGCCTGTTGTGCTTTGGAGTAGGAGATCTTAAATTCATGAAAATGTGTGAGTTTATCAGAATGGCAGTCTCTCCTACAAGTCATCAGAAGTTCACCAGGCATGGGGAGTCATTCCCCCACAGAAAGCCCAGTAATAGCCATTAAATAAGGTGATTAAGACATGGCTTGTCCATAAGTCTCACAGGAGACCAAAACCAATCTAAGTAAATATGAATTTGAAATTCTTTGATGGTGAATGGTCATATTCTCAAACCCAACTTTCTGAGTCATTAATGCACCATAAAGTATTTACAGTTATTGCAATCATTGCATGTTTACTTTTAATGCTGATTGCTCAATGACTTGATGCTAGAGGGAGGTGGGGTATGGGGAAGGGAAGAGTATCACCCCTCTATGTTTTCATGGAGAAAAGCAAATAAAAACTCCCAACCACACATCCATTTTCCATAATTGTACTTTTCAGCAAGTAGGGTCAAATGACTTCTTGGTATTTGCTGTTTGTTTAAGTGGGTACCTCAAAAAAAGAAACGTTAGAGGTCACATCTCAATGTTTTGTTGAATCATAAAGCAGCAGATTGGACAGAAGCCTCCTTGACAATGCAGGGGCAGTTTGTTCCTTGCAGTCTAGCTTTCTTATCTTTGCAGACTTGTCTGCTCCTAATCCTTTGTCTTCCTCCCTCCCTCCACCCTATGCAATCCCTTTGCTGCAGCCACATTGAACTACTTAATCCTCATTCCCAGCACACTGGGGCCCTCTGAAAAGTCCATGCTTTGCACATACATTTCCTTGGCCTGGAAATTCCTCTTGCTTTCTTTGTTTGCCACAATTCCTTCAACCCCCAACACCCCATGACATTTTATGAGCTGTAAGAAACCTTAGAAATCGCATCACACTGGCCAACAGTGGGAACCAATGTGGGAACCAATTCTTGGGAGAATCTAATTTGGTTTTTTTACTGGGTCTTTTCTTTGGATAGAAAAGATACCATCTGAACTCTTAACTGGATTGGGTAGAAAAATACAAAAGCATTTTGTAACAGCAGATTCCCTAAGGGAGTTTGACTTTGTAGACTTTTTCTCTGTTGTGTGAAGCACAGGGGAAGAATAAAAAACTCCGAGGTCATACCATACAGGCCTGAGTGGTCTTCTATGTCTTGGTCCGTTTGTGTTACTGCCGTGTTTCCCCGAAAATAAGACCTACCCATAAAATAAGCCCTAGCAGGATTTCTAAGCATGTGTGCAATATAAGCCCTACCCTGAAAATAAGACCTAGAGATGGGCGTGGCTACGTAGTGTATCTGCACAACTCATGCATTTTGTCACGAAGCGGTAAAGAAGAAGAGCAGCCCTTCTCATCTGCCCCATCGTGACAGCTACTATCCCAGAGGTGACCAGAAAGGTGTGGGCAGCCCCAACAACAAGATTGGCTTCCCCGTCAGTCCCGGCCATCCTGTGCATGCTGCAAGCTGAGGCTTTGAGGGGAAAATAACACATCCCCTGAAAATAAGCCCTAGGGTGTCTTCTTGAGGAAAAATAAATATAAGACCCTGTCTTATTTTCAGGGAAACATGGTATAATAAAATACCCCGGACTGGATGGTTTATGTACAATAGAAATGTACCTCTCACAGCTCTGGAGCCTGGAAAGTCAAGATCAAGGTGCCGTCATTTGTTGTGTGGGGAGGGCCTTCTTGCTGTGTCCTCACACGGCAGAAGAAGGAAGGGCAAAAAGGGGCCGACGCTAGTTTGCTCCAGCCCCTCTATGAGGCACTAATTCATCCATGAGAGTGGAGCCTTCGTGACTTAGTCACTTCCCCAAAGACCCCACCTCCCCATGCTACTACAATGGGGATTAAGTTTCAACGTAAATTTTGAAGGGGGCACATTCAGACCATGGCATCCATGTAAACTACAAAGTGAGCCTCAGAACGCACATTCTTCTGACCCAGCTGGGAAAGTCTGAGTGTCTGAATGTAGTTCTGATAAGAGAAAGCCCATTCCTTGTGCTATTATCTACTTCTGGGTTAAACTGAACAGTGAGATCAAAGTGATTTGTTTATTCTACTGTTTGTTTTTTTTTCTTTTTTTAGCACAGGACATGTTTGTTTTATTTTGAGGTAGTTTGTCTGGAGGGATTAAGGGGAAAGACGAGTGGGAATTACTTGTTTCTTCCATGTAATCCTATAATAACTACAAGTTTGTGATAGTCCTTTGGTTCTCATAAAGAGGTTTGCATTCGTGTGTGTGTGTGTGTGTGTGTGTGTGTGTGTGGGGAGGTGAAGAGACAGGAAGATGAATACAGAGGGGCTAAACCTTGAGAAAAGTAAGAGAAGGAAAATAAGGCATAATGTGGTGGAAAGTGAAATAACGAGAAGTAAATACAGGAGTATCCAGAAAAAGAAAAGATAAACTCATGAGGGGTAGTGGGGAGAAAAGAACACTGGGTATGTAACACAGCCAGTCTTAAGAAGTTAGAGCTGAGTTGAATCTTAAAGAATACTAAATTCATTCTCTTCATTTCAAAGACGAGGGACTGAAGCCCAGGGTGGCTATGCAAATTGACAAATTGGTTAAGGCAGAGCTAAGAAGAGCACCTGTCTCCTGCTCTGTGAGGTACGTGGCTGTGCGTGGTGGGCGCAGGTCAGAGGAGGAGATCTCTGAGCTAAAGACAAGACCATGATATGATTTTTCCTCTTTGCTATTGTTAAAGGCTAATATTTTTTAAAGGCAAAATCATGTACCTAATATAAATATGAAACGAACATGCCTAACAGATTTTAGTTAACTCATTAATTGCTGAGGGAACCCATAAGATGTTGCTGGTTGAAAGAATTCAAAGTACCACACACACACACACACACACACATAGACAGATAAGGAATGCTTAAATGAATTCATAAATAAATGTGACTTGGCATAAATTTTATTTAAATTATTTATTATCGAGGGAACCAATAAGAATTTACAACAGGTTGAAAGGAGAATTCAAAGCACTACATGCATATCTAGGAAGACAAAGAATGCTAAAATGAATTTACAAACACATGGAACATGGGTCTATCCACAGGTAATAACAAATTGCATTCTATCTGACATAACTAATTTGCATTTGTATGAACAAGAATCATTTGTGTATTTTCAGCTTTCTACAAATTATGGAGTTATAAAATAGCTAGAAATACAACAAAAGGCAGAGATAACAAGAAAGGTATGCTGTATAGGACACTCAGTAATCTCTTTTCCATTCCAAAGTCTTGCACAATTTTTCCCAATAGGAATACAGAATTGGAACAGAAGGAGCTGCTCCCTCACCTTTTTTGGCTCACAGAATTGTTGGCAATGATGGAAATCAGGCTAAGAAAATAGGACGATACAAGGAGTACATCTAGGGTCATGCCACAGGCATCTCTGGTCAGGGTGCTACTGCTGCTACTGCCTCTGCTGGACATTTGCCACTAGCATTGTTAGATGGCTCCTATGGCCACCTGACCCTGTATCTTTGGGACACACTCAAGATTCAAAGACATCAAGTTGACCCAGAGCCCATGCTCTCACCCTAGCTGTGCGGGCTAGGGAGAAAGAATATTTGGCCACTTGATTTCACTATGACAAGCCCAGACTCACACAATGGGGACTTCCCTCAGATAGAAAGGATATGTGACACTGTATGGTTAAAAAAATTGGCAAATATGTACTGCAAATACTTTACTAGGGATACACAAAACAATCAGAGAGTTAAGCTTTTTCTGGAGAAAGATAATATAATGATGTAGAAAGATTAAGAGCTTTAGACTTAGAAATACCTAGGTCTAGGCCATTCTCCACCAGGCTGAGTATTGTGGGAAAATTACAAACTTCTCTCAACATCAGTCATCTCATTTATACCAACATTACTATCTATCTCACAGATGCTCAAGACCCTATATGATCTGGTCCACTGCTGTATCTGTGACCTTAACCCTCACTGTCTCCTTGCTGAACTCTGCTTTAGCCTTACTGGCTTCCTTGCTGTTCTTCGAGCATACAAACATGCATCTGCCTCAGGTCCTTTGCACTTGCTGACTCTCATGACTGAAAAGTGTCCCCCCATGTGACTTTTTTCCCTCACCTCCTTCATTCAGCTCTACTCTCAAATGTCTCCTTAGCTGTGGTGTTATCTAGCCTGACAACTTTACCAAAAATTATAACCCCTTCCACCTGGCACTACCTCTCTCTCCTCCCTGCTTTATTTTTCTCTATAACATTTGTTACTTATCTATCTCCCTTCTCTAAACTGTTAATTCCATGTGTATCTCTAGCACTTTGAACAATGTCAGGAACATAAAAAGTGCTCAATAAAATTTGTTGGATGAATGATCACAAAGTGTAGGGCATACAGCAGGCACCAAACCAATGCTTATTATTTGCTATTTTTATTGGCCTCTTCTTTCTCTTCTTATACCCTGGCTAGCCACCCTAAGCTGATCTGATTTCCCAGAGGACTTATGATCTAGTAATAGAATTTACCAGTCCAGGAACTTAATCTTCTAATTCAACATAAAACAACCAGAACATTATAGTTTTCATTTTAGCAACGACTTTTGGGATTTCGTATTTATTCTGCTCCGTTGTTATTTAATGTATCTGATCTATGGTGGTGATATCAAGTGATTTGCGTTTACAGCTGGACAAAGGCTTATAAAATTGCCTTGAAAGTGTATTTTGAAGCATATAAGAGTCAGAAGATCTGAACATTAGGAAAGGTCAGTGTATTAGTCAGGGTTCTCCAGAGAAACAGATTAATTATATGGAATTGGCTCATGCAATTATGGAGGCTGGCAAACTGCAAGATCTGTAGGATGAGTCAGCAAGCTGGACACCCCGGAGGGCTGACGGTTTAGTTCCAGTCTGAGTCTGAAATCCTGAGGACCAGGAGAGCTGATAGCATAATTCTAGTCTGAAGTTCAGCAAGCTTGAGATCCAGGAAGAACTCATGTTTCAGGTCAGGTCTGAAGGCAGGAAAAAAGCCAATGTTCCACTTTGAATATGGTCAGGCAGGAAGAATTCTCTTACTTGGGGGAGGGTCAGCTTTCCTGTTCTAAGCAGGCCTTCAACTGATTGGACAAGGCCCACCCACATTAGGGGGGGCAATCTCTTTACTCAGTCTGTCAATTTAAATGTTAAGTTTATCCAAAAAACACCCAGAATAACGTTTGACCAAATATCTGAGTACCTTATGGGCCAGTAAAGTTCACACATAAAACTAACCATCAGAGTCACTATGTTTTGTAGCTACCATTAATTCTTTAGTGTCATGGTGTAGTTGTTATAAAGAGCAGTGGTGAACAACAATATCTTGAGTAAGAACAGGTGTATCTCAGCTACCGCATGTAGATGGACCCCATTTGGTGCATGTATGAGGCGCTTAGTGCTGAAATTAGCACGGAGAGCCCATTAACAATATAAAATCAAGACTACAAGGAGGGTCTGGGGACCTGCATTCTAGTTCCTAACTAGAGACCCAACTCATTTAACTTCTTTGGATTTGGTTTCCTCTTCTGAAAATGAAGGAGTAGGACTAGATGATTTTTCAAGATCACTTCCAGCCCCAGAATCTTTGGTTCTCCACGAATGAACAAACTAAGCTGCAAAGGAAGCTCTATGCTGGCTGGCAGCCTGATACAAGGGACAAGGACAACACATCTTTGAAGTTATGTATGGCGGTGCCATCTGCCTTTGCAACTAAATGACAAAAATAATTTGGCCTGGCCTTTTCTTGTTCCCAGTCGGCTGAAAGTAAACAGAGTTTATTTTGGGGAAAATAGTGTCTTCTTTGTGAATTTCCTCATTCCGATTGTCTTTTTGGCTTGGTTACTTTGCCCTCACGCTTAATCCAACACGGCATCCCCATCTCAGCGGATTGCGCTTTGCTGAAACCTTATTTAAGCTGCAACATTACCTCAGCCAGACTTTGGGAATTTAATCTTATTTCTGAAGTGAAAAGATTAACCTTGGTTCAAAGAAATGCCAGCATTAGTGAATTGGTGAGAAAACGTGAGACTCTGCAGTCCCCAGAAATCACATTTTGCTTATCCCAATGGATCACGAACACTTGCAGGTCAGTTTTGCTTCTCAGAGTAAAAAGGAGGAAGATCAGAAAGAATGGGGCACACCTTTCCCCCTACACCCCCCCCCGCGCCCCGCAGTGAGGATGGGAACTCGGGGGCGCCACCTGGAGGCCATGGGAAGTAGGACACTGCTGGGGCATTTGAACCTCTCCTTGTCCTCTGTTAACTTACTCTACCCTTCTCTTCTGCCCCACGATCCTGACATGTTTCACATTTTCCGACACAATAATATCCCTTTAGTTTGAGTTTCAGGTGGTAACTTTCCTTAACTGTTTTTTTTTTAGAGTACATCCATAACCTCTTACATTTTTAAACCATTGGTGCATCATCACATCATTAGAACTTATTCCTTGTATCAGGAGAGGCATTTTTACCCCATAGGTTGAAAGTCAGCGTTGCAAAATTCACTGAAGGGACCCTGCTTGCTAAAAACAGTCAGAAGGAACCCTGCTTGCTAAAAGCAGCCAGAGTTCAATATAACTATTGAATTTATTGAAAAGTTTAAAAAGTAGTCGAAAAGTTTGCACAGTGTGTTAACAAAATGGTTGTTGCTGGTATTTTAGTTTTCATCTGTATTTTCCTTCCCTTCACACACCCCCTCCCCCTGCCACAAGCAGGTGCTATTTTTCTTTTTTTGTTCTTTCTTTTTTTTTATTTCAGCATATTATGGGGGTACAAATATTACGGTTAT
>VBSM01000483.1:9204812-9218525 GCA_008086735.1 Cheirogaleus medius
TACCATGGAGTCCTATTCAGCTTTAAGAAACAATGGTGATATAGCACCTCTTGTGTATTCCTAGATACAGGTGCTATTTTTCTAAACAGGAAAGACACAGTATTAAAAAGTTTACAAAACAAACCATTTTATTTCAAGCAAATCCACTTCAAAGAACACTGGCACAATAAAAGTTTTTGGGAAAAAACAAATTTGCATTTGAGGAGGTATCACATGTCCATTTTTACAGAACCGTTGCCCAAGAATGGAGAAAAATTTTGACCCCGAAAATTTTGAATAAATCTGGTAACTTACCTTAGTGTTGAATACGAGACTTCTGTATCACATTTAGAAAATTATTAATTTTATTAGAATTTTTTGGTTTTGTTTTACATAACTTTCTGGGAACTATTGTACTAAGTAAGGGGGATTTAATTTGGATACTATATTCCTAATTAGGAATGACCTAATTTCTCTGAATAATACAGCAATTTCCAGGAAAAACCAGAATACATTGTTCACCACATTTCTGTGACATAGTCATCCTCACTGCTTGGCTCATTTATAATAGAATTGTCTAGATGCCCAGGGTTTCTAATGATGTCCAAAGTTTGTTATATACCAAATTTCTGATGATAATATTATTATAACAAAGTGACACATAATCACAACCACAATAACATGTGCTTAGTGTTTTATGGCTTACAGGGCACTTGCGTACATTTCCTCAAATGATTCACGATACTGTTACAACCTGATAAGGAAACTGAGTTTGAATGGTCAAGAGGCCAGCCTGCCGCCTGCACTGCATGATTACCGGAAAAAAGTGTGCTTTCGAATTACACAGACTTGGATTCATAACTAAGTCCAGACATGTACTAAGTGGCAAATAAACCATTCATTCCTTCAGAGACCCATTTTCTTCCTCTTTCCTAAGGACATCTTGAGATAACGAATGTATCTCAGGCATAGCAGAATGCCTGGCACATAGTAGATGCTCAATAAATGTTAGTTGTCTTCCATGTATTTTTTTTCCAAACTGCATCCTGGATCCACAGCATCGTGTGGGAAATAGACCCATTTGGTACTGCCTGGCTTTTCCATTCTTTCTTATTAGTATTTATCATACTGAGGGGCTCTTGGGCACTTTCATACTCTTCCCCAGTGAAGGTTCCTGCAGTGAAGGCTCCTGGCTGCAGATTCATGAGAACCGAGGCCTCCACTCTCAGCACCTTGCACAGTGCCTAGCACAAAGTAGGCCCTCACAAAACATCTGTCGTGTGAATTATTGAGACATTGAATGGGTGCACGTGTTTAGCTCCTGAACACAGCACCTAAAACACCTAGGGTGCCTGTCTTGGTCTGTTCTGGCTGCTATAACAAAGTACAGTAGACTGTGTGGCTTATAAACAACAGAAATTTATTTTTAAATGTTATTTATTTATGATTATTTTTAAAATTTATTTTATTTTAATTTTTGTAGAGACAGGGTCTTGCTCTGTTGCCCAGACTGGAGTGCAGTGGTGTGATCATAGGTCATGCAGCCTTGAATTCTTGGGCTAATCCTCCTGCCTCACCCTCCTGAGTAGCTAGGACTACAGGCTCATGCTACCCATGACTGGCTAATTTAAAAAAAAATTTTTGTAGAGACAGGGTCTCGCTGTGTTGCGCAGGCTGGTCTTGAACTCCAAACTTCAACTGATCTGATTCCTGCGCTGGCCTCAACAAAGTCCTGGGATTACAGGTATGAGCAACTGTGCCCAATCCCAACAATTTATTTCTCACAGTTCTGGAGGCTGGAAGTCTGAGATCAGGGTGCCAGTATAGTCAGGTCTAGTGAGGGCCCTCTTCGGGGTTGCAGGCTGCTATCTTCTTGTATCCTCACATGGAGGGAAGAGAGCAAGAGAGCTCTCGGGGGTCCCTTTTATAGGGTCACTAATCTCATTCATGAGGGTTTCACCTTCATGACCTAATCACCGCCCAAATGTCCCTAATACCATCACAATGGGGCTTCAGTATTTGAATTTTGCAGGGACACAAACATTCAGTCCATGGCAGTGCCTGACCCTCTCAGGAGTTTGCTCTGGTTTGGTCAGTTGCACACTGGCCTGTGAAACCCCCGCCCCACTCCTGCCCTGCCCTGAAGTTTTCTAATAGACACCAGGTAACTTCTATTCTCCCTTCCATCTCCAGTACTTTGAATCTCTGACTTTGGTGTCAACAGCCCTCTTCCCTGAGCTCCAGGGGTGCTAGCCCCCGGTGCTCAGCGGCTGCCATTATTTTGACTTCCCAGCCAGGCTGGCCAGGGTAGATATGAATAACCTTTATTAGTGCAGCCGTGAGCTATAAGAGTGGAAGTTTCTGGGAGTGTTTCTTCATCTTGAAATCAAAGAGAGCCACATGGAGGAGTCAGAGTCTGGGGTCTGAGTATGTAGCTGGGAAAAAATTGCATTTTTTACTTTCACTCACTTCCAACTTAAAATTAGCATTTCCTTCAGTTATGAATATAGGCAACACATCACAGTGGTGTTAGCAGTACCTATGAGTTCGTCACCAATAGAAATCACAGATATTTTCAAATCAGATGACCGTTGCTAGCAGAGCTCTCAAAATACCACCTACATTCACCACTACTTTGAAATTATGACAGTTATTTGACCTGCTGCCAGATCTTATCACTTCAGGTGTTAATAAGGAAGATATACATATTGCCTCATCACAAATTTGTTTTCTAGAAAATATTTTGATAACTCTGTTTTAACATAATTAGTGTTCCTATAACTCTACGCATTTTAAAAATGAATTTAAGAATATTATTCCTTTTAGTTCAGCCAGTGCAGCTAAACAAACAAAATAAAACCTAACAAAAAAAGAAGAATATTATATTCACTAGACTTCCAAAAGGATTCATGACCCCAAAAATCCCCTGTATGAGAAGAGCTTTGCACTGACAATTAGCCACAGAGATGACATTGGTGGCATGATATTCACTGAACAAAATACATGTTAGTCATTCATTTCAAGAAATGGTAATACTGCTTAGCAATATTTTGATGTCAGAATTGTTTCCAACTTGCCCTTTGTACCCTCTCAGGCTTAGCTAGTTTCAAAATGTGAGAATCAATAGGTTAAGCTATTAAACTATTTCAGAGAGCAAATTAAAGTGCTTTCCTGGGAGCATGACTTTAGGAAAGTTGAACTGAACCGTTGGCGTCTTGACAGCTATGTCCTCCCTTTGGTAAAGAGTCCAACGACTGCTCGAATGGCTTCGTGTCTCACTTTTTTTTTTAATGTCCTGTGTGTTGTGGGGTGGGATTGTTTCTTTCTTTAAATGTCATCTTATTTATTTATTCTCTCCACATATAAACATTTGTCTTTGGAGAGATCAAAAGATATAAATTATTATTGATTTATTTAGATTGAATGGTTTTATTTGGCCTTGTACACATGCTAAGTGCTCACAGAAGGTATTAGATTGATGGGGCTGGAGACTAAAGTCTTCTGTTTATCTACTTATTTGGGAAACAGAAGATCTCTAAGCCATTCAATGTAAACTTGCCTGAACTATGTAGCTAATTGCCTCAAACTTGACCCAGGAAACTCTAGAGCTTCGTCCACAAATCTGTAGTAGGGATGTAAGAGCACTAGCTAGCACTCTAAGTCACTGTATGTGTGGGTCCTTCCTTCCCTTTCTCCTTCATCCTTTTTCCTTTTCCCCTAGGATCACCAGGAGGCCACAGATTGGTATCCTGAGATTTTCTTCTCCTTTTTGTAACCAAATACTTACGGTGGCCATAACGATCTCCTTTCTGGTCCTTCTTTGTTCTCCTCTCTACCTCTTCTCTAGACCCCTATATACTTATTTCGCTCTGTATTAGTTGTGCTTAGCAATTGCTTCCTGAACTAAACGGAAAAGTGGATACGTGGATTTCCAGTAATATTCGGTGACACTCCTTCCCTCATAATCTGACACGGGAGGAAGATGCCCTGGCCCTGCCAGCCTCATTTCTACAAGAACAGCTTTTATCCATTATGTTTGTCTGAACATCCCTAGTAAGGATTCATTTGAACAAAAGGTTCTGTGGATAAAGGGCTTGGAAACCACTGAGCTAGAGAATGCTGTTGGCATGATTTATCACTATGCTTCGGGTGCTGGCACTTGCTAGGGGAAGACTTTGATTGTTCAGTTATCCAGTGCTGTAAACCATGATAAATGTGTATGGTAATAGTTATTCTGTTGGCCCCTGAAGCCACATATCTGTGTGGCCAAAAGAACAGAGCTATGTGGTTCGTTAATTGTCTTTGGAGCCTGCACTGGGTTGAATAGTGTCCCCTCAATATCCATGTCTACTAGGAACCTCAGAATGTGACCTTATTTGGAAATAGAGTCTTTGCAGTTGTAATCAAGTTAAGATGAGGCCATACGGAATTAGGGTGGTCCCTAATCCAATAACTGGTGTCCTTATAAGAAGACAGAAACTTGGACACAGAGACCCAGACATACACAGGGAAGAAAGCCATGTGAAGACAGAGGAAGAGATTGAAGTATCTATAAGCCGAAGATTGCCTGCAACCACTAAAGCTAGGAGAGAGGCATGGGGTGGTTTCTCCTTCAGAGCCTCCTCAAGGAACTAACCTTGCTGACAGCTTGATTTTTGGACTTCTAGCATCAAGATACATTTCTATAGTTTTAAGCCACCTAGTTTGTGGTAATTTGTCACGGCAGCCCCTAGAAATTAACACAGAGCCTTTAACAACTCCTTCCTGGTCCCTTGGTCTTCTCTACGCTATCTTCCCACTCCCTCCGTGAATCCAGTGCCTAATGGAGCCCCTCTCCTGTCCTCCAGAAGCATCTCTTCCAGGCTGTGTAAGCCTTGGGCTGGGTATGTGAGTTCCTCTTCTAGGGGTCTTGGACTTGAAGTCTCATTTCCATCCAGTGAACGTCATTTCCAATGTCCCCAAACTGTGGGAGAGGTCCACTGTGTCGTCATGAGGCTTTCTGGTGCCTTTCTGAAGTGCCTGCGTGGAGTGTTGCTGGAGAAAGCTCTTTCTGCCCTTGAGGAAAAGGAACGATGCTCTGGGATCCAGGTTTAATGGCTGGTCATGGCTCTACCCATTAGCCATGAATAGCTACTGTGTCAGCAAAAGAGAGAATTTATCTTTTATCTGCAGTGGCAATGGAAGAAGGGGGCATAGTTTAAATTGGCCGAGGAAGGGAGAAGTAGCATGTGTGTGGAGGTGAACACAAGAGCTAGGAGAGGGGGTCACACCCTGACGGTCCTGGTGTGTACTGGGACTTTCAGTGCTGGCCCCAGGAGTCTGCCAATAAACCACAGCCACTGTGGGGGTGCAAGCAGCATCCAGCCGAGTCTTCTCCTTTACTCTCCAGCAAATAGAGGAAGCTACTTTCTTATTTGTACCTTATCTCTCCTCCAGGTCAACTGTAAGACCAAAGGAATCCTTGGACGCCTGGTAAGGAGGTGAGTGAGTTGAACTGAGCATGCCTGAGCATCTCAAGCTGGGACATTAGAAGGGGCCACTTCTATACACACGCAGCAAGGCCCAAACCGAATCAATCTGAAGTGAGCGTGCAGCAAGTTTAGTTTCCGGATGTCTGTAACTGACTTTCCCTTCCTCGGGAGCTACTTAAATTCCTGATGAGTGTAGAAAATTATTTTTTAAATTGCATATAGATACTCATGTTCAATCAGTGTAAAATCCAAACTCCCTATCAGAGCTGTTTATTTTATGAAGAGTCTTCCTTCCTTTTCCTTGTGCCCAGAATGCTGTCTGGGTGCAAGGAGGAGCTTATTTATCTTTGAGCTTCAGAGAAGGGCTCCTTGCCCAGGTGATATTGTTCACTCTGTTTCCCGGCTGATCACCAGTTGAGATATAGACTCACCTCACTCGACTTTTATCTTTACTGTGTCTACTACTGAAACGTCCAGTTTTGTCCCCCATTGGCTTTCTGGCCTACCCTGTTTAACTGCAGCTCTCAGTGTCACCTCACCTCTCTCTGTAGTGACCCAAAGGCAAGTGCATTGATTGCGACTCTTGCCTAGCTTCTATGACTGCCTCTGGGAGCAAGTAGGAACCTCTATCTCCTTTCCATACTGCATGAGAAAGTGTGGGAAACTTGAGGATGACCAATACAGTCCTCTCTGACAGCTCATGCTTATTTCTCCTCAGCTGCGAACACCCACATTGGTCTAGGGCAGAAGGCACTATGTGTGGTAGGTCTCTTCCCGAGTTCCAAATGGGAACTTCAGCTCCTAAGGGCATTTCTCTGCACAGCACACAACTCAACAGTCTGAGTCTTCTACCTTGGCTCTCTTCTCTGCCTGATTTCTGGCTCCATGCTCAACCCCTCACTGGCTAAACGTTAGGGGTGTGGGGCGGGAGCACTGAAACCCTACAGAGCCCCAGCAAGACACGCACTTTTCCATCCTAAGCTCTCCTGCTGCTCAGTAGAAGAAGGTGTGTTCTCTGCTTTGAGGACGTTGCTGTTCTAGGTGGTACCTGCCATCCTGTCTTCTTGAAAGATTAAGTCTTAATGGTGGAAGGGGCTTCAGAGATTAAAAAAATCTGGATCACTGAAAAGGAAAATGTTCTGGTAGGCATTTAAGATGACTGACTCAGTAGATCTAGTTCTATACCTGTTCTGTTGAAAGCTTGGGCCAGGCTCAGGGTTTTTTTCTGGTCATTCTTACATAGTTAGAAAGGCCTTTGCCTGCAAGAACAATCTCATAGTAAAAATAAAAATGTGCAGACCAGTGTTATAATAATCAAAGCCTCATACTCTTATCTAAGTGTCATTATGTAGGTTTCCCTCAAAAATCACCTCCCCAGAGAAGCCTTCTCTGTCTGTCTTGTGTTAAAGTTAGAACCCGTAGGTAGCCTCCTAGTCATTTTCTATTGTATCACATTAATTTAGTTCATTTAACATGTACATATTGAGGGCTTACTACATGCGATCAAGAATTATTCTAGGCACTGGGTATATTGTAATACACAAGGTAGACCAGGTCCTTTATCTAGTGAGAGGAGTCAGTCAATAGACAATTAAATGAGCAAGAAAGATATCATTTTGTGTTCAGTGCTATGCAGAGAATTTAAGCAGAGTGATATGATAGAGTGACTGGGTAACTGATTTAGATTGTATGGTTAGAGAAGGTCTCTCTGAGGAGGTGACATTTAAGCTGCAATCAGAATGACGGCCTTTTACTTGTTGCATACTGTGTGATCAACAGAGGCAAGAGCTTGTGCGATTGAACGTCATGCCTCATAATTCCTGGGTGAAAGTATGTGAGCATAACCACAAAATATTCCCTAGAGTATTGGGACAACCTGGTGGAATGAGGAGTGATCCCATGTGTGCTCAGAAGTCGCACCATCATTTTGCCACAATCAATTCATGATTCAGTAGAATCCTAAGCTTCTGTGACCTTCTACGTTTTAATTGAAAAAGACCCTGAGATGCTGGGCTGCTTACGAAAGTGGGTGGCTGTACCACCTAGCCACGCCCAAGAAGTTCTGCCAATGGTAATGCCATTGCTGGATGTCTGCAAATGATGTCAAATCAGAGAAATGGGGGTGTTCCGGCAAGTGTTAACAGCAAGTGTAACAACTCTTCTCTGCAAGTGTTAACCGCTCTTGTAACAGCTCTTGTCTTGACCAGGGAACTTTATTCCACCAGCAGGCTCAGCCAACTTCTGATCTTCTGACCCCCGCTTCCTTGCTCTCCTCCAGTTTTTATACCCTTGGTAGGACTCAAAAAGCGTCCAATCAGCAACAAGCCTCAATATCCAATCAGCAACAAGCTATAACATCCAATCAGGAACAAGCTTTAACATCCAATCAAGATCACGAGAGCAGCACAGCCGAAGACAGGAGCAGGCGGCCGAGCACCAAGCGCAGGTCCGCCTCTCACAGGAGGCCCTGCCCAAGCAGCCGGCACCTGCCCGCCGTGGCCTCAAGCGCAGCACCGGCCCCCGCGGGGATGCAGAGCGGCAGGGAGGTGGTGAGCTGCTGCATCCCGGCGCCTGACGGTTTTCCCGGTCAGGGGCACAATGAGGGGAAAGTAGTGAACTAGGATCCCTTCTGCTTAATGAATATTGGGCCCCGGCATATTTGGAAATCTAACACTTGAGGAGTGGGGGAGGAGTTAGAAAAAATTCTACTACTTTATAGATTCTCTGTGGAAATACACAGGAGTGATAAAAGAAAAGCACATTAGACTCCCTCAGGGCTTCAACTCTGGAAGCCCCTTCACTGATGGATTTGGGACACAGAGAAAGACTCTTTAATGTGGAACGACTATGAGATTGGAAGAAGTCTGTTAAATAACAGCTTAAGGCATAGTTGTGCAGATAGTATTCCTCTTCAGCTTCTTGGAAATTTGTTTTCCTTGATTAGGTCGATAAGCAAACATACATATATAATGAAATGATTTTGATTTATTTTGGGTATTTATAATATGACCAACTGCTAAATTGAGGAAGGCCGAACACTATTCTCATTAAAAATTCTATATATATTCTGATCACAAGAGACACATATATTCATTATAGAAAAATAGCCACACAGTGGTGTTTCCACTGACACCCAAAGATAGCCTTGACCTGTGGATGAGACCTTCTGACTCCAGATCTAGGTCAGTCTTCCCTGAGTGCCCCTGGTGAGGAGCTGGCCAAGGTGAAGAGTTCATACAGGTGCACCTGGATGGTTATCTTTCTAGGATGCCCCTGCAAGGTACTATTTTAAAGAGGCACTCTTTAAAACAGGCCCTGTTTTTGTCCTGAAGATTAAAAAATAGAGGACATGGAACTCATATTTTATGCCTGAAAAAAACAGACACTACTGATAATGAAGGAGAATCTTTCTTCCTTTCCAAGACTGTCATTTCCTCCTCCTCTTGCCTCTTGATCTATCCATTATCTTCTTTTTTTAAAAGCTTATACGATCTTTTCTTTTCCCTGGCCTCAATTCTTCTGTCTTAAAAATGCTGAGGTTTTTTTTTTTCTTGAAGAAACAAAATCTTCTCTTTCAACCCTGCTGTTTCCTTAGGCCACCCCAGAGCTCGAGCTGTCACACTCCTTGGGAGGGCAGCCTGTGTTTGCTGCCTGCACTTCCCTATCCCCCACTGACTAACCTTGCTACCTCTCTTATTGGTTACCAGCTTTATAAATGACCCAAACTTCCATCTGGCAGCTACTCCAGAGGGGCACGTTCTCTTAGGGGCAACTGCAGCTGATTTCTGCAAAGAGGGGGGTTCGGATACACAGAACAGCCTAACAGCCACACTCCAGAGAGTCTGAACAGGAGCTCCTAGAGGGGTCGACATGGCAGAAAAGCCATGTGCTTTCACAGCAGCTGGTACTGAAGTTGAGGGTGAGGACGTTTGGATTGCCAATTAGGAGAGAGACCTTACACATACTGAGATGCCCCAGGTTAAGAAATGGAAAGAGTGCTTTCACATATGGGCCCAAATTTAGCATGCTGAAGAATCTAACATGATCAGTATCTAGAGTTTGTCATTTATGTTCAGCCGTGATGAAATAGAAATGGGTGTCTTTGGTCAGGTTCTTCCAGAAGCCACCCTTGAGCCAAGGATTTGGGTGTAAGTGGTTTGTTAAGGCCCAGCTCTCAGAAGAAACCAGTAAGCGCATAGAAGAAGCAGGCTGGGGAAAGGGAAGAAGCTCGGCGAAGGTGAGATTTCGGGTGAAGTCCCAGACTCAGCCTGGTCTCCCGGGGTGCTTGGTGTTTACCCCACCTTGAGGCATAAGAGCTGGGCTTTGGCACCAACACAACAGTAAGCCATTGGCCACAGGTCATGCTGGGAGCGAAGGAGGACATAAAATTCCCAGGAACTTCCTCTTCTCCTTGCAGGCTAGAGGGTCCAGCATCTGAGGGCAGGACACCCAAAGCTGCAGGTGCAAATAGCAGCAAAAACATTAAAGCTGGGGATGAGTGAACAGAGCTGGTACAAGGGACCCAGGCGAATCTGATCAGGTCTTCATCAGAGTCTGCTCTGTGTACATAAAAGTATATGTGTCTCCAGGGTGGTGGTGCCAGTGTGAAGTGGAGCAATTTTAAGGCATCCAGAGCTGCTGAAATCTTTAATGATGGATCACCCCAGGGCTCGTGTGGCCATTCTGGGGATAGCCTGGGAGTACTTAGTGATATTAACTACACACAAACCCTGTGATCCAGCAGCTCCTCCTTAAATGTCCCAGAGAAATCACAAAAGTCCCCATGGAGACTTGTACACAGGTGTACAGCGTAGCCTCATTTGTGGTAGCAAAGGGCTAGATAAGTTAAATGTAATATGTATCTCTCTATCTCCATATATAGGGCTTTCTCCCTTTACATATATGGGTTGTTCATTAATTATTACTCTGCAAGGGCTTTAAACACATTAGAGATATATTTTACATATGCTTTTTATAATTTGAAGAGAAAAAATATTTTTTAAAAATAATAGAAATTGAGGAAGTAACTGGGCTAAAATGTCAAAAAGGAGCAGAAATAAGGACTAGCAGGCTATACAGACAATATGCTCAAAGGTGAAGAACCAAAGTGGTGCAGCCATTCTTCTTTCCCTCTTCTTTGGGAAGAGCCACCCCCTACTTTGCTCCCAAGCTGCAGGGGTTAGCCCTGGCCCTGCGAGGCCCATGTTGATCAGCAGAATTCCATTCTTCCCAACAGAGTGAGAGTGAGAGGCAGTAATCGAGGACTAACCCTACTAGGTCTCATAACACAGAGAAAAAATCGGACCTATGAGATCAATTTTTCATTATGCACGAACGTGCTCGGAAAGCAGATATATTCATCTTAGTGCTTACATTTAGTAGATTTTCCCATTGTAGGATATTTTTAAAGCACTAGAACTTAACTGAAGTTAATCCTAAAAGTCATACTTTGATAGAAATAGAGAGCTGGAGTTCACAGAGAAATGGCTTTATTCTGGGGAGAAAAAACATGCATGAAAGGAGTGAGTCAGGGCTGTAACTGGGAAGTGCCTGGGGCTTGTGATTTGGCTGATGTAATACTACGTAGACTGGGCAGAGTCATTACTCTCATCTGGGACAAATCCATCACACACCAAATATACAATTGTGTCTACCTTCATCGAATTCAATTCAAGGAAAAGATGCTCAGTGCCATGTAGGTAGACTAGATAAGGGGGCTGTGGTTTAGAACAAAAAGGGAAATATTTGTGGAATTCTCTATACTCGCCTAGGAAGATTCCATGACTCTTCTGATTATATCTGGGGTTGGTATTGCTGGTCCTATTTATTACCTCCCAGGAAGAAACATGATAGAATCTACTGAATATTATTGCTAAAGGCATAGGAAATTAGGAGATAGTACAAGTTCTAGCTTCATAGAATCAAAGGTGAACTCTTCCAAAACTTCATGGGAAAGCCCAGCTTTGCCGTTACAATGTTATTCTCAGTCCTTCATTATTTCCTGATTCTAAGAACTGAGGTCTGTCTCCTTTCAGTTTTAGAACATTAAAGAGCCAAAGAGTATTAGTGCTGACCAAATATAGACACTGGTTTGTCTTTGTTACTACTGGAAGTATGACAGAAGCCTTTCCAAATATAGAACTATTTTAAAAATCACTGGTGCTTTTCATTGTGAAGACCCCACTGGAATTTCAGAAACACTCAACAGCATATGGTGGACTTGGGATCTGATTTAACTTTGCTTTGAAGGCAAAATAAAATCAATAAATACAGCACCGTACTAGATTATTTTACAAATAAAGGAATTGAAGACTCAGAATCACAAGCCTGGAGGGGTTTTGAAAAGACTCTTAGTACATTTCCTTCATTCCACTCATATATTGTTTTCAATACTGTATCATGGACTAGTGATACTATTCAAAACAACAAGAGAGGTACTAAATTAGTCAAAGATTTACATTTGTCTTGGCTATTACTAGACTTAATCTCTAATTAGTTTCATTACTTTAATAATTTAAAATTTACTGGATAGTTTTATTTTTATGGAAAATAACATGTATTTAACTGACTTAAAAAAATTCACAGTGTAGAAACAATACTATACTAGTTCTTATTATTCCATTCTCCTAGCAGTGACATACTATTTGTGCTAACTAAAATAAGAGTTGTGGAAACAGGGGCCTTCACATTTTGTTCACTGATCTGATGTTCACCAGCTGAAGTTAAGGATTTTGACTACTCTTTTCTTTGTGCCTTTACCATCCCCTATACCGATGTCTACTGAGTCACCACTAAGCACTTCACTGCAGTTATTTATTTATACATCTGAGTTCATGTTTCCAGCAATCAGCACAATGTAATATGGTGGGCGTTCACTATATCTGTGTTGAGTGAGAAGATAAATCAAGAGGGGAAGCAAAGGAGGGAGAGGTGAAATGGTAGAGTACAGGGGATTTTTTAGGGAAGTGACACTCTCCAGAATGATACTATAATGGCGACATGTGACATTATACTTTTGTTAAAACCCATAGAATGTCGAGCACAAACAGTGAACCCTAATGTCAACTATGGACTTTAGTTAATAATATTGCCTTAATATTGGGTCATTAACTGTGACAAATGTACCAGATTAATACAAGATGTAAATAATAGGGGAAAATGTGGGGGGGGGGAGGGAGAAAAGAAGACATGTGGGAACTCTGTAATTTTGTTTTATTTTATTTTTTAAATGAGTGTTAGAGAATTTTTTATTTCAAATTATTATGGGGGTACAAATGTTTTTGGTTACATGCATCGCTTTTGTAACACTTGGGTCAAGGTTAAAAGTGTGCTTGTCATCCAGATAGTGTTCCTTGTACCTGTTAGGTAGGTTTTTGCCCAACCCTCCACCCCACAACTCCTGATTGATTTCCATTGAGTTATACCTCCCTCTATGCATATGTGTGCTTATTGGTTAGTTCCAAGTTAATAGTGAGTACATGTGGTGTTTGTTTTCCATACTTTTAGATACTTTACTTAGGAGAATGGTCTCCAATTCCATCCAAATTGTTGCAAAAGGCATTAAGCCACCCTTCTTCATGGCTGAGAGTAGTACTCCATGGTATACATATACCACATTTTAATAATCCACTCATGAATTGATGGCACTTAGTTTGATTCCACATTTTTGCAATTGTGAATCGTGCTGTGATAAACATTCGAGTGCAGGTGTCTTTTTGATGAAATGGCTTATTTTCCTTTGGGTAAATACTCAGTAGTGGGATTGTTGGAACAAATGGTAGGTCTACTTTTATTTCGTTGAGGAATCTCCATACTGTTTTCCGTAGATGTTGTACTAATTTTCAGTTCCAGCAACAGTGTTTAAGCATCCCATTCTCTCTGCATCCGTGCCAGTATCTACTGTTTTTGGACTTTTTAATAAAAACCTTTCTGACTGGGGTAAGGTGATATTTCATTGTGGTTTTAATTTGCATTTCCCTGATTATTAGTGACATTGAGCATTTTTTTGGTATGTTTATTGGCCATTTGTCTATCTTCTTTTGAGAAACTTCTGTTCATATTGTTTGCTCACTTTTAAAAGGGGTTGTTTGCTTTTTTCTTGCTGATTTGCTTGAGTTCTTTGTAGATTTTGGTTATTAGCTATTTATCAGGTGTATAGCTTTGAATATTTTCTCCCATTCTGTAGGTTGATTATTTGCTCTAATGATAGTTTCCTTGGCTATGCAGAAGCTTTTTAATTTAATCAAGTCCCATTTATTTATTT
>VBSM01000483.1:9226012-9238830 GCA_008086735.1 Cheirogaleus medius
TCAAAATATTAAGGGGGTACAAATGTTTTCGTTACATGGATACCTTTTATAATGCTTAAGTTGGGGTTTTTGGTGCAGGAAAAGATTTATATGCCAGAAGAGAGGTGGGAACTGGCCGGAGGTGTGAGCCAGCACTGTGGCTGAGTCTGCATCTGTGTGTGTGTGTATGTGTGTGTAGGTGGGTAGTGGGTGACTAGGGGTGGGGAGGGGAAAGCCTTATCAGCTAAAAGCTTAATAACAGGTAACTAACTAGCATTAATGATGGCATGGCAGGCAAGGTGACTGAACATAACCTAGTAATGAATGGATAAATCCACAAAGACCTTTGGAAAACAAGATAGGAGTAGGGAACAGACAAGAAAAAGCTAGACCAACATGTTTTCTCCTTTTCCTGGTCTTGAAGACAGCTAGCATTGAGCTATTTTTGCTTTTTACATTCTTTTATTAATGACATGTAGTTTCCAAAGATATATTGTTTGCAAACAGAAAGATGAAGGTAAAGGATTATCAGCAGTGACGGTTGGAAAATCTGGAACCTGCTGACCCTGGACTGACTTCCATTGGAAGTTTACGTGTCTTTGGGCCTGCTCAGGATCAGAAAAACCATAGGTTGGGCATTATCTGCAACCATTCATTTGTGTGTGTTATGCTCGAGTATTGTACTGCATACATTTAGAAGCCTAACTAGGAACATAAAATGTAACATTTCTGTAACTGGAATCAGTTAATGTCAAAATAAAACTGATTGAAAACAGGGTTTGGAAGTGTAATGCTGGTTCAACCTGAAGCATATAACATTACGTCTGGGAAGCCAACAGCAGTAAATTCACTCAATTTGAGCCATTCCAAAAGATTCTGGGGCAGCTGTCACAAATCGCTACAGTAGCCCAAAGAATTGGGAGTTTTCTAATCTTTCATAGTTACTGAGCTAGCTGGGATATAGCTTCAGAGCAGTGATTGAGGGAAGAAATAAAGGATTTTAATCTGCAGGAATGGGAGATATTTTTAAAGGATCATTTTGTGTACACAGAAAAACAGTGTGCCCAGAAAAATAGAAAAGGGGTGTATTGGGGGAGAAGTTACCTCCCCTGAGCATATACTCAAAGAGGATAACCCTTTTAAAAGTAATATTAATACATTGCCATGAAAGTTGATATGTGCTTAAGCAAATTCTCCTGTCTTCTTTTCTATCACTTAGATCTTTGATTTTGTTATGGCAGCAGGAGGCTTGGCCTAAATCATCTACACGGCCACCTGGCCCAGTTCTGACCAATTAGAGGAAGTAGAAAGTGTTGTGTGGGTTTCTGGAAAAGCTACTTAAAAGTGGGGGGATGCTCTTTAGTGCACACACACTAGCGTGTTCTTTTTTCTTTCACTTTTGCTGCCTGGAAATCAGACGTAAAAGTAGAGCTGCTGCTGCTGCTGTCTTCCAAGACTGAAGGAAAGTCGAGCCCAACAGCACACCCCTCACCTCTAAGTTCCTGAGTTCCTTGACTGAACCAGCGGCATCTGAACTTTTTGCTGTGGGAGAAAAATCAAACCCTTCCTTGGTCGACTCACTGTTATTTTGGGTTTTCTGTTACCAGCATCCAAACACAATCCCTAACTGATAAAGTTGTTGCCATTATAATGAAATCAGAGACAATCAAGCAAGAAGAAAGACCATGAGCCCCTTAGAATATTAGGCAGAAGGTGGCAAAGCTTTCTGCTCTATGGTAGCTCTCCCATGGTCCCAGGTGAAGGACTCCAGCCAGCCTTGCCCTTCTACTGTTAGCACCTGCTACAGCTTTGAGTGTGACCGAAGGGAACGTCTACTGCATGGGTAGCACATCTTGGGTTCTAATCTCTGTTTGGTTGAGCAAATCTCTTAACTACCTGTACAATCAGGATAATATTTGTCCTACCTATCTCACAGGGTGCTTGTTGGAATCAAATAAGAAAAAGACAAGGAAATCCTCTTTAAAAACTTAAAAAGTGCTATGCAAATGTGAAGTAGCATATTACTATTGTTCCCAGTCCCTATTAATTTATTTTATCATAGCTTACACAGGTTCAGTCATGATGCTAATGCAAACATCTATATCTTAAAACATTATTTTTTGCAAATCTATTCTAACTAATTACTTCCATTGCAAGATTGAGAGGTAATAATTGCTTAATATGTTGACATCTGGAGTATTTGAAGTATTCATACCCAAACAAAGTCATACTAAAATTTCTGAATGTAATTTTCCTGCTAAATGTCAATAAAAGATAATAGCTACCATTTGTATGGCATGCTGGATTTTACAAAGTACAACATGCACATTAATTCCTTTGATTCTCATAATAACATTGATTCATATATTATTACATGCAATTTACAGATGAAGAGCTGAAGCTCAGAAAAATCAGTACAGTAGTTGAAAAGAGTTGTGATGAGGAATGGTGTTTGCACATGGTAATTACAGAGGGCAGACTTACAGACTCCGTCAACAACTCATATTAACTTTTGGTGTGGTCGGACATCCTTATATACTTCTCTGTTGTGACTAAGAACTTACCTGCAGTCCCAGTTTTACTCTTAGAACTAATATAAATTAACATTTGTTGAGCACCTACTAGCAGCTAGGTACCATTAGGCACCTTGCATGCTGTAGGTAATCTCCATTATGTATTATTACATATATTTTATGAGAAAGTAGAAGTTCAGAGAGATTAAGCAGTTTGCCCAAGGTCACAGAGCCAAGTAGAAGAGTCGAGTTTTGTCCTCTAAACCCCACACAGCTTATCTGTTCTATTTCTTCCCAGGAGGGTAAACAGTTGCCTCCTGTAAACATGTTCAAGTTTCTTCTAGAACTTTGGCTCCTCCAACATTTTACCTCTTCTAATGCACGTGATCCCATGGCCTGGCCTGAGTCTTACCTTAGCCATTTCTCTAATGAGGTTCATCTCCTTTTTCCCACTCACCAAATGCATGGTGCTGGACTATTGCACCTGAGATGCCCTCTGTCCTTTTCTTCCCCATCAAATCCCATCTATCCTCCAAGGCCCAGTCCAATCGCCCTCATTCATGAACAGTTTCTCCATGACTATCATATATCCTGCCTGGCTTTCTCTAGCACAGGATACTTTCACCATACCTGTGATTCTATCTTCCAGTTGTTTCATGGTTTGTGTTTGATTTCAATAAGACTGTAAAGCCTTCCCGGGAAGAAAGTCATATGCTTCTTTTTGCCCTGAAACAGTTCCAAGCCCAGTTCAATGTACGGACCCATATACATACACACATGCTCTTGGCAAAATAAAGGAATAGTTCCTCTGTTTGGGCCCAACCTCCAGGACCACCTGTTTCTCAGGCCAGCTCCTCATTTCACAAAAGAAATTTCTGATACTATAACTTACAAAGAAAACAGTTATAAGGCAGTATTTTCATTTTTAGGAAACGAGGCCAAATCTGCTAAAGACAGTATTTGTAGGCCTGCCGTGGTCAAGGACTAACCAGTCCTGGCCAGATTTGCATGACTATGGGATTTACCTGTTTAAGATGCTCACTGAGGGCAATTCTCAAGCTGCCATTTCTTCTGTTCAACATCTCACAGGTCATGAGGGTATAGAAGATTGCGGTGCACAGCAAGGGCATGCAGAAATAGAACCCAAAGAGCCACCAGTCCTTTCCATTTTGGTAGTACTGTAAAGTGAATAAAAGAGAGGAAAAGGAGGGGAATAAGAAGACATATTAACTGTGCAGTGCCTCTGGTAGCTTCAAAGTCTTTAGACTTGCAGATACATTTGTAAATTCATGCTGTTTGGTTGCAGTCATGGGTTGGGGGGTGGTGCTCAGAACTGAATTAGATTTGAAACTCCAGAAATTATCCTGGCCTTATAATAGCATGTAAAGAAACTGTGTTTAAAAAATTATCTTGACAAAGATACTTTTTATAAACTGAAGTTGGTTTCAATGACACCACAGAAGAGCCCTAATCAATAAAAATAATTTCCTTCCCAAGCTCATAAAATATGATTTTGAGACATGAAGAATATATATGTTTATCTTTGTTTACTGGGGAGCCTCAAATTTTATTGTGTCTGATTTCCTTTTGACTATTGTGGTTAAAGGTTATTTAACGTGAACATCTTGCTGGGGAACAGCGAAGGTTATGAATGGCTTATCTGTGTCGCTTTGGTTAATGGGGGTTAACCCTTTGCCTGGTATGCCTGCTATGTGACCTCAGAGCCAGCCAGTTTGAGCCATCAATAACTATACTCATTCTCCCTCTTTTAATACTTACCACCTGGAAACTGTTGAGGCAGTATACCTTATCTGAAGGCATATTTAGCATTATCTCCCTGTGGGCAGGATTTGTAAATACCAAGATTATTCAGCTTTATGTCTTTTTAAAGGAGAAAACTTAATATCCTATAAAAATGGAAGTTGGAAATGATATCTAAATTCTTCCTCCCACTAAATCATCACCGGCTTGGGAAGCAATGCTTTTTCTTTCCTTATAATGTTTCCCCAGATTGTTTATTTACTAAGGACAATGCAGCCTCCTGTACTATCTCAGTTCCCACAGTAAAAAATAATCATGCTGTGCTGTGAAAAACTGGACAGTTTCTGAATATAGAAAGCGCCCAGTGGGTTACATTTATGTCTATTAAAATCATCTAAAAATGGTTCCTAAAAACAAAAAAGTTTGGGGCAGGAGTTCTTAACTATTTTTATGCCACTGACGCCTTTGGAAGTCTGGTGAAAACTATAATCCCTTCTGAGAATGAAACTTTTACATGCATGAAATAAACTACGTAAGATTGCAATGGAAACCAATCACACTGAAAGATAGTAATCGAAATATTAAAAATAAAATTCTGATATAGTAATAGAGGTGTTTATTAACAAATAAACCTAATGGTGGTTCTAATAACTACCAGAATGTTGAAGTAGTGATGATCGTAAATGATATTTCAAGATGATACAAGTGTTGCTTGGGATGAAAAGATCTGCTCTTTCTATTAGTGAAGAAGTCATGGTACTGTTAAATACCGCTGTGGTTTGTTGGCAACGTTCATAATTGAAGGAAATGATAAATTTAATTAGAAGTTAGTGAAAATAAACATGTCATTTGTTTCTCATCCAAGTTCACAGACCCCTGAATTCTATCCTCAGGTTATATGCAAACTCCCAAAGGAGTTGGTTTATTCTAATCTGCAGTCACAAACATTTCTCTATCCCTATAACACTGTATTATAGAAAGATATCAGTTCTGAACTTTAACAAAAAAATCAGGACTCTCTCCTTCCCCTCTTTTTCAAAGTGTAACACAAACACTCCTCTGAGCACCCACCCTCCCTTTTTTTGTGCCCTCCTCTTCCTGGTGCATTGCCGGCTGGGTGTGAATGGCCCAGAAGCAGCTGCAGAGGGTCTGGAAGCTGACCCCTCCATGGTGGAGGCCTGCAGAGAAAGGGTCATGCCTTTCTTTTGAACTGATGTCATTAGCAAGGGTAGGGAGGGGCATCCTGTCAGTCTAGGGTTAGAGCAAAGTTGAGGAGCAAGAGTGGAAAAAAGAGGAAATAAATTCAGGAAAAAAGAACACGACTTTAGACTTGAACTCTAAAAAATTATTAGATCAACTCATATCCTCTACCACAACACTCTGGGCCACCCGAGCCTGAAGGTACCCTCACTTTACTTGAACACTTCTATAAAAGAGGCTCAGTATGAAATAACGTGTTGCATTTTGTCCAGTTCTAATGATTAGTAAGATCCTCCTTATATTGACCTTTTTTTCTCTAACATTTGAGTTTGGAATATCTCGATTGCTGATTCATACTGCCCAAATTCTGATAATCTCCTACTGTCTACTTTGTTTTTCACTGTGGAGACTGACCTCATAAAAATGTCAGCTGGTAAACAGAAGACCTCAATGTTAAGGTTGCCGGTTTGGCAGTTTTCATGAGCACTTTTAATTTTAAAAGAAGAATTTCCAAGCAGGAGAACTGCTCAACCATAAAACCACTAATTTTGTGAATTTTCCAAGTTGGGAAAACATACCTTGAGACGTCTGTGAACAATTACATGTGGAATCTGAACTGCATGAAACAGACATCAAAGCACTAAATTATGCTGATTTCAGAGAAATAGTTATCCTTTTGGTTTTATTCCTCAGTCCATATGTAACTAGTTTTGCCAAGGAAACATGCCTTTTAAACAGATTTCCTAAAACACTCAGTTATGTGATTAAGCTTTTCAGAGAAATACTAATGTGGTCAGGTGTAGTAAAAAAAACAATAACTGAACTTGTTAAACCAAAACATTCTTTTAAAAAGTTCTGCAATTTTATCTTATTTGCATATTAGACAGAGAATCTATACTATTATAATCACACGTAATACTATTCCCTACTTTGAATTACTAGATGGATCTTTAAAAAATGTCTGAGTAATGTGCATCTCCCTAAGTGATATAAAATAAACATCAGCATGTCTGTAAGATGGAGATTGTTATGCTGTATTCCTTATCATAAAAACAAATAGTATTATTAATATAAATATACACATCTAGTCCGTCTTTCTTAGTAAATTTTGCTTCAGAATTCTGGTTGGTGCAGAACAATTGTGTCTAGGGGTCTAGAGTTGTGCTACAATTCAAGAGTGAAAAGAAAAATAGTTGTCCTATTCAAGAAGCCAGACATTGGTTTAACATCTACTTTTCATGCAATTGAAGACTACTCGACGGAATGAACCACATTTGGCATTGTGAAGATGTTAACAAGTCTTAAGATGATGAAGTATAGCTGAAGACCTCCTCCTCTCCCAGTTAATTCCTTTTAAACCATTAGTACCTCCATGAATTTGGATGTGGCATTGAGCATACAGGTATTGTGCTGTTCACCCCTGTATTCAAAGGGCACCATGACGAAGCCAATTGCTTCCGGGATGGCCAGGATGAAGGAAATGATCCAGATGGAGACAATTTCAATGGCAGTAACCAAGGGAATCCCGATTCCCTGAACACGACTCCAGGAGGCAACTGCTCTGTACCTGAAAAGAAAAGGGATAATGGTACCAAGTTGTTTGGAAACTTTAAATTCATTTCAATTAAACAAAAATTATAAATGCTGGGAAGCTCCTCCTCTTGGCCAGTGACCAACTATTAGCTTTTTAGGAATTTTCTGTGAGTCTTGGTATTAAAAACAAAGTGGGGCAATTAATTTTCCACCGATTTGGAAATTAATCGCCATGCAGGCTATAGTCTGAGGTCTTTCTTTGGGCTCCAGTAAAATCTCAAGAGGGTTTAGAACGAGGCAGCAACAGACAGGTGTGCCTATATTTTTTAAGCTAGAGGAAAAGTTGGATGATGGGAATGGTGGTGAAAGCTGCTGGTACTTGGTATAGTAATATTTTATTCCTTTGTAGATATTAAGAAAGAAAACTTGAAATATTATCTGCGAAGTGGGCCTAGATACTCTTGCGTGAATAGTGACCATAGATAATCCATTGTTTCCTTCCTTCTTCTATTCTCAAAATCCGATCACAGTGGGCTTGTACCAGGTGGCTGTTTTAGTAAATAAATGACATTTCTGGTAAATGTCTCCCATTATGGTCCTGTGCTAGAGGAGATAAAACTTAGTTAAAGATACTTTGGTTCCTAATCTTTAGGGTTCACAATCTAAGAAAAGAATAGATCATAACAGAGTAGAGGATATAAATGTATCTGAACAATTATGTCAATCAAAAAACTGGCACTAAAAATTATGCTTACCTTATTTTTTACTTTAATATTTTTATGATAATGATCAAATTTAAATGTTAAGTCTAAAGAAGGTTTGTTTTAGAAACTATGCTCTTGACCTGATGTGATGGTCTGATGCTAACTGCTTTTAGACTTACTGTTAAGAAGAGACCTGTGACGTGGTTTGGTATTTTTGTGCCCTCATTCTTGAAATTTTTGTTGCTGTTGTAATGGAAAGGAAATATTTTCTTTTTATGGTTTTTATTAGATAGTGCCAGAAGAAGGCTGTAAAACAGACTAAAGCATTGGAGACAGGTGCACATGGGTTTGTAGGACATACAACTTAATGTGGAAGATAAATCAATAAAGCCAAAGGGACATACAAGCTGCCCATATCCACCGGGATGAGCCCCGGTCCCTGGTATTTAGTGTACTATCTCAGCATATCTGCACCGTCCATCTGTGAAAATCCAAGTCGGAGAATTATACAGCCTAATTCTTCACTGGAATGGCCTGTAGATTAGAATCCATAGATTTGGGTATTTTACGATGACACTACGTGGCATATATACATTACAATTTGCTGGAGAAATGTTTTGCAAAAGACTTTTAGGGTAAGTAAGATTGGTGTACAATAAAAATCTCTAAAAAAAAAGAAAAGGTCCAGATTAGTTTAGAATGGAATAAAATACAGCTATGCAAACAGACCAAGAAAATCCTTTTATGATATAGCCAAGATTGCCTTTTAAAATTTACGGTCATTTCCAATGGGAGAAAGACTGCTGTTTATTTTTCTTTTCATTTCAGTTTACTTTTCTTTGTTGCCTTATTAGACTGGCAGCCCAAGGTCCAGTAAAAGCTAGAAGGAATGGAGACGGGATGTCTCTATCCCAAGACTGTCAACTTAGTTACATCTATTCCTCCTCACGTTTCCTCGGGTCACTTCCCAGGAAAGTGATTTAAATAAAACACCTGATTCCACCAGAGAGTCAGAAAGCCAGATTTCTTAGCCAGGATTTTGAGTGGAAGGTGGTTTAAGCGAGAAAATATGGTCAACAGGTTCTTATGGTGAATATATTCACAGACCAGCTTCGATTTATAATGTGCCATGGGTTCCCAGAATATCATGCAGCCCATAATCCAATGTAAATTCAACATTTTTAGATAAGCAGAAGTAATTTTTAGTGTCTAGTTTAGCAAATGATTCATAATCGGTCTGCTCCTTCATTAACCCACATCACTGAGAATGAGAATAGTTTCTATTTGTAATCACACTTGTCTCAATAACATCTCCATGAGATATGAAGAAAACAACCACAAGAGGAATTAGAAACAATCATTTTTTATGATGGAGGTGGGGAAAGGTATGGAAAATATGAAGTACCAGATGTTTCAAAACCAATTTCTACTTGGAATATAACAATACTGCATATGTTATACATATACAGATATGCTCTTTTTACTTTAACAGGTGTGATGATATTAATAAATAGCCTTCAATCTAGTCAGTGTGTATATATATATGACATCTTTACGTGTCATAGAAAATATGCAAGTGTAGATAGATTCAACCACCGACAACTAATGTTCCAGAAACACTCCCTCTTCTTTGAACTGTTTTCTTCACTTGGCTTCCACCACATTTTCTCGATTTTCCTTCTGACTTACCAGCCACTCCTTCTTATTTCTTTGGCGGGACCCTGCCCTCTGCCTAAGTTCTTTTTTTTTTTTTTTTTTGAGACAGAGTCTCACTTCTGTTGCCTGGGCTAGAGTGCCGTGGCATCAGCTTAGCTCACAGCAACCTCTTCTCCTGGGCTCAAGCGATCCTCCTGCCTCAGCCTCCCGAGTAGCTGGAACTACAGGCATGTGCCACCATGCCCAACTAATTTATATATATATATATATTTTTTAGTTAGCCAATTAATTTCTTTCTATTTATAGTGGAGACAGGGTCTCACTTTTGCTCAGGCTGATCTCGAACTCCTGACCTTGAGCAAGCCACCCGCCTTGGCCTCCCAGAGTGCTAGGATTACAGTCGTGAGCCACTGCGCCCGGCCTTCCCTAAGTTCTTAGCATTGGATTTCTCTTAGGGCCTAGTCCTTGGACTTCTTTTCTATCTGCATTCTCTCTCTTGGTGATCTCACCCAATCTCATGGCTTACGTATCATTTAACTATATGCTGATAATTCCTACAGTTATAACTCTAGCCTGCAACCTCTAACTCTAGATAGTCATTAAGTTTAAAAAATTTTATTATTGAAAGAACTTTAAAACATAATAAAATAAAACATATTCAAAATATACCACTTGAACAAACTCTATTTTTATTTTTTCTTATTCTTTGCCCATTTCTATTCTCACAGGCATTGTTTGAGTATATACTATAATCATATCACTTACAATTATATTTTTAGCTTTATTTACATTAAAAAATACTCTCTCATGTTTCTACATAGGAATGCCACCTATCAATTTAATGGCTACACAGTATAAAAAGATTTTGATATAATTTACTTAAATCTTTCTCCTATGTTCACATCATTTCTAGTGTTTCACAGTTGTGAATAACACACCTGTAAATATGTGTACACATAAATTTTTTCTCTTTCTGAATGATTTTCTTGGATTAATTATTTTGGGTGGGATTATTGGATTAAAGGAATAAAAGGGTAGCTCAACTAACTTTTTACCAAGTACCTGTCAGAGAATGCTTGACTGCATTAGAATTTATTATTTTTTCTTCAATTATACCACTTACAAAAGGTGGAGTGGCACTTCTATCTCTACTTCTGCACATCTTTAATTAACAGCTAACTTGACCTTTTGTAATGGTTGTTTATAATTTATGTCTCTTACGCCATAGACGAACCAATTGCCATACAGAGGTTTGAAGGTGAAATAGCAGCAGGAAAAATTTTAAAGAGAAGACAGGTGTGATGAATTAAAAGAGAGCTGCAAATGCTTTAAGACTTCTCCAGTTGAGCTCTTCAGTTGGGTTGGCCTGTGACTGCTTTGATGGATTAATTCCAGCTAGAATGATGCTTTTGCCAGTTCCGGGCATGGCCTCTGAGAGGAGTGGCAGGTTCCACGTTGGAGCCCGGAGCCTGCTGGAGCAAAAATACTGAGAGGCCCTGAGACTGTAAGGAGAGGGAGATGGGCTCCGCAGAGCTCAGACTTCCAGCTGTCCCCACCAAGGTGCCAGACCTGTGAGTCTTGGACCCATGAGACAAGCCCAGTGCCAGTTGAAATCCACCAACGACCCCAGTTGAAGTGACAAGGAGCAAACGAATCGCCCAAATTCCTGACCCACAACATGGTGAGATATGATAAAATGGTTGTTTTAAACTGCTAAGTTTTGGGGTAGTTTTCAAAGAGAAATGAGGTAGCAAAACTAACCATTCTTCTGAGCTTGACAATGGAATAAGATAAAAGTACGAGTAACTACGTGCAACAGGGAACAGACCCCAAAATGAGATCCTAGCCAGCGTTTGGCTTTGTCTCTGTCCAGTTCCCAGCTCCCTTCCTGTGGCTCAGCCGATTCTCCCAGGGCTCCACCATTGTTACGCAGCGATAGAAGATCATGACACCAGAGGAGTAAGGAGAAACCAAGCCCAAGTCTAATAGAAATGAGGTTTTTCAGAAAATCTGAAAATTAGGATAAACCTTTGAGAAGATCACAGATACCACCAAACGATTATTTGAAACGATGTGCTGAAGAACTGACATCAGAACTGAAGAACTGACATCAGCGTTTGAGTTTGAGGAATATAAAACAAAGCTGTCTTATTAATGGATCTTTGCAACTTTTCCAAGTATCTGATTACACACCACTCTGGAATAGTTGTTAAAAGGGTTTTATCTTTTTACGGGCTTCTTCGCCAGGCAACTTTAAACTACAAGTAGGATCTGTACCCAGACGTTTTTACTGGTCTGACCTGTCATCGTCATCGTCCGCTTTAAACACTTACAAAGAAGGGCACGGAGCCCCCTCCCCTAGCCTTATTCTTTCTTCCCCTAACCAAACAAACTCAAAATAACTTATAAAATTGGTCCCTTATGGCATGTAAGAATAGCTGTTTTAATAGTTGGTAACAGCTGGCTACTCATTTTTGTTGGGAAAAGTTCATCATTTTAAAAGTAAACTGCCTTGGCATAAAAAAAAAATATTTCACTGAGAAAGTTGGATAGGGGTCCAAATTTGTTCCTAAATTTCTTCAGTTTGTACTTTATCTTTTTCTTAGGTGACTAAGGATGTGAAGTTAAAGATAAATCATTAAAAGTTAGATTTGTGGAGGAATTAGTAAAATGGTTGACTTGAGACAAGCCCGCAGTTGAAATTAACAATGAAAGCTCATCCATTTTTGGACAAACCATGTGCTTTCTCTGTCTTGTTTACCTTATTTAGATTAAAAGTTGATAGTGAGAAATCTAGATGTTTTCTTTTTCCTTATAGCACTTTGTAATCATTGATTAATGAAGTAATAAAGAAATTCTGTAGAACTTGGATGTATAGTATCTTTCATTATTTTCCTTCAAAACAAAGCTCTGAAATGAGATATGATAATTATGTTTTTAAAATATCATGTTAAAAATCATGGATACTCTTTTTTCCTGAGCCATAATTTGATTCAGCTCATAAAATAAAAGTGGGGATTCACAAACTGCCAATTGCTTTGTAACAAGTTCCAATTTCCCTCTTTTTAGTCCTTGTTTTATTTAAAAAAGTGATTTTATTTTATTTTTCCATAGACTATAATGCAACAAATGAAGACTTAAAGCAAATGGAATCTTATCTTTAGGAATGAAGTGTGAATGATTCATTCTGTAGGGGGAAAGCTTTTGAAATAAAAGTGTCAAATAGATTCCCTATATATAGATCCCAAAGCTTAGAGTCAATACCAAATGAACTGTAAAAATAGTAAATAATGGATCTAAGGAACAGAGAATGATGAGTTTATTACCAAGGAAAAACCTCTGGATTAAGGCTGATGTTTGGGAGAGTGGAATTTTAAAACGGTTCATCTCCTTGGTTTAAAACTCAGACCAAATCCTAATGAAATAGATTCTTGACATTCTTTTTTTTTTTCATTTTCTCCTTCCTTCCTTC
>VBSM01000483.1:9243291-9254053 GCA_008086735.1 Cheirogaleus medius
GAGGAAAAATAAATATAAGACCCTGTCTTATTTTCAGGGAAACATGGTAGCTAACAAATAGTCCCCCAGGAGTTGCTGATACTTGTCTAATTAGGTATGATACTAGGAGCATGGGCTTAAATAATAGTTCAGCTACCTCGAATGGGGAGGGAAGTCCCTGCTGAGTGTATGATTCTTTTTCAAGAGTAAAAATGGTATTGATTTCTAATTTTTGCTTAGTGACTCAGAATTTAAACTTATTCTACTCAACAGGAAATGGTAACCTTTTAACTTGACAAACTTGGCCTTTTTACCTTTTTTTGCAAAGTACTTTTTGCCATAGTAACTCTAAGTTGAGTTTTGACTTTCTGTTCCACTATTTCTAAAAGATTATGTGAGGTTTAACTTCATGGTCAGTGTGGTCATTAACATGAAAGAGGTTTCTCATTAAAAGAGGTTGGGAAACCAATACCCCACAGATGCAAAATCAGAGTGTATGCATTTTGAGAATTTAGTAACATAGAGAAATCTATCATTCTGTGATTATGGCTAAGATCTTATATGACTTAATTTCAGAAGTTTTCCTTTTTCAGTTTTTAAACTTCTTTTCCTTTATTTTAAATAGTTTTCTAAAAGGACCTTTCCTTCAATCCAGTCCTGCCTCTGGGCTCTTCTTCATCTCTCCATAACTAGTCTTGATCAGTGTCTTCTCAAAATGTCCACATAAACTTTTGTCCAAGGACAACCACAGAGCTCTTCACACAAACAGTACCCTAAGCTCTGACTGTTTTCATGAAGCTAACAAATTAATTTTACCATTGCTGACTGTTGGTTATTAATCCTTGGTGCAAGTGAAGACACAAAACATTTATTATTTCTGAGATGAATCACCCCTATAAAGATAAGAAAACCTGAAAACTACTTTTCATAGAATAAGAATTTATATTCTGGCCCAGAATTGTAACTCTCCACTAAAGACCACAGATATGTAATTAAAATATGTAGGAACTGTTACAGGATATACTTTGGAATAGTTGAGTTGTTTGCTCATTCCTGGAGACTTAAGAGAATCCTGAAGTCCACATGTATGCATTTCTCAATTCACACATCCAAAAATGAGAGAAATGAAAAATATTCTTCTTGCTTAATAAGGGAGACTCTGAAATCCTGTGAAGGCGTGAGTGATAAGTGCTAAGAATATGATCCAGAAAACCCACAACTAGACATGGATTCTTTCAGAGTCTTCCAATCTCAATTGAATTTTTTCCTTTTATGTGCTTCCTTAAGCTTTTTAACTGGGATTAGGTTAGCAGGAGGCATAAAGGAGGGATGGAAAGGGAAGACATCATGGTAGCAGTGGGCAGCAAAAAGATCACGGAATTGTCTGTCTTTGAGACAAACAGGTGTGGTGGTGGTGGTGGTGTTTTATTTTTCCTAGAAGTGAGCACTGATTCTTCATGGGAATTATAGACAAAGGGGATGGGAAAAAAAATCACTGGAGGAAACGTTTAGGTATAATCATAGGATTGACTTCCCTAATTTATAGCTACCTCATTTTGAAAGGTTATGTGGATAGTAACTGTTCCTGTGCTGCTAGAAGGAAATTAGGCCCCTGCCTGTAGGCAGCTTTCCCCCTTTCTTTTCCTCTCTGCTTCTCTGGTTAAATGTGGCTTCCTCAGAGAGGCCCTCATTAGCTACCTAACCTCAAGTAGGACCTACTTGTTAATCTTTTTCAGAGAACCAGTGTTGGGCCAATCTTACAGTCAAAGTCTCCTTTCAGCTCACTCAGTTTGAGTAATAAAACATAAGCCAAGGAAGGCGGCATTATGGAGGCAAACAGCGGAGTTCACCTGTTTTTCTCCTATTTACAAGATGCATTTTGGAAAGATCACTGGGAATGTATCTTTTCTGTTATGTGTTAGCGCTTAGAATTAAAAATGTAATACCTAAAATGGTAAAAATTAAGCTGTATAAAAATTTATGTAATGAAAAATAAGTCTCTCTTCTAATCAAGGCCCCCAAACTCCCTGCCCAAAGGGCAACCACTGTTAATTGCTAAGTGTGTTTGCTTCCAGAAAATTCCCTATGTATATAAAAGCATATGCCTTTTTTTAAACAAGGGGGAACATGTAGAAATAATACCTTTTAGCAATCTATTAGTATTATGATCTTTTTTTTAGTGTGATTTTTCTGGAAAGCAATTCTATTCCCTAAATAAAAGGCTATGACTTTTAAGAGCATGTTGATGAAATAATTTAGACTAGGAGAAGAATAAATAAATAACTGTTTAGGATAATATCTAGACCATGGCAAAAGAACTAATTGATTTCACTAATGTTAACAAGTTACTATAAAGTTAGTGGGAAAAAAAAACTAAACAAACTAGTGTGACAAGCTAAGCCACATTGGTTCAAAGTGTTCATTTGGCACTTTGGAGCAGTCATAGCTTATTTTTTTGCCACAAAAGGGTCTATGCTATGTAATCATCATATTTATATCTTCTGAGGACATTACACAGTACCTGGCACATAGTAGGTGTTGAATTAATGGGTGACTGCAGCTCATTAAATTAGGGCAATAGTTTCATATTTTGAAATGAGATACTACCAATGTTGCTCAGAAAACGTATTCATCTTCTACTTTATTTTCTATTTAAAGTTGTTTATCAGTGTTCCAAAGTGGCATTCCTACTCTATATTGAAACAGCGCACATGCCATCTAGATGTTTAAGTGGAAGAATACAGTTCTGTTCAAGAGTCTAGGTGGAAGAGGGGCTGCCACTAGCTATTTGCTTAGAGACATCTCACTTGGGCTGTGAAGAGACTGCCCAGCTTCAGAAGAGCCGCAAAGCAGGAACTTAGGGATAATGCACATCTAGTGGCCTAAATGCACATCCTGTTCTCTCCTTCCCAAGCACATCACAGATGAACACCACAGAAAGAATCAGAGGCCGGGCGCGATGGCTCACGCCTGTAATCCCAGCACTCTGGGGGGCAGAGGTGGGAGGATCACTTCAGCTTATAAATTCAAGACCAGAGCTAGACCCTGTCTCTGCTAAAATAGAAAAAAAATTAGCCAGGTGTAGTGGTGCGTAAAAGTATTCCCAGCTAGTCGGGGTGCTGAGGCAGGAGGATTGCATGAGCCCAAGAGTTTGCGGTTGCAATGAGCTATGACACTGCTGTACTTTAGCACTTTAGCTGGGGCGACAGAGCAAACCTCCGTCTCAAAAAAAAAAAAAAAGAAAAGAAAAAAAAGAAAAATCACTGAGACAACAGTAGGCAATCTGCTGAGCATGGATTTTACTGGATATTACCTTTTTTCTACAGCTGAAATATAGAGTCTCCGATGCCTGTCTGAAAATAAAAGTGCTCTTAAACGGCACAAATTAATACAGAAATTCTGCATTTGTGTGGCTGATTTGGATCGTGTCAAAATCAGCATCATAAAATTAACAGGCTGCACTTTTTAACCTGCCAAAAACAGATTTAGGCAAGAACTTGTCCTATATGATACACTGATAAGCACCCTGTTTTTAGAGTGGCTAGATCCAAATGCAGGCTCTATGTCCACCACTATATTTAATACATTGAAGTATCTCTCTTGGTTGGGACCTCTTAGATATGGGGAACATATCTGTTTATGTCAGCTTTTTGGAACATACCTGACAAGCAGAAAGTCAGCAAAAATGTAAAGAGCCAAATAGTCGATGTGACATTTATGTCCTAAAGTCCATGTACTTTAGTCATTGGCAAAGTGCCTGAGTCTTCGCCACAGGGTGATTTTTTCTTACTTTACACCCAATGCTATAAAGCTCAGCTTTTATCGTTCTTTAACCCATTGTACATCCAAAGCTGCTCATTAATAGGAACTCTCCGGAGTCACAGTTCTCAGTCTTAGCTGGATATTAGAATTATTTAGGGAGCTCTTAAAAATCCCAGTGCCTGAGCTATGACCCTAGACTAGTAGTTACCAACCATGGCTAATTTTGCTCCCCAGGAAACACCTGGCAATGTCTGAGATATTTTTGGTTATTACGTCTGGGCATGGGTGTGCTACTGGCATCAGGCGTAGAGGCTTGAGATGCTGCTAAACATTTTGCAATGTACAAGACAGACCTCCCAACAAATAATCATCCAGCCCAAAATATTGCTAGTGCTGAGGTTGAAAAACCCTGTCCTAGACCAATTCAATCAGAATCTTTGGGGATAGAACACAAACATCAGTAGTTGTTAAAGTTGCCCAGGTGGTTCTAATGTACGGCCAACAGTGTGAATCATTGCTTTGGGGCAGCTGTTCTCAAGATTTAACAGCATCAGAATCACCTGGAAGGCTCATTGAACTACAGGTTGCAAGGGTAGACAAGGGGTGGGGGGAACATTCCAAGAGTTTCTGATTCAGTAGGTCTGGGATGCTGGCCTGAGAATTTGCATGTCTAGCAAGTTCTCAGGTGGTGCTGCTGCTTCTAATTTACCAACTGCACTTTGAAGACCGCTGTTCTAGGGGTACCATGATCAGCAAAAATGACAGCTGACAGCCAGATAGTACAGGAGGAGCAGAAGAAAGTATATAGTATAGTCACAAGAAATAAAAGAATCTTACTAGTTTGGGGCTATGTAAACCTGCATCCCATTCCCCTCTCACTGCAGTAGTCCCTAAGGCAGGGGTAGAGTACAATACAGGTACAGTACAACAGCAGGTGCTGTAATGTCCCAGGCCTCACCAGCTTAGCACTACCAAATAAGGCTGTTCTTCCCCTATATTCAATTTGGGTTGCAAACTTATGAGACTTAGAGCTGGGTGCGACAGCTCATGCCTGGAATCCCAGCACTTTGGGAGGCCAAGGCAGGAGGATCCCTTGAGGCTGGAAGTTGGCATTTACAGTAAGCTGTGATGGTGCCACTGCACTCCAGCCTGGACGACAGAGTGAGGCTCTGTCTCTTAAAACAAAACAAAACAAAACAAACCCCCCAACTTCTAAGACTTACATTCCAGAACAAGATTGCCCTGCTGCTAATTGTGACCTTGGGTCAGCCAGTTACCCACAGGAAGTCTCCATTTCTGTGTTAGTTAAATGGGGGTGCTTCTCATGCCTGCCACAATGGTATTAATATGATGACCATTTGGGAGGCACACATGGGACAATGCATATGAGAGAATTCTGCAAACTGAATGTACACCACACAAATGTTATTTTCAATTTCTGTAATTTGTAATCATAAACTAAAATGTACTACTTATGCATGACAATGAAAAGAGAATAATATAAATGAATTTACCCTTCTTTATCCTTTCCAGATGTTAATATCCTTTGCTACTTAATCCCATTACTTGGACATCATTTTTGTTATTGTCATGGCATCTTAAAATGGAACAAATAAACCTAGTGGTACAGTTTTCTTTGTGCTGTTACAATTTTCCTTCTACCCCATTCAGTGAGGCTGAGGGATTCTCCTTCCCCCACAACTCACTCTCCCGGTCCTAGACAGGAATAAGGGATTTACGAGTATAGTCTGTAATAGCTGAAAACCTCAAAGTAAATAAAATGTTCTCTTTCCCTCAACATAAATTGTAGGGTCACTTGGAACTGGACGTGACTGACCAGGTATCAGTCTTCAAACAGTGGGGTCCTGAGGTTTTTCTTTCTTTCTGGGCAACAGCCTGGGATGTAGAAGTTGGTAGAAAGTTGAATCAATAGTAAACAAAAACGTCTTCCAACAGGACAGACAGAGATGATTATGAAGTCTGTGATGGCCAGGACAGAGCTTTAATGAGAACGTGCTCTCTGGCTATTGCAAATCTCAAATCAGATACTATAAAATAAATACATCACTTTGCATGACTGAGAATGGCTTTTGCTCTTCCGTTATGCTTTAGGATCAAAGCAGGGCTTTCATACAAATGTAATAAAATCTTCCCCTCTATTCATACACTTTCTCCTCGGATGGGCTCTTCTTGTCTCCTGACCAGTCTAAGAATTTGGAGTGTGTGACAAATGCAGAGCAGAGCAGTAATTCCATAAATGGTCTTGACTCCAGCCCTGGGTGCCCTGAGCTAGGGGTATGGAGAAGCCCTCCTTTTAATTAAAGCAAGTGGCTTGGCATCGTAGGTCATAGCGTGGGCCCCGAAGCTGGACTCCTTGGGGTGGACTGAGTTCAAGCTCTGCCATCTTCCTGACCCTGTGACCCTGGCAGGTTGGTTAACCTCTCCACCTCTCAGTTTCCTCCTCTATACAATGAAGAGAGCCATGGTAGCTACCTTAGAGGATTACTGTGGGCCACAGAAGAGACAATCCATGTCAAGGGCAAGCAGAAGTATCTGGAAATGTGAGCCGTAACCACTGATGGCCTATGGTGTGATCACCTATGGTCCAGGTCACCAGGTGCAGCATGGTGGCAAGCCGCAAAAGAACAAAAGACTGCTTCCCAAGCAACTCACTGCCTAGAAGATCAACAGAAATAACCCCTCAAGAAGCTCTAAGCAGTCTTCCAGGGGAACTCAACAGAAGAAGGCAGCAGTGTGGCCTAAATGGTAAAGAGAACAGGCTCGGGAACCGGGCTGCTTTGTCCCCTGGCATAGCTCAGACATATTACCTGTCCCTCAAAAGGGTACCTATGCCATATGGTTGATGTGAGTATTAAATGAATTACTATATGCAAACTTGGAACAGGGCCTGGCCCATAGCAAACCATAAACATTCGTTTCTGTAAGATGGGTTCCAAGAAACTGCTTCTTGTTAAGCTGCATTTAGATCGGAAGGTATAGAATTGTTGCTCCTTCTTCCTACCCACATCTTTCACTACTGAATATTCAGTGTCTCAATTTTTGCTGAGATCTTAAATTTTTAGAATCTGAAATACATAGATGTTAATAACAACCAGGTGGAAGAGAAAAAAAAAAGCGGGGGGGGGGAGTACTTTTTAAAGCCAGAGTTCCAGAGCCATGAAGGTTTTTTTCTTTAGAGGAAAGATTGTTCCCCCAAGATAGGGGCTTATCATCCCTTCTTGTCTCAGTTACCTGAAGGCTGGGAATCAAAAGAAATATCTCTCTTCAATAACTCTGTTTGCTGTAAGGATACGAATCCAGAAGCAAGGGAATTGAGACTTCCACTTATTTGGCAAGCATACAACCAAAGGATCATTGGATGGAGAAGAATAAAACTTTAAAGACAAAAAATTAGATGTCCTTGATTTTGAACTTGCAAGGTTAGCACTGATTGTATGTGTCAGTACTTTAAGGGTTACTTCATAACAGAGAGAAGATTCAGGCTGGAGAGAAAAAACCCTGGTTTTTCTTGAATGTTGAAAAGATTTCACACATAGGTCACCAGGGGATTCCTACATTCTGTCATAACAAGGCACAAGAATAATTAATTATAGACAATGGGTGCTCTGACCTGGACACACAATAAGCCCCCAAACCTAATGGAGAAGTTTTATAGTTGATTGTAATCATCAGTCTCTGTGATAGGACATGCTAGTGCTTATTTTAAAGAAAGAAGCAGGCAAAACAGAACAAAGCAGAACAAAACAAGACAAAACAGACTAGCAGAGATCCCTGCATATAGATTTGGGGATTTGTAGTCCCCCAAAATATATCAGTGAGCATGGTGGTGATGAATGAGAAAAAGGGAAAACCAATGGCATATTTGAAAGCATGCAGCTTATTTAATGCTTAAATGTATAAATTCCTAAGAACTTGAGTTAGTTCTTTATTGTAAAGTGTCATGTGGTCACAATTATCCTGTATGTAGATGGAAAAATGAGCCAACAAGGTTATGGTATGCAGCACAAAGAAAATGATACCATATGTATGTTTTGGGGAAAAAAACACAATTGACGCTGACATGTGATAGTAAATAACATTGAGGTGATTTTGAATATTTAATCATAAATTCATGAAAATATAAAACTTTACAATTTCTAATAGTGAGGCATAAAGTGAAATAGACCAACTCAAGATGGCTGAGTTAATAGTCATATCATGAAACTTCACATCAGAATGACGTACATTTTAATAATTCACCCATTAAAGCTTTACAAAGCTGGCTGTCTTTTAGGTAAATGCAATGTATGGTGTAGAGAGTATTCAAACCACAAGTTCTATTTAGTGCAGAGAGGGAAGAAAGGAACGTTAGAAATGCTGGCTTCTAGGTCTAGCCCTGTCAAATATCTTTGAGCCTTGAGTCCTTCCTCTGCCAAATAAGAAATGTTGGGCTAGGACTAGATTCTCTCCAAATTCTCTGCCAGCTCTTAAATTGTATAATTATTTTAATATTAGAACTCCAGTCTGTAACTGGTTTCTCTGAAACTATTAACAAATTCATCTTAAAATTCACATACAAATATAAAGGATCTAGAATAGCCAAAATAATTTTGAATTTTTGCTCTTAAAAACACTTAAAAAAATAAAAAAAAGCCACTAAATGGGAAAAAATATTTGCAAATCATATATGTAATGAAGGACTTCTGTCTAGAATATATAAAGAACTACAGTTAAAAAATAGAAATATAAACCTAATTCAAAATGTGCAAAGGAACTAAATAGACATTTTATCAAAGTGGATATACCAGTAGGTAAGGACGTGGAAAATGCTCAACATTCTTAGGCATTAGGGAAATGCAAGTTAAAACCACAATGAGATACCACCCCACACCATTAGAATGGCTGTAATGAACAAGTCTGATAATAATAAGTGTTGGTGAGGATGTGGAGAAATCGAAACCCTCATATAATGCTGGTGGGAATGTAAAATGGTACAACCACTTTTTTTTGACATTGATATGTTTCGCCAATGTAATTCATATTTCCCCGGTTTTACATACATTCCTTTGTGTGTATTTTGCTCTATACAACTGTATCACATGTGTAGGTTTGTGTACCTATTGTCAGTCAAATACAGAACAGGTCCATCCATACAAGGATCCCTTATGATGTCCTCTTGTACCCCCCATTTCCCTCCGCCCCTCACCATTCCTAGCCCCTGACAACCATTAGTCTGTTATCCATCTCTATAACTCGGTCATTTCAAGAATGTTGTATAAATAGAATCATAATATGCAATTTTTTGAGATTGGCTTTTTTTGCTCAACATGATTTCTTTGCGATTAATCCAAGTTTTGTGTGTTGGCAGCTTGTTCATTTTTATTGCCAAGTAGTATTCCCTGGTGTGGATGTACCATGGTTTGTTTAACTGCTCACCTATTGAAGAACATCTAAGTTATTTCCAGGGTTTGGCTATTACAAATAAAGCTACAGTGAACATTAATGTACAGGTTTTTGCACGAACGTAATTTTTACTTTTCTAGGATAAATGCTCAAGAGTGCAATTTCTGGGTCTTATGGTAATTGCATGTTTAGTTTTATAAGAAACTGTCAAACTCTTTTCTAGAATGGCTGTACATTCTATTCCCACCAGCAATGGTATGAGTGATCCAGTTTCTCCTCATCCTTGCCAGCATTAGGTGTTTTCACTATTTTTAAAATTTCAGCCATTTAGATACATGTATAGTGATATCTCACTGTGGATTTGACTTGCATTTCCCTAAGGCCAAGGATATGAAACATCTTTTAATGTGCTTATTTGTCATCTGTATACCCTCTTCAATAAAATTCCTATTTATGTCTTTTGTCCATTTTCTATTTGGATTAATTTTTTTAACATTGAGTTTTGAGAATTCTCTATATATTCTGGATACTAAACCTTTGTTGAACATTTGGTTAGTGACTATTTTCTCCTACTCTATAGCTTGTCTTTCCCTCCTCTTAACAGGGTCTTTTGCAGAGTAAAAGTTTTAATTTTGTTGAGGTCCAATTTGTCAATGTTTTCTTTTATGGATAATGCTTCATCAGTTTCCCTTAGGCTATTCTTGATGAACAGTAAAATTATACATTTTTAATGCATCTTGAGCTTGGGTACCTGGATTTTTAATATTCTGTGTGACAAAAGATTAGTGGTAATATTAAAAGATGCACTTTTTTGATATTATATAATGACATAAGTCAACATGTAGAAGATCTGTATAAATCAGCAATTTCCTAATGGCCAATGTCTGATGTTACAAAACCATGCACATGCATAAGATCTATGCAAAGTACAAGAGAGACCAACAGGTTTTAATAGTGAATGAACAGTTCATTAATATGGTTTCAGATTACACATCACATCACAACTAATCTTTAAGAAAATGCCACTGGGAGAGTTTTGATGTGGTATGAAAGATCATCCACAATTATCTGAAAAGGCTATTAAAATTCTCCTCCTTTTTTTCAACTATATATTTATGGGAGATCAGAGTTTTTTCACATACTTTAACCAAAACAACATAGTGCAACAGATTGAATGCAGATGCTAATATGAGAATTTAGCTGTCTTCTATTAAGTCAGACTTTAAAGAGATTTGTAAAAATGTAAAATAATACCACTCTTCTTACTAAATAATTTCTTTGTTTTAGAAATATATTTTTTCATAAAAATATGTTATTTATGTAACATTTAATGGGCTTATTTTCATGTGAATAAATATATATTTTATAAAATTCTTAGTTTTAACTTGTAATATTATAAATATCAATAGTGAGAGTGCACTTAACAGTTTTGGAGTCCTCAATAATTTTTAAGACTACAAAGGGGTCCTGAGACCAAAAAGTTGGAGAAACACTGATCTATATCAATACTCTAATTTTGGAGGTAAGAAAACTCTGAGGGACAGAAATATCATACATATAACTTACCCAAGGTCACATGGCTAGTCAGAAGCATCTTTATAATACTTTTTTTTTTTTT
>VBSM01000483.1:9254153-9343198 GCA_008086735.1 Cheirogaleus medius
TACCATTTTTGTAAGTAACCTTAGTGGATAAGAAAAAAGAAACTTCCTCCCTATTCTCTTCTACTTAAAGATAATCCAAAGGAAAGAAAAATACCTAATCTAAAAATATGTTTAAATGATGGGGATTTAGAGACTCTTATACATTGCTGGTGGGAGTACAACATAGTACAACTATTATGGTGGGCAATTTGGCAATATCTATCAAAGAAATGCATACATTTAAACTTTGATGCAGGACTTTTAATTGTGGGAGTTTCTCATATAGCTATAACCATGCATATATTGATAAATATGACATACACATATGTTTATAATTGCAGCATAGTCTGTAAAAACAAAAGATTGGAACAATGGATTATATAAGCTATGGCACTCTCCCACAATGGGATACAATGAAACCGTAAAAAAAAATGAGGTAGCTTTTTATATACTGATATTCAAAGATCTCCAGGATATGCCGTCAATTGAAAAGAGCAAGGTGCAGAACACTGTATAAGAAACAGGGGAGAGAATAAGAATATATATTTGGATTTTCTTATATGTGCATGAAGAAACACTGGAAAGATACAGAAGAATCCTGTAAAGGTGCTTCCCTTGGTGGGGGGGTGGGGGTGGAAATTGGGTGGTCAGGGTGGGGGAGGGGTGGAAATTGGATGGTCAGGGACTGGTCCAGGGGGAAGACTTCCCAATGTATACCTTTTTCTATTTTCTTGATTTTTAAATACATATACATGCATTCTCTATTCAAAAAATAAAAATTAGCATTTTCTCTGATGTATGGAATACCAAAGGAAAAATGTGTGAGAGCATACCCACTGCTAGCATAGGAACTGCCCTGCACAGGTATGTGCATGTCTTTAGCAGAGGACAGGTAGTCTGAACAGAAGGTGAGGATGTACCAAGGATCCTAGAACCTAAAAAGTGATTGAATGACAAATATTAAGCCCTAAGGCACTTATTTTTCTCCACTCCATCATTTATCCAAAATTTATGGCTAAGATTCAACTTTATTAGACATCTTCAGTTCTAGTACCAGCTTTCTCTTCTGGGCCATTTCCACAAAGAAACTAAATGTTTATCACTTCATGAGAGTTCATTATAGTTACTGCAAACCAGCAAAGACTTACAAAACCACAGAAGTGGGCTCTGGTATAGCCACTGAGAGGCTGCCTCTATTACACCAGCCTGCAGGGAGGGCTGATTCGAATGAATGCCTCTGTAAAATTATAAACAGCTCAGTGTTCTGGTTCCTCAAGCTGCATTCACATAGTTGGAACTATAGGTGTTGATGCTCCACACTCTGAGTCTCTGCTCTCTCCCTCCTTTTCTGAAATATATTTGATATGTCTTTTGAGTGTTGGCTGAATTGCATAGTTGAGTCTCAAGAGTGGAACTCCATCACCCAACTCTGCTTCCTTTCCTCCATCCCTGTTGCTCCCCTGTCCTTTTGCCCAACATGTTAGAAAGGTCCGATGTATGCAGAGGCTATCTGTGCCACAAAATTACATGTATACATACATATACACACACAAGGACCATGGGGTATGTCTTATCTTTTTCCCCACTTCCCCTTTGTCTGTGACATGCCTTTTTGTCCATTACCAAAGAAATAGTCCCTGACTTTTATAGCATAGAGGTAAGAAAATTCATAAATTTCTATATCGACACTTCCCACTCTACCAGTTTTGTGTTAGTGTAACACAGTAACCAAATTACAGCTAAACCTCAAAGATTTACCTAGCAACCAGCAAACTCACAATACGTTGTTTCACAAAAATAATCTTAGACAGATTGTCTGGAAAACTCCATTAATCCAACTTTGACTCTTACAACATTTACTATCTATAATCAGTGCTTCTTAATCTGTGTTTCATGGTGTGTTTTAAAGTTTTAAAATAAAAATCCATTTATTATAACAGTAATGGAAAATGCTAAAACCTAATTTTCCTTCTATATCTCTTGAGATTAATTTGATTAATTTTGTTTAAGCTGTATATATTACTCTGGGAGAAGGAGAGATGACAGTTTTTCTATTTTTAAAGAAAATGTCTATAGGTGTTTCACATTAAAAATATTATTTTTTTGTGTTCTGTGGCCTCAAAAAGTTCAACACAATACTTGAGTATAAAACTTCCCTGGTATTTAGGGTAACTTTATTGAATATTTGCTCGTACTTTCAAATAGAATATGAGCAACTAGAAGGCATGGCTATCTAGATTTCTCCATATTTTCTACAGATGCTTAGTCAATGTGTGAGTTGATTTGTGAATTATCCATTATGGAAGAAGATAATAGATTTTATTGAAAAGCAAAAAGGAAATATAGTAAACAAAGTTCACACATAGGCCACACAGGTCTTTAAAGCTTTTAGAATTAGAAAAAAATTCTGTCTAGGAAATTCTACCTAGTTCCTAATTTTGTACCATATCTTGGTATAGTTCTCCAAAATTACTGATTAAAAATGTAACAGGATTATGATCAATAAAATTATGTTAAAAGTATATATTTAGTACATAGCTATATATGTTGATACATAAATATTGCAGTTATCTTAATACATTTATATGTATTTTATATATACTTATATATATTCAACATATATATATGGGATAGTGACAGGGAGACTTCTGGGTGCTGTTGATTCTGGTTACACATATGTGTTCATTTTGTGAAAATTCACAAAGCTGACACTTATGCACATTTTTCTGTATGTATATTACAATAAAATGTTTAAAAGTTTTCAAAAGTATTATGACTCAAATAATGTAACACTACCCAAATTTTCATAGCTTTAGCTTCTATAAGCAAATAATATTTGTGGAAACAATGAAAATATGCAGTGAAATACCATATTTATGACATAAATGACACCATTTTAAAAGAAAAACTTTGGTGTATTTTAGATATTTTTATTTTATGAACTGAAGTCTTAAGTCTTCCTTCAAGCTAAAAGTTCACAGTGGTCAGAGATGTTTTTTGTATGGGCATTTTGAAAAATTGGTTTATCTAACATAAAACTCATGTGGGATGGAGCATAATATGTTTTTCAATATTTGGCAAAGAAATGTGTATCCATTATCTTTCCTATTTTGATAGGCAAACTACAAAACACTAAGGAAAGAAATTGCAGAGGATATAAACAGATGGAAAAATATATTGTACTCATGAATTGGCAGAATCAACACTGTTAAAATGTCTATACTATCCAAACTGATTTACAGATTCAGTACGATCCCCAATAAAATGCCAATGTTATTTTTAACAGAACTAGAAATATATAGTTCTATGCTTCGTATGGAACCAGAAAAGATGAGCCCATACTTCAAAGTGAGGTATCACAAGGATGGAAAAACATGCACCATATGTACTCACCATCAAATTGGTACTAACTGCCCAACACTAAGGTGTTCACATGGTAGTAATACTCATTGGATCCTGTGGGGTGGGATGGAGGGTTGGAGGTGGTAAACCCACAACTAATGGAAGCAGAACATACTGTATGGGAGAGGGACATGCTTGTAACCCTGGCTTGGGGAGGGCAAACACATTGTAAGCAAAATGTTTGTATCCTCATAATATCCTGAATAAATAAATAAAGAAGACAGGACAGAGTAGCAGTTAAAAAAAAAGTCACAGTGACATTTGAAAAACAAAAACAAACAAACAAACAAAAGAAACTTTATGTAGTAAGAACAAATAGGGAGGCATCACTTCCAGACTTCAAGCTATACTATAAGGTTATAACAACCAAAACAGCATGGTATTGGCACAGAAACAGAGACATAGTTCTATGGATCAGAACAGAGAATCCAGATATGAATACATCCTCATATTGCCATCTGATCTTTGACAAAGCAGACAAAAACATACACTGGGGGTAAAGAATCCATATTCAATAAATGGTGCTGGGAAAATTGGACAGCCACATGTGGAAGACTGAAACAGGATTGGCACCTCTCACGTCTCACAAATAACAACTCACAATGGATACAGACTTAAACCTAAGGCATGAAACTATAAGAATTCTAGAGGAAAATGTTGGAAAAATTCTTATAGAGATTGGCCTAGGCAAAACATTTATGAAGAACACCCCAAAAGCAATCACAGCAACAAAAAATAAATAAATGGGACCTGATCAAATTAAAAAGCTTCTGCACAGCCAAGGAAATAATCATTCAAGCGACTAGACAACCTACAGGATAGGAGAAAATATTGGCAAGCTATATATCCGATAAAGAGCTGATAACCAGAATCTACAAAGAACTCAAATCAGCAAGAAAAAAACAAACGACCCCATTAAAAAGTGGGCAAATGACATGAACAGAAACGTTTCAAAAGAATATAGATAATTGCTAACAAACACATGAAAAAATGTTCAACGTCTCTAATAATCAAGGAAATGCAAATCAAAACCACAGTGAGAGATTACCTAACCCTAATGAGAATGGTTTTTTATCAAAAAGTCCCCAAACAACAGATGGTGGCATGGATGCGGAGAGAAAGGTACAATTATACACTGCTGGTAGGACTGCAAACTAGTACAACCTCTATGGAAAGTAGTATGGAGATTCCTCAAAGAACTGAAAGTAGATTTTGGACATTTTAAACATGCTCAATATTGTTTCTTTTATTTGTTACTTTAAAAATTAAGAATAAATAATAAAGTTCCTTATTCATTAGATTTAATGGGACTATTTCACAAGATATGCATTATATAGAAATCTTAAAAAATTGAGGATTTCTGGCTTCTTTTTAATTGTCAGTTTAGACATATCCCAGATGTCATCTGTTATGCTTCTACATTCTCCTTTTAATTCCTGTGCATCTGGTAAACTCCGAGGGTTGCAACATTTAGCTTTATCAATAAAGCCTGATGTCTCTACCCCAACTGAAACTATGTGCGAGTCATAGACATTCATTTTTCTGTGTTGTGTCCAAAGACAAGTAGCCTAGTCTTTCGCATGATAACTAGATAAGACATTAGTTTGGCAAAAAGTATTCCTCTGAGCAGATGTGTTTAGGCAATTAGTCCATCAAAGACTCAACCTTTCTTCTCAGCTTATTTATTTTTTATTTTCTGGCTCTCCTTCCGTTAGTTGACCTCACTAACATGACAATGAGTATAGGATACAAAAATCCTGTCTACCAGATGTTCCAAGGCACTCTGCAGGAGTTACAACATAGACGCTATCTTGGACGGCATTCTCGCTCTCGTACACATTTTCCTATATGATGTGTTATTTCCATTTTAAGGAACTAAAGAAGCTGTTGGATTTAATGAAAAAAAGAAAAGGGAATGATTTTCATTTTTGGACAGTCTGTGAAAGTCTATTTCAGTGCTAGGATGACATTTTGATAATTATAAAGTTTGTCTCATAAGGTGTACGGACAAGAAGCAGTATGGCCGCTTAGCTAACAGCACAGCCTCTGGGATCAGACTGGATCTAAGTCCTGGCTCTGCCACTTGCTAGCAGTGTGATCTCGAGGAAATTAACAATCTGTGCCTCAGTTTCTTCATTTTAAAATTCAGGCTACAGTGGTGTATCACAGATTTGTTGTGATGGTCACATGAGTTAGCTGGGCATAGTGGAAACACTAAGTTTTAGGTAATACAATATTCTCATGTCATATATTGGTATTAACACATATTTTAGATTGGATATTTTTTCTTCATTGATTTAGAACATGCTTTGAACATAGTAGCCAGAATGTTCTTGTTAAAATATAAACAGGATCATGTCACCCATCTGCACGTAACTTTCCAAAAACTTCCTATCTCATTCAGAGGAAAAAGCCAAAGGCTTTTAAAAGGTGTATAAGTAGTGTGGCCATTTTTCCTGGTTTATCCAGGACAGTCCTGGCTTATGCCTACTGTCCAGATGTAATAATACATGGTGTCTCTTTTCACTCTCAAAAGTGTTCTGGTTTGGACAGTAACTGATATAGTCACACTACTATTAGGCTCTCTGTGATCTGCCTCTCCCTAACTCTTGCCCTACACTCATATCCATGTGACCTTATCTGCTCCCACTCTCTCCCTTCCACTCACCCACCATGGCCTCCTTGCTGTTCCTTTAACCTTCCAGGCACATTCTGCCTCAGGGCCTTTGCACTTGCTGTTTACTCTAACTAGAATGCTCTTACCTTAGCTCCTTGGTATGTTCCTTCATCCCTTTTAAGTTTTTACTCAACTGTTAACCTTATATTGAGGCCTTCTTTAGCCACCCACTCTAAAATCAATATCCCAACTCCTTTCTATTCCCCTTCCCCATTTTACTTTTCTCCTTAGCAATTATCTCACATACTACATATTAATAATATTTATTTATTTATCTTCCTTTCTGTCTTGATCTTCTACTAGAATGTAAGTTCCATGAGGGCAAGGATGTTTGTTTTCTATTTCTCCAATGTCTTTATTGAATGAATAAATGAAGAGCATTTAGAGAAGAAAGACCTGATATCATTGAGTAACCAAATGGCTAATCAGCTGCCACCTCTACTACATTCCAGTATAAATTTCATCCAAAATAAAGGCAGTCCCACGTTTACGGCAAATATTATGTGACGCATGATTTGACTTTCTTCCATTGTTGGTACTAGTCTCCAAGTAAGTTGTTTCAGAAGTTAGAAGGTCAGTGAAACTCTTAGAGGTATTTAAATTCAGAGAAGTGACCTCTAAATTTGCACAATCAAAAATAATATGGGCCAGGTGTGGTGGCTCATGCCTGTAATCCTAGCACTCTGGGAGGCCGAGGCGAGTGGATTGTTTGAGCTCAGGAGTTTGAGACCAGACTGAGCAAGAGCGAGACCCCGTCTCTACTTAAATAGAAATAAATTAGCTGGACAACTGAAAATATATGTAGAAAAAATTAGCCAAGCATGGTGGCGCATGCCTGTAGTCCCAGCTACTCGGGAGGCTGAGGCAGGAGGATCACTTGAGCCCAGGAGTTTGAGGTTGCTGTGAGCTAGGCTGATGCCACAGCACTCTAGCCCAGGCAACAGAGTGAGACTCTGTCTCAAAAACAAAATTATAATAATATGAACTCTTTCTGAGGGCACATTTGATTTTAGATTCCTGAGCTCAAGAACATTGAGGGCTTCAAACCTTCCAAATTTAAAGAAACACTTCAGAGTATGTGGTTTTGTATAATTTCTTATGCTCAAATTTAAACATAAGGCTACTAAAAATTAACACTGAATAACACATTCAGTTTTATTAATTTCAACTATTAGCTTTTTTATCTTAGGACAGTTTTTCCAACAAAAACTAGACCTAGTTAAAAATAAAATCGTAGCTATAGAAAGCAATAATTCTAACTCTCAAGAGAATATGGCAGATTTAGAAGGCAGTTGTAGAATTTCTGGCAGTGTATCAGATTTATTTTGATGGAATTTCTTAGAATATTCCTTATTTAACCACTCCAGGCTTAACATGAACTTCAGAGACAGTAAACTTGATTCCCCATCCCCCTTCATCTCTGTTTGCACACTCTTTATACTAACTGTATACGCTTTGTATAATAATACAGCAACTGTTAAGATTATAATGTAGAAGTACTTCAGAATAAAACAGTCAGAACACCTTGTATTGAGGATGCTGATCAGGGCAACATTCATACACACACACTCTCTCTCACACACACACACACACACACACAATGTACCATGTGAAAATTCTTTTCTCAAACCTAAAACTTTTCTGCATCGTTATTTCATATTAAATTTAGAAGACAGCAAACTCTTCCAATGAGCCAAACTTTTTGATGAACATGAATCCGTTTACATCTCGACACCTTACTAACAAGAACGGGACTGAAACCATCCCTCCCTCCTCCACCCTGGGAACAGCCCTGCAGTTAAGGATGGTTTCCATCCCCCATCCCTGAAGCGAGAATAACTGTGCTGTGACCCAAATGTGGAGGGTTAGCAGAGTAAGCGCACATGAGAATAATTACTTAACATGACCATGAGAGAAGGCAATGAGGTTCCCAGACACAGGAAACGAAAATTCAGAAGGGGAGGTAGAGCTGGACAGGGTTCTGAAGGCTTTCCAGACAGCAACTTCCTTATTACAAACAGCAAATTGGCTAATAAATTTATCACTCTGTCATTTTATATGTAAGTATATTCTTAAGTCAGCTAGTTAGCATAATGACTTTTTGCAATGTGCATGTCTTAGTAACGCCAGAAAATCAACCTATTTATTTCCTGCAGGAAAGAAAATCTTTGGTGATAGGAATGCTCATTTTGATATTCCAAATCACTTATAGGTTTAATATTTCAATTGAAACCACAATCACAACTATGCTCAAAGAAAGAATATTACACAGAAATCTTGGAAAGGGACTCTTCGATTAATTACGTGCACCAAAGGAGAGAGGAAATTAAACAACGCAATGCCTGAACCCTACGACAGGAACTCTTGACCTCTAGAGACAAAGGGAAGGGGCAAACCATCCTGCTGTTATGTTCTGCTCTGCTTCTCGTGTGCTTCTCTCAGATTTACGGACCCTGAGACCTTCTGGTTTTCAGGAAAAAAAGTAGAAATGCAATAAATTCAATAAGAAAGTCTGCTTTTAGATCTGGAATTGCATGGGAGAAAAACATTCTAATAGAGTCAATTACAGTACATTTTCTTTTGATACTCATTCATCAGCTATTTTTTTAAAGCTGTGCACAAGAGATACAATGATAAATGAGACTGATGGCAGCGTGCCTCAGGGAATTTGCAGGCGGGCAAAGGAATTGGCAAATACAATAGAGTGTGTGTTAAATGCTATTATAGGGTTAATAGAGGATGTCATGGGAGAGGCACTAACTCAGTCTGGGTCATGGATACTTGGCAGACAAAGAGATGCTTCAGCTGAGATCTGAAGAATAAAGTGGAGTAAGCCGGAGGAGGCATGAGTAGAAAATATTCTAGGTAGAAGGATCACCTTGATATTCCCAGGTAGGCCAGGTTAGCTGGAGTAGACAGAGGTCAAAGAAAAGTATAGAGAGACAGGTGCCTGGAGAGGAGGCAGGGTCGGAGCTACATCATGGGGAAATGTCTAGCAGGGATACTATGCAATAGCAAGGGACAGAGATCTTGGTCCAAGGACACATTTTTTTCTCTTAGAATTTAGAGAGTATAGTTTCTAGAACTAATGTTATGACTATAACACAATTACTGGAACGCATGAGAAAGGTGTGTGTTTATTTGCTTGATGATGCAGTGAAAGGGAAATCACACCTTTATCACATATGGAATTTGGTGGGTGCTCTGACTCCCTTAGGGGATAGTGTGTGCAGACCACAGATAATGCCTTCTGCCTTGTCTGTAAATGAAGAAGAATCCCTTGGAGAAACCATCATCATCATTCATTTGAATGGGAAAATCTCATAGAAATCTCATTAGAAGTTAATTTCACTAGTAAAGGCCCTAATCAAATCAAATCAAATCAAAACAACAAGCATTGCTGAACATCTACTATGTTTGAGGCATCCAATCTGTAAGTCATGGCAATTTATTTTTGAGACACAAATTGCTGTGGTGATTTGACATGTCCAGAAACAACTTTTGTGTGGCTGTCCCAAAACGATGGCCCCAGTTGCACAAGATATCAAAAGTTGTGAGAATATGGAGATAACTGGCTTTGGGTGGACATCTCTGGTTTCCACATTGCTCAGATCCTCTGCCAGGGCAACACATTGTGAGTCTTGACTTCTCATTGCAAAATATGCCTGATAATTTCATACAGAAATTGTGTTTGTTTATTTTTCCTTGTCCTCAATAAGAGGTGGTTGCTTAGAGTGGACAGAATTAGTAACCAACAGAGTTACTGGATTCTGTGATTCTCACAGGTCCACTTTTTGCCACATGGAGACATTATTCACTTAGATTATCATCGTCTATGACATCACTGCTGTCAGCTCCCTGCTGTGCATGTCAGAAGTGTCCCTGCTAAGCCAGTGGACTCTACTTCTTGCTTCTTCATATGGCCGTCATTCTAATCCTCTTTATTTCTCTCATTGGTGTATTTCCCCACATTCCTGCTTCTGCTTAAGAGGTGAGTACAGTGGTTTATGGGGATGTCTGTGTGTGTACTTGGGTGAGCTGTTGTCCCGAAACTACAGGCTGCCACGCCTTGGCCCATGCACAAACACCACTTTTAAGATTTCCACTTTACTCAAAATTATAACCATCTCCCTACAGACAACACTCTAGGGCATAAATATAATCTCATGAATCCTTAAAGAATAAAATTATTAAATTCTATACTTCTAATCTATTCTGCCATTTAGTAACTGGATACTATTTTTGGTCCCCAAAGACAGAGACAATATTTTAACTGTTTTGCCATTCTAACAAATATAAATATTTTATATACAGATTAGTTTATTGGGCCAAGTTTTTACACTTCTTGAAAATTTAGGATATCGGATAATGTAATTTCTTGACAAATTGGATCCCATCACCATTTTAGGTTATAAACTTGGGTATAGGAAAGAGTCGGCTAACCCTTTCCCTGCCTCCCTCCTGTTTGTATCTGTTTTCTCTTGCAATTAGTGATATTATCTGCTTTTTGAACAACTAAAAATTAGAATTCTCTTTTGATAAACTTAGTAATAGCTTTTCTTCAACATTACCATTTACAAAGCCTTTGTATGTTCAAAACCCAAGAAGGCAACTGACATTCATTTGCTTTCTTTTCTTCCTTCTGCTTTACATCTTACTTTCTCATTGCTGATTTTCTTTTGTCACCAGGTTGTGTGTGTGTGTGTGTGTGTGTGTGTGTGTAAGCAAGAGCCAGAGGACTTTCTCTTCATTTTTTTAGTTTCTTTCTTTTTGATGCAACATATATAACTCTTAGAGTTAACTCAGTTTTTTTTTCAATTTAGGATCTCTAAATGCTTCAGCAGCAGAAATTTGGTGACTATATTCAGCCTCTCTGAGAATGTTATTTAGGGCAAAGAATGTTCCTTAGGAGTAGTGATGGCATTCTGACAAGAGATGAGCATGCTGTGTTGGGAATTGGTAAGAAGCAGGTAAAGTTTGGCCAGAGTGTGGGGAGCCTGGACTGTTACACATGGGGTGGAGGCAGTGGGACAGATGGGAGCTCTTGGGTGCTTTTGAGGAAGGAGTGGCACTCAATAAGTAGATGTGAAGTCCAGAATAGGTTGAAGGGAAGAAGCTCTGAAGACATGGAGACCAGTTAAGAAACTTCTGGAAATTCAGGTGTGGAGTGACACCCCCACCATGTCCACAAACCATCTGGAGCCACCCAGCACCAGCTGCACATGATAACTGCAGATCAGAAATAACACAGCTGATACCTGTTGCATTGATTTTCAGATGTGTTTGACATCACATTGATCTAAGAACCAGTTTCAGCACGATCTCTTTCAAAGTGAAAGAAGGAGAATAAAATGTTAATAGAAAGAACCCTTTATCATACCCTCTCATTTTCCTTGTAACATTATTAAAGTCTAATCAGCAATTCTAGCTTGCCCAGAGACACGATCTTCACATTGTTTACTTCCACGTACCCTGACTCTGATATGACTCAACACAATGTTCTCTGTCTGGAGACACCTTAGAACTGAGCATAAAAGCAAGTGATATAATTGTTAAACACAACAATATATGTAATTTGAAAACTCATCTTTCTTTGAAGAGTATAGCAGATACTTTCAACCATTCTTCTTTCATCCTAATTCTTTTAGAAGTAGGGGAGATAAAGAAGGTTTATGCATACCTTTAATAGAATGTTCTCCAAGTCTACATATTAATTTCATAGGTACCTATATATAATGGCAAAGTGAGGTGGACAGCTGCTACCTTGCCCTAAAGTACAGAAGTAGTAAACTTGACTTGGATAGAGGAATCCACAGGTCTGATAAGTGAAAGACTCCAGAGCAGCCAGATCTTACTGCAGGAGGCAACTGCAGAGGAAAGGAATGGGGGCTTGGAGCTCACACTACCTGGAAGAATTTCTCTTGATTATCCCAGGCAGAAGTCAAAAGAATAAGCAACACGTTCTGGTCTCCTGACCTGGAGAAGAGGATGACAGAAAGACGTGGAGATAGCCCCTAAATATTGGGAAGCTTTTTAGCACACTACAATGCTTTTTTCCCCTCTTTTATTCTGGAAGAAGATTGAAATGACTAAAACGTATTTTTTTTGGTCCCAAAGGTTTACTTTCTAAAATTAATATTGGTTAAATGACTCATTACATGAGTTTTGGAAAAACAGGAATTACACAAATGTACTCCTATGATGTAAAAATACCACAGTCAAATTGTCCCCATTATTTGGAACTACAGTAAGGTATATAAAGTATTGGATTCCCAGGAATGACATATGGTCAAATAAAGACGTGTTCATTTTTATCTATTGCTAGATGAATGTAAAACAAAGTTTTACTTGGATTTTCACCAAATTTGGAGATATTCCAGATGATCTAACTTAAAATGTTGCTATGGAACAGAAATGAAGCTTAGTCTGGTGATTGGCAGTAGCACCTCAAAGAGATAAGCAGGTTTTCATCCTAGCAGCTGTGGATATTAGTTTGCTAAGAAGATGCTTTGCACATGGTCAAATCTATGTAAGTATGCCTCAGAGTGAACAGCAGCAGGGAATTATTAATTCAGAGATGGTTAATTATTCTCTTGAGCAATGATGAGCTGGTTAACTAGTTCATAAGTATGAATAATCAATGTTTAATACTCCACACTGTGACAGCTGAGAGTCAAATTTTGAGTAAGAGTCATGTCAACATTTTCAAATCTATCATTAAAAAGAAATGTCAGGAGAAAGTCAAATGTTGTGTACATATAATATTTCATAAAAAGAAAATTAAGAACTTTTTAAAAGAAAAAATTAAAGTTCTGTAGCATATGTTAAATCTTTTAAATTAATTGCACATTCTCAATTTTGCATCATAGTTTGGTTCTAAATTCCCATTTCAAGTTCTAATAGAAAACACATATATTTATGCTATTCTGTGGAAAGAGATGGCAATATTTTTTGATTATTTGTTGCCTAATTTTCCCAATTTACAAAACAGTGCATAGGTGTAATTTTGAAAGGTTTTTGTTCAAAGTTTTGATCATTATTTTCATCTTTATTGTTAGCCCTTGATTTTTCTAGCAGGCTAATATAATTTCATCACAGATTAAGTATACCTACTGGAAACTGAGAGACTACTGTCCTACTTAAAATGTATCATGTCTCCAATTGACAAAACTTGTCATTTAAAGTAATATTTCAGCATACTACCTCCTAGAATAGTTTGTTTCTATGGATATACACAGAAGAAGAAAAAAAAGGGCTGAGGAAAGTTCTTCCCCCGGGGTTTAGAATAAACACATTTCATAAAACCTGGAATAGATCATTCAATCTCATTTGAATTTTAGTACATCTGAATTCTTGCAGCAATTTTCCTCTCACAACCACTAGACCAAATATGGAATAACTAATTCCTTTTGGCTTGAGTTTGTTTTGGTTCTAAAAAGTCTCTACAGCAAGGTGATTGCAGTACTGGTGGGTGAGTTATCATTCTCTCCCACTGAGACATTAACTTTGTCTTACTTGCTGTTAGAGTCTTATTGCCTAGCTTAGGGTGGGCATTCAGTAAATGTAAACTGAAGAAATGAAGGAGACAACAGTAAAGTGGGCCTATTTTAAGTGGTTTCAGTTAGTAATACTGCTCAAGGAGGTTAATACTGGCTGCTATCACGTGGACTCTGTTATCTCTAAGTCAGCAGATACTGAGAAATGCCAGGATGCCCTTTAGCTTTAACCAGCCATCCAGTCAAAAGAAAATAGGTACTTTTCATTTCAAGCTGTATTGTGGATGTCTAGCTTCTGAACAGCATCACATTAAAAAAGTAATTGAGACTGAAGATACATTTATTTCAAGTACTTTTTGGGCTCAATAGATCTCATCCTAGAAACTGAATCTCAGAAAAATTCAGTGATCTGGCCAAGCCTACCCATCCACCCAGCAAGAATGCAATCCATGAAATACCATGATTTTGAACTGTCATCCTTGAAATACTATTTTGTGAACAAGGAAGTTGGAAAATAAGTATAACATGTAACAAATAATAAAATTTTAAAATCTTAAAACTCAGTAGTTTTAAGACAACAGAAATAGCTTTCGATAAAAACACAGGTAAAATTCCAAAGGTTAGATAAGTCTGCAGTGACTCTCAGTGTGGAATCAGAGCAAGTGTTCAAACCTGCAAATACATTTGTGGTTATTTCCTACCTTAAATACATTGATAGGGAGATCAATGACCACATAGATAAGGTCTCCAAGGGCAAGGCTGGCTATCAGCGCGTTGGGGCCATTCCTCATACACTTGTTCTGGTAAATGATCCTGAGCAGAGTTGCATTCCCCACCATTCCCACGATGAAAATAGTACAAGATATCACAGTGTTAATGTATTTGAAAGCAGAAGTAATCTTAGTCTGTTGTGGGCAATAGTTGTGCATTGAGCCATTGCTGGGTAGGGCCAAATTAGTGGGTCGATGAGTGGTAACCAGGAAGCTGAGCTCTGTCCCATGAAAAGTGGTGAAATCATCCACATGATTGCTTAGATTTGTGCTGTATCTCTCAGGATTATCGCTGATTACACATCCAACCAGTACCAGCCAACAGGATGCCCTGAGGCACAAGGTTTCCATCTTGATGCAAATTTGAGGAAACTCTCTTATCTTGTTGCTTTTACACCCTCACTTTTTTCCCCAACCTGGAAAAATAAAAAAGAATTTTGTTACAAAATCCAGCTGAAAAAGATCATAGTCAACGATTATTTACTGCTTCAATTAAAATGTAGGATATATTTGGTAATCAGATAAGATATACGAGAGCTATATCCAGCCATTGTTAATATCATGAGAACAGTTACATGGCTGGATACTTTCTGGACAGCCCTGGTATTATATGTCATGTTACCTCGTGGTAGAACAAAACCAGAAAAGACCAAAGCTCTGTTGGGCAAGATCTATCTCCTCTACCACATCTCTATACATAGATCATAATATGGACGAGGATATGTCAGTTTTTCCTTTAAGTAATAGTTACTTATCTTCTCTTCACCAAGGCTGATGACAACCTGAATTACAAAAATCTTTAAGAGTGGAGATACAAAATTTTATTTATTTATTTATTTATTTATTTATTTATTTATTTTTTTGAGACAGAGTCTCACTCTGTTGCCCCGGCTAGAGTGCCGTGGCGTCAGCCTAGCTCACAGCAACCTCAAACTCCTGGGCTCAGGCGATCCTTCTGCCTCAGCCTCCCAAGTAGCTGGGACTACAGGCATGCGCCACCATGTCCAGCTAATTTTTTCTATATTTTAGTTGGCCAATTAATTTCTGTCTATTTTTTAGTAGAGATGGGGTCTTGCTCTTGCTCAGGCTGGTTTCGAACTCCTGAGCTCAAACAATCCGCCCACCTCGGCCTCCCAGAGTGCTAGGATTACAGGCGTGAGCCACCGCGCCCGGCCAAAATTTTATTTATTAATGAAAGAGAAAAGGCATGATATATATGCCCAGTAAGAGTTGCATAGTATTGATTTAATAAAATAAAATTACCAAAAATCAATCTTCCAAAATACGTGCTGCCTTCCACACAGTACATGATGAACACAGGAATAAAGTGCAGCACAGGCAGCCATCTAATGTGTCACAAAGCGTTAAAATCAGAACTGTGGTTAACGCCATCAACGCACTTAACGATCTTAGTTGTAATAAAAATGAAAAAATTAATAGAAACAAAATATTTATTTGCAAAATCTTGATGGTTAATGTGTAAATCTATAGCTTCTGAAAGTTTTCTTTCCACTTTCACGTCTCACAAATTAACATCACAATACTTGCCAATGAGTGAAACAGACTTTACCAGGCTAGTCATAGTATTTGGTTTTCCAAAGGACATCAGTCCCCATGCTATTTTATATACCATCCTATATAGCTACATTTATTATACGTCAGTCACTGTGCTGAATACTTTATATGCATGATGCCCCCGAATCCATACAATGATCCTGTGAAGTGGACACATGGCTCCATTTTGAAGATGGGAAAACAGAGGCTCAGGAAGGTGAAGTAGCTTGTCCAGGCTACAGGTGGTGGGTGGCAATTCTGCGATTCTAAGGCAGGTCAGTCTGACCCCAAGCCTGAGCTTTTAACCAGACTAGACCATTCTGTCTCTCGAAAAAATAAGAATTTGTGTTTTATTTGTACCAAAAATGTTATACAGAAGTTTCCAGAGTTTAGATAAAACAATAGACTTGGGAGGGTGGTTAGACAGTTTTGAAATTATCATCTGGCTTTTTTTTTTTAAAGTCACTTGCAGACAGCAAGTGGTCTCTTTCATCCAGGAAGTCTAGGTTTCTCCTTTAATCCTTAAGGAAAAGACATTGGGAAAACGAGGGAGCTTAGAGTAACAGAATAGTCAAAGGTAAAATAAAAATAGCACCACTCATTTCAATATTTTGTGTATTTCCTTTTCGGTGGGCTTTTATGAATCTTTAAATGAAGACCATAACCTCAGTTACGCAACGGTGTATGTATGTGTCTATGACATACACACCCACGTCATAATGTCATTTTAAAAAATTGTGTCCTTTTCCCAACTCTATTCAAGGTTGGTATTAACCACTTTTAGGAATTTTGACAGTTATCTTGGGAAATCAGTAAAGCTTAGGTTTAGTCACTATGTGGACAAAATAAGATTTATTCGAGTTGCATAGAAGGTATAAGGTAAATATACGATGAAAGTATTGCATATTTTTGCCTTCCCCAGAGATATTTCCCGAAACCTGAAATAATATCATTTAACATATAGTAATGGATTATATATGTATTTGTAAACTGACCTGAACTTTATAACTTAGGTAGGCAGGAGAGATATCCTTATTTTACTCAAGAGGAAACTGTCTCTTGAAGAAGTTAAAGTGATTAGGTCAAGGTTTCATAACCAAGAAGTGGAAGGACACTTAATTTTGCTTATAGGACATGACTCACTCTAAGTGATAAAAATACCAATTTTTCAAAACTAGTGGCATGCCATGTACCTGTCGGTTCTGCCTGCGCTTAATTATAAATAGTTTTTTCCTACTGATTATGTGACCAAATATTGAGAGACGGATGACATGCCACCATCTCCATTCCAAAGCGGAGACCAGCTCTTCAAGAACAAAGCTTATTATTATCCTCCTTTTTGGGTCACAGAGATGGGGGAAAGAAATACTTTTAACATCTTGTGCTGTTTAATGATTAAAGCATCCCAATTTCCCAACCTTCCCTAATAGTTTTCTTAAAAATGAGAGACAGGAGGCCCTTTCCAGAAACAGAATGGCTCTTTGCCAGTTAGAGTCTGTTAGGAGGACATTTCGTGAACTGACCTGGCTATTGTGGGTATTACGCCACTCAGCCAAGGTCCCATTGGTGCTTTGAACATTAGCATGCTGGTTTGCTCTGTCAACTGATTACGGCAGGAGCTAAGAAGGCCAAGATTGTGGGTTCTTACAGTGTGAGCCAGCTACCATTGACAACACCTTCCTTCATCCTCCAACAATGACACCACCACAGAAATCATTTCTGATGGCATCTCGATCAGGTCCACACATATTAAGCTGCAAAGCTAAGGGATGCTTGGCAAAGGCATGTGGATACCATATTATCATTGGGTGAAGAATACAAAGCCAAATGAAAGAACCCTCTCAAATGGATGTTCTTCCAAGGATGGGTCCTCAGCTCATTTCCATGGATCTGAGTCAAGCGGTGCTTTGAATCATCAGCCATAATCAGTCATAGCTGAAGCAAAGTATCTCAGGTTAAGACATGAAGGACATGGTCTGTGGATTCGGCAGTCTTCCTATTTGGGGTCTGAGAGCTTATTGTGGCACAACAGCTATTTTTAAAGGAAGAGGACTGAGTCCTTATGCTTACACTTTAACCATTTAACATATCAGACTCTCAGGATCAAAGTTCACCTGTAATTAGTAATTTGGAAATTCCGACCTTACCAAAATGGCACGAGTTTAAAGCATTGAATTCACATGAAATGATTGCCAAGGTGTTTCTCAATTAGCAAACAAGCAGGGGGAAAGCCAAATAAACTCTGAAATTTTTACAAGTTTTCTGTGGTTTTGCTCTCTGGGTAAGAAATTAGCAACCCTCCTTAGTGACAACGCCTGACTTTAACATGCCTCCCAGTCCCAACTCTATCTGGAGAAAGCCATTAGGATGGTGCAAACAGAGACTGATTATCTAGAAACAGCTCTTGTTTTCTGCACGTGAAAGGCAACAAGTGCCCTTTAAAGGAGAGCACAGAACAAAACGGCCAGACCTCCACAGGCTGGTTTCCAAAACGAGCTACACTGAGGGTTTTCCAGAACACATCAGTCCCTCACTCACACCAAGTGCCCTTGGCTACCCTTGGCATAACCGGGGCGTGTGGGGAAGAGGCGCAAGCGAGTAAGAAAAGGCTGCGGAGCCAACTCCACAAGTAGGCTCTGGAGTGAGCGACGAGCGTGATGTTCCTCAAAGTTCTTGTCTGTCTGGGGAGAAAGGGACACCCGGCGAAAACTGTTGGGCTGCCTTTTGCTTAAAATCCGAATCCCGCCCGGGAGGTGAAGTCCCCCAAACACCACAGGGCGCCCGAGCACACCCCACCACGCGCCCCGGGACAGGTGGGTGCCGGCCCCCCGCGGCGGCGGGTCGCCCAGGCTGAGGGGTGGCCGGGCGAGGACGCTGCTGGCTCCCGCCTCCTGCCAGCAGCCGAGGGGCCCAGGCGGCGTCTCCCTCACCCCCGCTCCAACCCTGTCCCAGTCCCCGTCCCGGATAGGAAAGACTTGCACCGACCGTGGAGCTCGGCAGGCGCAGACAGCTGCCCGGTCCGCGCGGCGCCTGGGCCAGGGGAAGCCGGAGCCGGCGAGGGTGGGTGGCGCGGAGGGCGGCGGGTGTCCCGGGCTCCGGCGCGGCGGCGGCCCCGGCGTGCGGCACGGCTGCCTCGGCTTCGGAAAACTTCCCAGGCACTGCTTCTCTGGGGAGGTCCCGCCGAGCCCCCGGCCTCCGGCGACGACCGGGCGGGAGGGATGGAGCCGCTCCACCGCCTCTCCACGACCGCCAGACCAGAGGGATGACTGTACGCGCGCGCGCCAGGCTCGCAAGCAAAAGAAAACTCCAGAGGAACACGCCTCCCGTCTGTCCTCCCTTCTCCTCCCAAAGCTCCCAGACCTCCTGCCCCACTCCAGGACCGCAAGCGCTTCCTAGCCTTCTGGCTCTCCTGGGACTCAAGCACTAAAAAGCACAAGGCTGCTGCCCCCTTCCAGGCCCCGAAGGGCAGGAGTCTTTTAACTATTTCTTTTCTGAAATGCAGGGGGGTGGGTCGAGGAGAGAGGGTAGAGTTTTTAACAGACAAGACTCAGAAATCTGAAAGGCCTTGCAGAGGAAGACGTCCCCTTCCTCAAGTTAGGGAGGCAGGGTCGATCTGTGCTGGAGCAACTGGAGACAGAGCCAGGGTCCAAGGGTGGCTTCTCTGTGTTCCCTGCCCCTTTGCCCGGCTCGTGTGCCCTCTTAAGCTTTTAGGGAGTTGAGGAGCCAAAGTGGACAACAGTTTACTGGATGCTGTTTGCTTATAGATCCCGGTGGCTTCTATCCCGTACCTTGAAGCCAGGGCCCCGAGGCTACAGACAGATCTCTAGCCTACAGCAAAGAAGGAGCCCAGGAGAGTCTGTGGAAGGTTCCAGCACGTGGCTCAGGGAAACCTGTGATTCCTCGAGAAATTTGAAAACTGAGGATACAGAGTCCCACAGAAAGTGAGTCTCAGCATGTTTATCACGGCCAGGACTTCACACTAAATTGGGGGTGGGAGAGGAGATGAGGGACAAAAGCCATTGCCTGTGACATGTGAGAAAAACTGAGGGCTCCTCAGGGAAGGCCTGTCTTGGAGTCCTTCAGTGCACTGTTGATGTCAGCATATTGTTGAAATGTGAGGTTAAAGCACTGGTCACGTTGTATCACATACTGATCTGGTTATCTGTTGCAGCTAAACAAATCACCATAAAATGTAGTGGCTTAAAACAACAGCAGTCATTTACTTTGCTTATCAATCTGCAATTTGGGCAGAGATTGTCTGGGACAGCTCATTTTTGCTCTGCATAGCTGGGGCTGGAGGATCCACTTCTGTGATACCTCGCTTGGTGTTGAGTGTTAGTTTTTGTGCACGTGTGTCTCTCCACAAAGACTTGTGGAGACTTGTGGCTTGGGCTTCCTCACAGCATGGTGGCTGGGTTCCAAGAATGAGTGTCCCAAGAGACACAAAGTGGAAGCTGCCAGTTTCTCAAGGGCTGGGCAGGGAAGCTGGCATTAGTGTCACTTCTGCTCAATTGTATTAGTCAAGCAGTGAGTTCATATAGAGCCTAACTGTCAATGTGAGGAGTGTCAAAGAATCTGAGGACCATTTTGTAAAACCATCAAAGAGATCCAGAGAAAGAATCTACTACCATTGAAAGGGGCCTTAAGAGTCATCTAGTCTGGTTGGACTAGGTATTACCCTGTACCTTAATCTCTTCTATCTATGGCTTCTCTATAAGAGAGAGTCAGCCAGCCAGAATAACCAATAGCTTTTATAAGTGCCTTAGTTTACATTTAAAAAAAGGTAAAAGGTGACCCTCTGGGCATATGGCTTGGCAAGATGACAATATTTTCTGGAAAGAAAAAGTTACTACCTCCTTCCAGAAGAGGCAGTTCACATCGTGACATGTAAAACATGAGCTGGATTTCAGCTCCTGCTCACCCTGTGACCAGACACACTTGAACAGTGCACAACCTGCCTAACTGAATATGTCAGTCTGTTCAATCTTTTTTAGATTGAACCCCAACCTCTTGGGACAGTTGATCCCACTGTGGTAAAGGACTAGTTATTAAAGATTCTTCCTTCACACCCATTAGGATGGCCCTTATGAAAAATAAAGGCAAAAACAGAAAATAACAAGTTTTGGCAAGGATGTTGAGAAACTGGAATCCTTGCGCCTTGCTAGTGGGAATGTACAAAATAGTGCAGCAGCTGTGGAAAACAGTATGGCAGTCCTCCAAAAATTAGACATAAAATTACTCTATGATCCAGCAATTCCACTTCTGGGTATATGCCTAAAATAATTGAAAGCAGTGACTCGAACAGATATTTGTACACTTGTGTTCATAGCAGCACTATTCATAATAGCTAAAAGGTGGAAACAACCCAAATGTCATTGATGGAAGAATGGTTAAACAAAATATGGTATATACATACAATAGAACATTATTTAGCTTCAAAAAAGAATGAAATTCTGCTACATGCTTCAACAGGGATGAACCGTGAAGATATTTTGTTAAGTGCAATGAGCCAGACACAATGGACAGATATTGTATGACCCCGCTTATATGAGGTACCGGGAAGAGTCACCTTCATAGAGACAGAAGGTAGAATAGTTATTACCAGGGTCTCGGAGGCGTGGAGGGGAGAATGGGGACTTAACTGTTTTATGTGCTTCAGGGTTTTAATCTGGGATGGTGAAAAAGATCGGGAGATGGATGGTGATGATGGTTGCACAACAATGTGAATGTACTTACTGCCAATGAACTATACACTTAAAAATGGTTAAAATGGTAAATTTATGCTATGTATATTTTACCATAATAAAAAAGATTCTTCCTGTCAGCAAGGTGGAATCTGCCTCCCTGTGTTACCTGTTGATCTGGCCTTTAAATTCATAAAATAATTTTACTGCCTCTTCTAAGAAAGATCTTCAAAATAAATAAATATGTTTTTGTGAATCACCAGCATAGACCTGCCTTTGTAAGAGACTGCGGATTGCCTCATTCTAGATGAGAACAACATCTCCTTAGTTGTTAGAGATTTGTATCTTTATCGTCTCTGCTTTAGTTTGGAGAAAATGACTTTAGTGGACTCAGACCAGTGTTTAGTCATGTTAACTTTACCTCCAATAACCCCTTTCCCCATAGCCAATACTTTATATACTTGTCCCACCTCTATATCCCCTGCTTTGTGCTTTCAAAAACCATGTCATTAATATATTTGACTAAGTCTTCAGCTTGACTTTCAAAGATTATTGGTTTCCTCTGGAAGGTGGGTTGGATGCAGATTTGCAGGTCTTCTGGGTTTCAGGGAGACTTCCTTGATCGCACTTGACTTCTGGTTCCAGCAGTTCGTTAAGTGGAGGATTACTATAATGGTGGTCACGATGACTCTACCAGCATCATATTATCATATTGATTTCATGAACAATAATTGCTGAAGATTAAGAAGTACTCAAGATAGCACTTAAAAACCACTTTTTCATGTGTACTTGGGACACATGTTCTTCTGAATTTTAGTTTCTTGATTCAAATTTGCAAATCCATTTTGCAATTGTTAACTCCCAATTGCTAACTCCCAAGATCCTCAGACTTGAAATGCAATAATGGATCTGAATCTCACAGTATTTGCTAGGGACGTTGTGTTCATTTTTGAGCCTCGTTGGCGGGTGGAGTGGGGAGAGAGAAGAACCACAATGATAAAGAAAGGCTGAAAACCTGGCTGTGAGACCAAAGGTGGAGGAACTGGGGAAATCACATCAGAGACCTGAAACTGTCACTGTAGTCTTCACACTAGGCAGTGCCATGGCCAAGCCTCTGTTGGCAGCAAATGTCACTGGCCTGGACATGAAAAGACAAGCTTTTGGAGTTGAAGATCCATTTTTAATTAAAACTGACTACAGGCGGTTTGCTTCCAAAAGAAGTATAGTCATGCACCACATAACGACATTTTGGTCAATGACAGACCCCGCATGTAGGATAGTGGTCCCATAAGATTATAATACCATATTTTTGACTGCATCTTTTCTGTTCAGAGATGTTTAGATACACAGATACTTTCCATTGTGTTACAATTGTCTACAGTATTCAGTATAGTCACAGGCTGTACAGGTTTATAGCCTGGGAGCAACAGGATATATCATATAGCTTAAGTGTGTAGTTGGCTATACCATCTAGGTTTGTGTGAGTACACTCTATGATGTTCACACAGTGACAAAATCCCCTCATGACACATTTCTCAGGACATATCCCCCTTGTTAAGAAGCACGACTATTTCAAAATGTTAGTCTGTAGATGGGCTGCTGAAGATTCTAAAGTGTTTTCTCACTGCAACAATATTGCACATGGTGATTGAGACTGCAGGATATCCCATAAAAATATATTTAATGCATAATGGAGCACAGTGTTTTGTAAATTGTTGGTGGCAACATTAGAGAGCTGAAAAATCAATCTTAGCACCACTAATGATGAGGTAACCAGATATTTTGTCTTCTGATGATATATTCCATCTGTCCAGAAATATTTAGCTTGTATGTAATCAAATCTTTAGCTATAACTTTAATTTTTTAGCAAAGATAGGGAACAATTTAAACAAATACCATAAGAAAGTAAATAAACAAACCCAGAAGGTATGACATTTTACATTACAACTAGTTTGTCTCTTCAAAAAGTCAGTTAATGAAAAGGCAATTTTTTTTCCCCTTGGTTAAAAGAAATTAAAGGAACACAACAACCAATTGAACTGTCCTGGCTTAGATCTTGGTTTGGATAAAACAACTGTTAAAGGTCATCTTTTTGGACAACTGGAAAAATTTAGATTTGGATTAGGTATTAGATGCTATTAAGAAATTATTAATTTTATTAATTATTTTGGATCTATAGAAGAATAATCTTATGTTTTAGAATTCCTTTAGAGAGAGATAATAGTTTACTTTTAACTATCAAAGCACTAAAAAAAAAATGACCTGAGTTTAAAAAAAGAGTGCAAAGTATAATGACATACGATGGTGGACAGGCATAGACCACACATTCCCATTCCAAAAGGGATGAGTTGGAAGGAATAGAGCTATTCAGCTGCAAACGTGCATCGGCTATTCTTCAAGGAAAGGGAAGAATGACCCCAAAGGTGATCAGAGACCATCAGGACTGCCGCTCCTACCACAGGCCCAGGGAGGCAAGTCTGTTTCTTCCTCAGTTTCAAAGAGTGGGATTGCCTGTTGGTTTCAGCAAGCCAGGATGATGCCTCCTAGTGCCTCAGGGGCGAGGTTGCCCCTCAGAACAGTGGGGTGATGCTGCCACTCCAGCAGACCTGGAGAGTAGAGAATTGGACTAAAGAGGATTATTCTGTAGCCTGGAGATCTAATGGGATTTTCCTTGCTAGGTTTTGAACTTGCTTGGGACCTGTCATCCCTTCCTGTCTTCCGGTTTCTCCCTTTTGGCATGAGAATGTATATCCTATGCCTGTCCGCCATTGTATTTTGGAAACACATAATTGTCTGGTTTCATAGGCTCATAGCTGGAGAGGAACTTTGCCTTAGGATGATGGTACCTCAAGTCTCGCTTATATCTGATTTAGATTATATTTAAATGACTTGGATCTTCAACTTTAGAGTTGATGCTGGAATGCTGGAATGAGTTAAGACTTTTGGGGCTGTTGAGATAGAATGAGTATATTTTGCATGTGAGAAGGACATTCTGGGGCAGAATGTTATAGAATGAGTGTTTGTGTCCCCTTGAGATTCATATGTTAAAGCCCTACTGTGATATCACTGTGATAGTATTTGGAAATGAGGCCTTTTGAAGGTAATTAAGGTTAGTTGAGGTCATCAGGGTAGGGCTGTCATGATGAAATTAGTGCCCTTTATAAAAAGAGCCACCAGACAGCTTGGTTTTGCTCTCCTGCCGTGTGAGGACACAGTGAGAAGGTGGCCAGCTGCAAGCCAGGAAGAGAGCCTTGACCAGAATCAGACCATGCTGGGACTGTAACCTTGGGCTTCCCACCTCCAGAATTGTGAGAAAATAAATTCCTATTGTTTATGCTGCCTAGTCTAAGGTATTTTGTTATGGCATCTGACTAAGACAAATTTTGCATCTATTTGTAAATTCATTTCAACATTTCTGGTTGCTTATATGCACGTGGGATTATTGAATTTTCTTTTGAACTCTTGGTGGGAGTGTTCCCTATGGCCATATTTCTTCTACAGGCAGCATTATCTTTGGTGTGAGGGTCTTTTCCTAATTTACATAGTAGCTAAATAGTAACAATTACATTGGGATGATCCTTTATACATAATAATAATAAACACTGTTTTCACACTTGCCGCAGGCAAACATGGTGCTGAGTGCTTTGAATGTGCTATCTCATGTAATTATTACAAAAGCTCTGCAAAGTAAGCACTGTTATGGCCCCATTTTAAAGGAAAGAAAACTGAAGCTTAGAAAGATTAAGTGACTTGCCACAGGTTAAAAAGGTTAGTGCTATAGTTTGCATGTATCCCTCCAAAACTCATGTTGGAACTTAATCCTCGTGGTGGTATTAAAAGGTGGGGTCTTTTGGGAAGTGATGAGGTCACCAGGGCTCCATCCTCATGCATGGATTAGTGCCCTCATAAAAGAGGTTGGAAGGAGCTGGCCATCGTTCCTTTTACTCCTTTTGTCCCTTCCTCCATGTGAGGACAGAGTCTTGTTTCCAGAGGAAGCAACAACAAGGCACCAGCTTGGCTGCAGAAAGCAAGCTCTCCTCAAACACTGAACCCACTAGTGCCTTAATCCTGGACTTGCCAGCTACAGAACTGTGAGAAAGAAATTTCTATTCCTTATATATTACCTAGTCTCAGATATTTTGTTACAGCAGCAAAATGGACTGAGATACTTAGTAAGTAACAGATAGGTAGAAACTGTATTTTTGAGCTGGAATGTACCTTGGTAATCATCCACACCAATGCCTCATTTTATGATGAGGAGACAGTGTTAAGTGGCTTAAATTTCCCAGTAGTGGCACTGGCTGGCTAGGAATTTGGTTTCCTAATTCCTGGTAAGTACTCTCATAGTCTATTAACAAGACATCATGGAACGTTGTTGCTTTGTTATTGTTTGTAACATCATGTCCACCATGATATACAACATGTATAATGCTATTGATTGTAACAAACATCATGTAAAGTTATTGTTACTGCCTCTATTTGCAGTAAATTTCCCCTAGTGTCATATTTAATTAACTCCTACACTGAGTTTACCATTAGCTCTCTTTTACCATGCCACGTATCACTGCCTCTTTATCATCATTTACTATGCTCCTAGGAAACTTCTGGTAATTCTACTGGTTTATTCTCTGTTAACCAAAAAGTGGAAATTTTATTTGCCTTTATTTGGTAGGAATGTATAGTAATTCAAAGCTCTTTTGAATCTCCAAAATCTTACTGTTGTGATGGAAGTAAATCTTTAAGCAGTAAGCAACTTTATAATCTACAGGCAGTCTACATTCTTCTATGGATATAAAACGTGATGTAGTACCTGTGACTGGCAGATAGGCTATTAAAACATTAATTGCTCCATTTCAATTAGTAGAAGAGATAAGAGGTTTTGTCTAGACAGAGAAAATGGAATCCAACCCAAACACTGTACATTTAAAAAATTATGTTGACACTTAAAATATATATATAAGTGAAGGGAAAGGTCTTTAGGCCAAAAAAAAAATTCAAGTCTTTGATGTGTATTTTGCAGTTATTATTAAAATCTCTGGCAGTTAAATTGATTAGAGCACAACCAGAATGGGGTCACCATGTGTCTAAGCCTCACAGAGCCTGTTAAATTTGTCCTTGTCATTGTTCTGGAGCAAGAGTGGCAAACTTTTTGTAAAGGGCCAGATATTAAATAATTCTGGCTTTGTGAACCATATGGTCTCTGTTTCAACTACTCAACTTCTTCCTTGTAGCTCAAAAGCAGCAATAGACAATATGGAAACAAACAAGTATTGCTGTGTTTCCATAATACTTTATATATAAAAATAGATGACAGGCTGGGTTTGACCCATGTGCTGTAGTTTGCTGATCCCTAATAGAGAGGACCAAATATTCGTAGGCTAGCTTGCAGGTAGATAATCATTGCTAAGGAAACCCCAATGTTCTTTGTGCTTTCTCTGGTGGGGGGGATGGTGGTGGTGGCAGCAGTAGTGATTCTTGTCTCAGCAAAAAAAAATTATACAAATAATGCGTGAATATATTGTCACTTCAAACAATGTAGAAATATATAAAGATATTATCACTTAATATGCCTCAAAAATACAGAAATACATAAAATGAAACATGAAAGGGCCTTTTTACTACATTCTTCTATTCCATTTCCCTTCCTACACAATATTGCTTTTAACCATTTCATGCTTATTTTTCTAATCCTTCTTCTACTACTTTATAAACACACATACACACACACAGGTACATGTATTTTTTGCTTTGTTTATTTTATATAAATGGAATCATACTCTGTCTTATATGATATAGTATATGATTTGCTTTTCATATAACTGCATATCTTAGCAGTTTTTTCATGTCATAGATACGGAATTCTATTAGACAATATTTTGTAATATGCATGTACCATAATTTACTTAATCAATGCCCTGCTCATGGATGTTTAGCTTCTTTACAGTTCTTTTACTTTTACCAACAGGGCTGTAATGAACAACTGTGTACACTCCTTACTGTGACAATGTGTAGGTTACTCCTCCAGGATTGACAGTTAGGAGTGAAAGTTACTATCTTCAAAGAAGAAGTGACTGATTCTCCTTAGAAAACGGTAAGCACTAAATGTGAAGAGGCTCTTGGCCAGAGTAAGGTGGTAACTGGGCCACGTGTCTTTCATCCTCCGGCAGGCTGGGTTGGCTCCTGCATCTGGTAGTGTCAGAGTTCCACGTGCAGCAGGAGAGGGCAGGCCCCGGTGTCCCAGTACTCTTCCAGTGCCTGGTTGCATCACATCTGCCATTATCCCATTGGCCAAAGCGAGCAACCTGGTTAAGCCGCAAGCAGTATTGGAGGGGACTAACCAAGGGCGTGGAAAGAAACAGCGGGTTATTGTAGCCATTTTTGCAAATGATCTAATGCAACAAAGAATTTTTTTGGGGGGGAAGCAGATTGCATCTAGGGGATAAAATAGAAAGGGTCAGAAGATGACTCTAAAATTTCCTAGGGGGAGCTCAAAATAGTTTCCTAATATTAATTGAGTAATTACTGTGTACCAGGTGCTGTGCTAGGTATAGAGATTTAAAAAATTGAGTTGGACATGGTCCTATTCTAAAGAAGCCTAGAGTCTAATAGAAGGAAGAGATATGTGAACTGCTTAAAAACAAATGACTAAGTGTTAGGATAGAGCTATCTGCTAGATGGGGAGTCAGGAAACATTTTTCCTAAAGAGCTGACTAGTAAATATTTCTGGCTTTGTGGGTCATCTAGTCTCTGTCAAAACTACTGTACTCTGCTGCTACAGCACAAAAGGAGCCACAGACGATATGTGAACAAAGTGGCTGGATGAGAAAAACTAACAGTGAATTCATTAGGGTAGTTGGAAAGGGAAGCCAGGTTTGGGATGCAAAAAGGGTTTATGTGGGAAGGAGAGGAATTCAATCTTGAAACAGTTCAAAAACATTAACTCGGAGATTACTGATCTCTGAGGGCAAACGGAGCTGTAGACCTTGGTTTGGGTGAGGACTTTAGGTTTGAAATATGAGAGTGTAGTAATTAGTAACTGCAGCCATGCGTTGGATGCGTTTATTTAGAGACAGATTGTGAAAAAGAAAAGGGCAAAGAGACCAGGATGAGCCTTGTACAAAGCATGCAGTTAGGATAAGCAAAAACTAGAAGCTTGTCCAAAAGGCACAGAAACTTCCGGGAAAGAGTCAGGAAAGGGCAGTGTGTGTGACACGGAGAGAGGAGAGTCTCACGGATGAATGGGGGCAAGAGAAGGCCAAGGGAACCGAGGAGTGACCATGGGGCCAGTGGTTCTGAGGATGTCCAGTCTCGCCTTCAGGCAAATGCTTTTGCTTGACACGCATTCAAAACAACTCAGTACCTAGAAACAGTGCAAAAAGACATGCAGGAGCATTGCCCAGTAGTGAGTGTAAATCTTTTTGCTAACTGCATTTATTTACTTCTGTTATTATAAATTGACAAGTTATAATCATATAAATTTATGGGATACAAGGTGATGTTATGATGTATGAATACAATGTGGAATAATTAAATCAATCTAATTAGTATATCCATCACGTCAGATACTTAACATTTTTTTGTGGTGGGAACATTTGAAATTTGCTCTCTTAGCAATTTTGAAATGTACAATATGCTTATTAACTATATGTGCCATGCTGTGCAATAGAACTCAAAAACCCCCCATATTCCTTCTGTTTAACTGAGATTTTGAACCCTTTGACCATCATCTTCCCATTTCCCCAAGCCCCAAACCTCTGTAACCATCATTCTATTCTCTGCTTCTGAGTGCAATTGTTTTAAAGTCTATATATATGCAAACATGCTGTATTTGTCTTTCTGTGCTTGGCTTGTGTCACTTAGCATAATGTTCTCCAATTCCATCTGTGTTGTCCCAAATGACAAAATTTCTTTCTTCTTAAAGGCTAAATAATAGTCCCTTGTGTATATGCACCACATTGTCTTTACTCACTCATCTGTTGATGGGCACTTGGGTTGATTCCATAACTTGGCTACTGTGAATGGTGCTGCAATGACCATGGGAATGCAGATGATAAACTGATTTCAAATCTTTGGGTAAATACCGAGAAGTGGGACTGCTGGATCATGTGGTAATTCTGGTTTTAGTTTTCCTATTTGTGGAAGGAAAATCAACAACATCTATAATTAGCATGTGCTACATTAGACTTTCTAAATAATTCTTAGTAACTTTCAGGAAAAAATTGTATTGGGAAACAACTTTACTTATATTATTGTATAGAGGTGAACAAGGAATCAGTACGCTAAAGTTGTGAGGTAAAGTTTGAAGCAATGCCTTTTTCTAATTTCAAATTTATATTTTTAAAGTTTGAAGATGTTTTCCATTACCTTATATGAATTCTGAGTTAAAAAACAATCGAGGCTTTTAGCTTTATTTTTTTCCTGCCCAATATGATCTTCAGGAAAGAGATTTTTAGCTCTTAATGTTTATTTATAGATTAAGTTTAAGTAATATTTAATGCAGAGTGTATTCTGTAGCAACACCTTCTAAATTTTTTCACCATTAATTGTCAGCCAAGGCTTTAAGACTATAATTATGAAATTGGTTTTGTGCTGTGAAGAATTTAGAATCAGGATTTCAGAACTCTATTCTCACTGTGCCATGTCCAACAACTCAGCCATCTTCCATAGATATCATTCTTCTCAGGCATTCTTTTTATCCCTCAATTGGAGGACTTAGAGAGCTGTCCTCAAGCCTTGGGCTGCACATCACTGCCTGAGCTCTGCACCCACCCCATCCCCTCATCTGTGGGAAAATTATCTTATATGAAACTTAGGAACTGGAACCGGGCTGTACAGCAGGAGGTGAGAGGTGGGGGAACAAACTTCGTCTGTATTTACAGCCCCTCCCCATCACTTGCATCACCGCCTGAGCTTGCCTCCCCTCCACCCCTTGGAAAAATAGTCTTCCATGAAACCCAGTGCCAAAAAGGTTGGGGACCTCTGACTTAGAGGTGGCCTTATCTAAAGGACAATGAATAAAGTAGATGACATCTCAAGGACTTTTGTTTACAGTTTTCTGATTTGGATATATTTTGGAGGACATCTGTATTAGGACTGCTATAACCAAATATCACAGACTGGGTGGCTTAAGCAACAGAAACATATTTCTCACAGTTCTGGAGGCTGGAAGTCAAAGATCAGGGTGTCGTCATGTTTAGTTTCTTCTGGGGCTTCTCTCCATGGCTTGCAGATGGCCGTCTTCTTCCTGTCTCCTTAATATGGTCTTTCCTCTGTGAGTGTGTGTGCTTCTATTCTGACAGTGTCTGTGTCCTAATCTCTTCTTATACACCAGTCATACTGAGTCATATTGGCTAGGACCTACCTATATGGGCTCATTTTATCTTATTCACCCTTTAAAGGCCCTGTCTCTAAGTACAGTCACATTCTGAGATACTGGGTGTTAAGGCTTTAATATATAAATTTTGGGGGACACAATTCAGGCTAGAACATCACCTACACTTATACCCTATGGATTGAAATGACATTTTGCAGACAATTTAGCACATACCATGACACTCTGGGCTTCATAGTTCTGCTCCAAATTGCTTTATGTACATCATAAAGGTATACATTTCTGCAGAAATATTTTAAAATAAATTATACACATCATGATATTCACCCCTAAATATGTCATTGTGTATCTTTGGAATATAAGAACATTTTCACACTTAATTTATTTGTGAATTTATTCATCGTTTATTTCTTCTCAAACATACGAATTCAACTTTGATATTTTCTTGAAGCATTTACTTTTTGCTGTTCCTCTTAATTGAGTGTGCATAATGTCATCTAGATTGGTGTTTTGTCAACATTTTTTAATTTCTAAAGCATTCTGTGGTTAAATAACGTTAGGAAATGTGGATGTAGGTGAGTCTGGAGGATGTGGTTATGTGTTATTACTCATCATTTTAGAGATACTATGTTGATGTTAGTCACTACAGGTAATGTTTACTCATGCTAGAGTTTGTGATTTCTTTCTGCGTGAGACTTAAACAAAATCATGCCTTGAGGTTACTACGTTTTAGACATTATTTTTAACAAATTTTAAATTCCTTTGTTTTGATCCCTCACCTACTTTATTCATTAGAGATGTTCTCTGATTTTAATTCTGACTGTAGTAGTGTTTCCCCAGGACACTGATTTTCATTATCCTTAATGTCTCATAGGAACTAACTTGAGTTCATATGAAAGACTCCATTCCCATCGCCTCATTCTGTCTTTGCTCAGAATGAGTTCTATAATTCATAGATCTATGGTTCTTAGTTTCTGTCTTAGTCTGTGCAGGCAGCTCTAACAAAATACCATAAACTGGGTGGCTTATACACAACAGAAATTTATTTCTCACAGTTCTAGAGGCTGGGAAGTTCATGATCAAGATACCTGCAGATTTGGTGTCTGGTGAGGTCTGGCTTTCTGGTTCATAGATGGTTCCTCACTGTGTCCTCACACAGTGGAAGGGGCAAACATGCTCCCTTGGGCTTCTTCTCACATGGCACTAATCCCAATCATAAGGGGTCTGCCTTCATGATTTAATCATCTCTCAACAGGTCCCACCTCCTCATACCATCACTTAGGGGTTAGGATTGCAACATAGGAATTTTGGGGGGACACAAACATTCAGACCATAACAGCTTGCAGCTACACTCCCTTCCCAGAAACCGGGAAGGATATTCACTTTCTTCTACCCTGAGCTACATTAAACTTTAAACTTATGACTGTCTTATCTCTCCATCAGCATTGGAAATGGGAATCCTACTTGTCTGTATTAATTACTTGATATAGGTAAGGCTCACCTTGAGCCTATGTGTTCTTTGAGTTTAGTCAGACAGATACATTTGATAACTTTCATATAAGTGCTATCCAGTTTTACCCTCTCCTGCGCTTGAACCTTCACATACGTTACTAACTTTTACCAGAATGCTCTCCCAATTCCTTTTCAGAAACACACTCTCATCTTCTGATCACAGCCTATGACTTGCCACAGTAGTGGGCTCTTTCCAGACTTGGCCGGCTGATTCCATTAGCATTTAAACCCCAGGGGTTAGGCTGCATACATTCTCTCTCTCTTCTAGATTACTTAAATGCTTCTTTAATTATACATATTTTTTGGTTTTTCTTATTTGGAATTTACAATGTAGATATGGTTTGTGGCCCCACAAATTTTAAAAGCTAAAAGTGTGGGCATGTGCAGCCAGCATGCTGCCCACATTAGGATGGAATATTTCCAGGGTACAGAATAGAGGTTTTTTTTTATAATGATAGTTTGCATTTAGTTCACTTTTTCAAAATGCATTTACAGCCAACATTTTTTAAGTTTCATAATATTCCTATAAGAAAGGTAGGGCAGGTAAAGGCAAATCTCATTTTCTCACCAAAGTTTCTCTGGAAACTGCATCATAAGATGAGTCACTGTAAGGAGATCCTACTTTCTGCAAAGGGACAATGTGAAATTTGAGGGTTACATACCTTACTAAAGAATCCCATTCACCGTAGAGCTATTCCAAACAGAACACAGGTGCTCAATGAAAAACATGAAAAATACTTTCACATTTATTTCTAATGGGCAATGTTGTTCAAAATAAAGCACCCACCCAAGGAATTTCACCTTTACTCTCTCCAATATCCTCAATGTATTCAAAGTTACAAATGCAGCTGCTAAACAGCAGACAGATGAAAGCTTCCCATGTTTCAGAGACATTGGACCTCCAGACACTTTGTTGACAGATACCGTGTATCAGAACTCCTCACACTTCATTCGTAATCTATAAATGTCGTTCCTAGGCTGTAAGATCAGAATTTGAAAATGGAGCATTATCACAGTAATGCTACAACTGGAATAAGATAGTGTCTTAATTTAAGTACATGTTCTTTGGATGGTGGCAAATATGAATTACCAAAGGCTATAAAATTAATGTGTATATTAATAATCATTGTGTGAATATAGCATCAAAATCATTAATTTCACAAAATTAACTCCATTTTTTGGAAATTCTACCATTATCCAGGCGGTGCAGGAGCAGTCATAAATGGTATGTTTGCTTTCATGGAACTTATATTCTAGTGGAGGAGACAGATAATTAACAACTGAGCAATATATAAACATACATAATAAAATTTGAGTTAGTGATAAATGCTGTAAGAAGTGTCAGTCAGAGTAGGTAAAGATTCTGATGGGACAGGGGCTATTTTAAATGAATGATCTAGGAGTGTTTCTCTGTTATTGCATTTGAGCAGAGACCCAAATGGAAGGGGAGTAAACCACTCAAGGGTCGGAATAGGACAATCCAGGAGAGGAATCAGCAAGTGCAGAGAGCCTGGGCAAGGCCACTTGGCATGTTCAAGGGACAGACAACAGGCAGCCCGATGGAGTAGTGTTTGTGAGGAAGAGAGAAGTAAAGAGGAGACGGACAAGGCGGCTAGGACCAGATCATACAGAGCCCTGTGGACGTTATTAGTCTGGGTTCTCCAAGAATCGGATGCAAAGATGGACTAACCATAGACATGTAATTTTTTGGGGGTGGGGGAAATCATCTGTGTTATATAAAGCCATGAAACTGAGTGGGGTGATCTGGAGGCGGTGTGGTAGGTAAAAGAAGAGAGGAAGCTGAGGACAGAGCCTTGGGCACTAACTCTTGGAGGCCAGGAAGAGAAAGAGGAAAGGAAACATCAGAGGAGTAGCTACTGACAGGAGAGGAGAACTGAAGGATGCATCTGCCCAGGAAATGTGGGAAGAAAGTGTTTAAAGAATGAAGTGCTGCCGAGAAACCAGCAAGGACTCTAAACTGATCTTTGGATTAGGCAAGATGAAGGTCTTCATGACTTTGACAAGAGTGGATTCATTAGCAGGAAAAAGGCCAAATGGGACGGAGAACGGGGATTGAGCAGGTGCAGACAGTGAATAGAGACAGTCTTTTGGAGGAAACTGCGATCATGGGAGCAGAGAAGGGGGTGGTATCATGGTATGTTTGTATTTTGATGGGAATGATTCAAAGTAGAGAGAAATTGAAGTTGCAGAAGAAACAGCTATCATTGCAGGAACTAGCCTTTGAGGAGACCTCTGGAAAAGGATTTCACAGCACAAATATAATAAATGAGCTGGCTTTACCTAGGAGCAGGAAGGGATTGTCTTTTGTAACAGGAAGGAAGGTTGAATGCAGAGGTACTGACTTATGAATGCTGGTAGATTTTGTGTTAGAAAGAAGAGGAAGCTCTTTTCAGATTCTTTCTATTTTCACAATGAAATAGGAAATAAAGCCATCGGTTGTAAGTGAGGATTGGGGATGAACTGAGAAAGGAGCAAAATCATTATCTCTTGTCCTAGACTTCAGGAGGGTGGGAGTGGTTGATTATGGTATAATGTATGAATGCCCAGCAATAGAGCGGGCTCATCTGAGATTTGTGTGCAATATTGGAATGAGGCTTTGTGCACTGCTGAGTATTCTTTATCTTTCAATTGTTCATAGCAGTGGTTCTCAATCAGAGGCCATTTTTCCCCCAAGGAGACATTTTGCAATATCTGGGGACATTTTTGGTTGTCACAACTGTGAAGCAGGGAGGGCAGTTCTGCTCACATTAGGGGTTGGAGATTTGGGTGGTGCATTCTTCCAGCAGGCACAGTACAGAGAATTTGGATTTATTGTAAGTTGATGGAAGTCATTGGAGGGTTTTAAACAAGGGAGAGAGATGATCTGATTTATTTGTGAAAATGAGGCCAGGGATGCTACTAAACATCCTACAGTGCAGCGGGCAACACCCACAACTAAGAATCAGATGGCCCCAAATTCAATAGTGTCAGGGCAAGAAACCCTGGGTCGTAAGTTCATAGTGCAAGTATTTTCCCAGGTTCTGATGCCGAGTCAAAATTCATGTGTGCCTGAAGAAAAAAGCAAACTGTGACCCATGGTTAAAAATAACTACATGCTCACTCTTAACCGCACTGTTACTATTATATTTATACATAATATTACTGAGAGGTCACAGGCATTTGATATTTACGGATACTCCACAGTGTATTTAAAGTCTTATTGAATTGCACAATCTCACGGACTCCCAGCTTCTAGGGGTTACTCTCGCTGATCGTGATGCACTGAGGATGTGAGGCTTATAAAGACGTCATTTATTTCCTTGTTTCATGTATTTCCTTCATCACTGTTGATACTGGGCATATCCTGGAGGGGTGTGTTTGTGTACCTCTATTTTTATCTCTATATTTCTATCTCTAGTTCTCTCTCTATCCCTCTCTCTTTCTTTCTCTCTCACCCCGCATCTCTAGCTCTACTCACATGTGCATCTATGTGTCTATATTTTTAACATGGATTCTATGTTTTAATTATATGTCATTATAGTTTGCTTTAATATTTGCCAGAGGAAATTCCCCATCATTATTCTTTTTCAATTTTTAAGCTCTTTTTGTGAAGGGTGGTCATATTTACTATTACAAGTAAACTTTAGAATCAACTTTTCAAGTTCCATTGAAAATAGTTTGGATTTTTGTCAGAATCGCATTGAATTTGTAGATATCAATTTGGCAAAAAATTGATATCTTTACCAATGGACTCTGCCTTTACACAAAGGAATAATGTATTTTGATATTTATTCATATTTTTGCAAAAGGTTTTTCAGAAATATTTAATAATTTTCTTACACATTTCTTATATGGATATTCTTAAATAGATGTATACATAAAATTTTTAATTGTTATTATAAATATTTTATTGCATCTAACGGGTTATTGTTGATTTATAGTAATGCCATTAGTTTGGCTTACTTACCTTGTATCTTGATCCCTCAGGAAACTCTCTTATTAGTTTTAATAATTGTTAATTGATTACCTTGCACTGTAACTCTGCTCCTTTTTTTGTGAGTGTGTGTGTGTCTGTTGTGGGTGTCTGGATTTACTCAGACTCTGCTATACTTCAGTTTCTTGCCCTATTTAGGAGTCCCGCCCAGTTAGATCCTCTGGAAGTATTAATAAATACCTAGCCAAATGATATCCATAGATAGGGAGAAGAAGGGACACAGCAGACCCAGCTGTTCTGTAGGTATTTCTTTATTGTCCTAATGATCTCCTCATCTCATGCTTTGCCCCCACATTTGTGGATTCAGAGCTTGCAGCTTCTCTCTGACAGAGTCCCTAGAGAGGAATGGCTCATGTGCAGATGTCTTTCCCACACCTATTGTGTGGTGCAGTTTTCTCTGGCTTGGATTTTCCATCAGTCTGATCCCATCTGCTTTTTATTTCCTCAAAATTTCTGGTCTACTGATTATACTTTTTCTTATTTCCAGTGCTGTTAGGGATTCATTCTTTAAGAAATACCCTTTTCATATTTTCACATGGGGTTTGGGAAGGAATGAGAAGTAAACATAGGTGTTTAGTCTGTCATCTTGAACTGAAAGCTTTGTAAGCTCTGTATAACAATTGCTATTAATATTATTTTATTAGACCCTTGCTCAGTCTCTTTTCTACCAAACATATGCTTTGTTTTTCTCCTACTGTTGATGCATTAGTATTATATAAAGATTTTAGAAAATTGTTTAACATTATGGTATGAATGCAGTGTTGGCTAGAAATATTTCTTTTAGTCCTGTCTACTTTTTTTTTTTTTTTTTGGCAACAACCCATTCCAAATGAAAAGTCCCGTCTAAATCTTTAGACTCCTACGACATTTGAACCATGAACTTATGTGAGCATTAAAAGTTTTTCTTTCTTAAATAAAGATTCTATGGTCTTTATAATAGCCCGTTCAGAAAGGCCAGTCTGGAATTTAATCGCTAAGTCAACTGACAAAGGATTAATATGGAACCCCTTGGAAATAGGGATAGTACTGGGAGATCTACTTCTTCTGCTCACATAGTCAAATGGGATGTTAAATGGTGTCATGAAAGGACCATTGGGTTTGGTGTTTGGGATCCTGTTGCTGAATTTTTGCCTTTGACACTCATTAGCTGCAGAACCTTAAGCAAGTCCTTTAAAATTTCTGAACCTCAGACTCCTCATTTGCAAAATGGCAAATGATTATGCTTGCCTTTCTCCACCTCATACATTTCTTGTGACAATCAGATAAGAGAACGAATGTGAAGGTCCTTTAAGAAACCAAAGTTAGGTAAATGTAAGTTAGTATTAAGCATTCACTTGTCTGACCAATGATTATCTTCAAACAAAGATTAAATCTTAGAAATCAATAGAACTGTTGATCTCCTTAGGAATGACTCCTTGAATTAAAATATTTGTTATTAAAATGAGACTTTATGAAAAAAAGACAAATGCAGAATAAGAAGTTATTTATTTAATGAGGTAGAACAATTCATTAGATCTGATGAAAAGTAGAGGTTTGTTTTAATTAGTTTTTCAAAATTATGCTTCCCAAAAGGAACCAATTTGGAGATGTTTTCATAGAAACATCTGGATAGTGGGTTAGAAATGTTTAGAATGTGCTTGGTCTAATATACTTGATTTATTTTGACTGGGTGAGCCTTTTCTCTAGAATAGATATTTAGGACTCACATTCCTTCAGTTAGTGCCTTACAACAACTAATGTCACCTGAAGAGATTCATTCTTTTAATCAGAATGCCAAATCAGGCAGTCTGTGTGAGTCAGTCTTCAATTTGAGAATTCTGCCAGGCAGGGAAGTGTAAAAGAAAAAATTTTGAAGTCAGGCCATGAAAACTCAGGATTTATTTGTGCCTGCCTAATTTGCCAGGGAAAATAACCTTGGGGTATATTTATTGCCGAAGAAAATTAAGCATTCTAATGGATCAGGATTAAGTCTTTGGAAAAAGAGCAGGATTCAATAACAAAAAATCCCTTTCTCCAATCCAACCTTCCTGTGATCTAAAGTTATGGAAACAGAATACTCTAAGGAACACAATCTGTTGAAAGTTTGTTTTTGGTGGTTGAAGGGGAATGGCACTCCATAGAAGTGGAACAGAATAACAGAATGGAAAGCCTAAGGCTCTTCCCTGTTTTCCAGGGGCTAAAACTCTAGAAGTTTAAAAGCTGACTTTATTGGTCTAAATATACTTCCTAATTTAGCAAACTCTTTGGGATGATAAATAGATTGCATATGTGCACTTTCAAATGCAGAATATACCAGATTAAGAATGTGAATTAATTTAAAATACCTTAATGTGTTCTTGAGAATCTCAAGCTCTCTATTTTGGGTAATATAGTTGACCCTTGAACAACATGGGTATGAACTGCAGGTCCTCGTATACAGCATTTCAATAAATACGGTCAATACAGTAGGCCCTCCATATTGTAAAGTTCCACATCTGCAACCAAATGTGGATTGAAAATACAGTATACACGGGATGTGAAACTTTTTTATAGATAGGGCTGACTTTTCCTATTCGCGAGTTCCACAGAACCAACTTTGGGATTCAAGTATGTGTGGATTTTGATATCCACGGGGGGTCCTGGAACTGATCCCTTGTGGATACCAAGAGATGATTGTACTTTAAATGTATTGGGGAGAATATTAAAAAAAAGAAAGAAAAGAAAAGATAAGATTACTTATTGACAACATGGAAATAATGCAATAATTTATCTTAACTTCACTTTGCTCTTTTGGCTACAGTTCTGTGTCTCTGGTCTTCTTTAAAAAATTTCTTAAAAGAACTGAATGTACTCATTGTGTGCAATTTCTATTATCCCATTCTCTCTTAAATCCACTTAACGTGAACTGGCCCAGACCAATTTGGTCATGTATGACTCTTAGAATCTTTTTGGCGGGTCATGCTAACCATCCAGAGAAGCAAATGGTGGCTTCCACTCCTTCACCATCTCACTACCAGGTTATAATGAAAGAAAGTTGCAGAGCAAGTTCTGAAACCTGTACAACTTTTATTTGTAGCAAGCAGGCACAAAAAGGGTACAAAAACCTCAATTTTTTTTCTTTTAGATGTTCCAGCCATAGCTTGTTTGAAAATATTATTAAGGCCAACATGACAGTGTTCTAGAGACACCATCCAACCAGAATCCCTTGAATTCAAGACTGGGCACAGGACTAATTAGAGGCGCTAGGGTGCCATCATGAAGTGTGCAGGCTACAGGGCATGCCAGATTTTTATACCATCTTCACGCAAAGTGAGGGTGAAATATTTTAGGCAATGTCTATTATGATGACTATCACTAACTTCATCTATGAAAACCCATTTAAACATGCATAATGATTATAAGCAAGATCTCTGGTGTTAATCAGAGGTGAAAATGACTGAAATGATTTTCATAGCCTCCTTTGTAGTATGGGCTTTATAGTTTTAACTGCACCAGAATCACCCAGGGGACTTGTTAAAACACAGATTGCTGGGCTCCATACCAAGTTTATGATTCAGTAGGTGCAGGTGGGGTCTGAGAATTTGCATTTCTAATAAGTTTCCAAGGAATGTTGTCTCTGGTCTGGGACACCTCTTTCAGAAACCTTGTTTATAAGTCAATTCAGGTTCAATATTAGTCCTTGAGTTAATTTTGGTAAATTTAGAAAATGACATATTTCATCTATGTTTGAAATCTTAATTCATTAATTTTAAATTCTGTTATTTTCTAGTATACATATTTAAGATGATAATTGCCTCTTTAAGTATCATTTTATTTGCATTATGCAAGTCTGATATATAGTATTTTTTGTCAGCATTCAGTTCTAAGTATTTTATAATTTCCAGTATGATTTTTATCTCCTTAATGAATTATTTATAATAAAATTATCCCCTTTTGGTTTCTAACTTTATTTGTTACAGACTTCTTGTTGTTGATTTCTAACTTTGTTGCATTGCTATCAGAGAATCTTGTCTGTATGATATCAATTCTTTAGTGTTAGATGAATGAAACTTCCTATGTGGTATAGGATATGGTTAATTAATAAGTTTTCCATGTGATTCTGGAAAGAATCTGTCTCCAGATATCCTACTGTCTACGTAGGTCCTCTCCTTCTGTCCACACTCAGGGATTCTAGACCAGTGGTTCTCAAATATTAGTGTGCATGACCACCACCTGGAGGACTTGTTAAAACATACATTGCTGGGTCTCACCACCAGAGCTTTGGATTCAGTAGGTCAGGTACAGTCCGGGAATTTACATTTCTAAGTTTCCAGGTGATGCTAACAGTGCTGATCTAGGGATCATGCTTGCAGAATTGCCGGTCTAAACTATAATATCTCTTCTATTTCTCATGACTTTTTTGTCCCATACCCCTGATATCTGATCTTTTGTGTCCCTAACACCCTGTATATTTGCTGGGGTTGTTTCATCCAAGAACTGAGCTCTGTTCTGCATCCTGACTCCAACTTATGATTGTTTTTTCCTGATCTTGAGCTGTAGCTCTGCTGATCATCATGGGTCAGTGATTCTCAACCCTCATTTTACAATAGAAAGTCCCATGGAGGTTTTCAAACATACACATTCATGAGCCTCCCACAGAGATTCTAGAGTATGGTTGGCCGTGTGTAAATTTTAAATGCTTTGTAGTTTATTCTAATGTAGAGGCAGGATCAAAGTCTACTAACCATATGGGTTAGCAATCTGTAAGTGAGGATAATATTATCTATCTCCCATGTCGTTGTGAAAATTAAATGAGTTAATGCATGTAAAGTACTTAAGCTGGCCCATGATGATGTTGATGATGATGTCGATTTTGTAGGTCTTCCATGATCATCTTATATCCCTCTTCTTAAGTCAGCATTTATTGACTAAAGCGCTTATTTAGTGGTTTATTCATTAAGTAAGGCAGAATGATGTCTTTTCTTGTGTTGGTAATTATGTTTTAAACTATTTAAGTATTATGTCCTTCTTTAGATGTTGAACTTCTTCACAAGGATGGAGGAATCTGCCTGACACTTGCCTGTAAAGATTGAAAGGTCCTAAAAACATCTAGCTGTGTATTGAAGTGAGATTGACAGTGGTCACCAAGTGAAAAATCAAGAAATATGGTTAAAAGTAGAACCAAGTACTTTTGACATTTTCCTAAGTAATCAACCTAAGTAGATCTAGTTGCTTATGCTTATGAAAAAATAAACATAAACCAAATTCCCATTACAAGTATTTTCTTTAGTGATTTGAACTTTGCAACAATGAGAGAACTGAAACATATTCTTACACACTCTACAAATAAACACATTCAATAATATGCCTTGTTGGCTGGAACACGTAATTTCTTTTCCTCAGAAAAAAACTTTTATTTTTTTTTTGAGAAATACACTTTTTGGCTACAATTTAAAAACAACAACCAAGTTGTAGAACATTGAAAAGGAGTTATGTGATTATAGCTGCTAGGATTTGGCTAGAATAGAGGAAAAGGTATCAAGAAGCTATGGCTGCCAAGAAGTAATGATTCAGGTATTAATTGACATGTCTGGGCTAAACTGTCTACAGAGACAGTGGTTAAAGTAACAAAGAGGTAATAATTATTTACTCCAAAGAACTACATGTCCAGTCTTGGCAGTCTTATAATGAACAAAATGTTCAATAGATCCTTTAGATTTATATTTAAATTTTAATAGAATATAAAACACTACCCACTAAATTTTGGAGAAAGTCTTCAAGTCACTAGGCCAAGAGCAGATACAAAATTCAGGTGATATATTTTGGAAATTTAGGCCAGCCAGGGTTAATGCTCATCCCCTATGTATGGCCACAAATATATCACCATGCGTAATGTTAATTTTCTTCTCTAAAATAACGATAATAGGTTTTTTTTCCAGAGAAGAGATCTATTGAAAACTGGCAGTGTGACCTTGAGCTAGTACCACTTTGGGCCTCAGTTTAATTATCTACAAGATTGGAGTTGAGTTCAACAATCTCTAAGGGGCATTTCCATTCTAAAACCTCCAATAGTATATAACTGCATGGGTGTTCTCCCTTATCTTACTTGGCTTTCTATATTTCTTTACAGGTTCCCTAAGTAGGGATTCCAGGGAACTCTCCCCTTCCTTCTCTCTCTGTCTCCCCTCCTGCCGAATGCTCTATTAATGCATCAATAATCTTTGTGGAAAACACTGTGTTAGGTATTTTTCCACATTATTCCATTTAACTTTACTCATAGTTCTATTATCTTTATTTTATAAAAGAGGAAACTGAGGCTGGAAGTTTTATAACTGTTCCCTATCACAGAACCAGTGAGTGGCAAAAAGAGATTCACATCCAAGTGATTCTAATTCCAAATTCTTGCTCCTTCTATCCACATCACTGCTTTTCATCTGGCTCTCTCTTGTCTTTCTTCATTTCTGTCCTGAATCACCTATAGGATCTTTTTCTTCCCACATTATTGACTATGGCGCAATAGTCACAGGGCTTTAAATCCTCTTGTGGATGTAACTACTTCTCACGTAATATAAACATGATCTATATTCTAGAATCATACACCTTTTCTTAAACCCTTAGTAGCCCCTTGAACCTCCAGAATTCTTGCAGTCTTTGTGAGTTGTTTATCCTATTTGTTCTTGAGTTCTGCTTTTAAAGTAGGATTTTCAGAAATTTCATCATTTCTTTTTGAAATTCACCCTTTCCCTAAAAATTTGCCTGTATCTCTTTCCTGTGTCCTTCAGAAGTATGTGTTGGTGCCCTTTTGTTGATATCTACATTCCCTTGTTTTGTCTCTTGGTAAAAGCCTTTTATCTTCTACTTCTTAATCTTTTCTATAACCTTTCCCTATGTTGCACTTTTGTAGAGACTTTTCTCTTTATCATTCCATGGAAGAAGAACAAACTCATTCCCCTACTTTTGAGATTTAAAATATCAAGGCTACCTTAAGCTCTCATTGTTGCTGTTATCCTTTTTGTTTTTTTTGAGACAGAGTCTCACTCTGTTGCCTGGGCTAGAGTGCTGTGGAATCAGCCTAGCTCACAGTAACCTCAAACTGCTGGGCACAAGCAATCCTTCTGCCTCAGCCTCCCGAGTAGCTGGGACTACAGGCATGTGCCACCATGCCCAGCTAATTTTTTCTGTATATTTTTAGTTGTCCAGCTAATTTCTTTCTATTTTTAGTAGAGACAAGGTCTCGCTCTTGTTCAGGCTTGTCTTGAACTCCTGAGCTCAAATGATCCGCCCGCCTTTTCCTCCCAGAGGTACTAGGATTACAGGTGTGAGCTACCACGCCCGGCCTACATATTCTTTTTGAATGCTCACTTATTTGTGAAGGTAGTTACAGTTCTTTATTTCCCTTAGTTGATTTGAAGATGAAAACCAATTCTCTTGGATTCCACCACGAACTAGCATCTGGCTTTGTTTAAAATGGTAAAGTTTGCTTATGAATAACCGAGAGAAAGTAAGACTTTAACATGTTGTTCATATTCTTATACATTTTTCTACATCGATGTAATTGTACCATTACTAGCATACATATAATCTCTCATAAGTAAAAGTTGAATAATAAAGTTAAGTAAAGGAGGGGCAAGATGGCGGATGGGAAAAACCATGAGCCAGAGTGTCTCTGCAAGAAAGATAGATTTTAGAAATGAAAAAATAAATAAATAAACAGGAAGACAAACATAGACAAACACCAACCCAGAGACGGCCGCCGCCAGTGAGCGGTGAGCCTCTTGCGGACGGGGCATCAGGCTCCCAAGTCCCTCAGGGCACCTCCTGCGCCACAGACCCCAGCCCAGGCAGGTGCCATATTGCTTCATTCTGCCCTCCCCCTTCCCTACCCACGGCTGCTGAGAGAGATAATTTAGCCACCACCAGAGGCGTCTGCAGGGAACAGGACCTTTCCTTTTGGGGCCCTACAGCAGACTGAGGGGTAGTTAGACTGTGAACTCCCTACGTGCCAGCCCTCCCAGGTGCTGCCTGCCTGGTGACTCCAGGAGAGCGGGGCAAATCCTGAGGCAGACAGACAGCGATCCAGCTTGGGCTCCCTGTGGGTGACTTAAGACCAGCACTCTTCTCCCAGGCAGGGTCAGGGATTGATCTCTGGGGCACACAGGACAGGCCTGCTCACCGGATTCTGTACACCCACGTCTTGGTTGTATTGCCCCAGGGCCAAAAGGGATATTTGTGAATGAGCCTAATTGAGCTGTGTGTGCCTTCAGGGGCAGATCATCATGCTGGAGGGGCAACCCTTCTCCCACAGGAGGGCCCTGCTCCCAACTCAGCCTGCGACCCTGTGCAGGGAACCTACCAGCCTGCATCACAGCCAGGGGAGATCCACTGGCTTGAGGTCCTGCCTGCTGACAGAGGCCCGGCCAGGAGAAACCGCAGAATATGGGAGGGTGGAAAGGAGCGAGGCCTGCTCCAGACTGCAGGTCTCGGACAGCCCCACCCCCACACACAGACTTTTTCGCTGAGTGGGGCCATCCCAGCCCCTCCCTGGCAGCTCTGCCCAGAAGCAGAGAATAGACCTTTGACCCCTGCTGACTGCGTTTGTGGAGCTTGAGGGAAGGTTCACCCAACCCAGTCCCACTCAGCCTCACTCCCCCACCTGCCCCTCCCCAGGTGGAGAATAAGGACACACCTGGAAGTTCCAGGGCCCCAACCACCACCTGAGGCACTAGAGTGCCTCTCCAAAGGAACAAGAGCTGGTTACAGGACCAAAAACAACAATGAAGCTTGCTTCTCCCAGCAAGCACCACCTACTGACAAAGAGGTCAATTTGCACACCCTTTTTACTGCATCTACTGACTCATCATATGGGGTGTGGTCAAATCTCACCCACAAACACTACCTACTGGCGTAGAGACTAAACTGGGCTTGTCATTATCCAAATAAAAATCTAAAGGTAAGGAGCAACAGCTGATCCAGATGGGAAGGAATCAACTAAAGTATGGAAGTATGAAGAATCAAATGGGAAACACACCCTCAAAGGGGAACACCAGATCTCTAGCAATGGACATCAACCAGATTCAGAACACTAAAATGACAGAAGAAGAATTTCGAACATGGATTGTAAGAAAACTCAATAATATGCAAGAGAAAATGGATAACCAACACAAAGAAATCACACAAAAAATCCAGGACTTGGAAAAATTCACTACAGAAATTGAAATATTAAAGAAAAATCAAACAGAACTTCTGGAAATCAGGAATTTATTCAAGGAATTGCAAAGCACAGTGGAAAGCCTTAAGAACAAGGTAGATCAAACAGAAGAAAGAATCTCATGGATTGAAGATAACACCTTTCAATTAAATAAGTTAGTCACAGAGATAGAGCAGAGAAATAAGAGAAAAGAGCAAAGCATATAAGAAATGTGGGATTATGTGAAGTGGCCTAATGTGAGAATAATAGGTATGTCTGAGGGTGAAAAAAGAAAATACACAATGGTTGGATAAGCTATTTGAGGATATAATAGAGGAAAATTTCCCAGGCTTTGCTAAAAATCTAGATATCCAGGTACAAGAAGTTCAAAGGACTCCTGGGAGATTCATCACAAACAGGAAAACACCATGACATACAGTCATCAGACTGACCAAAATAACCATCAAACAAGCCCTCCTATGAGCTGTAAGGCAAAAGAAACAGGTAACCTACAAAGGAAAACCCATTGGAATAACAGCAGATTTCTCTACTGAGACCTTACAAGCTAGATGAGACTGGGGCTCCATTCTCACTCTTCTCAAACAGAATAATGCCTAGCCTGGAATCTTGTACCCTGAAAAACTAAATTTCTTATATGAAGGAGAAATAAATACCTTCTCAGACAAGCAAAGATTGAGGGAATTCATCAAGACAAGTTTTGCCTTCCAGGAAGAATTCAAAACAGCATTACACATGGATCAGTACAATAAACACTCACCAATGTAAAATCATCCAAAAGCTAAAGATCAAAAGCCAGATACCACAATGGCTCAAGAGAGAAAACAAAGCAACAAAGTTCAACTCAATAGGATGAACAGAAATTTGCCCCACTCATCAATTCTCTCAATAAATGTGAATGGCTTGAACTGCCCACTAAAGAGACATAGACTGGATGAATGGATAAATATATACAAGTCAAGTATCTGCTGACTTCAGGAAACACATCTAAACCACAAGAATGCATTCAGACTCAAGATGAAGGGTTAGAAAATAATATTTCAAGCAAATAGAAGCTAAAAGAAAGCTTGTATGGCACTTCTGATGTCAGATAATTTAGTCTTCAAATCAACAAAAGTAATGAAAGACAAAGATGATCACTATATAATGGTGAAGGGTACAATTCAACAAGAAGACATAACAATTCTAAATATTTATTCACTTAACTCAGGTGCACCGATATTCATAAAGCAAATCCTATTTGATCTAAACAAAATGATAAACAGCAACACCGGAATAGCCAGAGACTTCAACACACCTCTGACAGAATAGGAGAGATCCTTTAAACATAAAATAAACAAAGAAACAATGGACTTAATTAAACAGAAATCTAGAACAAATGGGCGTGACTGACATTTATAGAACATTCTACCCTCAAACCACTGAATATATTATTTTCTCATCAGCTCATGGGACATTCTCTAAGGTTGACCATATCCTAGGCCACAAAGCATATCTCAACAAATTTTAAAAAAATAGAAATTATACCATGCATCTTCTCAGACCAAAGTGGAATAAAATTAGAAATCAACTCCAACAGAAATTCTCATCTCTATGCAAAGCCATGGAAAATAAACAATCTTCTGCTGAATGATTATTGCATTAAGGAGGAAATCAAGACAGAAATCAAAAGATTCTTTGAACTAAATGATAAAGGAGACACAGTTATCAAAATATGTGGGAAACAGCTAAAGCAGTCCTGAGAGGAAAATTTATATCCATAAATGCTGACATCCAAAAGACAGAAAAATCACAAAAGAACAATCTAATGAATCATCTCAAAGAACTTGAAAAGGATGAGCAAACCACCCCGAAACCCAAAAGAAGAAAAGAAATAACAAAGATCAGAACAGAACTAAGTGAAATTGATAACAAGAAAACTATACAGATGATTAATAAAACAAAAAGTTGGTTCTTTGAAAAAATAAAATTGGCATGCCTCTTGCTAGATTAATGTGAAACAGAGAAGAAAGGACTCTAATAAGCTCCATCAGGAATGAAAAAGGAGAAATTACAACTTATGCCATGGAAATACAAAATATCATCTATGAATACTATATAAACCTCTATGCACAAAAACTTGAAAATGTGGAGGAAATGGACAAATTATTAGGCACACACAGCCTCTCTAGGCTCAACCAGGAAGAAATAGAATTCCTGAACAGACCAATATCAAGCACCAAAATTGAAGCAGCAATAAAAAAATCTTCCTAAAAAGAAAAGTCCCAGACCAGGTGGTTTCACGCCTGAATTTTACCACACCTACAAAGAAGAACTGGTGCCTATACTGCAGAAATTATTCCACAACATTGAGAAGGAAGGAATCCTCCCCAACACATTTTATGAAGCCAACATCACCCTGATATCAAAACCAGGAAAGGATCCAACAACAACAAAAAAATAAAACTACGGACCAATATCCCTTATGAATATACATGCAAAAATTCTCAACAATATCCTAGCAAACTGAATTCAGGTGCTTATCAAAAAAATAATCCATCACGACCAAGTGAGCTTCATCCCAGAGATGCAGGGATGGTTCAACATATGCAAATCTATAAATGTAATTCACCACATAAATAGAAGCAAAAATAAAGACCATATGATCCTCTCTATGACCTAGAAAAGGCATTTGACAAAGTTCAGCACCCTATTATGATAAGAATGCTTAACAAAATAGGCATAGATAGGACTTACATAAAAATGATACAAGCCATACATGACAAACCCACAGCCAATATCATACTGCAATGGGAAAAATTAAAAGCATTCCTATTTAGAACTGGAACCAGATAAGGTTGCCCTTTATCACTGCTTTTATTCAACATAGTTCTGGAAGTCCTAGCCAGAGCAATCAGACAAGAGAAGGAAATCAAGGGTATCAAAATGGGGGCAGAGGAGGTGAAACTATCACTCTTTGCTGATGATATGATCTTCTATCTAGAAAACACCAAAGATTCTGCCATGAGACCACTGGAATTGATAAATAAATTCAGCAAAGTCTCAGGTTACAAAATCAAAGTACAGATCAGTAGCATTCCTATATGCCAACAATAGTCAAACTGAGAACTAAATCAAAGACTCAGTACCCTTCACAATAGCAACAAAGAAAATAAAATACTTAGGAATATGTTTAACTAAGGAAGTAAAAGACCTCTATGGAGAGAACTACAAAACACTGAGGAAGGAAATAGCAGAGGACATAAACAAGTGAAAAACCATACCATGCTCATGGGTCAACAGAATCAAAATTGTTAAAATGTCTATACTATACAAAGTGATCTACAGATTCAATACAATCCCTATTAAAATACCAACATCATTTTTCACAGATCTAGAAAAAGTAATTCTATGCTTCATATGGAACCAGAGAAGATCTTGTATAGCAAAAGCAATCTTAAGCAAAAAGAACAAATTGGGAGGCATCAATTTACCAGACTTCAAGCTATACTACAAGGCTATAGTAATTAAAACAGCATGGTACAAGCACAAGAACAGAGACATAGATCAATGGAACAGAACTGAGAATGTATATATAAAATCATCCTCATATAGCCATCTAATCTTTGACAAAGCAGACAAAAACATACACTGGGGAAAAGAATCCTTATTCAATAAATGGTGCTGAGAAAAGTGGATAGCCACATGTAGAAGACTGAAACAGGATCCACACCTTTCACCTCTCACAAAAATCAACTCACGCTGGGTAACAGACTTGAACCTTAGGTGTGAAACTATTAGAATTCTAGAGGAAAACATTGGAAATACTCTTCTAGACATTGGCCTAGGCAAAGAATTTATGAAGAAGACCCCAAAGGCAATCACAGCAACAACAAAAAGAAATAAATGGGACCTGATCAAATTAAAAAGCTTCTGCACAGCCAAGGAAACTATCACAAGAGCAAACAGACAACCTACAGAATGGGAGAAAATATTTGCATGTTACACATCTGATAAAGGGTTAATAACTAGAATCTATTTATAACTCAGGAAAATTAGCAAGAAAAAATCAAACAACCCTATCAAAAAGTGGGCAAAGGACATGAACAGAAACTTTTCAAAAGAAAATAGACTAATGGCCAACAAACATATAAAAAAATGCTCAGCATCTCTAATCATCAGAGAAATGCAAATCAAAACCATAATGAGATATCACTTTTCTCCAGTGAGAATGGCATTTATCAAAAAAGTTCCAAAACAATAAATGTTGGCATGGATATGGAGAGATAGGAACATTCCTACACTGCTGGTGGGACTGCAAACTAGTACAATCTCTGTGGAAAGTAATATGGAGATACCTCAAAGAGCTACAAGTAGAACCACCATTTGATCCATCAGTCCTGTTACTGGGCATCTACTCAAAAGAACAAAAGACATTCTATAAAAAAAAATCTGCAGTAGAATGTTTATAGCAGCATGATTCACAATTGCAAAGATGTGGAAAAAACCCAAGTGTCCATCAATACATGAGAGGATTAATAAAATGTGGTATATGTATACCATAGAGTATACATAGATAGATATAGCATAGATATAGCACCTCTTGTATTATCCTGTATAGAGCTGGAACCCATTCTATTAAGTGAAGTATCCCAAGAGTGGAAAAACAAGCACCACATGTACTCACCATTAAATTGGTTTTAACTGATAAATGCTTAAGTGCACATATAGTAATAACATTCATCGGGCGTCGGGAAGATGGGACGGGGGAGGATGGGATGGGTATATACACACCTAATGGGTGTGGTAAGCACTGTCTGGGGGATGGACACGCTTGAAGCTCTGACTTGGGTGGGTCAAAGGCAATATACGTAACCTAAACATTTTTACCCCCATAATACGCTGAAATAAGAAAATTAAAAAAAGTTAAGTCAAGATAAAATATAGTAATCTTTAAGAAATACCAATGTAAGCAACTCCTTCCATAAGACCTCAACTGTTATCAATTATTATTTAACGTGGTGATGAATGCCTTTTGCAAAATTTTTTACCAAAAACAAAGGTTTTCTCCTTTGAAGCATTTGTGTGCTTTATTTCACTGATATTATATAATTTACTGTGTTTTCCTTTTTGTCCTGACTGCCAAGAAGCTTGGGGCCATGCTTAGACCTCAGTCACAGTAATTGTATTATCCTTTGTAGATATTTGTTTCTTTATTCTTTTCTGGTTTTAATTTCTATTTCAACAGTATTATTTTATATTCAACTTTAACAGAAAGCTGTATCAAATTCTCTCTCTCTTTTTTATAAATAGGCAAGAAGTAATAAATTTTAAAAGTAGATTTGTAAAGGAATACAATTCCTTTATACATTTTTTTTTCAGAGTCAAAAATTTGCTTCTAGGTTCTACTTGTCTGGCATTAATTTAGAACTTCATTTAACTTTGCATTAAAACACACACATTTGCACACACACTCTATATCTACATCAACCCTGCCACTATGGGTTTAATTTCTTCCCTTTATCAGAAAGAAGATAGTGGTTTTTCTGTTTGATTCTTTTAATTAGCCATGGCCCATGACTTTCCAAATGCCCCTCTTCAGAATTGAAGGGCTCAGCTCAGCTCTTTCTTGCTTCACATCCTAATATCTGAGGGTGGTAGGCATAGGGATGGGTGAGGAAAAGGTACCAAGTTCCCTATATCTGTCTTTTTGGGCCAGCCAGGAGATAATTCTCATAGCAACCGAGTCTCTTATTGTTAACAATTTATCTCTGTGGCTAAATTATTATATTATTCTATTTAGACTAGTGAACCCAAAATTCACAACTTGCTTAAGATCTCTAGGTATTTGCCAGTACTCTTAAAGGAGAGAATATGTGTGTATATATTAATACTTATGTATATATATAATTATATTATAAACAACATATATAAATATATTATGTATAGAGGCCATTTATGAAAACCCTAATATCATAATGAATAAGGAGAAACTGAAAGCTTTTCTTTGAAGAGTTGGTATAAGGCAAGGTTGCCCACTCTTGCCACTTCTATCCAACATAGTACTGGACTGGACGTACTATCAAGAGCTGTCAGAGAAGAAAAAGAAATAAAAGGTATCCAAATCGCAAAGGAAGAAGTAAAATTATCTCAATTTGCAGATAACACAATCCTATATGTAGAAAACCTCAAGAACCCCACCAAAAAACTATTAGAGGTAACAAATGAATTCAGTAAAGTCGCAGGATACAAAAATCAACATACAGTAACACACAAAAATACACAAAAATTTGTGTATTTCTATACACAAATAATGACCTAGCCAAAAAAGAAATTAAGAAAATAATGCCATTTACAATAGCATTAAAGTAATACTTAGAAATAAGTTTAACCAAGGAGGTGAAAGACCTGTACACTGAAAACTATAAAACATTGATTGAAAAATTGAAAAGGACAGAAATAAATGGAAAGATATTCCATGCTCATGGATCAGAAGTAATATTGGTATAATTCCCCTAATATCCAAAGCAATATGCAAATCTAATTCAATCTCTGTCAAAATTACAATGACATTATTCACAGAAATAGAAAACAAAATCCTAAAATTCATATGGAACCACAAAAGACCCCAAATAGCCAAAGTAATTCAGAGAAAGAAAAACAAATTTGGAGACATCACACGTTTTGATTTAAAATTATAAGCTGGGCATGATGGTGTGTGCCTGTAATTCCACCTACTCAGGAGGCTGAGGCAGGAAGATTGTTTGATCCCAGGACTTTGAGACCAGTCTGGGCAACATAGCAAGATCTTGCTTCAAAAAAATTATATTACAAACCTATAGTAATAAAAACAGTATGGTACTGGTGTAAAAACAGACACATAGATAGGTGGAACAGAATAGAGATCCCAGAGATAAATCCAGATATATATGGTCAACTATAATAACTTTTGACAAGGCACCAAGAAAAAAGTGCCCACAATGGGGAAAGGATAGTCTCTTTGACAAATGGTGTTGAGAAAACTGAATTTCTACATACAAAAGAAGGAAATGGCCCCTTATCTAACATCTACACAAAAATCAACTCAAAATGGGTAAAAGAACTAAATGCAAGACCTGAAACCATAAAACTCCTAGAAGAAAGCATAGGTGAAAACATCCTTGACACTGATTTTGGTAATGATTTCTTGGATATCACACCAAGAGCTCATTTATTTATTTAGACAAAAGACACATTTATTTTTGACAAAAAGGTCTAATGTATGACATGAGGACTATAGTTATTAATAATAATGGTGTATTCAGGATATTTCTAAGTGAGTAGACTATTGCTGCTCTTGCATATTGCAGATTCATTTTAACATATGAATTTCGGGGGAACACATTCAAACCATAGCAGTACTATAGGTTAAAAAGTGAAAACATAAGTTAAAAAGTGAAAATCTTTTTTATGATGAGCAGATATTCCTATAGCAAAGCCTTGTTTTTTTTTTTTCCCTCTCAGTGTTTACTCATCTCTTTATATTATTTTATTTTGCTCTGTTCTTTTCCCCTCAAACTTAGGGATTTCCTGGGCTTTTTTTTTTCAGTTCATCTTCAGTTTTTTATTTTTCCTTCACCTAGTCACTTTGATGATTTATTCAGCATTATAAAACCTTATGTAGAAATAATATGAACTTTCTCTCTCACTTTCAAATGTATCATTTACACCTGTCACATGTTGGCCTAATGTACAAACCCCGTCCCCACCACTCCCTCCTTTTCATACCAATTGCCAAAGAGTCAAAAAGTTTTTATTAACAACCTTGCTATGTATTTTGGAATGTCTTTCCTATCTGACCTATCATTACTGCATAACCATTGTATTTGAGTAGTTCCCACAAAATGTCATAATGTTGAATTAAGCATACTTGTCAGCAAGTTTTGTCCGTGAAAAGTGGTTTCTGTCTGTGGTTAGACATCCTGGCTTTTTAGTCAAGAGACAGTACTTTCTCTCAAGGTCAAATGTCTTTAGGTTGCATGTTAGGTAATTAAATATGAAATATCTGATTTTGAATCAAAAATTTAGTTTATTATATCTCAAACAAGAAGCAGTACAATTAATCAAAGTATGCGACTGAACTATTGACACAGTGTTGCCATCTTAACAGTTGCTTGTTTATACCAGCAGCGAAGAAGCCTGGAGAGCAGGTGGTGATGAAATTGTGAAAGGTGTTTTCCACAGCTTATTGAGAATTGAATATTTTTTCTTGCAAGAAGTGGTCCAAAGCCTGGAAGAAGTGGTAGTCAGTTGGTGCAAGTTCTGGTGAATACGGTGGATGATGGGGAGTCTCCAAGTCCAGCTGCTGTAGTTTGAGCGGCATAATTTGTGTGACATGTGGTCAAGGATTGTTTTGCAAAAGGATTGGCCTGTCTCTGTTGACCAATCTCGGCTGTTTAATAGTAAGCATCCTCATCATTTCACTCAACTGGTTGCAGTAGACATCCGCTGTAATGGATTGATCAGGTTTCATGAAGCTGTAGTGGATAATACCAGCACTGGACCACCAAACAGACACCATTAGCTTTTCTTGATGAATTCAGTTTTGGACTGTGTTTTGGCACTTCATCTTTATTCAATCATTGTGCTGAATGCTTGTGATTGTCAAAATGAACCCATTTTTCATCACATGTAACAATATGGTATAGAAATGGTTCACCTTTATGTAGTGACAGCAAAGAAAGGCAAGCTTCCAGATGATTTCTCTTTTGATGCTCATTTAATTCATGTGGAACCCACCTATTCAGCTTCTTTACCTTGCCCATTTGTTTCAAATGGTCCATTATTGTTGGAATAGTAATGTCAAATCTTGTTGCTAATTCATGCGTAGGTTGAGATGGATTCACTTCCATTATAGCTGTCAGCTCATCCTTATCCATCTTGGTCTCAGTTTGCCCATATATCTCATTTTAAAGATTAACATCACCAGGAGGAACTTCTTAAACCATCAACATACCGTGGCTGTTGTGGGGTTATTAATTGGCCTAATTTTAATATTGTTGTATCTTAAGGTATAAGGAAGCCTAAGGAGAGGGAGAGAGATGGAGAATGGCTTGTGGGTGGAGAAGTTGGAAGACACACAACATTAAGTTTACTAGTTTTATTTCCTGAATCCTTGATGCCTCTTAGTATCAACTAACTTCAATGTGGACTTGTCCCAGGTACTTAAAAACTATGTTTCAGAAAATTAAAGTTATCTGAAATGCCACTACTCAGAGGCAATGGTTTAAATTTTTGTGTAGTTAATTTCAGAGTTTTTTTTTGAGGGGGGCTCATTTATATATACCTACACACATAGTCACTCACATAAGAGTTATATTGTTATTTACCATGTTATATTCTGCTCTTTAAATAAGGAGAAATAAAGTAACATGGGAAAATACATGTTATTAAATATTTTTTGAGAATATGAGTTTTAATGGCTACATTCTTTTTCATTATATGGGTATTGCATTATTCATTTAACCACTTTCTTATTGGTAGATTTTGGATTTTTAAAATTTGTTGACATTTTAAACTGTACTTCATTGCTACTGTTTCATATGGTATGAATTCTTTCTTGATACATATTGCTAAATTCAATGCCAGAGAGCTTGTGTCAGTTATGTTCCCAGAAGCAGTAGTTGAAAATATCTCCCAGGAGGCTAGCAAGCCCTGAGAATTAACATTTAAGGGATGCGCATTTGATGAGAAGACCAACTAATTGTTTTAACTATTTTAATTAATTGTTTTAATGTCTACTTCTTTATGTGGTCATGTGAAACTTTATATTTATTCTGTACAATTTTAAATTTAATTATAATTTAAAAAATTTTGGAATGTCGAGGGTTTTTTTGCAAAATAGTTCTGTATTTCTCACAATAAAAGTAGTAAATTTGCATTGCAAAAATTCATAAAATGCAGAAAAATATAGAGAAAGAAATAAAAGTCACTCATAATCCTGTCATTCAGGAGTAAGCATTGTTGATACTTGTGTGTATAGAAGTCCCTCCATATTTTCTGTGCCTACATAGCACATGCCACACAAACATCCACATGTTATGTTCTGGTATCAGAGTGGAATCACATATTGTTTTTGTAACCTGATCTTTCTCAACTAAAAATACAGTGTGGGAAAAACAGTGTGATATTTTGGTTAAGCACAAGGCCTGGGAAGTCAGACTCCCTAGGTTGACATCTAAGCTTTGCCACTTACTGGCTATGTGACCTTGAGCAAGTTGTTCAGTTATTATGTATTCTTTTTCCTACTTTATAATAAGTGATGAATGGGAATGATTGGAAATAATATTAATAAATGGGAGTAATTTATAATATCCACAGAGTTGTGAACAGCAAATGAAATAAAGCACATAAACACTAATAACAGTGCCTGGCACATAGTAGCACTCCATAAAAGTGAACTTTTATTATCTTCTTATATCAACAATAGATTTCTATTGCTTGGAGCATAATTGCATTTTACTCTGTCATTAATGGAATCCTATTGTATCATCTATTGTATCTGTTTGCATTCAAATTTATTGAACTAATCCCCCTTTTAGGTAATTTTGGTTGTTTGTAATTTCTCATTTTTAACTTTATTAAGATAGATGGTAAGTGGAGTAGCCTAGAGTTTCAGAATGCTGGCTCTTAAAATTACTAGCTACGTCTTTATGAATTCTGGCTCTGCCACTTACTAGACAAACTACTTAACTAAGTCTCATGTTCTTCATGTATAAATTTAGATATGCCAAAACTCTCACAAGGTTGATTCCTAGTTATCTATTGTTGTAAAACAAAACTTAGTAGCTTAAAGCAACCATTTTATTTGCTCATGCTTCTCTGGGTCAGCATTCTGGGCTGTGCTCAGCTGGATGACTCTTCTGCTTCTTTCCCTGGGATCACTTATGCAGCTACAATCATGCAACAGTGGCTGGATCATCTGAGTTGGCCTCCCTCCCATGTCTGGTGCTTGGTGCTGGTTGTTGAATGACCATGGGTGTTCAGTGGGCTACTAGGGTTTATTAACGTGGTGGCAAGATTTCAAAAGTAGAAAGAGAAGGGGAAATTCTCTATTTGTGACATTTGCTTATATCTCATTGGCTAAGACAAGTGACATGGTAAAACCCAGGGACACTGTGGGACAGGACTGCAAGGGCATAGACATAAGGAGGCTTTTTTGGCTTATTATTTTAATTAATTAATTTAATTAATTGCAATTTTTCTCTGACTCTAGTTTCATTATGTGCTGCTGCCACATAGAAAACATTGGAAAAAAATATGTATATATGCACATATATACATTTTTTTTTTAAAGAAAAAAGGTACTAATTCATACTTTTCATACTTTCTCAATATTGAAATAATTTAAAACAGATTGAAAGAACTAAGAAGGAAACATTCATTATCAAGGACATTATAATGTCCGCTGTATTACTGGTCAGGGCTATAAGTTGCAGGTGACAGAGAATGCCATACAAACCAAATACACAAGGGAATATTTTGGTTTACTTAACTGAGAACCCCAAGTTGTAGGTGTGGTTTCAGACATAGTTGGATCCAGGGGTTCAAACGATCTCATCAGCTCTCTGTTTCTCTGTCTGTCTCTCAGTACTAATTATCATTGCATGGTTTTATTCTTAGGCTTTCTCTGTAGCAACATGTCCTGGGTGGCCATAGGCATCCTTTCATCTTGGGATTAAAGGGAAAAAGATACAGACTGTCTCCCTCCCAACATCCATGTCAGTCATCAGAAACCACTTGTATGACCCCTTCTTGGATTGCTTTGTTGGGAAGACAAATTATTTTGATTGGTCAGACTGAGCATTGTGTCAGAGCTTACCCTGAAGACCAAGGAGAGGTCATTCACATTTGAACACTGGACATGAAACTCTTTGATGAATACAAGATGGTGGGACTACAAGTACTGCTTTAGGAAGGAAGATTAGGGCTGGAGGCTTTGGGTCTGAACAAGCTGTGTATTTAGGGAGATGAGAGGGGGTGAGAAAGGGGCAGAATGGTTTCTGAGCACTTCACTCTACCCGAAAGCATATCATAGAAGCCATGTTGGTACAGAAATTGGCGTGACAGGGAACCCTGGACTCTATCAAGTTACACAGTGTCTAGTGCAGTGTATTAGTTAAGCTTGTAAACTCTGGGGTTAGTGTAATTTTGTTCATTTCCTACATTTACTGGCCTTTTGATGTCTGGAAAGTTACTTAACCTCACAAAGCCTTAGTTCCTTCCTTCATCATTCAAATGATGGATAATTGTCATGGTTACCTCAGAAGATTATAAGAGATAATATACTCAAGTGCTTAATACAGTACCTGGAACACAGTTAGTGTTTCTTACTATCATTACTGCTCTACACCACCATTATTGCCACCATACTTGGGTCATCTAGGCCTCTCTCTGTTCCAGGATTAGAGCATGTTTTCTAAGCAGAACTCAGTTTGGGCCGTGGAGTTTTCCTGGGCCCTGAAAGTATGACTCAGTGATACTCTGAGATCAGTATTTTGGATTTCTTGCATCTGATAGATGGGCCTTGGTGTATAGCTCTGGGCCCTTATACATTCTGGATAGATGTAGAGCATGATCACATGCATTGTAAAGGTGCAGAGTAGACATTCAGAGCTCTGTAAGGGATCAGGGTTTTTTGCCCACCAGCTTGCTGTTAGTAAGGGCTGGCTCAAGTAACTTGTGGAGAAGAAAATTAATTTTACAGTATTTCAGATCAACAGTACCCAGCTCTGATGTGTCTTCACATCAGAGGGAGTAAGTAGCTCCTTGTCCTCTGTTTGGATCATGCCCTTGTGATTTCTAGTAATTACACAAAGACACAATTTTAAATAGCAACAGACCTTCAGAGGAACTTGGGGAAAAATTATAGCCCATAATGACTATGAGCTAGAATTTTCATGGTGACATAATGACAAGATATTAGGGCTCTAGGGCCCATGTTTTCACAGAAAGACCTTTGAAGGCATTTGCTCCTCAGACATAGAGTTTATGCCCAGAGAAAACGCTACCACAAATAGCCCTCCATGCTAAGTGGTCAGATGAACTACAGTTTCCCAAATGGACTCTGTATTTGCAGAACTCTGGCCCTCTAGGTCATTCTTTTGTATAAACCATTTCACCAAGACTGGCAGATGGGAAGGTGTGCTCAAGACTCAGGGTGCTTTGAGAAATCGTGTGGGAGGCAGGAATGTAAAGGTTCTAGAGACAGTTTCCATCCCATGTAGTACTGTTAAAATAACTACTAATGTCCACTCTTTTAGGAAATGATGGGTCCCTATCAGCTGCAAAGAACTTGTCCAACTACCTAAAGTAGCTGTTTATCCACTCCTCTCCACCAACCTGGCTTCACTGTTTATGCTTTGAGCATGGGACAAGCCTTCCTCTCTTCCCTCCTCTACTCTTTCCTCTCCTCCCTCTCCCTTTTTCTCAACACTTTTTTTTTTTTTGGCTTTAATTTTGGACTTTAGAGAAGAGTTGCAAATGTAGTACAGAGAGTTCTTGTAGAGTTTTCACTCAGCTGATCGTAATGTTAACACTGAACAGAACTGATATACAATTAGCAAAATGAAACATTAACATAGATATAATACTCTTAACTAAACTACAGGCTGTTTGAATTTCTTCACTTTTCTACCAATGTTCTTTTTCTGTTTTGTGACCCAACCAAGGATTGCAACTGTATCTAGTTGTCATTCCTCCTAGTCTCCTGACATCTGTGACAGTTCCTTTATCTTTCCTGGTCTTGTGTGACCTTGGAACTTTTCAAGAATACTGGATTTGTAGAATGGTCCTCAATTTGAATTTGTCTGATGTTTTCTTATGGTTTGTTTAAGGTTATGGATATTTCTCTCTTTTTAAAAACAATTTATTTCCTTGCTTCTTTTTCAGAAATGCTGATGTTTACTATTGTAGAATCAGTATATCTCCACTAATGAATGAAAGATAAGTTGTAATTGTATCCCCTTGAAGGAGAAGAATGAATTGGGTTGGAAAGAAGTGAAATGCCTATTTTTTCATTTTAATGGATGAAAAACTCTTTTAAAAGAGAATCAGTAATTACCTTGAGGCCAAAACCTAACTTTGAAGCTGTTTTGGATATATATTTTTTGTAACAATGTTTGGTTATTGAAAGGGCAGGTTGGTCTGTGAGAAATAGGGGTTAAGTGCCATTGCAAGCAAATGTAGCCAGGCAAAGGAGATTGGTAAACCTGTCATCCTTAAGGCTTTTCAGAAAATGCAACTGAATGTTGGGTTAAAAACAGGTGTGTGGCAGCTGTTATTTCTATTTAAGTTTATTCAATAGACATTTATTACACATTTTTCTCCATTTTAGGCACTGTATTACATCTAGCTCACAGTGGCATTTAATACAATATTAATACCTGTATTGCTTAATGATAGGGATATGTTCTGAGAAATGTGTTGTCAGGCAATTTCATCATTTTGCGAACATGACAGAGTGTACTCTCAAAGTCCTAGATGGTATAGCCTACCATGCACTTACGCTGTATGGTGTAGCCTATTGGTCCTAGGCTACAAACCTATGCAGCATGTTACTGTACTGAAGACTGTAGGCAATTGTGACACAATGGTAAGTATTTGTGTATCTAAACATAGAAAATATACAGTGAAAATATGGTATAAAAGATAAATAATGGTACACCTGTATAGAACACTTACCATAAATGGAGCTTGCATGATTGGAAGTTGCTCTTGGTAAGTCAGTGAGTGAGTGGTGAGTGAATGTGAAGGCCCAGGACATTATTGTACTATTGCTGTAGACTTTATAAACACTGTGCACTTATGCTACGGTAAATTTATAAAAAAATTAATTTTTCAATAATAAGTTAAACTTAGTTTACTGTAACTTTTTTACTTTATAAACCTTGATTTTTACACTTTTTGACTCTTTTGTAATAACTCCTAGTTTAAAACACAAACACATTGCATAGCCATCTTTATATCCTTATTCTATATGCTTTTTTCAATTTTTCAATTTTTTTTTTAACTTTAAAACTTTTTGTTAATAACTAAGACACACATATTAGCCTAGGCCTACACAGGGTCAGGATCATCAATATCACTGTTTTGTCCCACTGGAAGGTCTTCAGGGGAAATAATAGGCACAGAGCTGTCAACTCCTATGATAACAATGCCTTCTTTTGGAATACTTCCCGAAGGACCTGTCTGAGGCTGTTTTACTGTTAACTTTTTTCTTTTATAAGTAGGAAGAGTATATTCTAAAATAATGATAAAAAATATAGTGTAGTAAATACAGAAACCAGTAATACAGTCACTTATTATCATTATCAATTATTATGTGCTATATATATTAATAATTGAATGGGATATACTGTGCTTTTATATGACTAGCAGTGCAGGAGGTTTGTTTACACCACCATCACCCAAAAATGTGAGCAATGCATTGCACTACAGCATCATTTATGATGGCAATGCCATCACTGGTCATAGGAATTTTTCAGCTCTATTATAATCTTATGGGACCACCATTGTATATGCAGTCCATCATTGACTAAAACATCATTATGTAATGCATGACATTATTTGTGGAAAGCATGAATAAATTGTATGTATTTCATTCATTGATTGTTGATTTTCATTCGTCATGTAGTTATGGTCTATAAAGTTGCTGAGAAGAGTGGATAATTGAATACTGAACCATTGCTCCCAGGGGAAAGAAAGGGTTAGTTTCCTGTGAGTCACAACATTTTCATCAGCTGATTAATACATGACCTTCTTTTATCTGTATTTCTGTTTTAAGACAATTTATCTAATATATATAATTAATTTATTAACATTGAATCATGGCCAACAGCCCTATAACGCATGCCTGAATAGAGCTTATCTGAGACATATATACTCTCTGTAAGGCACATCACAGCCTTCTTGTACTTAGGAACACTGGACAGCACTTTGGCACTAGCTAGGGAGCCATTTCACACAGCAATGCACCAACATACAGCATGAAAACATGAAAAATGTAGCACTAAATAGATGATGAAAAGGATGCTTGTTTACAATATGGAAGCTGAAACAAGAAGACAGAGCAGTGCCTTGTTCAACTTCAGATGGAAATGTGCAGGTGGGCCTCGAAATTTTCCCTGCTCTGTGCATATTTGTGAATGACCATGAAAGCACAGGGAGTATTGATTTTGGGGTTTACAAATACATTTTGGCAAGTAGGCGAATTCACAAATACAGAATCTGTGAAAAATAAAGGTCCACTGTAATCTTTATCTGCACTATGTGAGGTAGAAGTTACCCTCATTTCACAAAGGAGGTTCCAGGATGCTGACTGAGTTAGTGGGGTGGATAAAGGTAAATCATGCTCCTCTAATTCCAAAGGCAATGCTTCCACCTTGCATTCCGCATCTTGTTGCATTTCAGGAAACTAATTTATTGCTTATCAAATTCTGGAGCCAGCCAGGTGCTATTATCCCACCTATGTAAAGTTGTGATAAGTGAGTCATCAACACTTAGATGTTTTTCCCTAGACTGGCTTCAAATAGGATTTAAAGTCTATTTAATAAATTAATCTCTTTCTGAAACATGTATTCTATTTCTAATAGTCCCGGTGCCTGAATCTTTCTTATAGGAGCTACAAGTCAGTATCCTTGAAAAGTGGTTATTTTATCATCTTTATTAATATGGCCTCTCTCTTCTCAGAGCCTTTTCCCTAAAATGTTTATTTCTATTTATTACAAAAGTAATCTTAGTCCATTTTCTGTTGCTATAACTGAATACCCCAGACTGTGTAATTTATAAGAATAGAAGTTTATCTAGCTCATGATTCTGAAGGTTGGGAAGCCCAAGGTAGAGGCCCCTGCATCTGGTGAGGGTCTTCTTGCTGTGTCATACCATGGTGGAGGGCATCACATAGCAGGAGGGCAGGAGCCTATGTGTCAGCTCAAGTTTCTCTTCCTCTTTTTGTAAAGCCACCAGTCTCATCATGGGGACCATGCCCTGATGACTTTATCTAATTATCTCCCAAAGACCCAATCTCCAGTCAATATATGAATTTGGGAATTAAGTTTCTAACATATGAAATTTGGGGGAGCACGTTCATGTTATTTTAATCCATAGCTTAATCCATGTTATTTTAATAAATTTTAAAAATATAGATAAGACCAAAGAATAAAATACAAGTCACTCATATTTCTTAACACCAAGAAATAATTATTATTAAAACCATCTATTCAAACATATATATATTTATTAAGAGTTGGGGCTATACTCTACATGCTAATTTTAGATTTTTCATGTAAAAATATATTTTAGAGATTTTTAAATGCTATCATATAGATATGCCATAGTTTATAGATTGCCTTCAATTTTTAGCTATTTCAAATATATTTTTAATTGAGCATTGTTTAAGATGAATATTAACATATATTCCTATAATAATTATTATCTGGAAATAGAACTGTTGCATAAAAGTGTATCAGTGGTTTAAAAATTTTATGATCATTACTGTAGATCACCTTCAGGAAGCTTATACCAATTTAGTTTCCCATTGACTGTGTTCAGAATACTATTTCCCTGTTTTCTTGTAAACAGGTTATAGGCTAGAGGTTTTACCTTAAGTTGTTTTTTTGCATATAAGTGCCTTTGAAATTATATGAGCTTATACTTTTTTTTAAAAGTAGATTTAACTTGTTAGAATACTCTCTGGCTGAAATGCATTATTTAGCTTCAATGTCCCCTAGTAATAGGTGTCATGTGCCCTGTGGGTATCCATAGTATAGAGTGAGAGGAAGGGACACGAATGTGGGCATGGCAGGAAACACCCACAAGATAAGGGAGGAGGGCAGGTGAAGATGAGCCCATGAAGGAGACAGAGACAGAGAAGCCAGAAAGATGCTCAGAGAAACTGGGGTACAGGGTTTCACGAGGATGAGGATGAGGCAGTTTCCATCGGGCTGTGAGGACAAGAGTGTAAGTGCTCCAGAAAGTATCCAGGCAGTCAAATAAGACAAGAGCTAAACATCGCCCATTTAAATGAGCAAAAAGGGAGGACAGAAATCCAGATTACTGTGGGCCGAGGTGCATGCGTCAGAGACCTGTTTTTTTGCATGCGCCTGTTTCTGTTTAGTTCCTGATGGATTTTTTTGGAGTATGTGTGGGGAGTGAATGTACAAACATGGATTATTCAGGAAACAGCTGGCACAGTTTGCTTCAGGCCACCTGCTTTGAGGGAGCAGCAATTCCATAAATGCAAAGAAGCAAATAATCGCAGATACTATCTGTCTGCTTTTGAATGGCCATAAAAGGCCAATTCCAATTTTGTTCTAAAAATGGGCAAAAGTTTTCAACTGACCCATCATTGAAGAGACATTTTAAAGCTGAATTTCGATCCAGTCAATAGCAAAGTAGCATGAAGGAGCCAGCTATTCCAGCAATGAGTTGGTGGTGTTCCATTTTAGCACCACCCTTCTCCTGACACCAATTTAAATGGCACTATTTGTTTCAGTGAGTGACGTGAGTTTACATTTGGAATTGAATCCTATTTTCACAAGCCTATTTAGAAAGAACTACAGAGACTTGTGTTTGGATAACTATAGAGCAGACATTGCTAAGGTCAGAGCAACACATTGAAACCTAGCGTCCACTCAGATGCTTCCTGCGGTCAGGGACACTTCTAGGCGAAAGGAATGACTTACACTCTGAGATGTCTCTTGGGACTAACCTGGGAAGAGCTGACTTAGATCTGAGGGAGCTTGGGAGCTCTTTCTATTGTGGGCTTTTTGTGACTCGGCTTAAGAAGAGAATTCGAGATAATGGAACAATAATAATGACAGTGATGCTATTAATAGCTAATACTGAGTGATTACTCTGTTCTAGGCTATGTGCAAAGCAATCGACAAGTGTCATGTAATGCAGTCTTCAGCACAGGCTTTGTGAGATGTGAGCCATTACATTTTACAGATGAGCAAAGTGGGGCACAGAGTGATTAGGTAACTTGCTTGACATCACTCCGCTGGTAGGTTGAGAGTCAAACCTTGTTCTCACTGACTCCACGCCCTGCTCTCACCCACTGCTGCTTCTCAGGTCTGTAAAGTGCCTGACACATAGTAGGTGCTCGCCAGATGTTAGTTTCCTTCTTTTCCGGGTAGTGGCTGGCCTGAATGGTAGGCCTGTTATCTCTTGCCGGGTGGGATGGCCACACACCAAGAACTCAGTCTGGACACTTGTCGGCCTAGGCAGGAACGACAGGCATGAGGAGGGCAGAGGTTGCGGAGCTCTCTGGACCCTCTAGGGGATTCGAGAACATTATATAACCTTCTGAGTCATTCTTTGGTCATTTTGTGGTATTTCTTGCTCACATCCTTAGCAGTAGTTCATGATTTTGGTTCTTCACTAATTCTTTAGAAAAGTTTAAAAAGTTTTTTTAAAAAAAGTTTAAAAACCTGGTATTTCGTTACCAGTTGAAAGCTGAGTGCTTGTGGTCTGGGAGGTGGGGAGACGTTTGGGAGGAATGGGTGAGGAGGTTTTTTTCCCTAGCAGTCCGGAGCTGAATCAGACTGATTAGGGAGACAGTTTCACATTTCAAAGGTAGAGCAGATACTGGCTCTTTTTCTGTAAATGAGCAGGTATTTACACAGAGATGTGAAATTTCATTGTTGCTTCTTGTGCTCCGAAGGCCTGAGGGAACGTGGAGAATGTCCAAAGAGGAAAGCTAAAGGTGACGGGTTCTCACCAACCTGGTCAGACTTTGCTTCTGCTCACCAGGGAGACAGGAGGAGAGGGTCACCAGGGGGCAGAGCCAAGCCCTTGTGGGATGGTGGGGGCAGAATGGCGCCTCCTACAGGTATCCAGGGAAGCAGCAGTTATAGGTGGCAGGAAACCAACTCTGGCATCCTGAGGCCATACCTCGTGAGTCCAGCTAGGATGATGGGTGCTGCACCCTTACTGAGAATAGAAGTGCATTCAAGGGCATGCATGACTTAGTCTTTAAAAAAAAGTGTGAAAAGCCCAGTCACACATTTGTATTGGTGCTTCAATTTGAACTCTGAATTGTAATTAAGTTACATTAACCAGCTTTATATCTTTAAGCCCTACAGGCTTCAACCACTTTGGGGTACAGTCTGGCAACCAAAGAAAGAAAAATGAACTCCAAAATCAGACTGCTTGGGTTGGAATCCCAGTTTCAAAAAACAAAATGAAAATTAACAAGTGTTGGCAAGGATGTGGAGAAATGGGAACTCTCATACACTGTTGGTGGGACTGTAAAATGGTTCAATTGCTTTGGAAAACAGTTTGGCTCTTTCTCAAAAAGCTAAACGTAGAATTACCACAAGACCCACCAATTCTACTCCCAGGTTTATATCCAAAAGATTTGGAAACAGATACTCAAACAAATACTTATACGTAAATGTTCATAGCAGTACTATTTACGACAGCCAAAAGGTGGAAATAATTTAAACATCTTTCTTTTCCCTCTTCAGCAAGATAAATCTATAGTAAACTCTGAGTCCTAACATTAATAAAGAGAAAGTTTTACTATCAAAATTCAGTCACTTGAAATATGTTCTCTTAATATATTTTTGTTAAAGTGATAGCCCGGAACTTCCACATTATTGTTAAATTGAAATTATCCACGAATGTTGATTCCACTTTCAGGGAAACTTTTTGTTCTCTCTCTTTAGAGCATAGTCAACAATAGAAGCTAATATCTTAAAAATTTTCTCCATCCTACACAAAGACAAATACTGCATGATCTCACTTATATGAAGTATAGAGTAGAGTGGTGATCACCACAAGCTAGGGGTGAGGGACAGAGAAAGGGGAGATGTTGGTTAAAGGGTACAAAGTTTCAGTTAGACAGGAGGAATAAATGTTTGAGATCTATTGCACAGCGGGGTGACTATAGTTAATACTCTGATATATATTTCAAAATTGCTAAAAGAGTAGATTTTCAACATTCTCACCACAAAAAAATAAGTAGGTGAGATTGATGGATATGTTAATGAGCTTGATTTAATCTTTCTATGATATATACATATATCAAAAATCACATTGTTTTTACCCTATAAGTAAATATAATTATTATTTGTCAATTAAACACAAAACAAAACAAAATAGCAGTTATCTCTGGTAACTGGGTAGGGGGAAGGGATTGACTGGGAAGGTACATGAGGAAACCTTGTAGACTGATGAGAATGTTTTATATCTTGATCTGGGTGATAAGTAGGATATATACAGAGATAAAAATACATCAATCCATACATTTAAGATTTGTGCCCTTTACTATACGTGTGCTATACATCCATTAAAAATAAATTGGTAGATAAAAAGTAAAAAAGAAAATTATCCCTAGAGATAAAAGCAGTTCCAAGGTTTTTGACTCTCTGGTTCCCTTTTAGTGTCTTCCTTTATGTAATTTCCCAGACAAGCATATATCAACTGAGTCCTTTTTCAGTCTATGTAAAAGGAAAGCCACGGCCGATGAAAAAGCACAGACGCACTGTGGACCTGCATGGGGTGGAAATCTCATTACTGCCAGGATTAGGCATGATCTGACACATTGTCAGGCTAATGTGGCAACGACTGACCCAGGATTAAAATGTCTGTGTGCTGGTGGCACCTTGCAATGACATAGCTCTCAGTGGTGAGGGGATGGTCATGGTGCCATTTTTGTAATACAGGTTTTTTTTATTTCAGCATATTATGGGGGTACAAATGTTTAGGTTACGTATATTGCCCTTGCCCCCCACCTCGAGTCAGAGCTTCAAGCGTGTCCATCCCCCAGATGGTGTGCATTGCACTCATTATGTGTGTATATACTCATCCCCTCCTCCCCCCTCCCACCTACCTGACGCCCAATAAATGTTATTCCTATATGTCCACTTAGGTGTAATACAGTTTTAAAACAACAAAAAACTCATTTGAGGTTATGTTGAGAGAGTCAGTCAGCACACTTATGCTTTTGCCTGTCAAAGGTTAAGGGTATTGGAAGAGCAATTTGAGTCACTAAATTACCTCATTTTATCTGAATATTAGCTTAGAGACAGGTATTATTGGCATTAATCTATTAATGGGGGCATGAGTCATGTTAAAGCTGGAGAAATTCATTCAGTAGAAGAATAATGGTAGGTAATAAAATATTTGACATTTTGCCTATAACGTTTTTTAAATCTATATACTGGCTATACTTTTTTCCATGAGGCAATTTGTCAAATTTGTCTACATGTGAAGACATTTAAATATAAATTATATCTTTTTTATTTACTTTAGTACCATTGTTGCTATTTTTAAATGTCAGCCACTAAATCCTGAATGTTTTGTATTCTAAATAAAGAGAAATTTTGATTTTTAGCTGATTATTTTTTTGTGTATGTGAAAAGGCATTTTAGATAAATAGTAAATATTTATTAGGTCATTAAATAGGAAATGTCCAATTTCAAACAAAAAGTTTAGTTTATTATATCTCAAACAAGAAGCAGTGCAATTAATCAAAGTATGTGCCTAAAACTATTGACACAGTATTGCCATCTTAATGGTAGCTTGTTTATGCCAGCAGCAAAGAAGCTTGGAGATCGAGTGACAATGAAATCGCAAAAGGCGTTTTCCACAGCTTGTTGAGAATTGAATATTTTTCCTTGCAAGAAGAGGTCCAAAGCCTGGAAGAAGTGGTGGTCAGTTGATGTAAGGTCTGGTGAATACAATGGATGACAGAGAGTTTCCAAGTCCAGCTGCTGTAGTTTGAGCAGCATTGTTTGTGCAACATGTGGTCTTGAAAGAGGATTGACCTGTCTCTATTGACCAATCTCAGCTGCTTAATCACAAGCATCCTCATTATTTTGTCCAGTTGGTTACAATAGACATCTGCTGTAATTGATTTACCAGGTTTCATGAAGCTGTAGTGGATAATACCAGTGCTGGACCACCAAACAGACACCATTAGCTCTTTTGGATGAATATTTGATTTTGGACTGTGTTTTGGCACTTCATTTTTATCCAACCATCGTGCCGAACTCTTGTAATTGTCAAAAAGAATCCATTTTTCATCACACAATACGGTGTAGAAATGGTTCGCCTTTATGTTGTGATAGCAAAGGAAAGCTTCAAGACAATTTCTCTTCTGACACTCATTTAAGTCATGCAGAACCCATCTATTCAGCTTCTTTACCTTGCTGATTTGTTTCAAATGGTCCAATTTTTTTTTTTGAGACAGAGTCTCACTCTGTCACCTTGGCTACAGTGCCATGGCATCAGCCTAGCTCACAACAACCTCAAATTCCTGGGCCCAAGTGATTCTCCTGTCTCAGCCTCCCGAGTAGCTGGGATTACAGGCACATACCACCACACCCGGCTAATTTTTCTATTTTTAGTAGAGAGGGGTCTTCCTCTTGCTCAGGCTGGTCTCAAACGCCTGACCTCAAGCGATCCTCCCGCCTCAGCCTTCCAGAGTTCTAGGATTACAGGCGTGAGCCACCACGCCTGGCTTAAATGGTCCAATATTGTTGGAATGGTAACATCAAACCTTGTTGCTAATTCACATGTAGGTTGAGATGGATTTGCTTCCACTAAAGCTTTCAGCTCATCATTTTCCACCTTGGTCTCAGGTCACTCATGTGGCTCATTTTCAAAATTAAAATCACCAGAATAGAACTTCTGGAGTCATCAACATACTATGTGTTCATTAGCCACATCCTTCCCAAACACCACTGATATTTCAAGCTGTCTGCACAGCATTGGTTCCATGATGGAACGCATATTAAAAAATAATACAAATTTTTGACTTATCCATGGTTTCACCAAAATTGCTCTAAAGAAATTTGAAAGGTGGGGGGCATGGGCAATATACATAACCGTAATATTTGTACCCCCATAATATGCTGAAATAAAAAAAGAAAGAAAGAAATTTGAAAGGTAATCACAAGCCATAAACCATGTGTTTGAAACAATGGCGATGTACCTTCCCAACAAAAATAAAACAAGAAGTGTCAAAGTGAAAATGTCAGAGAGATCAACTGTCAAACTTAGTACTTAAGGAAATTGGACATTTCATACTTAATGAACTAATAAATTGTCCTCTTCATAAAGTAGTAAAATGTATTATATGTATGAATATAACAATTTGAATGGTACTGATTTTCAACAAAAATTATAATCAGCTTTAAATAGAATGGCATGTTTTGGATTATTAAATTTTTATATGTATTATTCAATAAAATAGAACTATTTTTACCTCCATAAATTACAAAAAAAAGTCAGGCAGCCACTGTGAATGGCTTTTCTTTAGGCAAAAGGGATATCTTTCTAGTTCAAACACATTCATTATATAACATGCTAATTTTCTTTGTCATTCTGACTGCAGAGATGACTTAGGATATGTCCATGCTATGGTCCACAGGTCTTTAGTTTTACCCATAACTTGTGGCATATATTGTCAGAGAGAGATAGAGATAGAGAGAGAGAGAGAGAGAGAGAGAGAGAGAGACTGTATGTATGAGAGAGCTATGACTTGTATGTGTGTCCTCTCCAAAACTCATGTTGAAATTGAATTGCCATTGTAACAGTATTAAGAGGTGGGATCTGTAAGAGGTGATTAGGCCGTGAGGTCTTTGCCCTCATGGGTAGGATTAACACTGTTATAAAAGGGTGAGTTTGGCCCCTTTTGCTTCTTTTGTCCTTCTACCTTCTGTCATGTAATGACACAGCAAGAAGGCCCTTGCCAGACACTGGTGCCTTGATATTAGGTTTCCCAGCCTCCAGAACTGTGAGCCAACAAATTTTTGTTTATAAATTACCCAGTCTGTGGTATTCTATTTTATCAGAACAAATGAACTGAGAGAGAGAGAGAGAGAGAGAGAGAATACAAGTGGGAAATTTATAGAAATTGACCAAGATTAAATAGAACCAAAGAATGTGAACTATATACATTCAGATTTTATACCTGGTGAACTACAAAAATAGCCTTTGGAATACATTGACTAGAGAAAACTCTAAGAATTTCTTGGCTATGGAGAAATCCCTTTAATTATGGAGGAAGAAAGTACATAGTATGTAGTTACTGTATTATATATTTGTATTTGTTGGCTTCTATTCAGAAATATCATCTTTTGGCACAAAGAGGGAAACTTAGACATTGTGATAAAAATAATTCTATCACCCTCTCATTGATTGGAGTTTGGGTGAACATGTGGATAAACATCAAGGATAGAAGCTTGTTTCCAAAGTTATTCACCTCTGCTATAGAAGATGGCTGATTTTTTCTAACTCCCGGCTGTATTGGGTATGGGTGGCTTTGCTACAACCTGCATAGAAACTATTAGTTCATTCATTGATTTATTCAATTGTTCATTTCTATGGCAAATATTTATTGAGCGCCTACTGTGTGTTAGCCAAGTGCTCAATACTCTGGAAATACGGCGGTGAACAAGGTAGACAAAGTCCCTGCTCTTAGAGTGCTTCTCTTAGACGGGGGACTACAGACAGAAAGCCACTAGACAAACAAATGAACAAGACACTTTATAACAGTGAAATGTGCTATGAAGAAAATAAAGCTGAAATGAGTGAGGGATTGAGTAATCACGGAGGGAGAGTGCTACTTAGGAGAGTGATCTGCAATAGCATCTCTGAGGAGGTGACATAAAAGCTGAGGCATGAATAACAAGTTGAAGCAAACCTGTTGTAGGTAGAGGGAGCTGAAAATGCAGAAACCTCAACAGGCACAAGCTTGGTTCATCTGAGGAGCAGAAAGAAGGTTGGCGTGGCTGGAGAGGAGTGACCATAGAACGCAGTGTTAGGACGAGTGAGGTTTAAGAGGAAGCATGGCCGAATCAGTCTTGAAGGCTACTCTCTTTAGGACACGCTGTCTACTTCACATTTGTCAATATAGCACCAACGTAAACAATTTTGTAAAGTAAAAAGTCTGCTCCATTGGTGCTTTCTTCTATTTAATTAAAAAATCAGTTTAATGAATTTTTCTCTCACTGAATTGATCAAAAAAATTATGCTCCAGGTAGACAACACCTTTGGGTGTGTCTTATGCTGAAGAGTATAAGGAAAAGATAAGGAACACTTACTATATCACGATGAAGAGATGATCAGGCTAAAAGGGAGCCTTTCTTCAGCTCCACTGAACTTTGGGTGCACCCTTGACAAAGTCCACATGGGCCAAATGGAACATAAGGCTTACCGCATCTTGCTCAAGAATGTTGGAGAATCTATAACTTTATTGTGTGTGATTCACGTTCTCGTGATGGAGTTGCTAATAAACCTTTGAGGCTGGTGAAACATGGATGGCAGCCCAAGTTGTTCGAGTACGGGCACGTCTTCAGAGAGCAGGTTCTCCCTAAGAAAAGTTCAGAGGAGGGGCTGAGGTGAGCCAATTGTGAGCTGTGTATTCAGTTACTATCACAAGCAGAGGGCTGACCGGGGATGGGCTTTCCAGGACAGTAAAAGTACTTCATGTTTATACAGAATCTTTTTGACTGTAAAACTTAGAGAGCAACCTGTGACTTGTCTGAGTGCAATGTGAAATTTCAACTTCATTTTCCTCAAAGTATTTAATAACTATATACTCACCTCTTTTCCTTTTTAATGACTATTCATAAAAAATATAGGGAATATTTGGGGTTTAATAAAAGGATGTATTTCATACTTTGAGACAGTCAAAAATAGTCTTTTCCTAATACTTTTTTATTTGTTCCATTGAATTCTTCAATCACTTAATCAAGAAATATTTAAGTGATAATGGTTTGCCCAAAACAACTTTTCTCCATGCTGTCTAAATTTTAAGCTCCAAGGATTGGGTGTGCCAATGTATATATTTTATTCAGTTATAGTCATTTGTCACTAACATCTTTTGATCAATCTTTTGGAGGATGGATGTAATTGAAACTTTTAGGGTCAATTCTTTGTAAGCTTGACATTGTTTTCTTTTTTTCCTTTTATTTAATTTTTAATTGACAAAGAAAAATTGTATGTATTTATCATGTACAACATGATATTTTGAGATAGGTATACATTGTGGAATGGCTAAATCGAGCTAATTAATATATACATTACCTCGCATACTTATCATTCTTTTGTGATGAGAATGCAGAATCTGCTTTCTTAGCAATTTTCAAGAACATAACACTTTGTTATTAACTATAGTCACCATGTTCTATAATAGATCTCTTGAACTTATTCCTCTTATTTAACTGAAACTTTGTACCCTTTGATCAACATCTCTCCAATCCACCTTTTCCCCCTGAGCTCCATTTACTTTCTACTTCTGTGAGTTTGACTTTTTTGGAGTCCACATATAAGTGGATTATGTGATATTTGTCCTTCTATGCCTGGCTTATTTCACTTAACATAATGTTTTCCTGATTCCTCCATGTTGTCTCAAATAAAAAGATTTCCTTCTTTTTTAAGTCTAAGGTCACTTAACATTTAGTGAGTACCCTCTGAGTACCTCAAACCTGCATGAATTAAATTTAGAAAACTGGACAACTGAAAGACCCTTCTTTTGAGTAGAACCAAAAGATTTCCTCGCCTCAAAAATGAGACTAAGAACTTTCTTCTCCCACCTGTTCTCCTCTCCAGTTTATAAGGCATATTTTTCTGTTAACCAATGGTGGAAAGTTTACTAGTGAACTTGATCTGTGTAGCTGGTAGAAAGTGCAAAGATAAAAAACAAAACAAAGTGAAAACACTTTTCTCCATGGCAAAATCCTCCTCCAACACTACTTCTTTTGTGAAGTATTGCTTTTTAAGGTGTCGAATTAAGAGCTCTCTGAACCACAGTCCAACACAGCACACTGTGCGATGACCATGCTCTAAGTGAGACATTTGGGTGGATTCCTTACAGGAAGACAGTATGGGAGGGGGGCAAGTACACAGGGCTTGCTATCTCTGTAATCTCAGACAAGGCACTCACACTTGCTAGGGGGCTCCATTTTGACACTGGTGTATTAGTCAGTGTTCTCCAGAGAAGCAGAACCAATAGGACACACACACACACACATACACACACATATGTGTGTATATATATACATGTAATAAAATTTATTATGTGGATTGGCACAAGGGCTTATGGAAGCTGAGAAGTCTCATCATCTGCCATCTGTAAGCTGAGGACCAGCAAAGCCAGCGGGGTAATTCCGTCTGTGTCTGGAGGCCTGAGAACCAGGGGAGCTGATGGTGTAATGCCCAGTCTGAGTTGAAAGGACTGAGAACTGGGGTGGAGAGGGGCGTACACTGGTATAAGTTTCAAAGTCCTAAGGCCCAAAAACCAGGAGCTCCAATATCCAAATTCAGGAGCAGATGGATGCTGCAGCTCAAGAAGAAAGAGAATTTATCTTTTCTCCACCTTTTTGTTCTCTTAGGGCCCTTAATGGATTGCATGAAACCTGTCCGCATTTGGTGAGAGTGGATCTTTACTCAGTCTACAGATTCAAATACTAATCTCTCTGGAAACATATTCACAGACACACACAGAAATAATGTTTTACCAGCTCTCTGGGCATCCCTTAGCCCAGTCAAGTTGACACATAAAATTAACCATCACAATTGGTAAAATGGCAATAATATCAATCCAAGGGTTTTTGTGAGTTTAAACTAGATTATGTAGGTATAGTGCCTGGTAGATAGAAACCACTTAAAAAAAGGTGGCTATTACTATTATTTTGTGTAAACTTAATTTGATTGATTGATAACATTACTAATTAAAATCTTGAGGTCTTCAGTAGGGAAAGATAGCTTTCTTTCTCTGGTCTCCTTTTTTCATTCTACGATAACATCTCTCATCTTCTGTCTCCTTTAAAAACTGTTACACATTTTATTTTATTTATTTATTTTTTTGAGACAGAGTCTCACTCTGTTGCCCAGGCTAGAGTGCCGTGGTGTCAGCCTACCTCACAGCAACCTCAAACTCCTGGGCTCAAGCAATCCTACTGCCTCAGCCTCCCAAGTAGCTGGGACTACAGACATGCACCACCATGCCCGGCTACTTTTTCTATATATTTTTAGTTGTCCAATTAATTTCTTTCTATTTTTAGTAGAGACGGGGTCTTGCTCTTGCTCAGGCTGGTTAAAAATGTTACACATTTTTTAAATGATGAGCCTTCAGCATGTCTAATTTCCCACTAGCATGGATTTTCTAATTTAATACAAACCAGTCAAAGTGTTTCTCAAATATTGACCATTTAACTGACTAGTACTTTATTACTTCTAAACTTGATATCTAAAGGTAAAAATGATAAATGCTTGCACATAGTTTTCAGAAGAATTACATAAACCATAAAAAAATCCTATCTCACACCTAGACGTGATGCAAAAGAATCTAGAAACATTTTTCTTTTTTAGGCCTGGGGTTAATTTTCTCAGTCAAAGAAGATCTTTTTCTTTCATTTTGAAAGATTATAGCAATTCTATATGTTAAATTTGTCAGATGAGCAACTGGCTAAAACTGCTTACACTTTATAACAAAGATAGCCTTTTCTCAATTGTCCAATAACTTGTTTGTCATTTCTGTTTGAGACCTCAGAAGAATGGCCTTTAATGTCCATAATTCTACCAACATTCTGTGCATGATTACTTATGTATTTTCTAAGAAGATACATGAGTATCTTCTCTAGCTCTCCTCTTTTCTTTCTGAGCTCTCACCAGAATCACTTTGAAAAGTCCCTTCAGGGCAATAGCAGCTTCTTCTAGCATGCACCTCAAAACCTCGCCAGTCTCTACCTGTTACCCAGTTCCAAAGCCACTTCCATATTTATTAAATCAGCACCACAATTCTTGTTACCAATCTCTGTCTTAGTCAGTTTGGGCTGCTATAACAAATTGCCACAGTCTGGATGGCTTAACAATAACATTCTGGAGGCTGGAAAGTTTGAGATAAGGGGGCCAGCATGGTTGGGTTTTGGTGAGGGCCCTCTTTCTGCTTTCCTGACATGGGGTGGGGCGAGGGGAGAGAGAGAGAAAGAGAAGAAGCAAGCTCTCTTTTGTCTCTTCCTGTAAGTTCATTAATCTCATTCATGAAGGTCCCACCTTCATGAGCCAATTACCTTCCAAAGGCCCTACCTCCAATACCATAACAATGGAGATTTGGCCTCAACAAACATGTTTTGGGGGAACATAAGCATTCAGTCCATAGCACTTCCCATTTGTAAAATAGACTCTGCTGTATTTGCTGTTCCCTCTGGAAAGTTTACCATTTGCCCCCTGCCCTCATTGCATCTCCTTCTAATCATCTTTCAAAATTATGCTCAAGTCATTTCTTTGTTGAAGTAAAAGCCCTGTAGAAAGCACCTCTCTCCTTCCTCAGCACTTTTCCTCATTGTAGTTTTGCACTGATGCAATAAGTATTTCTTGGATGAATAAATAAATTTTCAAAGCACTTGCCCATTTATTATCTTATTTGAGCCTTCTGACCACTCTTTGAGGTAAAGATGTAAGTGAACAGTTCAAGTTCTCGCCCTTATAATTTGGTGGAGTTTGATCTTGGACACAATACTTCCCTAAATCTAGTCCTTATTTATTACCTTGTTCTCCATCAGAGGCATCAGAATGTTTTCCTGTCTTTCAATTCATTCTGATATTTTATGATTATTCTTAAGTATAAGTCTTTTTGTTATCTATTGCAAAATTTATCCATTGTAAAATGTGGGATAAGGATCCCACCTCTCATTAAGCAGTTTTAGGTACACATGATTCATCCTTATTAAGAGACTAGACATACTCACCAGAGTATTCTCTTGTACAGGTGAAAGCTTTGTGATACACATGGCAAAGTATCTTTAATATTGTCTGTGTAACTTACTAAACAATATGGTCTCTTTTATTCTAACTCATTTTTACTAAGACCACAATTTTAACTGGTTGCTCATCTGACAAATTTAATATACAGAACTGCTATAATCTTTCAAAATGAAGGGAAGAGATCTTCACACATCTGACTGTGAAAATTAGCTCCAGGCCCAGAGAAAAAATATCTGTTTCTGCATCATTTCTAGATGTCAGAGAATGAGTATCAGAGCTTTAGTTTTTTCATTTACCATGGGAAATTAATACCTATCACATGAGGTTATTTTGAGGATTAAAATGAATTAAAGTAAATGAAGCAAAGTATGTGAGAATACTTCTCACCCATAAAATAGCTTATAAATATAAGATATTATTATAGGTAGATATGGAGATTGGCTGAAATTTGCTTTTTGGGTAAATTTTTATAAATTAGATGATCATTCCAAACTTTTTCCAAATTTTTATCTTTTTTCTCTCTTTCTTCTTCCCTTCATTCTTATTGTTATTCCCAACGTCTGCTTCCCAGCCTATTTCAATAACTCTATAAATCTACCCACTAAATTCTCTCTCATCTTCTTTCTGATATATTCTACTTTCTACTTCCAAAGTAATCTCTCTTACACCTTTTATGCACTTTCCTGCTTATAAATCTTCTTCAAGGTCTGTGACCTGTTGTATTTTTTTCTGTGTCCATCCCTAGCTCCTAGAATAAAGTTAGTTCTTAATAATGCTTATTTTTAGTTTAAGAAACAAAATATGGTGGTCCAGAGCACAGTAATCTCAAAATTTAGATCCACCATCCCAGGTGATGCTTAAGACCATCTATTGGGATGTGGAAACAAAGTAGCAATAGGACTTCTATTGCTAGTTAGCATTGTAATCATACTTTTCTATTTTGTGATTTATATTTATTTATATTTGGTATGTATGTGTATTGCAAAGCAGTATATGAATATATAGCCAAATAAATAAATATACATCCATTGGCCCAAACCTACCTTTCCCGTCTCATCTCTCAGTGCTGCTTTTCATACATGCTATGAGCTTGGAGTCTAGTCTAGTTGAGTGCTTTCCTCCAATGCGCTGTCAAAGTTTCAACCTCTGCATTTTATGGGCAGTGATCCTGACTATGAAGAAGGTTGCCGCTGGTGAAGGAAGACATTCAAGTCACCACTTTCAAGGGTTGTAGCAAGAAGTAGTCTGGGTGGGCTGGAATCAAAATCCAGTAGTAAAAATGCTCTGTGGGCAGCAGTGAGAGGTGCTTTGGCAGGGACAGCTCTCAGTTTCAGTAGAGTTTGGAATTTTTCATCAAGGGAGTCCTGGATGTCCATGTAAGGAATTCCAAGGTCAGGGCTCAGCCCTTAGGCTGAGTACAATACCTGTTATCTGGTAGGCATTCAAAAAATGTTTGTTATGAGATATAAATGCATTCATATATGACCACCTCAGACCATTTACATGGGTATCACGCTGTATTGAACTGCTACCATCTTCCATCCTGATTTTTGAGATAGTTACATGACTGGTTTTCTGTTTTCATCTTTGCTTCTGTTGAGTCTATTCTCAGACCATGTCACTCCTTTGCACAAAACCTCTAATTGTGTTCCTTCTTGCTGGGAGGTAAAGTCCCCACAGTGGTCTAAAGGCCCCACAGGATCCGGCCCCTCTTTGTTTCTCTTCCCATGTCTCTAAACTCAAGTTCCTCTCTCCAACCCAGCCATGCTGGCCTTCGAGATTTTCCTTGAATACATCATTTCTCCAGCTCACCAGTCATGCTCTTGCGCAGGCATTCACGTGAGTCACATGACTTAATGCCTTGGCTCCCTCAGGGCTTTGCTGAAATGTTCCCTTCCTCAGGAGGTCTTCCTGCCTACCCTACCTAAAACTGCCCTTCTCCAACACAACTCCTGTCCTCTGCCACTATTATTCACTGCAGCACTTTTCACTGTTTGATAGATGTTTTAATTTTTATTTGTTTATGGTCTGGTTCTTTCAGTAGAGTGTAAGTTCCATGAGCATAATTGTTTTTGCTATTTTGTTCACTTTAGCACTAAGAATAGTTCCCACATATAGTAGGTCCTCAATCAATATTTGGTTAATCCATGAAACTTTCACTGTCTTTCCCAGTCAAAGCAATGTCATTATTTTCCCGTAGCACATTCCCCATACCTGTTTTATAGTATATGTCCTATATTAACAATACAGAATTAATCTGTATATTGCTTATCTCTCCCATCAAGGTGGATACCCAGTGCTGAGTTTTGTATGTATTTAATAAATTTTTTTATGAATTGAGTTTATGCTCTTGGAGACATTTTATTACCCTTGTACTTTCTTCTGCTGAACCACTATTGTTTCACCTTCAAAATGATCACTTCTTAGACACCTGGTAGTTGCACTCTCACTATTGTGCGGACAGCCCTCATTCAGATATAGGGTTATTACATTTACTCAGTCTTCCATATTTTTAAAAGTTACTCTTTCTTTGGGTTTAGATGGTTGTCTTATTGAAAAATATAAAATGCTCGACATTGCTAGAACAATCTCAACTTTCAATAATGATTCAAGTTAAATTAAGAGAGTTTGAGACTCTGAATTCTATGTCATAACATTTAAAGATGAATTCACTGTGAAAAAGTAACAAAAATAGGAAAGAGAATGAAAATGGGAAAGAGAAAAAATAAAAGGTAGCCTTAGATTAGGACCCAGGTGCTACTCATTTAAAAGATATTTGTTGACCTACTCCAATAAGGGGCACTAAAGAGACTAAAGAATATTTTCAGGTTCCTCCTCTATAAATAGCTGCTGTATATATTGTTCAGGTTGTGCACTGCAAGAAAGTATCCTATCAATGGGAGTGGCATTCACATATAGACATTTTTATTATGTTGAAATTGTAAAATAATTTTATCCTAATTATTGACTCCAAAGAGGAATGATTTGCATATTTGTTATGACAATTTTTTGGCTTATGATAGTAAAAAGTTTTTCTCTACCAAAATCAGCATAATGTGACAAATTTCCAACAGATGGAAGTATAGTATCTTATTATATTAGAGAAGATATATATCATTCTGCTTTACTTTAAAAAGAGGAATAAGTTTAATAATATTAATAAAATCTTGTTGATCTAATAACTTGGGCCTCTAAATAGGGAGCTTCTTATTTACTTGGGTAAATATCTTTTTAAAAATCCCATATTGGTTTTATTACAGTGGCTCAACTGGGTGTTTTATGCTATAGTTTATACCATTTGCTATTTGTTTCCTGGATTAGAATTGTACAACTAAGTTACCAATCAATCTACAAATTACACCATGACATAAATTACTATATAATGATTCAATTTCCATTAATAATCCAGAAAGTATATTTTATATATAAATAAATTAGAGATAACTATATAATGATTTGTTAATTATGCAATAACGTTGGCTTTTTTGTTACAAGAATTAACTATTTAAAATGTAGATACATATATTAATATATATTATTTTAAAATGTTACAAATTTTTGGAAAAGATACTATATCCTCCTAGATGTTGAAAAGAAAATTCAAATAAATTATCAGCACTAGAAAAGAAACAATTGGCAAATGGTCAGAAAAGAAAATTAAAGAAAAACTTGGCTGGTTAAATAAATTTTCTGGAGGAATAGGTGGAATGACAGAACGAAAGGGGAAAGTATTTCAGAGTTACACTTTTCAGCAGAATGTAGCATAGATATGCCATTGGTAGAGCAGAATGTGATTTTTCCTTCCACCTCTATGTCAACTCTAAATGAAGGATTTCAAGAACAACTTGAAGGGGAAACATGCCTCCCAAACCCATTCAACTGAATGTTGTTTTTTTTGACCCAGGTTCATGGCCATCTAATTTGAATATCAAACAAAAGAACCTGACACTCTTGTTGAAAATTTTCCAATTCTTGTAAGAAAGTATAGTATTCCAAAAGAAACTCTAGGTAAGAAAATTTCAGGAATAATCACACACCAACTCTCCCAAATGTTGAAAAATGGTCAGATTATATTTATTCTGCCTCAAAAGATTCTTTTATCTATGTTATAAACATTTTGGGGATAAGAAAAAGATCCACTAATGAATAAGAAAGTGTTCAATAACTGCCAGCATTTATTATGTATTTCTTAGTAAACATGAAAAAAGTGAAATGTACATCAACAGTAGTGTAAGTATCCCAAATTGTAATCTTATAGAAAAATTTTATAACTGTTCAGAGATTATATGGAAAAGAGAAAAATATTGGCATGTTATGATTGACCTCTCCTAATATATATGGTTCAGTTTTTGGCTATATCTGGCATCAAGAGGATTGCTCAAAAAACTTTGAGAGAGATAATGGTGATTTATTGTATTTTGTGTATATAATATTGTGGAAATGATAGCAGAATTTTATAACACGATGGAAAAGATTTGCACAGAATACAAACATTGGGAACATAACATATTTCTTAGAGGTAGAACACAAAACCAAACTTGTAAAATTATAACAGAATCATTTGGACACAAATAAGCATAAAATATAACAATCATTTTAGATATAATCCCTGATGTATGCCAAGTAGATAGCAATTATTGTTAGACTTGTCAATATCAGTTGCCAGTGGAGAATGTTTTCTCAAATTGAAAATTTATTAAACATGACTTAGGGTCTACAGTATCACAAGAGATATGGTATAACCCAGTGGCCATTTTTAGAGAATGAAACATGTTAACAAATAAATATTGAAATTGCTGTGATAAATTTATTTGCCATGGAAGCATGATATGTAATTGCTTTATAACAAAGTATTATATTATAATTAGTTGGTGTACTTAATTATTGTGATTGCAATTCTGAATTTTGTATTATTTTATATTCAATAGTTTGATTTGCAAATTTTATAAAAAGTGACTTTATATCTGTTGCAGTTGTTATAATTGAGAAATAAGTACTGTATTAAGTTAAAAACGTTCACATGGGGAAGTGATGCCTTTTTCTAATTTGGAAGGAAGCTCTGTGTGGACTAGTAGAAGCCAGTCCTTGTTGATGGGGGTGGAGATCCACATACCACAGCAGTCCTAAGGGAGAGAGAATACAAAGGAAGAACATTTGGCTCCTTCCTTTAAGGAGCTTCTAGCCCAGTGTAGAGTTTTGCAGTTTAACATTTATCGTAAAGCAATACTTCTTTCCAAGTTGTGTGGCAGTGGCTTAATGCGCAGAATTTCACTTTAAAACAAAAACAGCAATGTAAAGCTCCCCTACCTTACAGCAATGAAGCAAAAGAGGGTGAAAAGGGGAAACCACTCAGCTTCCTGTTAGGTATAAAATGTTACATTGTGTGAGTGTTTCTGATTGTTTAACACACACAAGTAGAGCCAATAAGCTTCACAGACCATGCTGGGATTAGTTTTATGTCTTAAGGACAAATATTAGTCAGGTTGACAGCTTGTTATTTTTGATAGGACCCGTCAGCTCTATCATCAGCAAAAACATAAACTTCAGCTCTATGATCTTCAGCTCTATACGTTGATAGGACCTGTCAGCTCTATATGCAGCAAAAACGTAAACTTTAGGTACAAAAATAAATTCCTTAAAGCCAAAGCTTATTGGTTTTTAAACAAAAATACAAAAACTTCTACAATTATATGAAGTTTTTTTTTAAATTTAAATAAACCTTGGAACACATTGAGGCTGTTTGAAGATAAAAGAAGTGTTGTTTATGAACCAATGATGAAAGCGTGTGAAGGGCCACAGGTACTTTGCAATAGACATCTGGTGATCTCATTAGAATTTGAAAGCACCTTGAAGAAAAGAAGTTCTTTAAAATAAGAAGGATTGGCTGAACTTGAGCGAGGTGAGTCACACCTGGAAGCAAGGATGTGAGGGAGGTTCTTGCACAAGTGGTGTTGTGTAGACTGATAGGAGTCAGTACTGCACATCAATCTAGTTATTGATTCTTGTTATAAATCTTTTGAAAGCATGAGTTTATAAAGTCAGAGATCCAATGCAACCATCCCTTTTTAAATCTTGTACATGTCCTTGACATATGCCTGTACATTTGAAAGCTTTTTGTTTTGTTCTAGAATCAGAGAGTTAAATAGGTCAGTGATGGAATATCCAGTCTGATAATTGTTTATTGATTTGCAGAATAATTTAACTCCACCCTGGGTAAATTCATTTTTATATAATACAATGGACTTGTTGACTCTTACAGGAATAAAGGGTAGGCTTTACTAAGCATATTAGATATTATTTGGCTTTCTTTCTCTAGAATTAGCATAAACTTTCCTTAAAGTAGGATCTTCTATAAAAATTCCATGTAGTTGATGAATATGAAGATGCTTAAATAAAACTAAAAGCATAAATAAATAAAATATAAAATGAATAAAACAACATTCAAGATCAAAGTTTGTTCCTCAAAATAATGAATAAATTGAGTAAACTACTGACATGATTTGTTTAAATTAGTTTATATATTTATTCAAAAAAGAAAGTAAATATTAGTAAAATCAGTAATGCAAAAGATCATTGATAATACAAAGATATTTTATATAATTTCTGTATTTTTATTTTAAGTTTATATTAATACATTTGGTGATCAAGTTAAATAATTATAAAATTGATACAAATAAACATAAGAATTAAGGAATATAAATTGACTATTAGGAAGGATTAGAAAAAGTTACTATGCAATTTAAAAATTGACAATTGTTCTTGAAGGTTTATGTAACTGTGAAATTCCAAATTTCCAAAATTTCCAAAAACATGTTCTTTCGAAGATACACTTTTATAAAATATATCATCTGATTCATTTAATAGCGAAAATGCAGTTTTGAATTCAAATTATAAAAGATAAAAGCACATTTATAGACAAAGACTAAATCTTAAAAGAAGACAAAAAAAAGAGCTCTGCATCTATCAAGGAACAATGATAAGAAGTATCCTTGCAGAAGCCATGCAAGCTTGAAGACAGTTGATTTAAATATTTACTGGGTTAAGAGAAAAAACCCTTACAACCTAGAATTCTACATCTAGAAAACTAAAACCAAAACCAAACTAAACCAAACTAAAACTAAAACCAAACTGAGGAGATCTGAACAAAGTGTGGACTTTGGTTAATGATGACTAAGGGATCCCTATTGGTTCATTAATTGTAACTAATGTGTCATACTAATGTAATATTTTACTAATGGGGGAAACTGGTTTCAGGCTGTGTGGGAACTCTGTACTAGCCTCACAATTTTTGTGTAAATCTAAAACTGTTCTAAAAACAAAGCATATTATTAAAAAGCTGTGTATCATTGGATTAAAAAGAGAAAACATAATTACATTCAGATTTCAGAAGTATCTACACACCATTTTAAGAGAATGGAAGATGACAGATCAGAAACACTGGGACAATAGAAAATAGGAGGAACATTGCAGGGACAAATTAAATACTGCCCGGACAACTGGCAATCGGTACAGAGAAGGATGGAATTAGTGACAAATGTACTGTATATTACAGTAAGAAATTCCAGATTTCTTAAAAATAAAAGCACTAAAAACCCAGAAGGACACCAGATACTTATCCTAACTCCTTTTAAGGATATACAGTCCCTCACTGCGTAAGGACATTTTGGTCAAAGACAGACTGCATATATGATGGTGGTCCCCTGAGATTATAATACTGTATTTTTACTATACTTTTTATATTTTAGCTATGCCCAAATGCTTAGCGTTGTGTTATGGCTATCTACTGTACAAGTTTGCAGCCTATGAGCAATAGGCTGCCCCATATAGCCTAGGTGTGTAATAGGCTATACCATCTCTGTTTGTGTAAGTACAGGCTGTGATGTGTGTACAACAACAAACGACACATTTTTCAGAACATAGAAAACTATTCTCAGAACTGTTCTATTCTCAGAACTGTTTTAGATTTATGTTAAGTGACACACGACTGTATATCTGTTTTCTTCTTTTACCTCATGTTGACATTCTACTTCTGTTTATGTTTTCCCATGGCCTAAATTCCTAACTCTATTCTGACATGATTGTGTGTATATTATATTGTATGTATACTGTGTAAACATTTTCTCCTACTTTTTTAGAACAAGATAAAACATTTATAATTGAAAAATAAATTCCCAACTACTGAAGAAACTGGGGATATCACTATAGATAAGGTGGAAGCTTCCGATATGTTTCTGCCTTTTTTTGGACCTATTTTAAGAGTTTTTTTCCCCTAACAAACCACGTAATAGCCCACACAGAGGTAAGATCTAGTGACAGTGCAATTGATGCCAAACTGACCCAGACTATTGTCAACTTGATCCACCTCTGAGTCCTCAATAGCTCTCTGGCCTGTGGTTGTCCCCAGTCCTTCTGGTTTTGCATCCTGATTGGCTGCCTTCTCTGGCTCCAGCTGTCTCACTTAGCAAAGCTTCTCTTAGACTCTCCATCGTGGGCTGTGCAGGGCACTGTCTGACTGGTCTTTTGGCCTGGCCCAAGGATCCTGCCTGAGAACTGCCCATGGGCAACCCCGTTGGCTGTGATCTGCTTTCCTAGCCTCTGCCTGCATCTCTGGGTCTGGCCTCAGACAAAGGACTTCAAATACATAAAGCTAAGCAATTCTGTATAACAAATAACAATGGGTCAAAATCTTAAAGAAAACAGAATGACAAAATAATGGATAAAATTTGTTACAAAAGTATACATGCTATATATAAGAAAAATACAATACAAAATATTACAACAGTTACAGACATTTTATAGAAATTTGTATAAATGTATCATACCAGTACTTTGAGCCAACCCAATACGGAGATGAGAAGACAGTATGTGTACTCACAAGGAAAGCAAGAGGAGAAATCAGCATGTGACAAAATGCATGGTTTGGCTCAAAATTGAGAGTTTGAATTCTAAAACAGCATTTAGGTATAATTTGGTACCCATTTAAATATCGTAACTCAACACTTACAGCAAAATTTGATGGCAGTGGGTGCTAGTGAAGGCACAATTGTGCTGAGCAATCAGCATTGTAAGTTGCTACAGCCCTTTTGGAGAGTAGGCTGGCAAAATTAAAACAAAACAAAACAAAAAGCTTTACCATTGTTCTTCCATTTTAATGTGTTCATCTCAGCTCTGGGATTCAACTTATGGCAGTGATGTTCTGATCAGGCCCTAAGGAGTCTTAGAGGAAAAGAGGATGGGCAAAGTTAGGGTTTATATAGGCTTTGTCCTTTGCCACTGTGTGTGTGTGTGTGTGTGTGTTTTAATTAGGCTGTCAATTAAAATTTGGCTAAACTAAGCGTTTAGAAGAAGCTAAAATTTAGTTGAGGTTTGTGCTCTGCAGAGGTATCCTTAAAAAGAAAAATGTAAATTATATGAAAATATTAAAAGCAGCGCAGTTTAAAATAGCAGAAAATTGGATACAATGCCAAATGCCAAAAATAAATAAATAAATAAAAAAGGCCAACAGCAATAGCATCACGAAAGAGTGCCATGTAACTATTCTATGCCACAAACAAGGCAAGTATGGGACCTATTAAGGTACAAAGGAATATTAAATAAAATGAAAAAAAGGAGAATACAAAAGAGAACATCTGCATGATACAATGACATAAAAATGTACTTATGTATGTACAGTGACAGAATTTGGAAGACAATTTAGGGAAATATAAATAGAGCTTAATGTTCTTCAATTCCCTTTTCCTATAAAAATGATTGTATGTATTTTAAAAAATATTCTGTACATATATAGGAGAATATGATTTATTTGGATCAAACTTACTTAGATGAATGATTCCATTAAAATTACCATAGTTTATTCATGTACAAGGGTAAAATACCTGTTTTTATAAAAGTCTCTAAACTTAATAAAAGGCTCTGAGCATGTTGGTTGAATTAGCTTGCGATTGTAAACCAGGTTCCCCAGACATTCGCAAGCACATGTTTGTGTACTCAGATGCATAAACAGCAAAACGATGGCTCTTTTTCCACGTAGGAGTGTTTTTGCATTTCAAAGTCAACATGCAAAGAAATACACAGATGTATATGCAGCTGGAGAACAGTCGTATTTTCCTTTCCCATCCCAGTAATGACATTTTAATTTTCAGTTTTTGTCTGTGTTGGATCGTTGGGTTCCAGCGTGGTCTTGATGAACTGCAATTTTAAGGTCACACATGGTGACAAGTTAATCTGACATTTGAAAATGATGAGATGGAATGGGGAAACAAAAAGCCTTTCAAGATAAAATAGTGCAAGTTCTGATAAGAAAACCGAATGATGGTGGTGGAGGGTGAACTTACGTCAGGACCTTTTTTTATAAACTGAAAGAGGCTAAAAGTGTCAAGGGGACAAGATGACTTGGCAAGTGTCTAGTTTAGGAGACAAATCTAGATTCCTCTCTAGAAAGAATATGAGGACCTCATTTCTATGTCCAGGAGAGCAACCTGAGGGAGAGGGAAGAATCAAGGGAGAGCTGCTGGCAGAGAGTGGACTCGGGTTGAGAAGAAAGAGAGAAATGTCAATTCATTCATTCATTTATTTTCTAGCTCTGTGATCCAGGGTGAGTTGACTTCTCTGTGCCTTAGTTTTCTCATCTGTAAGTAGGCCAGATGACTGCACCCACCTCCCAGGGCTGCTGAGGAATCAAAAGAAATTGCACATGTCAGGCACAGAGTACGTTCTCAATCCGTGTTAGCTGTTGTGATCATTGGCAGAAATGGGTTTGCCAGACTTCTCTGACCAATGGGTAAAATCATCATAAAACGGAGATCTCTTTAATATAATCTGGGTTTCAGAAAATCTCAGAGCCTGCTGAGTGGGTGCTCCATTTCTACTTAGTAGAATATGCAAGAGATTTGTGGAGAACAACTAAACTGTTTAACCAAATTGCAGAGGGAGTGTTCACCGAGATGCAAAGTCTGGTTGCGAGCTATGTCACTGTGTGTAGCAATTTGAAAAAGTGTATTGTGTTTTGGTCATGGTTCTGACCCCAGGGACTTGCAATAAAAAGGGACACAAGGCACAAGGCTGGTCATTAGGTCAGCTGATGGAACTGTTCGACTCAAGCTTGGAAGATTCTTTCTATGCAGGAGATGAGGAAAGGGGATTGCTGTCATTTCTTCCTTGGCTTCAGAAAGAAAGCAAAACAACATAGAGATAGTAAGTGTATAAAGGTAAAGAAATTTCTAATTAAAAAGAAAAACATTGAAGTGGGCGATCAATTTTATTTTTGGGTGACAGTTTTAATTTTACCCCAAAGTTTCTGTTCACATTCTAATCTTGGAGAGTGAATTTGACAGTTGGGAAATACACAGCCTGACCAGTGGTCAAGGCCTTGCAGCATCTGTTTCTTTTCTCTTCTTCTGTTACCATCTTTATCCAGAGTCCTCTATCTGGCAAGGGTAAGATCCTTCTTAATTTGGTTTTGACTAATCTCTTCCCTTGTATTTCTCATAGTTTCATTATTCCTCTTCCTGTGCTTCAAAAAGTATTATTTCTCTTATGTACACAGAAAAGTTCTGCCTCCATGCTTTTTTTGATTTTTGTTTTCATTCCCAGGAACACCCAGCTCCTCTGTCCCATACTGAAATATCCAAATACAGACAGCTCTGCTGCCGCACCTCCTCTGTGAGCCTTTGGCACCCAGCTCCTAGCCCTTCTCCAAGCTGAGAGGAATAGCTGCTCTCCTCTGAACTCCCTGGAGCAATTGCATCAGTCTTGTGGCGCTGACCACTTTCTTATGTGTGCTTTAATTCTTCACGTTCATCTCCTCTTCCTCAGTGTGCGGTTAAGCAATCCGAGGAGAGGGTCCGTGTCTTGGTTATCAGTATTCAATGAATGAATAAATCTTCACCTAAAGCAATACCTAATTACACTTACAGTATAAGCTAATGTGCAAAATAAGATAAATGGACATGGTGTCATATGTACAAATGTCATTGCCTCTTTGTATAAATGGATCTGTCCCTTGTCTATAAATGTCAATATAATAACAGGGGTTTTATGATTGAGGGGAAATGCCCTCCTTACAGGTTTTATTAATGTACGTAAGGACAAAATCATACTGTATTTCAATTTAGACTTTCCATTTCTAGTTTTTCTTTATTCAAAAAAGACTAGGAAGCTGCAGCATGCTTCAGACATCTGCCATTAACTTATGGTGTCATCTTGAGTAAATGATAATGAGAGCTAAAATGTATTCAGAAGTATAGAAAATGCAATTGCTTCTCTCGCTCTGCTGGTCTGAACCCCCATCCTCTCTAACTGGGACCTGCAGACACCACTGTCCCACTGTCCTGGCCCCCTGGCTTCCACCATCGCCTGCCTGTGCTCTGTTCCTAACACGGTAGCCACAGTGATCCTTTTAAGGGGCAAATCAGATCATGTTCGTCATCCTGCTCAAGTCCCTGTACCGGCTCTTTGTTTCACTCTAAGTAAACTCCAGGGTCCTGCTCATGCCTTGAAGGCTCTTCTTGGTCTCTCTGGAGCCCTGGTCCCCTTTGATCTCATCTCCTTATACTCTCCCCTCACCTGGTTCTGTCCATGTCGGCCTCCTGGCTCTTTCCAGAACACGTGCCCACCTTTGAGCCTTTGAGTTGCCTGGTCTTCTGCCTACAAATGCTCTTCCCAAATAGCTGAATCATCTCTCCCTTATCTCCTTCAAGTCTTTGCTCAAATGTCACTTTCTCAAGAGGCCTTTCTTTTTTTTTTT
>VBSM01000483.1:9343298-9357881 GCA_008086735.1 Cheirogaleus medius
ATTCGAGTGCAGGTGTCTTTTTCATAGAGTGACTTTTGTTCTTTTGGGTGGATGTGTTGAGGCCTTTCTTGACCAGTGTATTTCAAAGTGCAGGTACCACCCCTTGTCCTTGCCAGCAATCCGGGCTCCTTCCCCTGCTCCTTTTATTCCACAGCACATGTCCTGGTCACTTTTTAATGTACTGTATCATTTACTTAGTATTATGTGGATTGTTTCCTGTCTGTCTCTCCTCATCAATTCTAGTAAGTTCCAGGAAGGCAGAGATACTTCGTATTCATTGATATGCCTACAGCTGTGCCTGATGCACGTAGGCACCCTCAGTATTGGTTGGGCGAGAGGAAGAGTGCTTGTAATGTGCTGGGCACTGTCAATAGCTTCCTAGTCCTGTTACTGTTTAAGCCTCACAGCAACACTCAGATGTAAATATTTTTACAACCCCCATTTGAAGTTGAGGGAACTGAGGTTTATAGGGGTTAAAATGCTCAAGGTCACATAATTAGTTAGGGGCAAGACCAGGATGTAAATTAAGATGCTCTAACTTCAGGCACCATGTCTTAACTGCTCTCCTATCACTTTCCTTAGGTGGGCCGGGACTCAGTGTCTTCTCTGTTTATTTTAATCACCATTACATTTGTCCATAAATTTAGAGGTCAAAAAGCCCTAAAAATTAGTAATGAAAAACAATATTACCTTGTTGCTTCACCTTTTACCTCCTTCCTTTCTCCAGAAGGAAATTCTTGTAACTCCTACCTGATTTTTGGTTTTTGCATTTTCCTACATATTTCTGAATAATAACTCACTATTTTTATTCCTTGATTTTTTCCTCCAGTTTTATTCATTTTCTATTGACTTCCCACATTGAAAGATGAGGATTTTAGCCCTCTTCCCTCCCCTTTCTGTCCTCTTGTAATTTTGGTTAGATTAGCAGACAGGTTTCTGTGATTATTACCTCTGACTTCATTCATAGATGAACCATGTAATACAGTACTTTTTCCTTTCCTGCATAACTTTCTGTATTCCTTGCAGTCATCTTATTTTAAATTTGCTTATTTATAATTGTACTTATCACCATTTGGAACTGAAGGCTGTCACCATTTTTCTGAAATTTTTTGAGCCCTTGAATATCCAAAATTAGCTGTATTTTACCTTGACACTTGAATGATGGTGTGGCTGTTTATAGAAATTTAGATCGGAAATAATTTTCCTTCAGAATTTTGAAGGCATTACTCTATTTCCTTCTAGTTTTCAGTTGCTTTTGTGTCTTTTGAAGCTATTTCACTTTCTGGCTTTTCTGTATAGGACTTTACTCCCCTCTGGAACTGTGTTTTCTCTTCCCTCCTCCCCCTCCCCCCAGGACTCTGCAATGTCTCAGCCATGCACTTGGGTGTGGCTCTCTTTTCATCCCCCATACTCAGCACTTAGACCTGTGTTCCAGTTCTTGGAGATTCTTTTAAAATTTTTAATTGATGATTTCCTCCCTCTGTTTTGTCTCCTTTTTTGTGAAACTTGCTGTTCAGATGTTACATTCTCAGAACTTGCCCTCCAATTTTCTTTTCTTTTCCCTTATATTTTTCATTATTCTCTTCTTTCTAGGAGATTTCTGCAACTTTACCTGCCAATCTTTATACTATTTTTTTTCTTTATTTCCAATCAGGTCAGAGCACATGTTCTACTCACCTGAGAAGGAAGTTTAGAATGTTATCTTACAGGAAATGGGCAGGTGGCCTCCTGTCTACCCCTAAAGGAAGTGTCTAGCTTTGATGTGGTCACATCGTAGGTACACGATAAAACACAAAGAGGGAGCTGGCCACCAGAGCAGGGTGAAGACAAAGTTAATATAACAGGCTAAAAGCCAGAGCAAGTCTAGGAATAAGACTACCTAGAAGGTAAGTCTACCTGAGATACTTCACTGATTTCTTCTGATTAATATTTATATTGGATGGAGATCCTGGGGAGGAGGTCAACCAAAAAATGAGGCCAAGCAACCCTAACCTTGAACAGAGGAGCCTGGTGGGCCATGAGAATGTTAAGTTTTCTTACGTGGACATACCGCTTCAGAATCAGGCACTACATTTTACCGGCTGGACTGAAGCCCTTCTAGTTCCAGAGGCATTGGTCAGTAAACTCCAACTATTGCATATCTATAATATATTGTTTCAAGGTTTTTTTCCACATATTTCTAATACCATATAGTGGCTCACCAAAATCATACAGCTTGTTTGCCAGTAAAATGTAGTAGGTCTGTAGACCCCAAGGAAGTAGCTAGGTAAATATTTACATGTGCAACTGAATTTTCTAAGTGTCCTGTGTCCCTAATCTTTGCGGATGCTGCAACTGCTTGCTAACAGATAATTTAGCATGTTGCAGAGACGTGAAAACAGGCAGATGCTCAGTTCCAAAGAAGGAGCCTCACTGCTGGGCCTCCTGCCAGTTGTGTGCCTGATGGGTCATGTCTCAGCCCTTGGATTTCAGTCCCATGTCTAGCTCTTGTTTTTTTTCCCCCTTTTCTGAAAGCCTTAGGGATTTGGATTGCTTCTATTCCTTGGTTCTTTTCCTCCCACGATTGGCTGCTGAGTAAGATGCTATCTTCCCATCTCTTTACTTGCTGTCACCAAAAATAAGCACTCAGCCTCTTTTTATTTAAGGATTTTGCCGCCGATCCCTTCTTGTTTTGGGAATCAACCTACCCAGCCAATTTGTAATAAACTCAGTGGCTCATTTCTCATTAGAAAATTAGTAAGCAGCATGTAGATTCATGTTTGCTAAGTGAATGAAAGCATTTGTAAAATTTGTAATTGTTACGTGGTTCCTACAGTCTTCCCCCAGAGGCTTCCTACCAGTTGTCTGTCTCACCTTTCCTTAAAATCTCTTTGACTTGAGGCTGTGAAAATTCGATTGCTTCCCTGGTCCATGTCTTCCCATCCTTTCTGGTTTGCTAGTAGCACTTTCTCTGAAGCTGTATTCCTCAAACTTGAACCTGCAAAAGAATCACCTGCAGAGCTGACAGAACCACAGATTCTTGAGCGCTACTCCTGAGTTCCAGATTTAGAGAGTCCGGGGTGATGCCAAGCCTGTTGGGCCAAGGACCACACTTTACTAACACTAAACTAGACCATGAAGAAGAGTGGTCCTCATGTTGGATAGATGTGGGCTCCCTCACCAATGTTCTTTTGAAGCTAACAGTTTGGGTTCAATCTTCCTGATAGCCACATGGCTCCAGTGGAGCCTGTTCGTAGTACAACTTTCTCCTCAGAAGTACAGCCAGACCTCCAATTCCCTTAGTGAAGGGAAAGAAAGGGGATTATTTGTTTTGCAGGACATAATCTATGCCGGCGATGGGCTAGGACTGCATTTATGTATTTATTTCATTGAATGCTCACAGCAACCTATGGTGTCAGTATAGCTGATCTCATTTCATAGAGAACTTCAGTCACTCATCCAATATTATCAAGCTATTAATCAGGGAACCTGGGCTCCAAGCTTGTCACTTCAAAGTGCAGCCCTCCTGCTCCAAAGCCCACTTGCCTTGTGTTGAACCTCCCTAAAAGGCTCTCTTTCAGTTCCGAGAAACTCTTCCAAGGAGAGCAGTATTGATGTGCCTTAAGCCTAATGAGTAACCTAACTTTTCCTTATTCAGACAAAGAGTTCTGCTTCCCTCCTGGAGTCTCTATGACTCACAGTTGCCCTCTGGCCTCAGGAAAGTGCTCTGTAGAATTACAGACCAACACTGTTAGAAATAGCTCAGGACAAAAAGTGGTTATAGCCATGTCTGCTGATGGAAGGTTGTGATTTTCTAAGAGACCTAAAAGAGAAATTAGGTTAAATCTAAGGAAAATCAAGAGATTGGCCTAAGGAAATGTAGCATATTTTTTCCCTTGCAATCCTTTTTTTTAAATTTCCTTTCTATTAGACGACCCTGTGAGGATAAATATACGTCTATATATCAAATGTAAGTGCATATAATTGAGATTATTATTTTGGTATAAGAGAGTAATAGTCAAACAAGTCTGAGAGATTATGGCGACTGCTTAAGGTCACGATTTGTTTCAGGTTTATTTATGTCCTGGCACAGTAAGCTTTGGGCTCCAACACTGAGTTTCCAGGCACTGAGTGTGGGGCTGTTGGGTCCGTCTGTTTCCCGGCTTCCTTAACTGTCAGTAGGGCCTTGCTATTTTTGATTCATGGAGGTAGGCAATATTTTTCACAATAGTCTCTGTTGCAACCATTGCAGGGAGCCTGAACAAAGATGCTATTTGATCTCTCACTCCTCCTTATCCCTTCCAAATCCCTTCTTCCCCATATCCCCAGTTTTTTTGGATCAAGTATAAATTTCACAGGGTTCATATTGTCATAAACTATTGGCACATCATGCAGTAAAAGAAGGCTCCATTTCAGGACTCTGAGGACCTGGGTTCTCCTATTCCTAGTTTTGCCATATATTTAGCTATGGGAACTTGGACAAGCCACTTCTCTTCACTGGTTCTTCCTTTTGTTTCCTGTAGGATGAGGGAGTTGTGTTAAATTATTTTAAGAATGAAAGTTCCATGAAACTAAAATTGCTATAAAGAAATTTAAATTTCATTCTGAATAAACCATCCATTTAAACTGTGACAACTTCCAGGTAAATGTCTGAAAGAATTTTTCTTAGACTGTTGGCAGCTCATCAACTCTTCAAAGTCAAATTTTTTTTTTTTTAGAAACTTTTACGTGATTAACTGGAGTGTTCTGGCCTGTCCTTCAATTATTAAGTGTTTGGGCAGGAGAATGGAATGATGGGCAAATTGATTCCTATATTTCTCACTTAAAAACATTGCTTTCAGTCTGTGAAAACTTTGCTATTTGCTAGTGGTGAGAAAAAGATATTAGGGCTTTCAAGTAATTTCTTCAAATCAAAATTTAAAGCATCAGGGAGTCAGACCACAGGACAACTCAGTGACTCAGCAGTGCCTTTAGCCCCGACTTCCTGAAGAGATTCTGCATATGAAAGCAAAGAGAGCTCTGAATGTGGGCTAGAGAAAATTGGGAAAGGCTGAACAACTCAAGGAAACCACATGTCTGACTTCTGTCTTTCCATGAGATCAGATAAGCTCTTAGGAGTTTTCCTTTTTCTAAGCCATTCCAAACACGGACATTAAATAAATGATCACTGTTTGAAGTGCTGCTTCCAGGGCCTCCATGAATGTCACGGGCAATTGGGGGCATCTCTGATGCTGGGGGGCCAGAGAGTACTGTTGTGAACTCCCCGAATTCTATTCTGCAACACAATCCTGATGGGGGGCAGGGAGGTCCAGCCCAAATGGAAAAGCTCACACTATTTAGGTCAGTGTCATGGCTAAAAAACAGTTTGGGTATTCTCTTGCGTGGGTCTCTATGTATTTCCCAGCATCTCATTTAGATACAAGTGACGACACAAATGAAGCAAAATCATCTTTGCTCGAGGAGCCTGCCATGAGGTCAATGAGAGCTCCCACCTTGGTTCTAACGTAGCATGTTTGGGAGCAGACTGAGGTTTGGGTTGGAGAGCAATGGAAACTTGGCAGGGTCCGGAAGTGTGCAGAGCAAGAATGGCAAGATGTTTTGGGTGTCAGACTTTGTATGGCATCCAGGAGGCAGGGGCATTGACCAGCAGACATTCAGACAGGGAACTTGATGTTATATTAAGGAGGCCCAGAAATTCAAAGCCAAGTTGGTGAACAGATGGGGAAGCACAACTACAAGTCTGTGGGACAGAAGCGGAGGAGAAACCAGAGATGAGTCAAATATCACTGCCAAAGGAAGAGACGAGGGTGAGGCAGAGGCGATTCATTCTAAGGTTTGCTGCTCTCTCATTTGGAGCTCATTGACCCACCCTTGTGTTGGGCAGCTCTAGGAAGCTACCTCTGAGAGGGCATTTCTGAAAAAGGTTTTATAGAGATATAATTCACGTGCGATGCATTTCAGCCATTTAAAGTATACAATTCAATGATTTTCATTATATTCACAGAGTTATGCAGCTATCCCTACAGTCTAGGCTGAGAATATTTTTGTAACCCAAAAAAGACACCCTTTCTCCATTAGCAGTCACTTCCCATTTCATACCCCAGCCTTAGGTGACTACTAGTCTACTTTTGTTTTGACTTTATAGATTTACCTATTCTGGATATTTCCTATAAATAGAAATATACATGTGGTCTTTCATGCCTGGCTTCTTTCACTGATAGGGTTATTTTCTCCACAGGATTTACTTACCCATTAAGACTATTCTCTCTGTGTATGTTTTATTACTGAATTTAGACTACTTTCCCCACTTAGGAAGTGCATATATACATTGAAGGATCCTTGTTAAGAAAATGTTATTGTTAATAAGAGTTATACATAGATCTCCAGTTTAAAAATTTTTTAAATAACATAAAGTACACATAGCATTAAAACTAATTTAGTCTTCCTTTGATGGTTCATGCCATGAAGAGCTTCAATACAATTATGATTGAACATACATGGTATAGTTGAGTATGGTATATCTATAAGATGCAGGCGATTGGTCTAAGGTGTATGAGCCTGTGACTCACTCCAAAGGATATAAAAATAACACAACAATAAAAACCCAGATCTCTCATATCCTCTTGTTTATTGGTTTTGTCTCTTTTTTACTGAGATAAAATGTAGGAAAAAATATAGTAATCTGAACTATTTTACTGTTTCGATTCTGGAAAGACAGGTGTTAAAGTAACTTAGAAAAAGCAATCTGACAATGACTTGTAAGAGAAGAGATAAAAATATTGGCCTTTCTATCAACTGGATCTTTGGGTGTGGATTTTTTTGGAGTTGGGTGAATCCTACCTCCGGTTTCCTGCATTCATCTGCCTTCTCAAGCAGAAATTATATCCTAAGTTGAATCTATTTTTCTTTTTGAAATGGATATGACAGGGAAAATGAGACTAGGAATTGTGCTTCAGAAAAATTATTCAGTGTGTTTGGACACATGGTTTACCCTATCCAAGTTAATACGCATTCAAGAAAACGAATACACAATGAATCTTGCTCTGGCAAAAAATGTTTACTTTGTAAATTAAAGCAATTTAATTAATGAATTTCTAGCTAAAGAAAACACTATGCTGAAACAGGGAAATCTCAGGATCATGATGGGACATTTAACACCAGAACAATCCTGAGATATGACTTGGTACCAGAATGTATAAATGAGAAGATATAAATGGTGGGAAAGTCGTTGTCCCACGGGATCAATCTCATCTGTATAAGTCATAGCTTTCTCAGTTATGTCTTTCGTTCCTTTACATCCTTGAGAGATAAATCATGGCTTTGTTGTTAACAAGACCAGCTGGACTCCTGTGACTAAAGGGTCAGCTTGCAGGAAGCATTGTTGATATTGGACTATCATTTCCTGCAGAGAGAAGAGTGGCTTATGTGGTGAATCTTCTTTTCTACATGCATTTGTTAAAATGCTGCCTGCACATGCATTTTGCAAAGGATTCCCATGAGAAATATTTGATGTGGCATTTTGGGTTATTCTGCAGCTTCTGGCCGTGAACTTTTGCATGTGATCATATCCTACTGACAAATGCCTAGGGTGAGCTGTTTGACACAGAGGACAAGAACAAGTTCAGAATGGATGGAGAATGACAACGTGATCTGGACTATATTGTTCTTTAATCTTGTTAGTTAAATTTTCTAAGACTTTTCAGTTCTCTTGTGAACAATGCTTATAACCTGACCGCCATTATCCAAGATAAACTCTTTGGTTTTGATTGAATAATTAGCTATGTAGCATCTCTCACAATCTCAGTGTCTGCTCTGAACTCTCTTGAATTCTTAATCCACTATGTTTTCTGTATCTACTTTGTTCACATTATCATGTACAAGTCAGCTGCCAGATGCTGGCTCGCCCAGGGTCCTGGGAACATACCCCTCGTGTTTTGATCTCTCTTTATTAACTGCTTATACAATTTCCTTTCAAACTTGAGTTTAATGAACCTTTCTCTTTCCTGGCTTTATGATCTCCACCCCTTCTTCCCCCAACCATTCTCATCCTTCACTCAAACTGCTTATCTAGCTGGAATTTGTTTGACTTCTCGTCCCCTACCCTTTGTCCTATGGGAAAGCTCAAGGCTGGGCTCCCTTAAACATTTATGAACTTAGCCTATGCATTGGGGTCCCTTTGGATAACTCGGGCTTGACCCCATCACGTGCCATTTAAACAGGACTTGCTTTGAGTGCTCTAGTGTGGAGCATGCATTGCATACTCCTTGGATTGTAGGACTGAGAATTAGGCTGAAGAGGCAGAATAAAGAAATTGACAAATGCACCACACTTTCTGTGTTCAAAGTCCCTAAGGGGAAAAAGATCAGGATATTCTAGGTGAAGGCTATACCCCAATTTACACAGTGAGTGTGGCTTGGATTATAATCCACATCCTCATGACTCTTCTTACCATTCCTCACCCTTTAATCCAGAGAAGAATAGGAGATGAGGAAAAAAATGAAAGAAAAGGAGCAACAAGGGAAAACAGCTCAGGGTGTTTTCTACTGAAATACTGTATGAACTCCAGTTTGGGGTTGAATCAATAACTCCTACAACACCCTCTGTCTTTTTATAGTGCACATTTGATTTCTAGACATTTAAGAGTATGCTATGTTTATCTGGTTACACATATTGGTTTTCTTTAAAACTGCTGATGCTCATTCTCTTGGAGTATGTGCTATTTGTGATTGATCGCAATTTATCTTGGCGGTGGTAGGAAGCTCTTTGTTATGGGCTCAATTTTTTTTTTTTTAGCAGTTCAAGCAAGGAAGAGTGAGTCTCTAATGCTGCTGAGTATTTTAGGGGGTGGATGGGGAGTGAAGGGGAGAGTTTATAAAAGGCTAGTTAGCTTTTGACATGCAGAGTGCAGAGGCGGGAAAGGGGAAGAAAGTTTCCTATTTCATAGAGAAATTTTGGACAGAGTTTGACCAGGGAATAAGCAAAAATACCCAAGTGTAATTTTGTAGCCAACTTCCCATGTCTTCATGTCTGCAGGATAACTTAAGATCTTTTCATTTACTTCCCTTGCAATTCAGTTTGCTGATGTTCCAAGAGAAATAGGAGGAGGGCTGGGAACATTCCTTTTGATGGTTTAATACACAAGGTTTTTTATGCCTTTTAAAATTGCAGTCATTTACACAATAATGATATCCATTTTGTTTTTTGATGACCTTATTTGGGTAGATAAAACATGATCACAAGCAGAATTTCTGCTAATCCAGGCGTGTATGTGATAGAGCCTCCTGGTAAACAGGAGACCATCAGATGGTCATATGTGGTATAAACTCCCTGAGTTAGGGTTACCCTCCCTGCCACTTCGCTGTACCAAGAGACAAAACAAGATGGCAGTGGGCAGAGAGAATTAAAAGTCAATTGTCTTGGCCCATTAAAAGTGAGTAAATGAGGACAAGCATAAAAGTTGGCAAAGTGCACCTGTGGCACCTTCTCTCCTGCATGCTACCCTCATCTCTTGCTGCCCCCAGATTCTGGCACCCCTTCTTCCTCTAACCATGGTTTTAGTGCACTTAGGGTGTCCTTTGGCATGGTCCCCTTCCACCCATGGTAAGGCTCCCAGGCCTGCCCTAACACCACAGCCTCTGCATTGATGGCGACCACGTTTTCCTAAGGACCAACCAGGCCACAGACTGTGACAAATGAAAATGTGCCTGTTGGCAGATAAAGATACGATCGAGGCCATACGAAGACAGGATTAAATGTAAGTCTATATCTTAACAGTGAGACTTCCCTGACTTCAATCCCTACTCTGCTCCCAGGCCACCAGCAGAAGAGTTGGGGAAGGAGTTGTGGGCACTGAAAGGCCACATCCATGCTAAGCACCCTACAGTGGACCCCAGCATTTGACTAACTATGCACACAGAGCTTCCAGTACAGGTTTGGTGACTGACTTTTAAATATTAAAGGTTAACCAACAGGAAAGGTTGGAATGGGAAGATAAGAATCAAAATTTAAAAACCAAAGTATCGATAGCCCAATATAAGATTTAGAAGATAAGTTTGAGGATGTCTAGAAAGCAGAACAAAAGTCAGGGATGAAAAGTGGGAGAGAAAGATAAGGAAATTAGGAAGTAATGGAAGTCTAACTTGCAAATAATGGGTGTTTCACAAAGAGAGAATAGAGAAAATAGAGGGGAAATATTATGAAAGATTTATACAAAAAGGTTTCAGGATGGAAGGACATGAGTTTTTAGATGTAAAAGGCCACCAAGTACCTGATATGATGATTGGAGAAAAGACCTGCTCCAGGTCTTGTTGAATTTCATGAAATTTCAGAAATATGGATAGAAAGAGGAGGTCCCAAAGGCTTCCAGAGAGAAAACAACAACAGAATCAGGCCATGGTACAAGGATCCAAACTAAGAATGGCAACCGGCCTCTCAACTGCGGGATGGGAAGCTAGAAGGCGTGGTGTAGGTGGTGCAATGCTCAAATGTCAGAGAAGAAGGATTTCCAGCTTCAAAACCTATACCTCATGAAATGACCAACCCAGTGTGAAGTTAGGATGAAGACATTTTCAAATAGGCAAGGTCTTTTTATTATTTTTAAATCTTCCACACACCCTTTCTCAGTAAACTATTGAGGGCTGTGTGCCTACAAAATGGGATGAAATCAATAAAGGGGAGGACATAGGATTCAGGATATAGGAAAGAGAAGGGAAATCCTTCAGGCCTGGAGCATCTTGCACAGGATGCGGGAGGGCTTGCAAAGTATGTCTGCAGAAAAAATAGAACTGGTGCATGTATATGACAGTTGTAACCATGTAGAAAATTGAATGGAGAGTTATGGAAGAGTAGGGGAAGATTTAGCAAGAGCCTCAAAGAAAGAAATGTAAGTGAAAAAGAAGCAATTTATTCTGAGAGTAACACACCCTTATTTAAGAAAGGCAAATTTGGGTGTTCCACCCAAATTTATATGTTGAAATACTAACCCCAAAGGTGATAGTATAGGAGGTGGGGCCTTTGGGAGGTGATCAGGTCATGGGGATGGAGCCCTCATGAATGAGGTTAGTGACCTTACAAAAGAGGCTAAAGAGGGATTCCTGCCCCTTCTGCTATGTGAGATTATAGTGAGAGGTGGTTGTCTGTGAACCAGGAGGCCCTTAACAGACATCAAATCTGTGAGTGCCTTGATGTTGGGCTTCTAAGCCTCCAGAACTGTGAGAAATAAATTTGTGTTGTTTATAAGCCACCCAGTTTATGGTATTTTGTTATAGTAGCCCAAATGGCCAAGACAGGGAAGTGTAGTCACAATGTACTATTTGACTCAATGATGAATAATAGTTATAGAGTCATAATAAAAACATGAAATATTAATTTATCCAAAAGTAATAAAATTGTGTTCCGAGAATTAGGAAGGAAAATACCTGTATGAGATGTGGTTTAAGGAACCATTTTACATTACCTGTAGTAGGAAAACAATAGATACTATTTAAAATTAAAAAAAAAAGAAAGTGATTTAGGAATACAAAAGCAAATATCACAAAAAACAACTACCATAGTGAAATGGGGTAGCTTTGCAGGAATGGAAATAGTGCTGGGGAGAGATGGGGCAGAGGACCGGTCACTTTTCATTATAAACCCTGCAGTTGTGCAGCAAGTATGAGGCAGGCGTGAAGAGACAGCAGAGAAACCACGAGTTGCCTCCATCCACAGACATCTTCTGGTGCCCACAGTACTACAGGCCCTTCTGCCAAATAACGAGTAGTGTTTGTGGTCACCTGCAGGAATCCTGGAGATGCCATCAGACTAGGTGGTGTGCGGGAAGAGGGCAATAAAAAATGCTGTCCTAGAGGCCTGGACCCTGAAGAAGCACACCTTTGGCAGGTGGCCCTTGGCAGGTGGCCCTTGGCAGGTGGCATTTGGCAGATGGCAATGTGGTGGGCAGTACTCACCCCTTGTGGCTGGACAAAGGGACAGGGAGGATCCTGGATTCTTTCTTTCTCTCCCTTCTTCCCTCCCTTTCTTCTTTCCTCTCTTTTTTTCCTTCTTCTGTCTTCATTCTTTTTTTCTTCCTTTTCTTTTTTCTTGAATGAGCTGTCTATGCATCCATCCATTACTTATTATCTATTTACCTATCCTGAAAGAATATATATACACACAAAGACACACACAGGGTATATATATATATATATCTCCTGAAAGAAAAAAAAAGTGTGAATATGTATCACTAACTGTCAAACCCTGTAATGAATTGGATCCTGCCCAAAGGACCGTTAAGAATTTTTCCCAAAGGGCTCTATCAGTGCTACTGCAAGTCTGGTTGGTGGGTCTGTGGTATTAGCACCCACCAGAGAGCTTGTTTCAAGTGCAGATACTCAGGCCACACCCAGACCTACTGAATCAAAGTCTCTGGGGATGGGCCCAGGAATCTTGGATCTTGTCAACCCCATAAATTGTATCACCTCTGAAATTTCACATTTATATCATCTTTTATCCTCCTAGCTCATTTACTCAAGAACATTTTCTAAAGGATGTTGATCTGCCAGCAAATCCTGCCAGTTCTTCCTTCAAGTCATGTCCCCCACCCGGCCACTGCTCACCACTTCACCACCAACTCCTTGCTTGAAGCCACCATCATCTCCAGTTTACACTACCCGGGCTCCCTACTTCTACTCTCACTTCTCCCTACAGCCAAAGTAATTTTTATAATGTAAATCAGATTATTTACATCTCTGTTTAAAAGCTTCCCACAGCTTCCCAAACCACTGGAATTAATCCAAAGTCCTTACCAGGTCTATAAAGCTCTAACTGATCTGACACTTGGTTTCCTCTCTAATTTCACTATCCTCACTAGCTCCCTTGCCTGCTACACTTCATATTCGCATTTTAAGTTTTTCATCTGTATTCCAGACCTATCTATCCAATTATATACTTGACATGTGTAGTTGGATATTTCACAAGCATCTCAAACTTAACCTGCCTTCACACACACTCACACGCACATACTCTAAACGTGTGCCTTTCCTACCCCCCTAATTGTTCAAAGCTGAAATAGGGGTTACCTTTGTTTCCTCTCTCAGTGAGTCCTATCATGTCCACCTCTAAAAAATTCTTGAATTCATTCTTTTCCCCAATTCCATTGCCAATAATCTAGTGGAAGTCGCCATCATCTCTGGCTTGGACTAATAGGATAGACCAGCTTTTTGGTCTCCCATTTCTACTCTCGTCACACTCCACACAGGTCTTACCTTCTAAACCAGTGTATAGCCAAGCACTCTGATGTGCATGCTCTTTAGATCTGTGTGCACTGCAAGAATAATATGCTTTTCTGAAAATCTGGGGGCAAACGGTTGTATATCTGGTGAGAATATGAATACAGATCAGGCTTTGGAAACTTCTTAACAAAATATCTAACTTGCCAATTATACTTTTGGTATCCACAAAATAGCTCAAATAATGGAGAAGAGCTCCCCAGAGAGAGCTACTGGGCTCAAATGCTTGTGGTTTAATGTATTCTTTTTCTCACACTTCACAGTCATCATCTAGGATTGCCATGATGACTCATCCTTAAAAAGCAAATAGTCATAGATTTCATATCTCGCTTTTCAATCTGTTCTCCAATCCACCACTTCCTCCTTTCTTCCAATTCAAAAGGAGTCTCCAAGGAGAAACAAATCACTACTTTGGTTACTGGCCAATATCAGATTATTCTCTCACATGTGAGAGATATCTTTTTAAAAAGTTACTTTTTTCACTTTTGGTCCTTGCCATTATCTTCACTAAGTTTCTGAATTGTTAATTCCCAATTCGTACCCCTCGTACATAATATTTTTCATTAATTTTCCTTTTCTCTGGAAAAGAATCCAAATATATTTATCCAGATAATATTTGTATTTATCTTGTGCTTTTTAAACTGGAAGTGCAAAGAATTAAAATGTGTATGGGAGCTGCACCATTTTAGCCATTTATTCATTCAGCCACACTCCACTCATTCACGGACGGCTAACCTGGCAAACTCTTCCACCCACAGTGTGGTCACCAACCCGAAAGCTGACAAAGATTGTCTCAAGTGGCTGATATAGATGTCATTCTACTCATTGCGTTATCTAGCAGGCATTTGAAGAGACTGTTACTTTGCACACTTTACTCCTTGATTGTTATCTAATTTCCCAGCCTGTAAACAGATTAAAGAAGCATAGTAGAATGAGGTTGTAAGAAAATTTCACCAAGAAGCTCAAGAAGTGGAAACTTGACAGCCTGAGGATGATAGGAGCAGAGAAAAACAGAGAAAGCAGACATAAAAATTCAAAGAGCACAGCAATCTCAGGCATCTGAGTATAATCACAAATAACCCGATATGCAGCAGTAATCCCTAAGAAGAGTATTCTGCTGCTATAAGATACAATATTTGCTGCTCATTATTATAGCTTTGAGTTGCCAAGAAAATGTTATATTACATTTAAGGAATCCACTTAAAAAGACATGGAAAGATTTCCACCCAAATTGTTATTATTGTTGTTATTATCATCAGTTTTTGTGCTTTAAAGCTGCTGTCCCCAACCCCCAGGCCACAGTGCATGGCCTTTTAGGAACAGGGCCCCAGAGCTTTAC
>VBSM01000483.1:9357981-9374351 GCA_008086735.1 Cheirogaleus medius
AAGAAGCAAAAAAAAAAAATATGTAATTCAACTCCACTAAAAGGTTATAAGAGGAAAGAATATGGAGTTCAATAGAGAACTCTGAGTGGGAGTGAGTAGGTAGGGAGCAGGTTTATTTATTTAGAGTCATCAGTAGGGCCAGAAACCTCCTGAACGAAAGGAGCCAGCAAGCGAAGCACAATAGCAGAAACAGGCAGCAAAGGATTTGAGACAGGAAAGAGACCGGCAATGCAGACTGGAATAGAATTCCATGTCAGAGGGAGAATGGAATGACTTGGGATTGAAGCAGAAAGAGCTGGATCGCTAGGGCTGTGCAGACCACAGTAAGGGGTCTGGATTTTATTCAAAGCATCATGGGAAGTCTTTGAAGGATTTCAGCATAGCCACTGGGTAACCAGCTCTAAGTGTTTTGTTTCTCTTTGCTTTTGCTTGTATTTGTAGAAACAATGAAAGGATACTTCTACAAATGTGTGGTGCAGAAATGGAGCCTACATTTTAAGGGCCCTAAATCATAAACAACTGGATGTGTTCTATGAGAAAAAGAACTCAAAATTATAATTATAAAATCAGTATAAAACAGAGTCATTTTTTTAGCAGGCCCTTGGAGCTTAAGCTTCCTTGTGTCATGATATATCCACTTGCTTCTGGTATCATGGAAAGGGTTTTCTGGATATTTCTCACTTTTGATGGGAAGGAACCAAAGTCAATTTTCAAGTTTGAGAATTGCCCAAAGTATTCTCTCCACCATTCAACAAATGGCCTAGTTTTTTCTCTCCTCCACCCCACCCCTGCTTCTTGAACCCACTATTCAGTACCCCCTGATTCAAAGAGCTCAGGTTAAAAACTATTGTGTTTGTTTTGGTGATTATCTTGTAATTCATTGGGATTTTTTCTGCTTAACTGTTTTATCCTTCCACCCAAGTTCTACCTCCTCTATAACAATATAACTCTGAGGGTTTGCATGAGAGTATCTGAAATGGTATGGGCCCAGGAGATGGAATGGAAAAAAGATGATGAGATTTATGTATGCAAATAGTTATGTTTCAGAGATTCTATTTTCTCAGAAAACAAACAAACAAAAAATAATCCAGGTAATATTCCAAGATACTGTTACAGTAGTATTCCAAATCTTCGTTTTTCAAGATCAAAGGCCCTGGAGAGTTCAAGGTGCTTCATTGAGTGGGAGCCCCTGCCTCTCTGTGTTCACTTCCTATCTCCTTTGAAATCTTATTGAACACAGTTGCACATCTCTTACCCTGTTTGTGAAGCTGTTTTTCTGTAAGAAATGGTGTCAATCCTATGAAGTACATTCTCTAAAGAAAAAGTGCTTTGCTTTTTATGAAATAGAGGGGAATATGAGCTGGCTAATTTATTCCATTCCCAAGGCTTTGTAACAGAAATTGAAATGAATGAAAATGATTGAGTTTGTAGGCCTGGGTTGCAGATATAAAAACTGCTGGACACTGTTGAGTGTGGAATGGCTTTAATTTACTATGTGGATCTCAGCCCAAGCTATGCCTGTTTTCCCTTAACTTTCATAAAAGAGAGAGAAATGCAGAGAGCAAAAGCTTTTAGAATGACTATAATTGAAAAGAGTCAGTGCTTGAAGCTCTGCAATTGTTGATGTTGAACAATGGGGTATTGTTTTGGAGGAGTGGGAGAGGAGGGGGACAGAACTGTGGGAAGAGTCACACTGACATCCTCATTAGAGAGAACTCAAATGGATAATACCCCATCGAATAGCTTCTTTCTTCCATTTGGAAGGACCAGAGCTAGGGTTTAGTGGGATGTATAGGAGGTCATGAGAACAGAGCTTCACCCTCTACTCTGAGAATCATGTCTCCAGACTTTCTCTATGTGACTTAATATCAATGCATTTGCTGTTGATAAATGAATAACAAATGTTGCTCATTCTTTTATGTTTCTACTCCAATACACAGTGTATATTACATGAATATACTGGGGCCCTGTGGTGTTATCCTATAGGAACAGGTGGAGAATTTCCTTTGGCATAGCTTTTCTTTGTTCCTGGGTTTTCCCAGTCTGCTTTAATTGTACAACCCTGCACTACTGAGACCTGGAACCCCAGCCTCCCTGCAAAGTACTTGAGCTGGACATCCTGGATGATTTATAGCAACATTAGTCCCCAGGCCTTTGGTTTTCATGTCTTGCAAATAAGAATTAGAAGGCGGACGGTCCCTGTTTCCATCCCTTTGAGAGGACAGAATTCATGTCTCATTATCACGCCCTTAATCTCCCTCCCCCAATTTTTTAAAGGTAGTATTGAAACCATCTGTTTTGCTTTGAAGTCAGTTTATTTCACCAAATTAAATTTTCTCAGATTGCACCTTTTCTTTTTGTTTTTTACAGTATTTCATGTAACATTTGATTAATTTTGGCACAAGTACACCTGTGTTTATAAATCTGACAATTTGGTCTGTAGATGAAAGAAGCTGGAGTCAGAAATTTGTGCCAAATTAGGTCTACTGGTAGGCTCCAGGTTTTTTTTTTCCTTTTTGATATTATTTTAGATTAAATGTTTCCCTGTGTGGATAAATATCTTTGGCTTTGAGTATTAGGTTATTTAAAGAGACAGTATAGTACAGTGATTGAAAACACAGGACTTAAAGAGAATGAGGTTCAACTTGCTGTGTGACCTTAGGAAACTTACTACATCTCTTTGGGCCCCAGTAGTCTCAGTTGTAAAATGGTGATTTGGGGGCCAGGCTCCAAGATGGCCTGTGATTCCTGCCTCCTGGTATTCATGCCCCTGTATAGTCTCCCCCTATGTTGATTAGGCCTGACATGTGTAACCAATAGGAAATTGTGAAAATGAGGACGTGTGACTTCTGCCTTGCCTTTCTCTTGGATTGCTCAGTCTGAGGGAATCCAGCAGCCATAGTGGAAGGACCGTCAAGCAGCCCACGTGGCAGGAACTGAGGTTTCCTGCCAACAACCAGCACCATGTGAATGAGCCATCTTGGAAGCCCCATCTCCAGCCCTAGTGAAGTCTTCAGATGTCTGCAACCCTGGCCGGTGTCTTGACTGCAACCTCATAAGAGACCTTGAGGGAGAAGCACCCAATTAAGCTGCTCCTACATTTCTGACCTGCAGGAAGTGAGTGACATCATAAGTTTATTGTTGTTTTGAGCTGTTGAGTCTGGAATAATTTGTTATGCATCCATAGATAACCAATTCAATTATAACCATAGTACCCCCTCCTATAATTGTTGGGAGAATTAAACATGACAGTGTAAGGGCTTTGCGCAGAGTCCAGCATGTAGTAAGTGTTATTCAGAAAGATAAAAGCATTAGTTATGTCCGGAGCTCCTCTCCGGCATCTGCCCTCCAAATGTTTTATCTGGGCTCCATGTTTAGTGGATGAATAATTCCAGACTTACAGCAGGCTCCCGAGTGAATGGTAAATGGGGTGGCATGTCTGATATGTCTGAGTCCTGCCTCACATCCTCTGGTCTCCCTTTTTAATTTCAGCCTTGCTCTTTGCAGCCAGTTGCAGGGTGATATGAGCCTAATGACTCCTGTGTCAGCTGCACCAGGTGCCTCTGGCTCAATCCTGGGGTTTTCTATTGCGGTGGTGGGGTGCACCTGCATGTGATTTTTCAACCCTTTGAATGTATGTGCAAACCTGGATGTGCAGTGGAGTCACCACCAGGACCCACTGGGAATGGGAGGTGGTGAGTAAATACTCCCCCTTTCCATCTCTTGGGGGGACAATTCCAAGCCACCTTCTACATGGCTCCTTGGAGCATCCCTCGTCTGGTGGAGACCTGAGGCCCACAGTCGAGATCTGCTCAATAATCCACCTTTGAATTGGCATTTCTTCCTTCTCTCTCAACCCTTCCCATCCCCTAATCCTGTTCCTGGGGCTCACTGCCTGAAATAAACTACCTGCATGCCAGCCCTGCTCTTGAGGGTAAACTTAGGTGGAGACAGATGGCTCTAATAAGAGTTTGCCAAGTGTTGTTTACTTGCTGTATGTTTATGAAACTATTAACAGGATACCTGATTTACCCCTTCAATGGTTTTCCACTATTGTGAGGATGAAATTGCAGACATCTTACATAGTGGCAGGAGCTTCCACAAGCTGAGATCTGCCCACACTTCCAGCCTCCTCTCCCAACCTGCTGCCCCATCTGTTCTCTACCCTGGTCATACTGGGCTTTGTTCAGTTCCTTTCACATGGCAGTCTCTGTTGCCTCTGGACCAGGAGCATGCTTTTCTTCTTGCCTTGCTTGGTGAATTGTTGCTCATTGTTCAGGTCTCAACCTAAACACCACATCCCCAGGAAGGCCTTGCAGTTGTCATTTCATCCCTATGTCAAATTGAACGTCTCTTTTCTTAACACCTATTGCACTTGTATTTTCTTAATGTTTATGTTTCCTTCCTGAGTGTAAACTTTACGAGGGCAGGGACTGTGACTGTCTTGTTCTCTATTGCTTGATGTTTAGCTTAGAGAACATTTCCATAACCATCTATTGAATGAAAGAAAGAATTTACTTGGCCAAAGTTTCACTCAGCTGATGATTTTAATCTGCGATGATTAAATCTGATTTAATCTGTATAATTTAAAAAAACGCCTTAATCTATCTATTTAAAACCCAAGTAATACACAAAAGGGTCTTCTCAAACCCTGCTGAAACAAGGCATCACTTTAAGAGCACAAATGGCAAATTTGTTGTAAGTGATTTATATTTTTTATCAGTTTATCAAAGGCAGTATCATAGGATCACATCAACTGACAAGCTTCCCCAGTACTTTAAAATATAACTCAGTTTACAAAATTTGATTGACAGACAACTTTTAGAGATCATCTCTATTGGATGGAGTCTACCTCTGCTCGAATAAACAAAATTTGTAGTTTCAATTCATGTAATCTAAGGTCTACTTAAATAGAAAGGACATTTAGCTTCCAATATAAGTGGAAAGAGAACTCTAATGGTGAGACAATAGATAACAGAAAGTGCTCATCCTAAAAAAATCTATTAGCCATTTCAGGCACAGCAACACTATTCAAATGGCTATATCAGGATACTTTTTTCTTTTTTTAACTAGCTAAGCACTTTTTTATTGTAACAAAAAATATGGTATAAACAGATTATTTATAGAATTATAAAGCTTGAAGACACTTTAAATTGGTAATTGTCTGGTGAAGTTCAGGATACAGAAACACATCCATTCCAATTGCTTACAGCAGGGTTTTTCTTTTTTTTCTTAATTTTACAATATTACAGGAATACAAACGTTTTGGTTACATAAATTGCTTTTGTACCATTTGAGGCAAAGTTATAAGTGTGTCCATCCTCCAAATAGTGTGCATTGTACCTGTTAGGTGTGAATTTCCTTATCCCCTCCCCCTCCCACCTCCTTGATTTCTGATGAATGTTATTTCCATATGTACACGTAAGTGTTGATCGATTAGTTCCAATTTAATGGTGAGTACATGTGGTGTTTGTTTTTCCATTCGTGTGATATTTCACTTAGAAGAACGGGCTCCAGCTCAGTCCAGGATAATACAAGAGGTGTTAGTTCACCATTGTTTTTTTATGGCTGAGTAGTACTCCATGGTATACATATACCACATTTTATTAATCCACTCATGTATTGATGGGCACTTGGGTTGTTTCCACATCTTTGCAATTGTGAATTGTGCTGCTGTAAACATTCGAGTGAAGGTGTCTTTTTAATAGAATGTCTTTTTTTCCTTTGGATAAATACCCAGTAGTGGGATTGCTGGATCAAATGGTAGTTCTACTTTTAGTTCTTTCAGGTATCTCCATATTAATTTCCATAGAGATTGTACTAGTTTGCAGTCCCACCAACAGTGTGTGAGTTTTCCTATCTCTCCACATCCATACTAACATTTGTTATTTTAGGACTTTTTGATAAAAGCCATTCTCACTGGACTTAAGTGATATTTCACTGTGGTTTTGATTTGCATTTCCCTGATGATTAGAGATGTTGAGCATTTTTCATATTTTTGTTGGTCATTTACATCAAGATTCTGCTTGTATGTTTAAGGATGAAGAGTCTTTTATAATTGAGATCATGCTTCAAAGTACATTAGGGTGAAGTCTACAGGTAATTCTGTGTTACCTGACATCAGATGATCTTGATTTGTAAGCCAACAATGAAAATCTGGACTTTTGTATCAGAATTGTATTATTGTATTCAGAGGCAAAGAAGCCTCTGAATAATGCTGTACTTGAACAAGTTTCATTGAGGAATATGTTTGCAAAATGGAAGTCAACTCTGAGGTAGATCAATAATGAAAAAGATAGCTCCTTTGATATTTTACAAAGGACTATGCACTAAGTTTTTAATTATAAATATCACAACAACTTATGTAGCAAGAAGCCATTCATTCATTCAATAAATATTTATTATTGAGTGCCTACTGTGTTCCAGGCACTTCTCAAGGCCTATGAAATGCAGCAAAAAAAAAATATATATATATCTTTTTTTTTTTTTTGAGACAAAGTCTCACTCTGTTGCCCGGGCTAGAGTGCCGTGGCATCAGCCTCGCTCACAGCAACCTCAAACTCCTGGGCTCAGGCGATCCTTCTGCCTCAGCCTCCCGAGTAGCTGGGACTACAGGCATGCGCCACCATGCCCGGCTAATTTTTTCTATATTTTAGTTGGCCAATTAATTTCTTTCTATTTTTTTAGTAGAGATGAGGTCTCGCTCTTGCTCAGGCTGGTTTCGAACTCCTGAGCTCAAACGATCCGCCCACCTCGGCCTCCCAGAGAGCTAGGATTACAGGCGTGAGCCACCGCGCCCGGCCTATATATATCTTATTATGTTCTCTTCAAGAACAAATTTTGCCATGGCAAAGGGCTTTGCAAAAGCTCATGGAGGTTTCCAGGGCAAGATGGTGGACTACAAGCAGCCTGCACATGCCACTCTCAAGGAGAGGGTCGAAAGTTGCAGGTGGATGCCCACATATAGAGGGGCCTTCTTGAAGAGAGCATTGTGAGTCACCAGAGAAGCAACAGGGAACATTCAGAGTGAAGGAGGTGATGGTGTGATCCACTCAGCAAGATCGGAAGGCACCTGGGGGAGGCATCTACATATGGGGAAGGACAGGAAGAGAGAGTCCTGGGGCTCCCCTCCGTCCCCAGCAGGCACTGAGACCCGAGCTGTGAGGCGGCCCCTACTACCACTGCAGACATCTAGACTGATCAGGGAGCTGCTTGGAGTCTGTGCAGGGGCACTGAACCAGGGATTGGACACAGCAGGGACCTAGTGGCATTGGCATCCATTCCTGGGTTATTGCAACTGATGCCACTCTGAGCCCTCAGGTACAGGGCGCCAGATCTACATGGGGCTTGGCTTTGCTACAGCTGCCTCCTTGTCACCTCTGCTGAGCCAAGGAGGGAGTGGGCAGAACAAACGCTCTCTTGTGCTGTGCCCTGTGACTGGGAGCCGAGCACCCCTTCTCCCCAACAGGGGATTTGAGCAGAATGGGTGCCACAGATGCCACAGAAGCCTCTCAGCAACTGCTTCTGTAGGACCGGGGTTAGGGGAGAGCCCCAGACAACTGACAGGCCTGGCCCTGCAGCTCCATCCCGGTGACCTCCAAGATCCTGCTAACCCTGCCTGGCTCCACCACTGCGGTTCCTGTGCTGCTGTCTGACCCTGCAGCCCCACCGATGAGCTCCTGCCCTGCCACCAGGACACAGCCCTGGCTCTGAGGCTCTCACTGCCCCTAGGCCCATGGCTCTGCCCTTGAGGCTCCAGTGCTGCCACCCCACTGACAGAGCTGGACAGATCATCGAAGCAGAAAATCAATAAAGAAACACCGGACTCAGATGGTATCGTGGAACAAATGAACCTAACACACATTTACAAAACGTTCTACCCCAAAACTACAGAGTATACATTCTTCTCACCAGCACATGGGACATTCTCCAAGATTGATCATATCTTAGGCCACAAAACTTGTCTCACCAAATTAAAAAAAATTTAAATCATACCATGTATCATCTCAGACCACAGTGTAATAAAACCAGAAATCAATTTCAAGAGAAACACTCAAATCTGCAGAAAGTCATGGAAATTAAACAACCTACTGCTGAATAATCCTTGAGTCAATGATGAAATTAAAATGGAAATCAAAAGATTCCTTATACTGAGCAACAAAGGGCACACAAAATATCAAAATCTATGACACACAGCAAAAGCAATCCTATGGGTTAAATTCATAGCTTTAAATGCCTACATCAAAAAAAAAAAGCCAGAAAGACCACAAATTAACAATATAATGTCATATCTCAAGGAACTAGAAAAAGGAGTGAAACAAACCCAAAGCCAGCAGAAGAAAAGAAACAACAAAGCTTAGAGCAAAACTAAATGAAATGGAAACCAAAAATATATAACACAAAGGATCAGAAAAACAAAAAGTTGGTTTTTTGAAGAGATAAACAGAATCGATAGACCACTAGCCAGATTAATCAGAAATAAAAGAGAATGGATTCAAATAAGTTCAATGAGAAATGAAGAAGGACATATTATAAGTACAAACTAGCATCCACGAATACTATGCAAACCTCTACACTGACAAACTAGAAAATGTAGAGGAAATGGATAAATTCCTGGAAACACATAACCTCCCAAGCTTGAATCAGGAAGAAATAGAAATCCTGAACAAACCAATAATGAGCAATGAGACTGAAGCAGGAATAAAAAAATCTCCCCCATCCTCCCCCCCAAAATTCCTGGATCAGACGGATTCACAACGGAATTCTACCAGACCTACAAAGCAGAACTGGTATCTATCCTACAGAAATTATTCCACAACATTGAGAAGGAGGGAATCCTCTCTAATTCATTCTATGAAGCCATTATCACCCTGATACCAAAGCCAGAAAAGAACACAACAACAAAAAAAACAAAACTATAGCCCAATATCCCTTATGAATATAGATACAAAAATCCTCAACAAAATACTAGCAAACCAAATTCAACAGCACATCAAAAAGATAATTCACTATGATCAAGTGGGTTTCATCCTAGGGATGCAAGGATGGTTCAACTTATGCAAATCAACAAATGTGATTTGCCACATAAACAGAAGCAAAAATAAAGGCCTTATGATCATCTCAGTAGATGAAGAAAAAGCATTTGATAAAATCAAGCACACTTTCATGATAAAAACCCTCAACAAACTAAGCATAGAAGGAACATATCTCAAAGTAACAAAAGCCATATATGACAAATCCACAGCCAACAGCATACTGAATAGACAAAACTTAAAAGCATTCATTCCCTCTAAGAACTGTGACAAGACAATGGTGCCCACTGTCATCACTTCTATTCAACATAGTACTGGAAGTCCTGGCCAGATCTATCAGGCAAGAGAAAGAAATAAAGGATATCCACATCGGGAAAGAGGAGGTCAAACTATCACTTTTTGCTGACAAAATAATTTTCTATCTAGAAAATCCTGAAGATTCAACCAAAAGACTCCTAGAGTTGATAAATAAATTCAGCAAAGTCTTAGGTTACAAAATCAATGTACACAAATCAGTAGCATTTCTAGATACTAACTAACAGTCAAGCTGAGAGTCAAATCAAAGACTCAGTACTGTTTACAATAGCTACAAAGAAAATAAAATACCTAGGAGTATACTTTACCAAGGAGGTAAAAAATCTCTATAAGGAGAACTAAAAAGCACTGATGAAAGAATTCACAGATGACATGAACAAATGGGAAAAACATCTCATGTTCATGAATTGGTATAATCAACATTGTTAAAATGTCCATACTGCCCAAAGTGATTTACAGATTTAATGCAATTCTCATCAAATACCAATGTTATATTTCACAGATCTAGAAAAAATAATTCTATGCTTCATTTGGAACCAAAAAAGAGCCCAAATAGCCAAAGCAATCTTAAGCAAAAGGAACAAATCTGAAGGCATCACATTACTGGACTTCAAATTATACTACAAGGCTATAGTAACCAAAAGAGCATGGCACTGGTATCAAAGTAGAAACATAGACCAATAGAACAGAATAGAGAACCCAGATATAAAACAATCTATCTATAACCAACTGATCTTTGACAAAGCAGACAACAACACACACTCAAGAAAGGAAGCCCTTTTCAATAAATGGTGCCGAGAAAACTGGATAGCCACATGCAGAAGGATGAAACAGGACCCCTCTCTCTCACTATATACAAAAATTAATTCAAGATGGATAGAAGACTTAAATGTAAGGCATGAAACCATAAACATTCTAGAAGAAAATGTAAGAAAAACTCTTCTAGACATGGGTCTAGGCAAATAATATATGATTAAGACCTCAGAGGCAAATACAGTAACAACAGAAATAAATAAATGGGATTTGATTAATTTCAAAAGCTTCTGCATAGCAAAGGAAATAATCAACAGAGTAAACAGACAACCTACAGAATGAGAGAAAAATATTCACAAACTACATATTTGATAAAGGGCTCATAGCTAGAATCTACAGAGAACACAAACAAATCAGCAAAAAAAAAAAAAAAAAGAATAAAAGAAAAAACCAAACAGCCCCATTAAAAAGTGGGCAAAAGACATGAACAGGAAATTTTCAAGAAAAGATAGACAAATGGCCAACAAACATATGAAAAAATGCTCAACATCATTAATCATCAGGAAAATACAAATTAAAACCATAATGAGATACCACCTTATCCCTGTTAGAATGGCCATTATTAAAAGGTCCCAAAACAATAGATGCTGGCATGGATGCAGAGAGAAAGGAACACCTATACACTGTTGGTGGGACTTCAAACTAACACAACCTCTATGGAAAACAGTATGGAGATTCCTCAATGAAATAAATGTAGACTTACCATTTGACCCAGTAATCCCAGTACTAGGTATCCACCTGAAGAAAAAGAAATTATTTCATCAAAAAGATACCTGCACTTGGATGTTTATCACAGCAATATTCACAATTGCAAAGATATTAAATCAACCTAAGTGCCCATCAATTCATGAGTGGATTAAGAAAATGTGGGCTATATATACCATGGAGTACTTCTCAGACATAAAAATGAGTGAAATAATGTCTTTTGTAGCAACTTGGATGTAACTGGAGACCATTATCTTAAGTGAAATATCTCAGGAATGGAAAAACAAACACCACATGTACTCTCTAATAATTTGGAGCTAATCAATAGGCACAAGCAGGCACAAAGAGATGTAAAGTTCACTGGAAATCAAGAAGCGGGAGGGGAGGGGGAAAAAGCTTACCTGTTTGGTACAAGGAACACTATTTGGGTGATGGGCACACTGAAAGCCTTGACTTAAGCATTATTACGGAACAAAAATGTTTGTACCCCCTTAATATTTTGAGAAAAAAAAATGACATCATTGGGAATTAGTGTTGGTCTGGCTGCAGGAAATTGTGAACAGATTACCCATGGTGTTTTCTGAAGTTCTAAGAGCCTCCAAAGGGGAAGCAGTGTTATGTATTTCATGTGGATCCAGCTGTTATGGCAGTTTACTTGAAGGCCAGAGACGTTCCTTTTCTCTAGGGAAATTGACATCGCATTGAACTAAGCTAATTAAACTCACTTCTCACTCAGCCGCAGGGGTTCCCATTGGTGGAGCTGACCCCTTTCTTCTATCCTGTCCCTAGGAATAGGAGAGACTAAGCCAGACATAGTGAGCTGTTGTTGATAAACACCAGGGAGTAATCCTGCACAGAGAAGACAAAGGCTATCAGCAGTCCTAGAAACTAAGGAAAAACCACATTTCAATCAAGATTTGATAAGACAGATTACATTAAAAATTGGTAAATGGAAGAGATCTTGGATGTGTAGTCTAGATCTGTGTTTCTAAAGTGTGGGTGGCCATCTGTATCACCTGTGAAATGCAATAAATTGTAGATGCTTCAACTCAACCGCCGTGATCCTGATACACGTCAGTTTGAGAACCACTCACCCAGATGTTAAAACCCATTTGGCAATGAATTTCCCACATACTTTCTCAAGGATTTCCAGAGTCATTGGGTAAAACACCAGTTCTCTGTGGTGCCTGTACTGGACTCTTAATTTCTAAAAACCTGTATGACAAATAAGAATAACCACAGAAATTACAACATGGTAAATTCTTGCTGGTTAGTGGATAATATTTACTAAGAGGTTGTATATGACTCCAGGAGCTGTGGTTCAATGTTAGATCAAGTATTCCTTTGATTATTTAGGAAACATTATAAAATTTGTCTTTTTGTTGTTTTCCAAACATTACAATTTAGAGTCTGTGCTTGAACTTTGTGCCATTGACTATGGAACTAGGGAAATTTTAAAGCTTAAAGAACTTTTACTTAAAATATATACCAAGTGTATGAAATCGAGTGAACCAACTGATGGTGGGAAGATGTGGACTGCATTCAGTCACTGCTATTTGGTAAAGCCCATGATTTGAAGACTTAGATCCAAAGAGAATCTTGTGGTTTTATTTTCTCTCTTTTGAGTGTTACTCAGTTTAATGTATTTCTTAACAAAAACCATATCCCTTTAAGAATATTAGATTATATAAATCCTCGGTCAGCTATGTTTGCAAAGGTTTCTTTCTGAAACATGGTAGGAGAAATTTTTCCACTGATGCTTTCTCCCAACATTCTGAACTTGCTGTGTGCTGTGTATGTTGTATAATACATCATCCTTTTCCTAAAATTCTTTGAGATTTTCTTTACAAAAGAGAAATTTACTAGAGTACATCACGAAACATGGCTGCAGTTGACTCCAACAAACTGGAGTTACACAACAAAATGAACGTATAATTAAAAAAATAAAATTTAGTGGGCCTAGTTATTGTTTTAAATATAGTTTGGCCCAAAGGAAAAATGAAAAAAATAAGTTATGAGTTGAATTGTAGACAGTCTAATAGAATAAGGCTTTGAAATACTAACAGAATTTGGAAACTCTCACAGTTCTTGTCTAAAGCAAAAACCTCTCTCTTTTTTTTTGTCTGTGTTTTCTTGAATTATAAGCCTGTGTTTACCAGCTACTATATATATAAGTCACCTTTTCCTTTATTATAGTATGTGACACTATGCTACCTCAAAGTGGGTGTTGCTTATCTTGGGAGTGGTGGTAAATTTTGAATGATTATGGGAAAGAATTATAGCTATTTAACAACTCTTTGCAAAGGTTCCAGGGTTCTTGGGAGGGAACAGGAAATATTAATTTAAAAATAGTTCCCAAAGCCAAAAAGCAGAGAGGAAAAAAAGCACTTTACTTCTTAATCTGTTTGGATTACCTCTAAAGCAATGAGTAATGGATGAAATTCAAGATGAATGCATAAGAAGAGCTCTTAAGAGACCGTCTAGACTGTAGGCCATCTTTCTCTTTCACAGAACTCCTCCTGAAATTTTTTAGGGAGAAAGTTCTCTGCCATATTTTAAATACTTTGAAGGAAAGGGAATTAAGGAACTCTATCCTCAATAATCAGTCTAGTGTCTAATAGACTTTATCATCAAAATTATTTTCTTTGAAACATTTTCTTTAACTTCTCTGATAGCAATTTCTACTTTATTAGGACCTATATACTCAGCCATTTTACATCTTGGATTTATATTGTTATTTATCCGCCCGTTTTTTAAAAAATTGGTCAAAGTCATTTTTAATTCTAAAACTCTAAATTCTAAAAGTCACTACCCTTTGTCTTAACATTTCAAGTTATACGTTAACTTAACTGTAGTATTTCTCTAAGTCATCACCAGAAGTATCCATTTTTATTGTCATTGATACATTTTAATTTATTATTGGGAAATTTTTTCCATAATACTGGTTTATGTCTTCCATATATCTTTCAGGGTAGTTATGAAAAGTTCAAACATAGAATTTAGCCAAGATGGCCCTGTCAGTGAAGAATGGATCCTCTGTCTATCCCCCCAACTCCAGTAACACTGAAAGGAAAAAAAAATAGTTTAAAAAGAAATTTGTTTATGCAACTCCTGTTAATAATATACATGAATATACTGCAGAGCCTGGTGAGCAATTATAAAAATTTCCTTACCGATATACTGGGACTGAAAACGGGCTGCATTTCCTTTTCCTTACAACCCCTGCGCTTCAGGGGATGGGTCACTTGACTTATTCCATTGCAGCACTGTGGGACAGTGGGATTTGGCACCCGCCAGTTGGTCCATTACCTCATGCTACTTTGGAAGCCATTTTCTGCAGTTGTAGAAAATCAGATTTTTTTTTGGTGAGCATTTTTGCCTGACTGTGGAATGGGTGGGATTTCTCCTGGGAACTAGCATTTGTTCTCACCTGCTTACCAGGAGGCCTGTTCTTTTGACTGCCAGGTCTCCAGAGAGGCACGGTTGTGAGTGAGGCCTTTCCCTGGAACTCTAATTTGCATCTATTCTGAAGAGTTGCCCAGTGGAGGTCCCTGGCTGTCACCCCGCTTTGCTCCTGTTTGGTCTCCAAATATTGCAATCCCCGACCCACTCTTTGATGAAAGCTTTATGTACTTTATATATAAATATTAAAATTGTTTAATAATTTACTACATAAATGCTCATCTATGGAAAATGACTCTATAAATTTTAGTATTTACTTTTGTTGAATGGTGTGTAGCCATTAAAAATGCAGAGTTTGTAATAACTTGGAAAAATACTTATGTTAAGTGAGAAAAGCAGGTTGCAAAATCGTGTATATGTTATGGTCCTAACTATGTAAAAAAAAGAACCCTGGTTTCTTCTAAAAAAAATTTATATCTAGAATACGTCTGAAAGAAAAATTACTAAATCATGTTTGGCAATGAGTGGTAAAACCATCAAAAATTTCCTTTTTTTCTACTTTAATTGCTTTCTGTAATAGGTATGGTATCACTTTAACAATAGAAATAAAAATTCAATACTTTCTCTTCTAAACAAAGCAAACTAATCATTATCAGATTCTCTTTTGCTTTCCCATAGCTTGAAAGAATAATTCCTCATAAGTGATGTGGGTGGATGAGAAAAATAAAGAGGGAAAAAAGGTATGTAAATAAAGGTAAGCTTTAGTTCACCCTATTTCATACAAAGTATACAGACTAGCAAATACTTAATGAATAAGTAAATGATTGAAATGATTCAGTTGGAATTTAGCTGTGACTCCTTATTTTAAGTAATTTCACTTTCCAATCTTGCCTGAGGCAACAGAAAATACAAGTTTTAAATAAAGCCCTCTCTTGATATAAATATAGAAATGTTGTTGAAAACCTTAACCTGAGATCCTCTATTTTCCTAGTGATCATCAAATCTTAGTGTAGGGTAAATCCTTCAGTGCAGAGATGTTGACACTGAGACTCAGTGAGCAGAGGGATTTGCCCCCATGAGCCACAGCGCCCAGTCTAGCATGAGCATCTCCAGATTCCCTGTAGAGTGTCCTTCTTGCCAGGACTTGTGTGTCCTGAAAGCTAAACTAAATTCAAAGTTTTCTTTGGTCTGGAACAGTTTTAAGTTTTGCATTGCTGCTTCATCTGACATCCAAAGTATAAGAGCCAAAGAATATGAGAAGAATAGTTTTCCATATGTCTGCTCTGGCCAAAACTAACAGGCATTGGCAACTGAACCACCAAAGCAATTTGGAAGTCTTCAGCACTGGGGCAATGCCCTCTTTCCAACATGAATCACTGGAACAGCATGGCTGAGGACAATGACCGTGTGCAGTTTGCCCTAGGGAATGGGAAGTGAGCTTGGGAAAGAGTATTTCCCAAAATGCAAACATCCACACACAGCCAAGAAAGAGACCTTGTGGGAAATGGTGCCCATCTTTTTTGTATTTCTTTTCCCCTCTTAGAGCTAAGGAAGGGGATGGCTATGCATTCGTGCCCCCTTTTTTTTTGTTTGTTTTATAACACTGTTTTACAAAGGAGGCTGCTCTGTTTATTACTGCTTCAGAAAAAGAGTTCCTTATTGTAAAACAATTAGTTTGGCTAGTTGGAAAGAAGTTTGAATTTGCTGTTTCTTTAGAAGATGGAGAATAAGAAAAATATTTATTGAGAGAAATGTGACATGCCTCACAGTGCTAGAAAATTCAGCCTTGGGACTTGCACAACTGATGATAAGACTGTATCAGTGGTTGTAAAGGCTATATTTTTATGTTATTGTCATACTGTTCTCTGCATTTTTGCCCTAATGGAAGCTTTGTAAATTAAAATAAAGTGGTGGAGTTTTTCTACATTTGAAAACATTTCACAAACTTACAAAGATACGTTGTATCATATATTTCTTGGAACACCCTTTGTAGGTATGTTATCATTATTTGTATTTTAAAGATGAGAGAATACAGCAAGCAGACATATTAAAAAATGCTCATAATCTCTAATCATCAGAGAAATGCAAATCAAAACCACAATG
>VBSM01000483.1:9374451-9393398 GCA_008086735.1 Cheirogaleus medius
AAAAAAAAAAAAACAGATGAGAGAATACTACCTGGGAAGGCAGCTAAACATTGGAAGTACAGCATATTCTCTGACCTCAAATTCCATGTCTTTTCCATCAGGATTCACAGGCACTATCTATCGTTGACCAAAAGAAATATCCGTTATGTGGTGCATGACTGTACCAATTAAAATATGTAATTATAGCATTAGATATTTTGAACCATTGGTCAACGAGGTGAATAGAATCCAAAGAATTCTGGAGATTTGCAATCTTATGGAGAAAATTTTTGCTTAATTCCAGTGAGAAGTTTTGCCAAAAATTTGAAGGTAGCAAGCTCTACTAAACAGCTTTATGGTTGAATATCTTAACAAGGATATTGGGATATTTTTGTTCAGTCTCCCACACAAGGAATTATGGTATATCTGTCCGTTCATTTATTAATTGACTGTTGAACACCTACTACGTGTCCAGGGCCACTATGTGGGTATTAGGATATACTTCAGGGATAATATGGGAGGTTGTATGTATGTTTTCACTTAAGTTCCAAATTTTCTCAAATATACTTAGAGATGATTTAAATCTAAGTCCTTTGAGTTTCTTGATGTAATCCTTGAAGAACTCAGGCCCACAAAGCTCATTTGCAAAATGTTCTTAGCTAACTGGACTACAATTCTGTTTTCTCTATTTTCCTGGCCCTGTTAGCTATCATCTCAGTTTTTTCAGCTCCTACTTTTGCAATGGACCCAGAAGATAGCAGGTGGGACAAGACAATGTGAATCACAGCAGAGTGTGTAAGCTGAACATGGACACAGATGCAGAGGTAGCCCCCAACACAAAAGTAACTGGCATTGGGCAAGCGGGCAAGGAGGTGAGGTAGGCATGATACCCCTAGGACATAGTGGCCTACGTGAACACCAATGTGACTTTAGCATAAGGTTAGCAAACTATTTGCAACATAGACACTGAAAAATCAAGATCTTATTGTTGAATTAGCCAGTCTGATCCTCTGTCTAGAGGGGGGAAAACAAGGGAAATTCCTTTTTGAATCTTATTTGGTAAAGTATAACCGTTGACATTCCACTGTGTGATCTTTGGGGACGTCGAATGTCTTTAAAAAATAACATAATCTTTTCTTTTCATTTGTCTCCTTTTAATTTCATTTATCTTGATTTATCCTTAATAAGCTTGTTTTACCATAAAAGAGAAAGTTTCCATCATAGATGTCATTCAGGATTCCAAGTTGTAAAATCATCTGTTTTCCTGATGGATGGATGTCCAGATAGCATTGAGTGGGGGAGGCCTAACCCTTCAGTCTTCACCAGCAATTAGGCTGGATTCATAAACAAGAACACATGTACTGATTGGAACTGTTAGGTACTTCCTTAGCCGGGTTTACAGAGTCTTAATTTTTCTCCATGTGGTGTATATGGGAGAAGTTGGGGAGGTCAAGAGAAAATAAGCACAAGTCAAAGAGAGACTTGTAAAATAAACAGCAACATCTGGCAAATGACTTCCTCCCATGTACATAGGAAGGACTCTTACTCAGGGCAGTGAATGAGAAATGTTTTTCTTGGCAGCGTCTTAGCTTAATGTCCATCAGATCTGGGAATGAGCTTTACTCAGGTTTATAATTTTACTCTTGCTGATGGTGTGGGCTCAAAGGCCTGATGTTCGCCACAGCACCCATTCATTTGGCCATTCTTGAGAATCATTAGGCTTACTTTGAAGTGTTTTCAAAAGATGTTTAAACATTCAAGATCTTGTAATTCTTCATTATCTAAAATTTTATTTATATCTTCTTAGTGAACTATATTATATACATTGGAGATGTCTGGTACTGAATTTCTTTTCATTCAATTGACAAAAAGAACATTAAATTCTAACAATTCAGTATGTCTCTAAAGACATACCAGTGTGGTAAAGGCCTCTGCAATCTCTTGATGCATAGTTTGTTATTCGTACTAAATGATTACTAAGATACTGATCTGTAGTAACTTATAATATGTTATTTTTATATCTCCTCACTGGTTTTATAAAGGGCACTTTCAGGTCTTTGCTTACTAAGGTAGAATTTTTTATTGTTTTCACAAATTAAAAGAAGAAAAATATATGTACTATATTTTAAGAAAAAAATGCAGAAGTTTATAAAATAGAAAACTTTAGCATCTCTCATGCAGGCCACATCAGCGACAATTTCTTGACTTTGTGTAACTCAAAAACTAAATATTGAAAAAATATTACTTTCATATGGTATTCACTTTTTAAGTTAATATAAAGATAGCAAAACTTTCCAATTCTATTGTGGGAGTGCTGTAATTTATTTCCCCTCAGTGCAATAGGGATTGAGACATATTTTCTTTATTATGGGGAAGAGAATGGGAGAATAGTATATCCCTCCAGAGGGGAAAGTGGGTTAAAGTGTCCACTTAATTTCCCATATCTCTTCCCTTCCTCCGTTTCTCAGTCATTGCCATTGATGAGAACCAGATGGAGGCAAAGTGATTTACACATGGAATAATTCTATTTTGTTATGAGAAATGCAGATGTCCCAGTTTCATGATATTTACGATAATGTTGTTTTCGTAGGTGCGGGCCATTCACACAGTGAAACCATCTGTTTCTCTGAAGCCATGTGTTTTGGATGAATGACTCTCAGAAAGACTCATGAACTTCAGGTGAGGATCTGTGTCCATGACCTACAAGGGAAAGAGAAAAATTCTGGGATGTCCAAAGGGGGAAGTTATTGAAGTAGCAGTTGTGTGATAGCAGGCCTTCCAGGAACTGAGCCATGTGTAGGAGGCTGCCCAGAAATCCCATGTGAATGAGAAAAGCTGCCACAGACATAGACCTGTAAGTGAATTGCCCCCACTCTACATTGTTTTAGAAAAAGCAGCATAAACAACAGGATTTACCTTCTGGAGTAGAATACAATGGTGTTTAGAGAAAGAAGAGGCTATTTCTCTCTACCTGGAGGTATTTGACATTTGACACGAGGATTAACTTTTGAGTTGTTGACGTGGGCGGTCGGGCAGGGGTGTAGAGCAGCATCCCATGAAGAGTTCAACTGTCATTTATTTTTTAATATGACGCGAGGCCCTGTGTTCCTGTCTCTGTATCTCTCTCCAGAGCACCAGACGTACACGATCAATTAGCCACTGCCCATTTTTCCTTAGATATGTCACAAGTAACTTCATTTGTTATGGCACTTTAGAACAGACAGTAACTCAAGGGAATTTATTATAGAGATCAGGGCTGTCTAACCTGAAGGGGAAGGAATGCAACCACAAGAAGGCGTGGGAATCAAGGTTTGCTTGGCTGTCTGGGACATCGTGCCTTGTCTCTGCTCCTTGTTTCTGTTTGTAGATTTCACTTGCTCTGCTCTGCTATGAAGGTGGCTGGCATTGTATGGCTTCTCCGTTGCTCACAAGTGTACATATCAAAGTTCCAGCTGCATCAAGAGATTGAGTTATTTCTCTCTTGGTCCTTACTCTTCTAACAAAGGCTGAGAGAGTTAAAATAATGTACACCATCATCCCAACCTACAATATTGAACAAAGTAATTAGTGAAAAAAATACGTAGATAGTAGGACAAAGGAGACAAAGAAGAGGCCAGTGACAAAAGAGAGGTTGGAGGAAATTGCATTTTGTCTAAAAAAATCAGCGTGCACTCTGGCAGGGGTTTAATTCTTGCCTAATGAACAAGGGCAAAGAGCCTGGAGGTGTCCCTCTCTGTAACATAAAAAGTTCTAGGAAGGTCAACTGTGGAGGAGCAGGAAAGACCAGTCTAGAACTTGCACACACCCTGGGGGCAGGACTGGCGAAGGCGAAATAGTCTCCTATTTCTAGAGGCTCCGCATTCTCAATCATTTCCTGAGCTGCATGTGGAAAGGAGCAAGGCAGACAGCTAGGCATCAGGGAGGTTGTGGAAAATGAGGACTTAGTTTTAGGAACACTTACTGGGCCCAAGGGCAGAGTAGAAATGGTATTAAAAGTGAACCAAAGTAACATTTTTAAGTACTGACATGTTCTAGAACCAACCATGTATATAATTCAAGCCATAAGGTCCTGTGAGGAAGAGAGGGCCTGGGGGTCTCTCAGTGGGGGTGGAATGGGCAAGGAGTGTCCTATTAATGGGTAGTAAAGCCTCCTGGTTCTATTCACATGAGAATATCATTGCTGAGCTGAGAAAAATGTGTGAGATCTGTGTATTTATATACTTTATCAGTCAAAGTCAGGATATGGAGAATCTGTGAAAAATCATTTTCCTAGTCAATTTATGAATCATTTAGGAAGAATACAAACTATAACTTGAACTGCTCTTCTTCCTGACTTACATTATAACCTGGACACAGTTTCTTCTACATAAAATACAAAAGTATAACTAGAAAACAAATGATCAGCAGTAACCTGTTGTGAGGAAAAGCTTTATTTTACTGGTGAATCTTCAAGTTTATATTTTTCTTAAAAAAAAAAAAAATACAGCCAAAGACACAACTTTTGAATAACCATTTCCCCTGTTGCTTCCTCTCTTCCCATGTTTCATTTCTGTTGCCCAGGCTAGAGTGCAGCAATGCGATCATAGTTCACTGTAACCCCAAACTCCTGGGCTCAAGCAATCCTCCTGCTTCAGCTCTTAAGTAGCTAGGACTATAGGCACGTGCCACCATGCCTGGCTTATTTTTTTATTTTTGTAGAGACGGGGTCTTGCTATGTTGCCCAGGCTGGTCTTGAGCTCCTGGCCTCAAGCGATCCTCCCATCTTGGCCACCTAAAGCACTAGGATTATAGATGTGAGCCAGCACACCAGACCAGAGACTTTTAAATGTGCATCACATATTTATTAACTCATATAATTCTCCTAACAACCCTTTGAGGTAGGTACTATTATTACTTCCTTTTACAGATGAGTAAACTGTACTTGCTCAAGGATATACAGATTGTAGAGACAGAGCCAGGATTTGAACCCAAGAAACACTGACCAGACCAGACCTCATCTGACCATATAGATGAGGACAGTGAGCACTGGGTCTAGCAGCTAAAGGTAGGTACCTGAGAAATTTTTGAATGAATGAATATAGTATTTCATTGTCATGATAATCCTATGGAGAGTATAAGGTATAATCTCTTAGATGGGAATTTTTCAATAATTTTCCCCATTTTTTAACTTCCATTTTCATAGACATGCATGTGAGCATGGCTCTGAATTTAAATTAGTAGCTATAACTATTCACAAACCAGCCACATGCAGTCATTTGCTTACTGATTTTCCCAGATCATGCTTGTGTTTGGAAGCAGGATGGTAGGAAAACATTTCCATTCTCCTACACTCTACCAGGTTATAGTTGGATAAAAAATGAGTTTTATCCATCATTTAGCCATCCTTAGTACCCATTTGTGGTTGGATATTTTGGTACTTGTACAATCTTTCATAGCCTTCTTGAAGACCTTGGGGGCAGTCAGAAGGATTCTAGAAACTAAAATCATATTAATGACAGCTGGAACATAATATCTCTATTCACATCTTGTTGGCAAGCTAATCACATTCTTTCGGCAAACTGATTACATTCTTTCCAGTTTAGCTTTCACTAGGTTTCTTCCTAAGGGAATCTACAAAGAGAGTGTGGAGTAGAAAGAGTCCTTTATCTTTCACGAAGAAAAACCCTATTATTTTCTTTTGTTCAAGACATTCATTCATCTAGAAAGGTGATGTTGCCTTAGGCAGGGGATTCAAGTGGGGATTGAAACTCAGTACAATGAAAGAGAGCATCCCTAATTCATGCAATATTTAGCTAGATATTTCTTATTGTTGGTCTTATACCTAAAGGTAAAGGACTTGGAGGGGTTTCAAAGCTTACATTTCATTATTAAATAATTTGGTCTCAGGTCTCTGTGAGACAATATGTTCATAGATTAAAAGGGTAGTTGTCCAAGAATTGTTAAATAACAAACCTATTGATGTCAGTATTAAGTTTTAGATCAGTAATATTTGTAAAATCAAACTCTGGAAAGAATAAGCGGAGTACAAGATAAATATTAAAAAGAAAATTCTCCTTTGAAAAGTACTCTTGCTCCCAACCTGGTCACTTTCTGCCCAGAGCTGTATATCAAGCCCTTCTGTAGGTTGTCTTCACGAATGGAAATTAGCCTGTAGAAATGCTTAATGCACTAAGCAAGTTTTAAGGGAAATGAAATACTGTTTATACCTTTGATCACCAATAATGATATGTGAATAGTGCACAATTTTTGTGTTAATATCAATACTCAAACTAATGTTTTGTTTATTGAAAGTATAGCTTGATGATTTCTGTCTTCATTGGGTACCATTATCTTCTACCTGGAAAAATCTAACAGCCACTTAAATCAATTTTTAAAGTAACATATGATTTTGGTTGTGCAAATCATCTTGTAATTTTGATCAAAATCAGCATATGAGTTTGGTCCTATAATATGACCTCATTTCAGAAAGTACAGGTTTGACCAGAGTCATTAGTCCTTCTAAAGAGAATTTCTATGGAAAAACATGATTTAGAATCACTTGGACCTTCAAATAGAAATGTCTTGTCAATTAATCAATAATATTTGTGAAGCATGTATCAGGTAAACAGCTACTGCCCACATAATATTATTTCATGGGTTAAAATTTAAATACTGTCTCAGTATCTGGGATGTGGACCATGTTTTAAGCTATTGCTCTAAAGTATGTAGCCCAGTTCGGTGTGTCACCTTTAATTTATACAGTTTTGTTTTGGTTTTTGTTTGTTTTTTTACTGAGGACATGCTTTACTTGACTTAATTTACCTACAATACACTAGGGAACAAAGCTGGTAATATATCTGATTTCAAAGAAAAGTAATGTGGGCCAGGCATGGTGGCTCACACCTGTAATCCTAGCACTCTGGGAGGCCAAGGCCGGGTGGGGGGTGGGGGTGGAGGGGTGGGAATCGTTCAAGGTCAGGAGTTCGAAACCAGCCTGAGCAAGAGCGAGACCCCCGTCTCTACTAAAAATAGAAAGAAATTAATTGGCCAACTAAAAACATATAGAAAAAATGAGCCGGGCATGGTGGCGCATGCCTGTAGTCCCAGCTACTTGGGAGGCTGAGGCAGAAGGATTGCTTAAGCCCAGGAGTTGGAGATTGCTGCGAGCTAGGCTGATGGCACGGCACTCTAGCCCGGGCAACAGAGTGAGACTCTGTCTCAAAAAAAAGAAAAGAAAAGAAAAGTAATGTGGACTAAATATCTAATAGCACATAAGCACTACAGAAATTTTATAAATTTAATGCAGGAAAAACTTTTAAAAAGTTTTTCTTTCAATTCTCTTAAATATAAGTTAGTAGGCTCATATGTTCACTTCTTGGTTAAAATTCTTCATTAAAGTTGCAGTCAGTCACAGCTGATTGTGATGCCTCAATGCTTATTCTAGAGTTTCTAAAAGATCATTCCCTCCAAAACAATTTTCACTGCTAGACTCTAAGCACAAAAGGACAGTCTTTAGAGCTTAAAGATAGTTAAAAGAAATGAAAGAAATAAAGAAAAAATAAAGGCAGCCTAAAATGTTTATCTAATTGTTCAGGCATGCATATTTAAATGAATTCTTTATCAACTCTCACAAGTATTCTCTGAAGCCTTGTGGTTCAGTCAAAAGAACATTTAATTCCTTGCCTTTTTGCAAAGGTAAAATTATTCTTGGAAACTTTCCTGAAGAGTGTTGTTTCTTAAAAGAACTGTTCACATTTCTTTCCTTTTGCATTTGCTTAAGGTAGGGAGGGGTGGATGAGGAGCAATAGAAATCAAGCATGGGATGAATCTCCGCTTAACCTTGTTATATATAAGGTGTAGGAGACAGTCCCCATTGCACTTCCTGCTAGCAGTGACCTGGAGGCATTTCTCTGTTTAGTTATCATCCATAACAGCTCCTTTCTTGCCAGGTCATTAAGATCCCCTGCAAGCCTCTGACAAGCTCTGCCTCTCAGGAACTCAAGATTAATACTTTAGGGAGAGTTTGGGAATTCTTTGTTATCAAATTGATCTATGAGAGTTTTTCTTTATCTACCAGTGTCAGGAGTGCAAGGTTGCTGTAGAGAGAGTGGAGCTAACATAAACATGAGCATGGATACGCATTTTAAATCCATTCTCTCTAGCCTTTCTCTTTCTGTTCTTTCTTATTTACCTAAACGGTTAATTATCTTTCTTGAAGATTAGTTTCTGTTACAGAAAAATAAAATTTAGCTGAATAGTAGGCTAGGGATGACACTGTAGTTTGGAGTAATAATTCAATCTGATTTGGACAAAGTTGGTGTTACCCTAAGGTGATTTTTCTATTGGATCTCTAGAAATCTTCTTAATTGACGAGTTGTCTTTAAATCAAGTATTTTCCTTGGCCACACCTCACCTTTATTAGTGGAGAGCCTTGAATGGGTAAATGTGATCTTTCCTGAAGCCAATTCAGTTTTCTGGGTTTGGCTACTCTATCCGTATGATAAAAATTTGGATTAGATGGTTGCTAAGGTGATTCCAGTTGCTTGGGCTTTATAAATCATAAGATGTGCTGTAAGCACCACACTCTTAACATTCGTTATTAGTTGTCAACATGATGTACAACCTGGTCTTGCCCTTAATCCCATGTATCAGTTGCAACATGTTAAAATAAATAAGCATGACCTTTGAGATGTATTTTTTAGTAAAGGTCAGATGGTTTACTAACTGCGCTGGGATTCTCTAAGTTCTACTTAGCATTGATATTGGTGGATATCAAAGATGATTGTTCCAAGTTAAGTGACACTGTTAGGTTAAAATTGTAGTGACATTGTTAGGTTAAAATTATAGTGATTTTCATGATGATCATCATCATACATTAAGTCCCTGTTGGCTTAAGGCATTGTCCCGGTTAAAACAGATTGAGAGGGAGAGGCCAGGATCTAGGTGATTTAGCCAGGATCTTGGTGGCTTCTATGCTAACCTGCAAGAAGGTGTGGTGCAATGAAAGGAGTAGGAAACCTGTTACATCAACTGAAATGCAAAATGTTTTGGAGCAGGTCTGAGGAGGAAGAGGGAGAGCTTCTAAAGTATGAAAACCTAATGAGAACAGACTTATTCTGTGCATTGTGAAAAAAAAATATATGTTGACAATGATACAAGAAATAGCTCTTATAAATAGCAATTATAAACTGTCTGAGGTAATAATGATTACCTGAGAAACTAATCATTATTAGTTTGGGACTGCTCCCATCAATGGGTCAAGGGTAAATATTCAAATAGAAGGTAATTATTCCAATAGCACTTTCAGATCCTTTATAATCTACTAAATAAATTGGGGGAAGCAAAATGGAGCCCACTAGACCTGTAGGAGCGTGCAGTTATCCTACACAAATGACGATCGACAGGAGCCCCGTGTAGGAAGTGTGGAGGGGAAATTAGTCACAATTTGGAGATGGATTAACTCCTTTAGGTCCCTAGATGCCATTCAGTACATACATTTTTGCACTAATTAACACCCTTTGGTCTAAGTATTCATGCAGGTCAAAAGGGAAATGGCTTGTTCCCCAGACATCAGGAGCATAAGGACCATTATTATTGTTTATAATAAAATATTGTACTTACCCTACACCTTTGATCCTAGCTCAAAGGCTTTTTTTTCTTTTGCAAACACTCTCATTAACCCCAGCAGCATCACTGGGATTAAGTGGCTGAAATGTTGTATCATTAGCTCCGTTTTTAAGAGGAAAGGACTACTGTAGGGAGGCAGCGATTTGCTCAGGCCACGGGGAGTCAGGAGTGGAAAAGGGATGAAAAATCAGGACTCCCGACTTTCCTTCTTAGGCTAAAAATATCTCAGCTGATGAAAGGATGTCAGGAACTGACTCCCCAAATCAGCAAATGCTTTTGCTTCTCCTGATCACCCCCTTCTTACCCGCAGGACTTTCATTTGATAGAAGAAACATGGGGAGTTTCTTCTTTCCCCAAGATAATTGAAGAGGGTCACAGGTCCACTGGGTACCAGCATTTTTGTCTTAAAAAGTGTTGCAAGGCCACTCTCTTATAGCATTTTAAAACATTAAAAATAATCTGATAATATCCACTTGTGAAAGAGACCTTTAAAAAAGTCTCTATCCTGTAAGTATTGATTTAGGAAAAGGTCTGTTTCAGCAAGGGGAGCAACTAAGATATCGTGGAGCTCATCGAACACCCAAGAACCCGGACTCACACTGGGAAGGCAAATGACCTCTAACCCATGTCATTTTGTGCCTTATTCTCTCTATGGATCTTCGAGTTTTCCTCTCCAGCTTCCAAACAAAGATTTCATTCCTTCAAATTATGGGATTTGTCTCAGAGCTGATCTGTACTTTAAAAATAGAAGACTGTACCTTCCATGACAGATTGGTCTATAGCAGACCCCCAGGGGAGGTAGGATTCACTGAGACAATTTTAGGTTTCTTGTATTTACAAAAGCATTTGCAACTTCAGGGAATAGGAACTCATTCATCATAGCTAGGGGAATGAGGTATGATAGAAAAACCAGTTTGTGAACAGAAATAAATATGTTCCTCTTTTTCTGTATTCAATGTATGTTATTGGTATTGGGTGACTATGGGTCTTCATTTAAATCTACGTTATCAAATAGATTAAGAACATAGGCTTGGAAGTTCTTAAAACCTTGTGTAACCTTGGGCACTTAACCCCACTAAATCTCAGTTTTCTCTTTTGTGAAATGGGGTGATAATCACACTTCCCACGTGGTAATAAATGAGGAAGTACATGTCCAATGCTTCACACATCGCCTGACACACAGTAACAGATCAACCAATATTGGATATTATTATTAACCCCTGGTACTTTTGACTTACAAGTAAGATAATTAAGGCTTAAAGGCATATTGAATGATGCTTGGAAGTGGTCCCACATTTCAATGTTTCACCCAATCCCTTTGCCAACTTTGAAGGAATAAGAGGGGTTCTGGCAGATCTATGAAATCCCTATTTCTCTGATTTATCTCTAGCATTTTGAAGTCTACAATTTTCTGCTCAGTTCTTTCTTCTTGTCTAAAAGAATTTCATCACACCTCAGACAGTTATTTGAGCTACTTTAGTCCCAAGTCCTTGGGTTGACCCATATAAGCAAAGAATAATGTCAGTTTCTTAACAGTTTTTTGGGGAAATAAGTCACAGAAATTGGGCCTATTTGATCATAACTATCTTATGATGCACATTTTATAGCTATGCAGTTAGAAGGAGGCCATTATCTGGTAGAGAGTCTACTGCAGTCATTCTGTACTTAGTCTGAATACTAGAATCATCTAAAGATGGTTCTGAAAAATTCTAGTGCCCAGGCTACACTCCAAACAATTCAACAAAATTTCTGGAGGTGAAACCAGGCTTCACTTTTACAGCTTCCTGGGAATTTCCCAATGCAGCTAAGGTTGAAACCCACTCTAGTGTTGGCCCCGCACTTCATCAAGCCTCAGAAGGATGCAGAGCCTGGTAATTCCAGAGACCCACCCTTGGAAACTCTGCATTCGGTAGGTTCAGGTTAAGTCCTGGAGATTTTCATTTTTAACAAGCACATTCCCAGTGTTTCCCCAACTCCCTCCCTTCCGGTGATTCTGGCTGAGTGGCCTTAGGACCATACATTGGGAAACACTGGTGTTCACCAGTGATCTGTTTTGTGATCTCATTTTAAAATTCACAAGGTCCTAAACCACGATACACCTTATTCAGTCTCTTCCAAGTAGCCATATAAGTAACTTCAGTTTGCTTTCGGAGGTGCGGCCAATTTTAAATTAGCACCTCACGGTGTTGGGTTGGCTTCTTGTGAATCACGGAGGAGTTGCTTTAATTCACCAGACAAGAGGCAGGAACTGCTGCTGCTTCCAGAGAGGCGCCTGGGACTATCTCCAGAGACCGACTCTGCTAGCAAAGCTGGATTTGCCCCCAGGGTTCAACTCATTGTTTAACTAATTTTATCAAACTTTAAAAATAACCTTTCATTAAATTATCTTTTAGGGTTTCAACAATTTACTGAGATTCCTATAACTTTACTATGGTTTTATTAAACGAAAGCCTTTCCAACTGGGCCACATGAGATGCTCTGACGTTTAAAGTCGGACTTCCTGTTTGCTTTGTAATAAAATACAACTAAAATTTGCACATGTTTAATTTTTCTCAAGTCTCCTTTCAGCTTCTCCTGGCTTGACATTCCTTGGGGACACACCATGTATTTCCCTTCTTGTGAAATCTGAGCTGTAAGCACACTCCATGTTTAACCCCTGCAGCTAGACTCTAGCATAAATTGTTCTTGGGAAAGGCCAACAGGGTATGGTTTTCAAAAATCTTTTTTTTTATTGAGTTTCAAGCCAAGTATACTAAAAAGTTTAGAAAATTTGAAAACAAAAACAAAAGCAGAAGATGAAAACCAAAATTGTTAGAGCTTTGTATTTTTAGGGCGAAATGATTATACTCTTCCCTGAACAATGCCAAAAATGCACAATAACGTACATCAGCTTTTTTACAGCGTTAGGGTATTCACTAATTAACATGGCGATGTGGTGATATCACGGGCTCTTTGGACATGGCTAATCTTATAATTTATGGCCTGTGGGACTAAGATTTTGTCATCTGAAACTGATAAGGCAAATTGAGAATAGCCCATTCCAGCCCTTTATCCTTGGTTTTGAGAATAGTTCATGGTTACTCATGTAGCTGTTCTCATCTCTAGTGTTCACAGTATGAGAGTCATGAACCTTACTCTTATCTTGTACATCATTCTCATGTAGGTGTCCTGCCTGGTAAGAACCAGCCTCTAGCTCTGGAATTAATGTATAATTCTGGAATAAAATTATTCCTGGTGACTCGTGGGCCCAGGACCAAGGAAAAGGTGCCCCACTGAAATAAGATGGGGTTTAGTCATGACAAGGAAAACCGAACCATGCCCACAATATATTGGCATTATCAAACAGTAGTAGAGTGAGGGGCCTTAGGTGGAAGGAGACTTATCTTCAAATGCATCCATTCATTCAACAAACATTTTAAATCACTTACCATATGCCTGGTTCAATTTGGGCATTAGGATACAGCAGTGAACAAAAATTCCTATCCTCATGGACATTACATTCTAGTGGGAGGACATGACATTAAGCAAAATAAAAATGTGAATTCTATAGTATGTGAGACAGCAACAAGTGCAAGGGAGGAAAAGCAGTCAAAAAGAAGAGAGAGGATGGTAGGGGGAGTTTTGTTGTAATTTCAAAAATAAAAATAAGGAAGGCCTCACTGAGAAAATGAGATTTCAGCAAGGTCCTGAGAGAGGACAGAGAGTTATGTGGGTGTTTGGAAAGAGCAGTCCAGAGAGAGGAGTACATGCAAAGGCCCTGAGGTGGGGGGCAAGGGGGTACCTCACCAGTCAGAAGCAAGGGGCCTGGATCTTTAGGGTTAGCTGGAATCTAGCACTGATTGGAGTTGACCAAGTGGACTTGGTTAGCCACTAATTAAAAACGCTTATTCACTATGCTTGGAAATAGAGGACCTTCCTAACCTCTCACTTCTCCTTATCTTTCTCTGCTCCTCTTGCCTTCTACTTTCTCCCTGTCTCCTGGATTTATTCATGGTGCCATCCTCTGTTTAAAGTTCTCTTCTTTCTTCCAGCAAGATTATAAAGATTCTGCATTAAATGGCCATGGCCTTGTCCCCCAAGGGAATATTCCCAAAGGTGACCCTGATACCTTATAACCTTAAGGTTATAAGACACTTCTAGCCACACGAGAACCACATGGCAGAGATAATTACATTTGATAACCCATCTTCATAGCGAAAATTACATGTGCCAATTTGCTACAGAAAACTGGCCTGTATACTGGTATGCTGAACTGGTGTAGACACCTCTGGGAGAGGCCGTGGTGGTGTGGGAAGCAATGCGCAGGCCTTGGCATCAGGCAAATGTGAGTTTGAACTCTAGCAATGAAATTTTCTGAACATGTTTCCATCATTACAAGTTTACAGGAGGGTTAAATACATGTCAAACACCTCATTCACAATTGGTGGCCAATAAATTGTAGGATTACGTTTATAAACATTTAGGCATAACAGTGAAAGGAATCCAGTGAAGGCAGAGAAGAGAGAAGGAAATGGAGTAAAGGGATTTCCTTTAGGAAAACAAAGAGGAACATATTTGTAGGATGGAGGCAAGAGGCCAGTGGAGATTTAGAAGGTGAAAGGCCATGCCCTTTCACTTTCGCACATTCCTGCAGGGAAGGCTACAGAGAGGACCCTGTTGTCATCGCTTTCTCATAAGCCTGCGTCTGTGCCTCACAGCTGGCCATGCATAGACTTGGGGTGGAGTGACGGGGCCTGTGTTTATCAATAATTACCTTCTGGGTGTGGACTCAGTTGCTGATAACAACCGTAGCTTTAACTAACGTGATTTATGATCTGTGAACGTGACCTGTCATGAGAAAGAATTAGTCTCAGTCAACTTTGGTAGAGAGGGGACTTTCAGTTTGGCTTCTCTGAAGTTTGATGACTGTGGAAAGATGTCCCCAAATCTCTTACAAGGAAATAAGAGCATGAATATAAAGTGCACGTGTGATGTCCGGCACACAGGAGATGTTCAATCAATGGCTATTGGCTATTGTAATAATTTTAATAACATATTACCTAGCTATATCTAAAGGATTGATTTTTATTCTAAATCTGGTAGGACATTAATTCATTTAAGACTCAAGTAGTGAGTGTTACATGAAGTTACCTTGTTGCAGCTGGAAATAGCAAAATAGAAAATAATAGTTCATCTCAATAGTTACTGGTCTAGGAGAGAAAAATCTGTATTAAAGCAAATAAACTAACAAAGTTTTGCCTGCATAAAAGAATGATGGTAGCATCCAAAGCAACCTGAGACTTCCTTTGATTTTAATCTCTCAAAATAAAATGTAACTCTTTAACTTATTCTGTATGTCTTCCCTCCTACCCCCCAAAATACAAACTGTTTTAAACTTTAATTAATTGTTATCTGTGTGAAGGAAAAAGCTGCTGCCCTTTATAATAGATGAAATGATTCCATAATCACATATACATGGGAATGGAAATAAAGAGAGAAATACAGAAAGAGAAATACAACTTACTGTACTTGAGAATTGTGTGTTATTGAACACCCAGTCAGGACAAACTGACTTCTCTTGTCTTGGGAAAAAAATAAAGGAAGCTTGGAAAAATGATGCAAGCTTTTTCCGTACTCTAAAATCCATGCACTTGTGTGTAAGAAACTCTTGTAATATTAATATTTTATTGCTTTGTACTATATACTTGGTGTTCCAGTATATTTCCCACATTGAACACACACAACAATCTCATGTGAAAAGCATTCTTATCCTCATTTGCTGACGAGAAAAGGGATTGCAATATATATCTTGCACCAGCTAGCACCATGCATAGAACCAGAGATGGGATTTGAACCTCTGTCCATGCACTCAAAATAGGTGTTTCCACTCCATCATTTTGTTGGTGTGTGCCTGAGATGTTTTCTCTTCCTACTTGGCTTCTACCCACACCATCTCTTCCTTCCCACTGATACGCTCTGCCTTCCATTCTACTATAGCCTACATTTGGCATCTACTGCTCCTAAACCTCCTCTATAAATATGTTTTGGGGGCAAGAAAATTTTGTTGATAAAGACATTGTCATGTGGGAAATCCTCTAGGATAATACAGAGTGTGGCCCATGGACTAAGAGTGGTTCCCACCACTCCTAGGAGTTCCCACCATCTGGGAACTTATTAGATATTCCTTCAAATTTAGAAACTAAATTTGACAATTAAAGTTGATTACAAATACTAATGGCTAAATATTTCAGTTTCATAGGGAGCACTGAGGAGATCATATTAAAATGAAAACCAGAACTTTTAAGGAACTGCATCAGGTCTTAGCTTTTTAAAATTTACTCCCCTAAATTTCTATCTCATATTCATGATCTACTTACATGTTTTATAGTAGTTTGCTTTTTAAAGGAGATGTACGTTTTTCATCTGTGATTCACTCAAACTACTGCAGGATGATCATCACAACTTAGAACTCCTTTCTAAGGTGCATTGTCGTGATGAACACCCACACAGAGATTTATTGGTGTGCAATATGCATCTCCACGCTAAAGGTGAAAAACTATTTTCTATCCTGGAGTGAATATCTCTGGAAGTGTTTTCATAGCTGTCCTCTGCAAATCATCCCAGGGTGGGCCCATCTCTGTCTCATGCTGTAAGAAGGGAGGGCTGGTAATAGCAGCCACTTCCTCTTGTGTACAGTGGAGAGAAGGCTGACTCTGGACTGCCCCATCATCGCCTTGAAAGATGATGATTAACTGAGAAGTCACTTTAGCTGCCTGATTGATTCTCATTCATGGATGGTCGAAGGGCAAGTTTGTACACCTCTAAGACCTGGAGCGCATCGTGAATACCTCTGGTTCTGTCTCAGCTCATGCTGACGATACAGAGACATACTGCAGGAGAGCATGTTCCCTTTCATTTCAAAGTTATTTATGACAGCTTCAAATCTGTACAACTTGGAAAGACTTGAAAGTATGGATTCTCTTTTAAGAGAACATGAACCTTTGACTTTTCTTTCTGGAAGAAATAAAAGACCGAAAAAACACTATTTCAATCTTCACCATGGGTTTAATTACATTGGAGCCTTCTCCTGTGCTTCGGCCTATTTGGCAATCCACAGCTATGAATCACCTAAAGACCAAGTATGCATGCAATTACAAATGATTTTGAAAGACAAAGAGAATTGAGAAGCATTTGTTCTATGTATATCTTGATTTTAGCTGCTTGAAAACTCTTAATGTTTGGAACGTTATCGTTATGTGAAATAACATATGCAATGTAAAATGTTTCGTTTTTAAAGATTAAATCTAATTCTGTGTGTTTTGCGTATTCTATAAACATTCTATTAATAGGCAGAATACCAAACACAATGGAGAATGGTTTTGTGTTCTGGAAGAATATTGTTCTTCAATATCTTTCTGTGTGTTTTTCTTGTCTACCCTATCGAAATGTAGTAATCACATCAATAAAGCAGTGTGTACATATGGTGGATCAATTGTCTTACTAAATGGCATACTAAATGCATATCCTCAATTTATAATGCACACAATGTAATTTATTGCAAAGAATGAAAATATTTACAGAAGGTGGGCTAGTTTTTATCTTCCTTGTGTGAAAACAAAAATCTATTTAGCTAATTAAAAAAAAAGATCCAGCAAGTATGAATATCAAAAATCAAACTGGTGAATCAATGGATGAATTAGGGACAAACTGCAAATATCTAAACAATGTACATACATTTTTTTGTAGCTGAAAATCTTTCTACTGGTAGAGTGAGTTTGCAAATCAGATCTTCTTTACTTAGTCGCCCCTTTCTTTCTGATTCTGTAGTCCTCAAAAATCTAAGATTTTCAAAGCATTTGTCCTAAAACTCTCAACAGTTTTCCCTTTAATATGTAACAAATGTTAACCAACTATCAAGAAAAATCCAAGACATTGTAGAGTTACATAATGTGTGCCATCCGCACCACCTGGGGATTGGACTCGCTTGAAGCACAGGCATGTGGGGGGGAGGGGGGGAGGGGCAATGTATGTAACCCAAACAATATTTGTACCCCCATTACAAGATGGAATAAAAAAAAAAAAATCCAAGACATTGTTCTGGATTAATACTCAATATATGTGGCAAGAGAAATTCAAGAAAGTGTCCCTAAATATCTATATGTATGCCTAGAATGAGGATGAGTTAAAAACCAGGTAATTAATTACCAGATTTTTTGTTGTTGTTGTTATATACATTGAATTGCATTTTAATGGTGGCTTTTAATGTAGCATTAGCTAACCAGAATACCCACAGAGTGAGACTGGGGGATCTTAGAGGAGTTTACAGGAAAGTTCTACCTCAGGCACCCAAGAGTGAAGCCTCTAATCAATGATCCTCATTTGTAATCAGGGAATTTCCAAGCATCTCTTAGTGTTTTATTGTTAAATGTGAACGGACAATTACAAGCTACTGTTCACATAAAGAAATCTTTTCCCTAGAAACAGAAAGACAAAAATAAACAAATGAAATGGACTTGGAAGAAATATAGATAATTTGAGAAACAGAAGGAACATTCCACTGTACGTATTCGGAGGTAAACAGGATTACGTTCGTAAAACAGTAAATGGATGCTATGAAAAAGGAGAAATGAAGTTTTGCAAGTTTGATCTGTGATTGCTGAAATAAAGAATTGAGTAAAATGGTTGGAAGATAGTGAATGAAACCTCCCAGAAAATGAAACAAAGCCTCACGGTAATTCTGAAGCAGGCTAATATTTGAGAAATACTGCACTAGGGCAATGCTAGTCCAAGTGTGGTCCAAGGACCAGCGTCATCAACATCATCTGAGATTTTTACTAGCAATTCAAATTCTTCAGTCTCTAGATCTACTGAATCACTGTCTTTGGGCAGGGTCCTAAGAATCCAAGGCCCAGGAATCTGTATTTTAATAAGACTTCCAGGGAATTCTTATGCAAGCTAAAATTTTAGACGCATAGCTGTAGGGATTTGTAATCACATTTTTCATTGGAAGGGAGTCTAATTCTCCAAATTAGATCTTTGTTAAAACCTTCCAGCTAATATGATTGTGGGAGCAAGACGTACTGCATGCGTGGTAATATTAATTAAGTGTTCAGTAAGAATGTCTTTGCAGACTTCACATTTGATTATAAAAACATATAAAGATGTAATTTTTTTAAATTAAATGTTTTTATTTTAAGATAATTGTAGATTCACATGGAATTGTAGAAATACTACAGAGAGATCCCTTTGCCTAATACACACTTTACCTAGTTTCACCCAATGGTAACATCTTACAATAGTATAATAACCCAAATGGATTAAACACACTGATATTGATATTTATATAATACACCAATTTTATTCAGATTTCCTTTTTTTTTTTT
>VBSM01000483.1:9393498-9490964 GCA_008086735.1 Cheirogaleus medius
TGAGAGGGGCTTCTTTTTTTTTTTTTTGACTTAGCATTTTCTTGAGATTCATCCAAGATGTGTGTTTCAATAGTTTGCTCCTTTTTTATTGTTCAGTAACATTCCACAATATGGATATAGAGTACAGTTTGTTTTACCATTCACCCATTGAAAGACATCTGCATTTTTGCTATTTTTTTACTTTTCTGAATATAGTTGCCATGAATATCTGTGTACAGGTTTTGGTGTGAACATAAGTTTTTATTTCTTTGGGATAAATGCCCACTAGTGCAATGGCTTGGTCATATGATAATTGCATGTTTAGTTTCATAATTGAATTTGAACTGTTTCTTATAAACAGCATATAAGTGTTTGTGTGTGTGTGTATTAATCTACTTTGCCAATCTCTGTCTTTTAATAATGATATAATTAGATCATTTATATTTAAGGTGATTGTTGATATGTTAGATTTTATTTTATTTTATTTTTTTTTTTTTTTTAGAGACGGGGTCTCGCTCTTGGTCAGGCTGGTTTCGAACTCCTGACCTTGAGCTATCCACCCGCCTCGGCCTCCCAGAGTGCTAGGATTACAGGCGTGAGCCACCGCGCCCGGCCCGATATGTTAGATTTTAAATCTATCATTTTATCATTTGTTTTCTGTTGTTTCTCATTTCCATTTCTCTTTTTTTTTGCCTTCCTGTGGGTCACTTGACATTTTTGAGATTCCATCATGAGTTATTTATATTGTTTTTGAGTGTATCTCTTTTAATATTAATAGCTTCCTTAGTGGTTGTTGTGGGTGTTAAGATATGCACATGTTACTTGTCACAGTCTACTAGTATCAACATTTTCCACTTTGTGTGATGTGTGGAAACTTTATTTCCATTTAGATCCATTTACCTTCCCTACTTTTAAATATTATTGTTTTGTGTATCAGATGGTGTAGATAAAATTCTTTGATACTACTCCTTTCATGAAGTGTAGCCTAATTCCCGTCCTGTGGAGTGTAAGCTGTACTTAGTGACAAATAGAACAGAGTGGGAGAGATGGTATGCAATTCAGAGACTAGGTCTTAAAGGGTACCACTCTTTCTCTCTTGGATTACTCACTATGGTGGAAACTGGCTGCCATTTTGTGAGCAGCCGTATGGAGATGCCCACGTGGTGAGAAACGGAGGCTTCCTGCAAATAGCCCTGTGAGGAAGCCATCTTGGAAGCAAATCCTCCAGCCTCAGTCAAGCTTTGTGATACAACTTTGACTGACATCTTGACTGTAACCTTATGAGAGAACCTGAGCCACAACGACCCAGGTAAGCTGCTTAAGCCACTACATTTTGCAGTAGTTTGTTATGTAACAGTATGTAACTAATCTAAACACCAACCATGTAGGAAGGCATATTAAATCTACTAGGAAAGCAAGAGAATATGTTTAACTTCATTTTAAAATCCTACAGATCACCTTTGCTTTTACAATTACAACAGAGTTCTGGACATAAAACAATTCATATCAGGCCAAGAGGCATGATTTGCCTAAACTGAATTGCCTCAACTATGAAGGATGTTTGTCTTTTTTTTTTTTTTCTAACTGGAATAGAGAAGAATCTAGGGCACCGGTCCTTCTAAGTTTCTCAATCTTTCCCTCCCACACACTCCTTTGCTTTCTTCCCCCCTGAGGCTATAGGCTCTATGGTACCTTTTGTGAAGTTTGTTTCCAATGACTGACCTTGGTCACATATGAAAGCATCCCCAAAACTATGCGCCATGAAAAGTAAAAAAAAAAACAGCCAAAGCCCAACATCTGTAATGATTTATTGTTAGAATTTAAAGCCATCTGGCACATCTTTTGAATGTATTATTTGCTCAATGCTCTGATTCATCTATACAAAATAAACAGAAGAGATTTTGATGTATAATATAAAACAAAACCAGAATTAATTGCTCATTGTCATCTATTTGGTTTCCACTGTATTAATGCTCAACTACCGTATCCTTATTTTGTATCTGTCTTTAAGAGCTATTTTCTGATTATAAATATACTCTTTGAATCTTATGTCACCAGTTGATGTAACAGCTAAAGCAACACTAGAGTGATCACTGGCAGCTTCAGACTTTTTTTAATAAAGGTGCTGGTTGGGGGAGTGTGGCAATCTAGTGGGAATTGAGCACTGGGGCATTTGTGTTGAAGCTACACTGATAAAGTAACAGGAGATGACAGGGGTGGTGATGGTGGCTTAGGTCCTCCTCCCTTTAAGCCACTTGTTGGCACTGCCAATGAAAGTAATATTCTGTGGAAACTCTCTTTCTCCATCTCTTTTGTTGGCAGCTCTTCCTGCATCAGTTCCTTCACTGTTATTCTCTAAAGCAGTCGTTCTCAAAATTCATTCATAGTATGCACCAGAATCACCTGGAAGTCTTGTTAAAACAGGTTTCTGGGCCTGCACCTAGAGTTTCTGATGTCGCAGGTTCGCAGTGAGACCTGAGAGTTTGTGCTTCCAGCAAGTTCCCAGGCTCTGCCGCTGCTGCTGTTCTCCAGACAACACTCAGACCTGCTGCCCTGAAGTTCTACTCTTGGGTAGTAGTTGAGATCCTGAGGACACAGTGAGGCTAGGAGCCAAGACAGCAGAACTGCTTTGCATGAGGCAACAAAAAGAGTATGTTTTTGCTCTTGAGAAAGAGGAAATGAGGAGGAGAGAGAAAGAAGGAGGAAGGGAAGTGGAGTGAGCAGGTTGGCCTGAGGCCGAGGGATCAGATACAGAACAAGGCAGTCATTGAAACACACCTGGTAAAGGAGTCATTGGAGATCTTTAAAAATTCCTTCTTCATATCTGGACAAATCTTAAAACGCTCCAATTTTACTCATTTCCTTGTAAAGTGTGTGTGTGTGTGTGTGTGCGTGTGTGAGTGAGAGAGAGAGAGAGGGAGAGAGAGAGACAATGTGCACATTTTTACGTGAGGAAATGAAGACAGATGTGGTTTTGCTGCAGGTTGGTGTGATTCAGAGCAGAGGCAGCTCATGTGAGATGTCGCAGTGATCAGCAGGCTGAAGAAACACAGGCTTGAAGCCGGAGGTGATCTATAGCACATTGGTCCCTGCACGTCACTCCTCCCCACAGTGGAATGTTCGGTTATCTTGGAGGAAGATTTGGGCTTGCACAGGACATGAAAACAGAGGTTTGAGTCTGTCATATTTCATTCTCTGGGGAGCCAGAGAAGCCCCAACTAAAATCCGGGTTTCTTTTCCTTACGGTCCTTATCCACTTTGTGTTTATTCTTAAGTCTTTACTTCTGGTAAGCAGAGTACAACACACTTCTTCAAATCACAATGGGAGAGGCTCCTGTGTGTCTTCTCCTCATGAATTTTGTGGTGTTATGTGTAGGTAATAGTTCTTGCTGAAGGTTATTTTGATCCTGACCTTCAGGTGAAGTTTGGATATTGTTAAGGCTCTGAGAAGGGGGCAAGCCACCTTACCCACCCGATATTTGAGGAAGACCAGAAGGACGATGCTTGCACAGTTCCGTCCCGACTGTGGGGAACCAGGCAGTAGTTGTGCGGTCCCATGAATGTCATGCCTACAACTTCCTGTCATGACTTCTGAGGAATTCAGAGATTTAGGGGTTTACATCTTCTCTGCTACAAATTCGTCTTCTTATCCTCTTTATCCGTAAGTCTGTGAGTGTGTGAAGGGAAGGGAAGGAACAAACATCCACCTTGGGATTTAAGGTAAATAGTTCTGTTTCCTGCCCCCTCTTCCATGGTTGCCAACATGTGGTCTCCACACTGATGCATCAATGAATTTAGTTGTTGTTTCCAGCCTTGACTAGTTCAGAATATTTTTAAGCCTCAGAAAAAGAAACAACCAGTTAAAGGATTTTGTTTGAAACCAATGATATACTTTAATGTGGTGCTAATTAGAGGCATAGAGAGGGCTGTTTCTTAACACCTTGTTCAACTAGTTGACATTGGCTTGTGAAAACTTGAAGAGTTTAAATATGGAGACCTTTGATGGTGGTGATGGTGGTAGTGGTGGTGGATCAGACCAATCTCGCCTTCAGGAATCCTACATACAGTGTGGTGACTCCACAGAGATTAGTTCAACTACTGATGTGGTTTCATACACTATAATCCTGCTCAGGGTGAAACCAAAAACTTATGTCAAAGATGGAGTCTTGATAAGGTCTACAAAATGGAGAATGCCTCATGAGCGCTGTGGGAGCAAGGCATTCTTTTTCCTGCTCCTGGTAGGTTCCACCCTTCCCCTTCCTTGCCGATTTTCATATTGCTTCTCTCCACTCTCGAGAGTTCCTTTTTGGCATGTTTTTGACTGTTATTTACCCATGAAAGGGCAGACATGTGAGCACTGAGCTCCAAAGTTACTGCCAGTTGGTGCAGTGCTAGGCATTGCACCAACACCAACAGAATCCCAATCTGGGCTCTTTCCAGAGGGTGTGCAATCTTCATTCATCAGACAATAAACAATAGGGAACAAGGATGATGGCCACTGGAGTTGCAAAGCAGGTGCCTGAGGTGCTTGTTTTCATTATTTATGTTCTTTGGCACTCACTTATGGCTCCTTTGTTCAGACATGGTAGACTGAAACAAAAAGAGGATTCTTGGAAGAAGTAGATTTTTTTTTTTTTGAGATAGAATCTTGCTCTGTTGCCTTGAGTAGAGTGCAGTGGCGTCATTGTAGCTCACTGCAACCTCAAACTCCTGGGCTTAAGCGATCCTCCTTTCTCAGCCTCCAAAGTAGCTGGGACTACAGGTACGTGCCACTGCACCTGGCTAATTTTTCTTTTTTAGTAGAGACGGGGTCTTGTTCTTGCTCAGGCTGGTCTCAAACTCCTGGGCTCAAGCAATACTCCCACCTTGGCCTCCCAGAGTGCTAGGATTATAGGCATGAGCCACTGCACCCGGCCAATAAATAGTTCTTTAAAAATACTGATGACTGAGAGCATTTCTACTAATTTTGCAAACTTTCTAAAAGAAGAAATTATTGGAAGAATCTTAGTAGTTTACAGGATTGGAAGAAGAACCACACAACTGAGCATGGGAAGGAAAGAAAATAGAGGCTCTGTCTTTATTCATGTTTTCAAATTCTTGGATGAAAGAATTTGATTGCATCAGATAGGATGTTTTGTCTCTGCTTTGGTTATAACCATCCATACTGCCAGGAGACAGGACAGGGAGCATAGCTGCTGTGGTTGGGAGAGTCCTGGTGAGCTGGGCAGCCTCCCTGCAATGTGTATGTACTATATTGGTCAAACATAATTTTAATCAAGATGCTGACCATTCAATGAAATGTGCCTAAACTTTTATTTTTGCCAGTCATCATCTTGCTGGAAATATGAATCATCTGTTACCTAATTAGAGGAACACAAAGCATCCTCTAGTCAAGAGCAGTAGTTCTCAAAAAGTAGTATCCAGGCCATCAGTATGGATATTATTGAGAACTTGTTGGAAATGCTAATTCTTTTTCCTACTCCAGAGCTAGTGAATCAAAAACTCAGGATGAGATCCAGGAATTGTGTTTCAACAAACACTCCAGATGATACTGATATGCATAAAAAAATTCAACGTGCACATGAATCACCTGGGGATGTTGTTAAAATGCACATTTTCATTTAGTAGGTCTGGGGTAAGCCTGAGATTCTGCATTTCTAGTAAACTTCCAGGTGATCCCATTGCTGGTGATGCAGCAGCAAACTTTGAGTGGCAACACCAGAGATATTGAAGGAGGAAAGTTGTATCATTACTTCAAACTGCTGAAATTCCATAGACAAAAGATCAATAAAAACCATAAAGCCTTGTATGAATACATTAGTATTACTATTATTGCTCTTGGATGACGATAGTTTGCATAAATCTTTAAAAGGTTGTATATTTGGAGGCAGGTAGGGGAACCCTTATCTGCAACTGGCAGGTATGAAACAGGATTGGTTATGAAGTTTATGTAGCAAGTCACCTTTAAGTCAAGTATATAAATGTTCCATCCTGTCTTAATCTCAACATGTAATAGCATGTAACAAGAGTGGAGTCTATGTCTCTAGCTATCTTTTATTTTGTCTTGTTAATTACAGAAATATGATGTCCCACATTGTTTAAAATAATTCAAAGGTTAATGCTCATCAAGTCGTCATGCTGTGACCTAAAAGAAGGGATAACCTGGCCAGATGGCTCAAGTTACTTAATTACAACTTGTTGGGTCTTTCTTGGCCCAGATTAATCATATCTAGTGTTTTTAGTCTCTGGCTGTTTGGTGAATAATAATAAAAGCTTCAGAGAATCTGGTCTAATTTCCAGCAGTTTGCTATGAGTGAGTCTCAAATCTAATCACTTTTACTTGGCAATGGCTTAATGGGGGTGGGGAAAGATTGTCTAACTGGGTTTATGAACCTTCCTAGTTAGGTTTCTCTCAGACTATGTTCACTAATATTTTCAATTATATTGCTTTCATGAGTTTTTCTTTCCCAAGTTGACAAATGCTTTCATTTCACCTAATGAATTAAAAGCCACTTAAGAAGACCTCCCCTACACCAAAATCTCTCATGAGATTAGGTCAACATAAATGTATATAAAAATTGAGTCATTACAACTAAAATTAAAACAAGAACTAAGACTTATCAGCAGAGTAATTTCTATTGTATTCCCTGAAGAGGTTAAATAAGCATGAGACTAAAGACAAACCAGGAAACTATTTAATCTTTCAAAAATACTCGTAAGCCTTAGTAAGAAAGAGAATTAAATCATTGGGGATTGAGGAGTTCCCCCTTCTCATAGAGTCCTTGTTTGTTGTCAAGAAATAAAGAGCAGAGATATACAGACATTTTTCTGAAGAAAGAAATGTTGATATTATGACATTCAGGAAATTGTTTCTGACACATGCCTACATTAACATTTTTATAAATAATCTTAATGGCCAATTATACATAGCTAAATGGTAAATGATGACTAGGATAATAGCATGAGGGGAACTAATGGCTATTTCAAACTTGAACTTATGGTATAGTTGCATCTTGGTCGAGTTCCAAATATCAGTGTCTGATCTCTCAGCTTGCAGCTTTTGAACCTCTGTTCCCTTTTTAATGAGAGGCTTTCTGAGAAAGCAGCTTCCTTAACTTGGAAGTGGCTGACTAAAATAAAAGGATATGTTTTTCATAAATTTTTTTTTATTGAGGTATATTTGACATTTAAAGATTTTATATATTTAAGGTATACGATTTGATAATTTTATATAATACACATTGTAATCATGACAAACTAACATATCAATCACTTCAGATAGTTACCACTTTAAAAAAAAGTCTTCGTGTGACAAGAACACTTAAGATTGCCCCTCTTAGCAAGTTTCAAGTATACGATAAACTGTTGTTAATTATATTCACGTTGTATTGTGGTACATTAGATCTCCAGAACTTATTCATCTTGCATAACTGAAACTTTGCACTCCTTGACCAACATCTTCCCATTCCCCCTTCTCCTCAGCACCTAGTAACCAGCATTCTACTCTCTGTCCTTATGACTTCAATGATTTTAGATTCTGCAGGTAAGTGAGATCATGCAGTATTTGTCTTTCTGCATGTGGCTTACTTCACTTAGCATAATGTCCTCCAGATTCATTTATTATCACAAATGGTAGGATATCTATCTTTTTTAAGGCTGAATAATATCTCATTGTGTGTGACACGCACACTGGAGTATACACACACACAATGGAATATACACAAACACACACACGCATACACTATATGTATTATCCTTTATTCATTTATACATCAATTGACACGTAGGTTGTTTCCATATTTTGATTATTGTGAATAAAGTTGAAATGAACATCAGAATGGAGATCTCTTTTCCTTTGGATATATACCCAGAAGTGGGATTGCTAGATCATATGGTAGTTCTATTTTTACTTCTTGAGGAACTACCATAGTGTTTTCCATAATGGTTGTACCAATTTACATTCCCACCAACAGTGTACAAGAAAGACTTCCTTTTCCTCCACATCCTCTCCAACACTTGTTGCTTTTGGTCTTTCTGATAATAGCCATTCTGATAGATGTAAGGCGATAACGCATTGTGATTTTGATTTGCATTTTCCTGATTATCAGTGATGTTGAGCACATTTTCATGTACATGTTTGTCATTTTTCTTCTTTTGAGAAATGTCTATTTAGGTCTTTTACACATTTTTGAAACAGGCTATTTATTTACTTATTTTTTTGCTATTGAGTTGCATGAGTTCCTTATATATTTTAGATATTAACCCCTTATCAGATAGATGGTTTACAATTATTTTCTTCCATTCTATAGGTTGTCTTTTTACTCTGTTGATTGTTTCCTTAGCTGTGCAGAAGATTTTAAGTTTGATGTCATCTCACTTGTCTATTTTTCCTTTTGTTACTTGTGCTTTTGGTGTCATCTGTAAAAAATCATTGCTCAGACCAATTTCAAGAAGCTTTTCTCCTAGTAGTTTTATAGTTTCAGATCTTACATTTAAGTCTCTAATCCATTTTGAGTTGAGTTTCGTATGTGGTGTGAGATAAGGGTCTAATTTCATCTTTCTGTATGTGACTATCCAGTTGTCCCAGTACCATTTATTGAAGAGACTATTCTTTTCCCATTTTGTATTCATAGCACCCTTGTCGAAGATCAGTTGACTGGAGATATGAGGATTTATTTCTGGGATTTCTACTCTCTTCCATTGGTCTATGTGTCTTTTTTAAATGCAGGTAACATACTGTAGCTTTGTAAAATAATTTTGCAATCAAACTCAGGCTTGGCTGCTTGCCACTGGAAAAGCCAAACTTGAGAGTCAAGGAGTTGGTGGAAGAAAAAGAGGTTTATTCAAGAGTTAGCATCCCGAGAAGAAGACATACTCATGTCCCAAAGGCCATCTCAAATTGCTCCAGGCTTTCCTCGAAGGACTTTCATAGGGGAAGGTGGCTTGGGAGGGACTGGCTGTGTGCAGGTCAGCCTGTCTAGTTCCAATGGTTATCTTGAATAATGTGGCATCTGTCACCTAGACCACAACAGAATTGAAGGTTAACTGCTCAGCATTTTCCTCCTGGTGGTGGCCTCCCCATCTTGGTTTTATAGCTAACTACTCAAGGCCAGTTCTGGGACTTCTTCAGCAAGAACACAATTAGGCATTGTAAAAGAAGGCGTTATTAGCTTTAGGATGGAGTGACTGTTACTGTTACCATTTGAAATCAGGAAGTGTGATGTCTCCAGCTTTGTTGCTCTTGCTCAAGATTGTTTTGGCTATTCAGGTTCTTTTGTGGTTCCATATGAGGTTTAGGGCTTTTTTTTTTTTTTCTATTTCTGTAAAGTATGCTATTAGGACTTTGATAGGAATTGCATTGAATCTCTGAATCACTTGGGTAATATGAAAATTTTAATTATGTGAATCACTCCAATCCATGAACACAGGATGTTTTTCCATTTGTCTGTGTCTCCTTTAATTTCCTTCATCAATGCTTTATAATTTTCAGTGTACAAACCTTTCACCTCTTTGTTTATTCCTAAGTATTTTATTCTTTTTGCTGCTATTGTGAGCGGGATTGGTGCTTATAAATTTTTTAAATTTCCTTTTTAGACAGTTCATTGTTGTGAATAGAAACACACCTGATGCTTTTATGTTAATTTTGTGTCCTGCAGCTTTAACTGAGTTCATTTATTAGTTCTAATAGTCTTTTTCTGTTGTTGTTGAGTCTTTAAAGTTTTCTATGTATATGATCGTGTCATCTCCAAACAGAGACAATTTTACTTCTTCTTTTCCACTTTGAATGCCTTTTACTCTATTATTGGTAGAACCTTGCACTTGATCTCCTCTCTTTCTGAAACACTTTCCCTCCCATGTTATGTCAACTTCCCTTTTGCTTGAATGAATTCTCATCTTTGTGTAAGTATTAGCTTAAACTTTAACTCCTCCTCCCCATTCCCCACTTCTGCTGTACCTCACACACAACCACGTTGAGTCCTTTCTACATGATAGTTTGATCTCCTTAGTAAATACATAAAACTACCCAACAGAATAAATAGTTTTATTCTCAGAGTTGTAATATATTTATGAAAACAGAATTAGCTGAATAGCTATTAATGCCAGGTTCTGCTACTAGGCACTAGGGTACATGTGTAAAAAGACAGTTTATTAAATGATTGTTTATTAGACTTCGAATTGTCTTTTTATGCATGTACCCTAGTTCAAAGTCTAATAAACAATTCTGTTTGCTAATACTCCCAAAATTTTAAAAATAAATTATGTGGCAGGGTTGACAATTTAATCTTCCATTTCTAAAATGTACTAAGCAAATATAGCTTCTTCATTTTCTGTTACTACTCTCATATTGTTCCTGAGCCCTTTTATCTATGAATAGCTGGGTTCAATGGGTATACATGTATGGGTGTATGTGTGTCTTACATAAATTGGCCAATCAAATATAATTTATTCTCTTCTAGTTAAAAAGAAGTGCTTTTCTTTTAAAATAGTTTTATTTAGGCAAATCTTCAACCTTATACAGTCCTTGTTCTGTCCCTTCTGTTCCCTGATATGGCCTCCAGGTGTATCAGAGTAGGTAAGACGAGGTTGGCTGAAGAGGGAAATTTTGGTAAGTATGTTTGCAGATGTCCCTTGATTGTCCTCTAAATTACTTTCACTCTCTTGTTGAGAGATATCACCCCACTTATCTTTGGCATTGGCCTCTTTCTCACTATTACTGAGGTGCTTCTTCCTACTTGGTGTTTGTGCCTGTGATGTCATCTGCTGCTATTGATTGTGAACTCCGTCCTTGCTTCTGCCTTAAAATCCTGGCCCTGAAAGTGTCTGTTTCCTGATTCCATGCCTCTTTTTTGGTACGAGCCTTTCTGCTTGAGTGAGAATATATATTTTTAAAAACATAGACTTCCTTTATACCACACACAATCTGGGAGGGATTTTTCTCCCATCCAAGTACTAACCCGGCCCGACCCTGCTTAGCTTTTACAAGATTAGATTAGATCAGGTACATTCAGGGTGGTATGGTTGTAGATATGGGAGAGATTTTTCTATACACTTCCTTCTGATACTGCTGCATTGCTGCTGTTGCACCATCTTGGATGTGGTCCCAGGCTGAATGCAAGGTTTCTGAGAGAGTTTGCGTCTCCCCCAGACAACACCTGAAAGAGTGGGACACTAGCTTTGATGCTCTATTATCCTTTGATATTAATGTGAGTGTCTATGCAGTGCATTTCCCACATCCTGTGGAGATCTGGAGTTTGACCCTTTTTCTCTATCCTTTTCATTCCTTCCTTTTTCTTTCTTCCGCAAGTGGAAGTATTTTCTTTTTCTTTCATTTTCTTTTCCGTTTGGGCTGAAAGTATCTCTACATAATGCTATTTTTAAGGATGTTATGATATGAGAAGCATGCAGAGAATCATGATTATTTATTTTATCTCTTTAATAATTTCCTTTATAGCTCTTATTAGGTACAAGACACTGTTTTAAACACTTTACAAATACTTTTTACAAATCATTTATCACTAATTGCAATCTCAGGAGGATACTATCATTATCTTCATTTTACTACTGAACTGAGGCACAGAGAAGTTATGTAACCAGTCCAAGTTTACACTGCTTATAAGTGGTACAGTCAGAAATTGAACCTGGGTCCCTCTGCCTTCAGAGCCTATAAACTTCTCATGACATCATGATGACTCATATTTGGAAAAGTCTCATTTTAAACTGCCTCGTGCATAAAGATTTAAAAGTGAAATAAAAATATATTATTTTAATTTTTCCAAGATTTTTACCTTTATATACACATACACACAGACAGCAAAAAGATTGGAAGGTTGTAAATTAAAATTTTTAACAGTGGTTTTCAATGCGTATTGGGATTATGTCACAGTTGATTTTAGTTTTACTTCCTGGTGCTTTTATAAATTTTCTACAGGATAGGCGATTACCTTTATGTTCAATAAAACAGAGCTATTACTATAAATGAGATTATTTACAAACATAGACTTATATAAAAATAAAAGAACTAATTTTTTCTTAGATTAATTCATTTAATATTTATTGAATGACTATCCTAGGAGTACACTAAAATTAAGGATGTGGAAATGAGTACAACATAATCTCAACTCTTAAAGAGATTATTTATAGTAGGGATTGAGAATTAAGTAGACAATTATGATACATCATTTTAGGAACTATTACAAGCGTGAACACAGAGTAAGAAATGCATGTTAGTGACACAACCTGAATTTTGAGGGATTCGTGAATGTATGTTGAAACCTGAGAATAAAGGGATGTGGAGAGGCAAAAGGAAAGTTTCCCAGTCAGAAATAACAACATCTGTTAATTCAAAGGCTTAGATGTATATTCAAAGATTTGAACGATACTCTACCTAGCTAAGAATGGAATAAATTTTTTGGAGTGGTGAGAGAAGAAACCGGAAAGCAACTGCAAGAATGTTATTGATGATCTTGGCAAAGTAGATTAAGTAGAATTGTTAAAGCAAATGAAAATTTTTAACAGGATGTCATAGACAGGGAGTTTACATATCTTTAAGGAAGTCATTTGGGAAAAAAAAGTCAGATGGCAATGGTGGTATAGTTTTTTAATCTACCTGAATCCCCCCCCAAAATGGACATAGAAAATGGAATAAAAAGACCAAAATTCCATGGACAATATATTCAACAAAAGTAGGTGACCAGCTATTCCTAAATTCCAAAATATAGCAAAATATCCTTTTATGGACTGAATGTTTGTATCCTCCTAAAATTTGTAAGGTGGAATCCTAACCCTCAGTATGATGTTATTCAAAGGTGAGGCCTTTGGTAGGGAATTAGGTCATGAGGTTGGAGATATCAGTGAGATTAGTGTCCTTATAGGAAGAGACACAAGATCTTGCACTCTGTCTCTGTTCTCCATCTTGTGAGAAGAGAAGACAAAATGAGAAGACAGCAATCTAAAAACCAGGAAGTTGACTGTTATAAAACACCAGATCTGCTGGCATCTTGATCTTTCTAGCCTCCAGAACTGTGATAAATAAATAGTTGTTTAAACCACAAGTTTGATAACTTGTTATAGAAGTTGAAACAGACTAAAACACACTCACCTGGTTGAAATTGCAGAAGAAATCTGAGAACCAGGGAATCTAGAAATTGCTAACAAATATTCACCCCCCAAAGAAAGAGACTCCACTCAAGAGCAGAAACTCAGTCACTCAATCTCAGAAAAACAGTCCAAACTAGGAGAAGGTTTTAAGCCCCACTGTGTGTATGAATGCAGGAAGATTTTGGAAAACTTGACAATGCTGAGTCAGTCTGAGCCCTGTGAGCTCTTGAAACTAATCAGCTGAAGTTCTCTCCTAGGACACAGAACCATATTGAGGAGTGACTGCAGGGAATAGAATCCAAATTGACCGTAGGGCAAAGACACTAAGGACAAAAAAAAATAATTAACCACTTCACATCCATTATGATGGCTAAAATCTAATATTTAAAAGCAATAGTGTAGTTCATATTTTATTATATATATATTCATTGTTAATATATGGAAATAGATTTCATTTTTGTGTGTTTATTTTGTATCCTGTGATCTGTCTGAACTCACTTACTGGTTCTAGGAGGGTTGTCTTGTTTGTTTTGCATATTTCTTGTGATTTTTCTATGTAGACAATTATTTATCTGTGAATAGGGACAGTTGTATTTCTTCCTTTCCAATCTGTATGACTTTTCTTCTCTTACCATGTTGTACTGGCTAGAAATTCCAGTACCAGGTTGAATAGGAGTGGTGAGAAAGCACATTCTTGTCTTCTTCTTGATCTTGGAAAGAAAGCATCCAGACCTTCACCATTATGTATAATGTTCTGCATCTTGTCTGTATCAACGTTCATTCAATAAAAGTTAGATTCACATTATATAATTTATTAATAAATATGATGGTGACTATAATGTCACAATAAAATCTGTATAATCTCTGTAGAATATCTATAATTTCAATTTAAACAGATGGAAAAAATCACATGGAGGGGAGGTGGCACCGTGTTGGTTGTGCTCTGCACCAGCCACTGTTGCTCTACTTAGGCCCCGCACCCTTTCCTCTGTCCCAGCGGCTGCACAGTCCAGGTTCATTGTAGGTGTATCTGATTTTGGCCAGGAGTTGGAAGATAAGCAGGAGGCAAAGATTAAGGAGTAGGGCCCCATTCAGAACTGTGCTTTGGGACAAAACTACTAGTGCTTTTCTGAATTCTGGAAAGATCACCCCAGAGTTCCTTTTTTATTGAAAGTCTGGCACCTGTCCCCAAGGACACATCAGAAGAAGGAGAACAAGTGGTTTGAGGAGAAAGAAATAGAAGTTTATTAATTTGATGGCAAATGAGGAGGTTGGCAGACTCCTATCTTAAAGTACCAACATCCTGCCTTTGAGCAGAAATATACAACTTTTAAAGGGGAGGTTCAATTATAGTTGATGGTTTCTGATGCATCCCATCTTTGGATAAGACAGTCTCATGCCCTCTACCCAGACAATTCCCTTGAGCCATCTCATGTAGCACAAAGAACAAAGGACACTCCCTTGCTACTCCAGTCTGATGGCCTGAGACAAGGATATAGATTTTAGTTCTCAAAAGGGTGAGAGGGTTTTTGAAAAGATGGAAAACATTTTTACCTTTTTTCAGGCTATTTTCTCTGTTACAACTTTGTAGAGAAAAATAATTGTAGGAGAACCTGTTTTTCATTTACTCAGCAAATTAATTGCCTCTTTACACATGTAATTCTGAATTGTTTACCAATATGTGACATTCCTGGAATTTCACAAGCTCTCTTTAAATAGTATACTTTATTTTCAGGCACAGTTGAAGAACTCAGTTAAAATCAATTTTGCTTATGAAAATAGATTCCATATTATTTATTAACTGTAACTTGAGGACTTGCTATATGTGAGGATAGCTTAAATACAGTTTAGTTAAAGAGGACTTTATTGTAAATATGACCATGAACTCTAGTAAATATTGCTTTTTTTCCCATTTTATTTCACAGAGTACTAAACTTATACTTTTTTATGTATGTGAAAATGAGCATAAGTCACTTTTTATTAATAAAAAGAAAAACTACTTGATTTCTTTAAAGAGCATCTTTCACTAGAAGTTTTGAAATCTTTGCAATAAAGGCTTCAGGAAAATGAGTATATTTCATTTTAATGTGGTAAAAGGTAGCTTTGAGAATGGAAGTTTCAGGGTCCTTCTACATGAAACCTGCCTAGAGGATGGAGAATATTTGCAAAAATGACCAAAATTGAATACAAATATTGTAGTCAATGCAATACATTCTTAAAATGAAAAGATACTTTCAGAGTAGCAGAAACATTTGAATGGTAGAGTCAAAATGTGACCACCATTGTGGTGTGAATTATTGTTTACTCCTTGAGGTTTAAATATTTGATTTCAAACAAGGGTCACTGCTGTTTAGAACAAACTCTACTTTGCTAAGATGACTCTTTTAGTACTAGGTTATTAAGTATGCAATATCTGATTTTCTTAAGTACTAAGTTTGACAGTTAATATCTGTGACATTTCATTTTAACACTTCTTGTTTTATTTTATTGTAAAGGTACATCCTCATTCTTTCAAATGCACATTTTAACTTGTGATTATGCTGCAAATTTTTTTAGAACAATTTTTGTACAACCATAAATAGGTTGAAAATTTGTATTATTTTTAAATATGAGTTCCATCATAAAACCAATACAACACAAAAAGCTCAAAATAACAACAAAGTGTTTAGAAAGTATGTGACTAATGAATACACAGTCCATCAATGGTTTAAAAAGTTCCATCTGGTAATTTTAATCTTAAAAATGAGCCATGTGGACAACCTGAGACCAAAGTGGATAATAATAAACTAAAAACTATAGTGGAAGCGAATTTATTTCAACCTACACATAAATTAACACCAAGGTTTGATGTTACTATTCCAACAATATTAGACCATTAGATGCTTTTAGCAATTGTTACGTTTATTTTTATGTTGACCAGCATGGGTAACTTGTGATTTAGAGATAAAAAACGTGAGTCCCTCTCAGAGAGAGAATCTATATAGGCTCTTGGAACTATATTAAACAGAATAAAATATCTGAAAAGTCATCATAAGGAGGAGTGATGGGCTTTTATCTGGCTGACTGCAAATGATAAATTAGGGTTACTGTTAGCTCAAATCATACCTTTACAGAAATTTGAAAAAGGAATTTCTTAATTTATTTTGCTTACATTGCCAGAAAAATTGTCACAATAAATATACAAATAGTTGATTTTTTTAAAAAAAAAACAACAAATTGACAAGGTAAAGAAGCTAGATAGATTGGTACTATTAATACATATATTAAACAAATGTCAAAAGAAAAAATCATCACAAAGCTTGCCTTTCTTTGTTGTCATGACATAAAGGTGATCCATTTCTACACCATATTGTTACGTGTGATAAAAAATAGATTCTTTTTGACTCGATAAAGTGCTGAAACACGGTCCAAAACCAAATATTCATCAAAAAAAGCTAATGGTGTCTGTTTGGTGGTCCAGTGCTGGTATTATCCACTACAGCTTCAGGAAACCTGGTCAATCAATTACAGTCTACTGCAACCAATTGGATGAAATGATGAGGATGCTTACAATTAAACAGCTAAGACGGATCAGTAGAGACAGGCCAATCCTCTTACAAGACAACGCTCCACCACATACTGCACAAACAATGCTGCTTAAACTACAGAAGCTGGACTTGGAAACTCTCTGTCATTCACATATTCACCAGACCTTGCACCAACTGACTACCACTTATTCCAGGCTTTGGACCACTTCTTGCAAGAAAATATATTCAATTCTCAACAAGCTGTGGAAAGCGCCTTTCACTAGTTCATCACCACTTGCTGTCCAAGCTTCTTCGCTGCTGGCATAAACAAGCTACCGTTATGATGACAAAACGGTGTCGATAGTATAGGCACATACTTTGATTAATCACACTGCTTCTTGTCTGAGATATAATAAACTATTGATTTGAAATTGGACATTTCGTATTTAATGACCTAATATTTCATCAAGGAAGAGTTGAGAGGAGATTTGTTTTTAAAAAGTACTTTGTTACAGAAGTCACTTTAAAAGTGACTCAACAAGCATCCTGTCTTATAGACAACTCATTTTGTGGGTTACAGGATTTATAACTAAAAAAAATCTATTGCTAGACTAAAGGGTTATTGTTCTCTATAAGAGTACATTTGGACGATAGTTCCCTAGGAGAATATACTTCAGAGTATAGCTGAATTTTGAGTTGGGAAACCTGAGAAAATTACCTTCTTTGGAAAGACTGCAATTAGTAGACAATCTTACATCCAGAGATTGCTTCAAACAGTTGCTTAATTTTAAGCCCAACATGAGTCTCTTGTAAGATTTGAGTTTTGGGTTGGGTTTAGGTAACAGCCTCCTTACTGTTTTTGCTGGTGGTTTGCTGTCTACAGAACATAGATTTCCATCTGGAAGGAGAACATTAGCTTTGAGTTAGAGGATCGAGTAGACTGAGAAGAGGGAGGAACAAAAGAGAGAGGTTCAGACAGCCAGACACTAGTTTAAATGGTTCTTGCTCTGTATTACTCATCCCCTAAATCCTAGGATTAGGCGATTTCTATTGTTTTCTGTTTTAGAATGTGATGGTCTCTATAAATTTAATACATATGTAGTAATTCTTTGTAGTCTCTCAGAAATATCTAAATAAAAGGTTTTAATCAAATTGCTGAAGTTTTAGAAAAGTTCTTGTATACTTTTCATAATATGTGGGTCAGTAAACAGGGGATCTCAATTTGGAGTGTTTTTGTTGATGGCAAGGAAACCCCAAACCAATCTGAATGTTTTGTCTATCATTTAAATGACTTTGATTCGGTAAAAACAATTCGTATCTACACTCTTGTCCAGGGACCAAAGCTGCAGATGGCAGATACAGGCCAGGAGGGCAGTTCCTAGGGGCAGAGAAGGGAGGTGGGAAGGGACTGCAGGAAAATGCAGCTGACAACCACAAAGAGCAGGAATGCGAGGTTTTGAGCACACACACCTGTGTGGCTGCAGCTTTGTTATAAGAACACCTATCAGTCATGTAGATCAATCATCTGGTAACATCCCACACCTGCGTAAGCCCTTCCCTGGACCAGGCCAATAAAAGGAAACCACCTGGGAGTCCCTAACGTCTTTTTTCCACTCATGGAGACGGACCCATTCCTCTCTGGAACATACTCTCACTTGATATAGCTCCCTTTTTTTCTGCAATAAAAGTTGTTTGTGTGGAATCGCTTCCTGTCTGTGGTCACTCTGTCACACCAGCCCTGTGAATTTTCCAAGCAAGGAGCCAAAGAACCAGGACAATAGTCCACCAAGAGGTTGGACCTGACACTGTCTGATAAAAATCATGTATAATATATAAATCCCCAGAAAGTATTTGATCTTCAGAGGTTCTGAAGAGTTCTTGTTCATTGCAGTTATAAATCTGTGATTTACCCAGTTAGCTTTGAGACCTAGGGAATGCCTTTGAGATGTCTTCTAGGGGCAGCATCGACCATTTTGATGGTTGGAGAGAGCATGTAAGTGTTGTGGATCTGTCAGGTTTTAGTCTGAAACTGTTGGTTCTTGGCGCACTCATGGCCAAAGAATGACCAGACATGCCAAAGTAAGGCAAGCACGAAAATGAGGTTTATTGAGGAGAGAAAGATAGGGTTATAGGGCAAGAGCAAGATATAGGTTTACAGAGCATGGTACATATGCCATGGATGACAACCAGACCCATCGTTGCAACAGGGCAAGCAAAACGAAGGGCAAAGAGAGAGGTTGGCTATGGTCTGCTTATTTTATAGTGCCTGGATAGGGACTTCCCTCATGGTTTGGAGGTCACCATGGAACCATTTTGATTGGACAGTTGGGAATGACATGACCTGAGTTTCAACTGTGCATGCAGGTTGTTGTAGGTCAATTTCTGGACTCTATGTCACCTATGCCGCTTGGGCCGTGGGCTAGAGAGTCCTCTGCATTCTTTTGCAGCTGGAGTGTGTGCTAAGTTCTGATTGGCAGATTTGTAGGGTATTCCCTCCTCCCTCAGGTATAGAGAATCAGGGTTGGGCAGGATCAAGATGGGGGCAACAGCAGCCACTTTCATCCCTAGGAGATCTGGAATTCCAATCTACCTAAGAGGTCTGTAGGTTAATGCTTGGTCTTTTGGGAGACAGAGTAACAGTGGCAGTCACCACTCTCCCTCAGTAACCGCAGCTTGCTCTACCATAACATCTTCCTGAGGGGCACTGGGACAAGAGCATAACTTGGGGGATATTTCAGATGAGGAAATTCACCCACGGAAAGCTCACTTATTCTTCCTGGCTTGGCAAAGTTGAGAAGTTGCACTAATGTGACCTTGATTATCTGTTCTTTTTTTCTTTTTATTGTTGCTCCTTTGTTATTCTCTCTGCAGTCCCTCTCCTATGAAAGAAAATTCCTACCATCTTGGCACCCGCTAATTCTTGGATGCTTTTTGAAAAACAGAAGTCTTGCTCTGAGGGACATTAGGGTCTGACATCACTGGTGAGCCTGTCCTTCACCCCTTTAAATCTTACCTTCCTAGGTTGGTTAAATACATTCTACACATATGATGCAATAAACACAGAATTTGCTAGTGCCTCTACCTTGCTAGATCTCTGCAGTCATTCAGAATAGTGCAAATAATAAGGTTTTTAAAATCATAGGGCTAGTGATGCAATAAATCCAAAGTGCATTTCCTTGTACTTCATTCAGATAGAAATAAGCAGATGTGTGTGGCCAGTGATGTTTTTCTGCCAAATGTGATGCAGTCATTTGAGGTGAATATTGTTCTCACTATAAATATGTGCACTCTCTTTGAGTGTATGAGAAGACATAAATAATTTCTAGACAGATAGGATGCTGTTTCAGCTTTTATTCCCACAGCTAATCTATTGTTTTAAAACAAAGAGAGGATTAGCAGGACTATTTTGAAAGATGTTTTCACAACCATTGCTCTTGGGAGTGCAAATTGCAGTATAATTTATGGAGGACAATTCAGCAATATATTTTAAGGCTTAAAAGGCTCATACTCTTTGAACTTTATAATTTTATTCTTTTGAATTTTCTCTAAAGAGAAAAAAAATCACAAATATGCAGGAAGATTTATATTCTAGAAATTTTTATTGCAAAGTTAATAATAGTGAAAAATAAAATCCCACCCATGTATCCAACAATGGAGAATAATTAAATAAATTATGGAAAATATATATGATGAAATAAATATAGGCATATAAAGTTATTTTTATATATAAAAATCTAAAAGAAATAACTCACTCTTAATAATAGTTATTTCTTGGTAGTATGTGGGAAAATTTTGTTTTCTTCATTTTTGTCTTTGTTTTACCTTGAGTATGTATTTCTTTTTTAATGAGAAAATGTCATAAAAATTAAAATAAAGAGATCTTTGTTCTGATTATTCTTAACCAGAATAATCAACTATATTATTAACTTGAATTTTTCAGGGATTGTTCATCTTTTTGATGATCTAAACATTTTATTTTTTTTCCTTATCCATTCCTGAAGCCCAGCTTCTGTTGATTTCACTATTTATTAGTCCTGTGATTCAAAGGGAATGAATAGGGAGAAGAGAAAGCAGATTCAGACTCGCAGGACCTTCTTATGGGCTGGATTTGAATATAGCTTTTATTAATAAGAGATAAAGGAAAGTCTTTTAGTTCATAGAATAAATTATTTTTTAAATAACTTGCCTTCATAGAGATTGTTGAAGTGCTGAGATTACATGAGCATTGGCAGCAAGTCTTCTGAGTGATTTCTGATTCTTTGTGTTTTTAAAAAGGGGATTCAGGAGCAGAATTCCTGTGGGCATAAAATCAACACAGCTTCCTTCTGGGTGAGTGTAGCTATGGGAGGGTTTCTTCCCTAGGAGATCCTGGAGAGAAGAGCTGTTGACCTGACACAAAGAACTCAGATTCTTATTTTTTTCCCCTTAGCTTCCTTGTCTCTGTCCTAATCTCTTCCAAAAGTTTCTCAGCCACATATTTGATATGCTTGAGTACTTAGCACATTTCAGCTATGGAGTACTGAGCAAGAAATTAAAACTGTATGTTCCATGTAATGATAATGATGTGGGTTGGAAAATTAAATCCATATGACTGATAAAAAGAATCATGCTCCTTATACATGTGTGTTTTCTCTGGTAGGAACTTAGACATTTCTGTTTTTATCATATTAATGTATTCAACAGCATGGGCCTTTTAAGAGTTTTGTTATTGGCTTGAAACAATAGAAAATGCACAACAGGGACACATGCATCCCAGTCTTGGTTTTTTGTCTTTTTAAATGTCTGATAGTTAAAAAGGTTTCTTTTCATGGCCTTCGTGAAGGCTGAAATGAGTTGGTTTGTGTCCAGCTGATTAGCCCAAGAGAAGTTGTTCATAATTCCTGTAGTGCTTGAAGCCCCAAATTATTTTATTCAAGTTGGAGAGTTTGAAAGTAAAGGTAAAGTTTTGTAACTCTTTTCTCCTTCCTTGCCACTCTGTTTTATGACTGCATCCAATCTATGCTGGATGAATAAGCTTCTCAGCTCTTCACAGGGAAATGAAATTATTCTAGGAAAGGCACTCTGGTCCATTAAGATCCTTTCAGGTACTGTGTCTTAAAACTTCATCAGCCACGACACCAGATCCACAATGAGACACAGTTCATACAGTCAGGGCAGGCATTGAATGACCATGTTGCTGAGATATATTTTAGAAAGCATTTAGATTGCTTAATATTGGGTACTCCATGTTGAGATGATTTGCAAGAAACCTAGGGAATGTGGGTACTTTCTAATATATCCACTGAAGAACTTAAATGTTTTATTTTTTTCTAATTATAAAAGTAAATGATGCTCATTATAGAAATTTGGAAAATCCATACATGTTTAAAAAAATTAGAATTACCTTCAGTCACCAAACATGGAGGTAAATAGCACTGGCATTCTGTTGTATTTTTTCCTAGTCTTTTTTTCCTCTGCATATTTACATATTTAACCTAGTTGAGATCCTTAAGTATTTCATTTTGGTTTTTTTCCATAAACATTATATCATGATTATTTTTCTTAGCATTAAAAATTCCTCAGAAATGTGTTTAGGATTTATAATATTTAATTAAAGAATTTCAAAAGTCCCCTATTTTTGGACATTTAGGTTGTTTGTAGTTGTTAATTATTATAAATAATGATGCATTGAACATCCTGTGCATATATTTTTGCCCATACACAACTAATTGTTTCGGATGGATTCTTAGTAATGGGATCTCTGGGTCAAATAATATGTGTTTAAAAGTTTTAAATTCATATTGTCTCAATCATTTTTTAAAATCAAATATATAAAAAAATCAGATTTATTTTCTGGGAAATGATAAGGCTGAAAGTGGAGAGATTGTAGAGCCTTATAACATAAGAATTTAAACTTCATTCTGAGCTCCTGATTAGCCATAATGGTTCAGACTCTTGACAATGTCACTTCAACTCTTCATGCCTTAATTTTCTCATTTTGCGGAATAGTTAAATAATACCACTTTTTTTTTCTTGTTGCCTTTTTAGAAAATTTTAAAGTAGGCTGATTGACAAGAGCTTTTCACGTATTTCGAAAATTAATGTTAAAAGTACTGGGAAAGAATAAGTAATGCCAATAGGGCTGTTTACTTTGTGTTAGTGAACCAAAATCAGATGTTTGGACCTCCAGTTGTTAGAGGTTTGGCTGGGAAAGCCGGAGACAATGAGACCGGCCAAGCAGCATTTACTGTTCAGTATGATTTCAAAGGTATGCTAAGAGAAAGAAAGTCAGCCAAGAATTTATGAGTCGGTCAGAGGCAAAGTTGAGAGCTATCACCTGCTTCAAGGAGGACAGCTTTGGATGAGTTCATATATATGCATGGCACACCGCTGCAGTCTAACTTTATGACTTTTAATGACTCCGACCACCTAATCACTTGTGAAAGGATGTGCTGGAGTTTGCCTTCACTCAGCTTGACAAGGTGATGGGAGGCATATATCTTCCTTACATGAAAACACTTGTCAGTTGCATCATATTTGGTAAGACAAGCACCAATGTCACCTTGGGGGGAAAGAAAAGTAACTCAGCTGACATCCAATGCATATGAGTCTCCAATATGCTGCAACATAGCCTAATTTCAAGTGAAATATGCAAATACACCCTATTTTGTCTGTAGTTTTTATTTTCCTGATGCTTTCCCTAAGTGCCACATCTTCTGCTGATGGAAACATTGTGTAACTTCTTCTGAGCGGATGCATATTTAAATACGCAAGGCGAGGAATTCTCAGCCTTTGAGTGGAAGCAACATGGCAAACCAAATGCAAATCTCTCATTCACCTGTTCTTGTTTTGTTTGTTTTTGTTTTATTTTTGGACTTTGGCTGCACTTATATAACCAGTTAGCTTTGGTTCAAATTGCTGAATTTTAGACTTTTTATGGGTAGTCGGGCAGTGGAATGAGGTCAGGGCTTATTGGGGTTCAGGACTGAGCTATGTGGGCAGTGGAGGAGCATGAATGGATGACTGGGTGCTTTGTGTTAATGAGGAACAGATAAAGGGGTTAGATCATAGATTCACATCTCTTTCTTATTCCTTTTGCTAAACTTTTAAGAAGAATGTTAAAGCAAGTATGCTTTGTAATCTCCACTGTGGGTTTGTATATTCATTTGCTTTTGATTTCTAAATGACTTCTACATTTGGGCAGTGTACCTAAAGAATTCTAGGTGTAAATGCATTGAGGAAACAAATGTCATGGATCAGGACAATGTCCTGAATCAGGACACTGGGGTGGATGGTTTTCAAAGTGGTAGAGTCCTTTTCCTAGGGAAGGAAAAAGTGAGTTGAAAATAGGACTTCTGTTGAAAAGTCTTCCGTGCAAATCTGTAAAATAAAAGAAAGCCACTGAAGTATTTAGTGTGACTGCATTGCTGATTGCTAGCATGGTTGCATAGTGTCCCATGGAAAACAAAAAAGCACTTTGCCAGCCATGGACATTTTCCCTAATAGAATGTCCTTGTTATCTAAGTAGATGGGTGGTCTCTTTTTGTGTATCTCGGAGGACCTAATCTGCCACAGTTTAATTTGAGTCTTCTAGGTTATTGTAAACAGGTTAAGTCCAACTCCCTATAGTATGCTTTTTGTTTGTTTGTTTTGACTACATATACAGTTTTACAGTTGGTATTCTCTTGCAATAAGCCAGCTTAGCTGTTGCAAATAGCAATGGTCAAAGTTCCATTTTATTTCATGTATAGGTTTCCTTCAATTGCTGTCAGCCTCATTTATTTCATCAGTTCTGAGTGGCTAGAATGGACCTTTCTCCAACTGAATTGTGTAGTCGAATTCTGCCTATTTTGGAAGCAAAAATTGCTGAGAGTTTTGTTCATATGTGTAGAACAAACAAAGGTTTTATTTTCAATTTGATATAACTTTGAGTTGATTTCATTGTTTCATATCATGAAGAAATGAGGCCCGCTGACATGCTGAGCCAACCTGTTTCCCCAACCCAAGAAACAAAAGAGACCTATTGTCAGAATCTGATTCTTCATCTGCTAAGTCTATGCACTGCTAATGAAAACAGTTGATGGTTACTTTTTATAGTTTTTAGAATGTCAACTGCCTGTAATTGTCCCCATAACAGCCTAAGATAAATATGTAGACAGTTATGATATATAGTTTCATTTGTAGTGCTATACACTCAGGAAAAGAGAGTTCTCTCATTACTCAGGGGGAAAAAAAAAACACATCTAGAATTGCAAGGCCCATTGTGAAAACACTGTCCTAGAAAATGGTAAGCAAAACTTACATTTTTGAATTCATTATAATTCAGCAAGGGGCAAAATGATATCATATTTATATTTGTGGCCATTTATAGAAATGTTTTTTTTAAACCACTAATCAGAACATGTGAGGGTGAGCTATACAGTTTACCATGTTAATGAAAGCATTGCTCTTGGGGCTAGTAGGCCATATGGAAAATATTCATTTTAGGTTTCAGGCCTTTGTTGCTTGCAAAAACTCAACATTCATGACTATGTGATGTTATTATTATTGTTATTTTTTTATTTTATTATTATTTTCCAAAAGTTGGTGAAAGTTGTATTCCAGTGATCATCCAATTATGAGTTTGAGTTTTTTTAATGAGAAGTCATTTGAGAATAAAGTGAGCGTCTTTATTAATCTGAAATGAAATACATATTAGGAAACAAACTTTGACTCATCATGCAGTTGTCTCTTACGAAATAGGTAGGAAAAATGATCTGCTTTAGAGTTTTATTATTGTGTCGTTCCTTCCACATTTGGTCCATCTGTTACATGATTCCTGCTCTTGCTATTGTTCGGCGGGTAGTGGAGGAGGCAAACAAAGGAAACGCGCCAAGTTGTCATGTGACTGTTTGGGGAAGTCATGAGCAACATTTTCTTCTTGTATGAAACAATAACATTTAAATTTTGTGGTTATGTATCATGAGTGTCTGACAGCAGAAACCATTGTGATTGGCAGGCAGTAGATTAAATTTATGGGTTTTAGGCTTTTTTTTTTTCTTAATAAGGATACCTTGAGAAAGTCCAAGGGAAATGAAAGTCAGTTTTGTCATCTCACACAGATTTCAAAGGCAGGGGGCTACACCAGGGCTTGAAAGGTCTGTATTACACTGCTGCTGTCTAGCCATACTTGACAATGAGACATACTGTATTTGCTCACGGTGCTGGAGTTTATCATGCAAGAAGAGTAATTATATTTGAATTGTGTCAGCCAGCCACCCTAAAATGAAGGAACGTCAACGAATGTTGCTCCAAGGAGAAGGAGATGATTAGTTATAATTATACTCAGTGTCCAAGAAAAATGCTTCATTCCCTCATTCTGTTGCAAAGGGAAAGGGAAAAAAAACCCAACAAAAATTGTCAATACTTTTCAGTATTTTTGAAAACTTTTAAGGTGGTCATGTGCTGTAGAAATTTCAGATAAGCTGTCTGGTGTGACCAGTTAACTATCTAGGGCTTGCTTGGTCTGTGCACAATTTTAGAGTCTTAAAAAATAGATAACATGTAATACATCTTTAGATTTTTCTTCCTCACCATTTGTAGACGATCCTGTAAAGGGAATGTTAGACAATAGGAAGCAAATTTCTTAATTCACCTAACTGTGGTTTCATTTACATATGCCAACGTATAAAATATGGCTTTACAGCTACTCATAAATATGGTGATCTGATTTATAATTCTTATCAAACTGTTTATTTCAGATGATGAGATGAATACCTTGGAGTATTGTTACTCTGTGGGTAGCTAGGAGGGCAGTGAATGGTTACTTAACTTAGCTTTCATTTCCTAAAATGGCACATTTTGCAGTTTATGTGTCTTTGGGACATTTTAGTTGTTTTGTATTGTGGTATATTGTTTCTTATTGTGTATCTTCCAAAACTAGCTTGGAGTGAGAGTTGTACGGATATTAATATGTTGATCAGCTCTTATAATGGTTAATTTTTATTGCTTTTTGTGTACAACTTTTTGGGGGTAAAATTCTCAGTTAAGGAATTTCTTATGATGTTGAGATGATCAAATGGTTGATGGACTTGGATTATCCCTCAAATAAGTTATTATTGTTCTATGAGAATTAGCTTTATTTATAATTATTAACATTTACATAGTTTCAGTAATTTCTCAAGACAATCTCATGAAATCAGTGTTATAAATAATGATAAGATGAGTAGAGATAATGGATTTTAAAGGGCACAATGTTGATATATTTGCTGAAAAAACAAATTAGTACGTGCCATTTTTATACATTATTTAATCCAAATTTCTTACCAATAAAGACACAGGTCAATACATTTTAAATATTGCTTCTGTTATCTAGGTAATATAGTGTATCAGTTTTGTAACTATAATTATACAATCGGTACGTGCCTATTTCCATTGGAAATTGAAATAATGAAGTATTTTCAAAGAGACTACAATGAGAAAAATCATAGAGAGTCTCTAGTTTCCATTTAACATCTGGTTGGATAACTATATGGATTGCACAAAATGGCCTTGACTTGTCTTTAACAAAATAGTTTACTTTTCCCAGAATTCTGCGAACTCTGAATCAGACAGTGTTCAGTGTAACTATGTCTGAGCTGTATAAAGTGAACTGGGGACATGACAGTTTTATTCAGATCACACCCCTTGTTTTATTTGAGACATCCAAGTCGTTGAGATAGAATTTCTTATTTATTTTCCTAAATATATATATTATAACTATCTATATATCTCTATTTCTTTTTCTTATCAGCTGCTCAACGCATGCACACATGTAGCAAAGTGATGAAACTGCTGCCTGATATAACTGCCTGCGTCAGGTGGCGCTGGCCATCTCAGTGACAACCCTGGTATCGTAAGTGAGGTACAAATGTGCCATGCAAGCACTGTTGCTGCAGTGAAATGTTCGGATAGTCTTTCCTTGTTGTGATTTGTTTTTTTTTTGCGTGTGTGTGTTTAAATATAATCAGGTTCATACAGACATTTTTCATTTCTAAAATTAATTTATCAGATTTTTGAGATTTCCAAATTGTACTTAACTGAAGTTAATATTATAGTTTAGGGATATCACCAATCTATGATTTTTTGCTGTATCTTTTTAAATGTCATTTTCTTTCTCTTCAGATGAAGATTATCTGTAGATATGGTTGTATCTGGGTTTTTCCTAATGTCAATAACTATCGCTCCCATGTCCTGATTTTTTTTTTTGTCAAACACACACTTGAGTCAATCATGGTCCTCATGCATAGCCCACTATGTGACAAGTTTTTCATATTTCATATCATTGTCCCACTTGATCCCTAAGCTCCACTCCCATTCTCTTGCCCATAGACATCTACTCTAATGTACTTAATGTATTAATATGTTCTCGTAATTCTTGCCATAAATATAATATATATACAGTTGACTCTTGAACAACATGGGTTTGAACTGTGTGGGTCAGGGGTCCTCAAACTTTTTAAACAGGGGGCCAGTTCACTGTCCCTCAGACCGTTGGAGGGCCGGACTATAGTTTAAAAAAAACTATGAACAAATTCCTATGCACACTGCACATATCTTATTTTGAAGTTAAAAAACAAATGGGCAAAAACATACGCATGTGGCCCGCGGGTCGTAGTTTGAGGACGCCTGGTGTGCGTCCACGTACAAGTGGGCTTTTTTTCAATTAAAGTTACATGGAATGTGCCTGCCTCTCCTGGCTCCCCTTCTGCCTCCTCTACCTCTTCTGCCTCTGCCACCTCTGAGACAGCAAGACCAAGCCCCCCTCTTCCTCCTCCTCCCCAGCCGGCTCAGTATGAAGACAATGGGGATGAAGATGTTTGTGAGGATATACTTCTACTTAATGAATAATAAATATATCTTCCCTTCATTATGATTTTCTTAATAACATTTTCTTTTCTCTAGCTTACTTTGTTATTGTAAGAATTAAAGTAAGAGTCTTATATATCTACACGTTATCTATTTTTTAAGACTCCAAAAAAGACTTATACAGTATATAACACATATAACATACAAAATATATGTTAATTGACTGTTTATGTTATCAGTAAGGTCTCTGGTCAACAGTAGGCTATTAGTGGTTAAATTTTGGGGGAGTCAAAATTTGTATGCTGATTTTCTGCTATGCTGGGGTCAGCACTCCTACCCCTGCATTGTTCAAGGGTCAACCATATATGTAGACTTTAATTTGTATCCTTATGATTGGCCCTCCATATCTGTGGGTTCCACATCTGTGGTTGGTCTAATCTATGGGTGCAGACACATGGATAGGAAGGGCCATCTGTACTATGCCATTTTATATAAGGGACTTGAACATCCTCAGATTTTGCTATTTGCAGGAAATCTTGGAATCCTTGGAACCAATCCCCTGTGGATACAGAGGATTGACTGTATCTTCATTGACTTAAATTTAAGTACAGTAGTCACCTCTTATCCTCAGAGGATATGGTGATCCAAGACTCCCAGATGCCTAAAGTTATCGGATCCACTATTGAAGTATTGCCAAACTTGTGTTGAGGAAACCCTTATTTTACTTAATAATAGCCCCAAACCACAAGAGTAGTGATGCTGGCATATTGTTATAATTATTGCATTTTATTATTTTAGTACTTAGTTATTGTTAATACCTTAATGTGCCTAATTTGTACATTAAACTTTATCATAGGTAAGTATGTATAGGAAAAAAACATGGCAAAATTTCATTCCACCACTCAGAATGGCACACAATTTAGAACTTACGAATTGTATATTTCTGAAATTTTCCACTTAATGTTTTTGGACTGTGGAAAGTGAGACCACAGATGGGGGGACTACTGTATACTCTTGAAAATATATAGTATTGTTTGAGTGTGTTTTAAAATTTATAAAAATGGTATTGTGCTATAAATACCATTTGCTTTCTTACTTTTAAATTAAACATTAGGTTTTTGAGCTATTTCTATGTTGCTAAATGTAAATCTGTCTCATGAGTTCTGACTCTGACTTTGCACTCTGTTTTGTGCGCATATGATATTTTCTCATTTCCTAGAGGTGGATTCTGTGTTTCCTTTTCTTTTTGCAAACTTAAATAATGCTTCTCTAAACATCCCTGTACAAATTTCTTTGTGGACATGTGAGGTTTTATATTCAGAAAGATTGCTAAGTTGTGGGGCATGTGTCCATTTCCTTTTAATAAAGCCTTTTCCAACTACATTTTGACTGATCAATGTATGCATGCTGGTTTAAATTTTTGGATTACCTAAAATCTTTTTTCCTTACTTGCTTGGGGTTGAAAATCAGGTTAATAGAGGTGTTGAAAATAAAAATCTGCTTTTATTTTCCCCCTTTTATATAACCTAATTAGGTGGCAATGTAAATATACTTCAATATATTTTCCCTTTTTTAAAAACTCAGGAATAAAATTGAGGAGGCTTTATATTAAATTGTGTAAAATATGTATCCTAGGATTGCAGTCAATAGGTCTATTTTTCAAAGTAGAATATTTCTTTTTGATGATTTTACATTTATTTAGATGACTAATAAACTAACTTCAATTATATGATTGACCATTTGAATACATTTCTTTACTATATTGCCCACTATAGGTAACAGAGTGGGCAACAGAGTGTCTAGAGTAAATAATTGTGCTGTGAGCGTGTGTGTGTGTGTGTGTGTGTGCGCATGTGTGAGTACTTGTCTGAGCTCTTCATTTTCTGGTTAGCTTCTCCTTATCAGAATTTCTTCCTTACTTCACTTTCTATCTTCTAAATTCAATAAGAAATCCAAAACAAGAGCTTCAGAAAGGAAGTTAAAACAATGTTTTGATGAATAATATTATCTGTTGAATATTTTGTCAGGCCCCATTGCCTGAAGAGCCCCCATTTCAGTGACTCGCAGGCAGTGCTGCAGAGCATCTTTTGTTTACTGCCAATGTAGACCTTGTACACCCAGTTGGAGAGCTCTGTTTATGCAGCGGCTACACAGCTAAACTGGGAATCTCTGATTGGTTTATTATGGGGAATCGTGTAAATTTCTAAAATTATTTTAAATGCTATTTTCTTTCATACTTTATTTTTCTGTTTTTTCATGGTATATTTGCAATCCAAATATCAAGAAGAACCGAAATAAAAACATGTTATTTAGCTTGATCACGAGAAAGCCTTTATATGGCTATTTAGACAGAAACTCAATGACCATTCCTTAGTTTATGAGATTTGGTTATAATTTTCAAGCAACATCCTTTGTTTTTTTTCTCTATGTAATAGAAAAATACATTAACTCTTAAGCATTCTGCTTTACCACAGCTGTATTGTTAGCCCTCTGCCCTAACTTTATTGGATAAAAACAGTGATTTCTTTTTCTATTTCCATTATAACTTTTCTTAGTGTATTTAAAAAAAAGCTGACATTAACACTGATTTATGTAACAATTATTGAACCCCCCCCTTTAAAAAAATAACTCAACAGAGATCACAGCAGTAGCAATAATTACAATCAAATTTTCTAACCTTTAATATACATCTCTTTAATAATTCCTAACACTGTATTTGGAATTGAAAAGTCCTTTCTGGCTTGTGCTGGGGCTAGGCATGGTTATTAATTCATTAGGGAATGGTGGATCCACTTTTAGGCTCTTCTGCCTTTCTCTGGTCCTGGGAGCCATGGAGAGAGAGGAGGAGGGGTGTGTGTGTTGGGGGGCGGTGGGGGGGGGGCGGTGGGGGAAGACAGTGAAGGGAAGAGGGAGACAGGGAGACAAAGCCTGAGAGGGAGACGATGACATTAGAGGTGACACATAGCTATCATGAGCTTCCTCAGTCTGAGGGGAAGAATAATGAAGGGTTTTCCCTGCCTTCTACAGCCCGAGGACAACCCTATGGCCACAGCACCTTTTCTAATCCCATTTTCTGTGTGCTGCATGTCATAATCTGTAAGGCACTGGTTCCAAGTGAAAACACAATCCAAAGAGTGACTAGGTCTTGTATTTATTTGCACTTTAAAACTACAGTGTGCAGGAAAACTTAACACTTAACAAAAAAGCGAGAGGGACAGTAGCAAAACAGTACCATGGGTTTGTTGACAATAAAGCAGAGCCACTGGACCCAGTGAGCCTTACATTTTAACTTAGTGGCATTTTTCTAATGAGAGAAAAGTGTATGGTCTCTTTAAAAACTTTTTATAAAAATCTCCCCTCTTTGGAATATCTTTGTTGCATGCAGTTTAGGGCCCTGTGTAAGTTGTTGTCCTAGAGTCTGGCTGACCCTAAGTACCCACATGTCTGCAGGACCTAGAAAGGCTACATGCAGCAAAGTGATTCTGAGTGAGGACGAGGCTGGACAATTTTCCTAGAGGCAGGGACCTGGGAAGCAGTATGTACAAAACAGCAGGGTTGTATACTGCATGTTGTTTTGTACATGAAGATGACAGGTAAACACAGTAGGAAGAATCCATACATGAAGCACGTTGAAATAGCTACCTTAACAACTTTCCTCAACCAGACTGGTGAGTAGAAGTTACTGGATGAAATGATTTTATCATTCTGTAAGGAGAAAGTTGATGGTTTAAAAGTGTGGAAAGTGTGTGTGTGTGTATTTTGAAGGTCTGAATAGTACTTGTAAACTACCTGGGAGTTAAAGGCCAAGAAAACCAGATAGGAGCTGAGGTGACAGGATGATTAATTACTGGGATAGTAAGGAGGGAGGGGCCAAGCAGGGGAATTGGAAAACAGGCAGATCTCTGGGAATAGCACTGGTGTCTTGCCTGTCTGTTAAAGATGCTCCAGGCAGACCTAAAGAAAGAGAAACTACTGCAAAGCGTGTAATCTGTTCATTTTACAGTGCCGATTAATCACTATAGCTGTAAATATGTCACTGATAGAGAAAAATAGTGTGATTGTGGTTGGAAAAAAAATCATTATTTAGAGCTTTATTCATTATAATCCTATAAGTAATATGTTTACTATTTTACTCCTTCTTCATTGTTTGGCCATTGAAGATGTGTTGAGAATTTATCATAACATTTTATTATGAAATTGCATTCACTTTTTGCAAATGTAAAACAAAAATAATCACTTGTTTTGAGCTAGTTTAACTACCTAGGAAGAGATTGCGACAAAGAATTAATCAATAATACTAATAATTTTTAATAAAATAGTTTAAAATAATTTGAAAAATAAAAAATTTCTGAAGACGATGCTTTTAAATGAACATTCAATTTAGTTTTAAAAATTCTCATTCCATTGACCTGCTTTCATTTGCTTGTGGTTAAGTTGGGTGCACCTCATTTCTTTGTTGGTTCGCTTTTTAGGCTACAAATTTGCTTTGTGTAATTATGAAACAATTTCAAAAGAAAATATTTGGTTCTCTTCTGATGTAATAAGATTAGAGATAGATCTTGGCTGATGATTAGAGAGTTGGCTTAAAACTCCACACATGCACATGCAACATTTTACAGTAGTTGTGCCTATTGGAGCACTAATAGGGGTCTTCTACTTAAATAAAAAAGAATCAGAATATGGAGAAAAAAACTTGCTGACCCAACTAGTGAGCATGTAATAACTTGGCCAAAAAGGCTGTTTGATTGTTAAAATGCCTGGTTCTTGAAATTTAGTTATTGTCAGATCTGGCCTATTGACTCTGAGGGAAAATGTTGAGTTATTGTGATTCCAATAAAAATCATTTTTTTAAAGTCAGCATTTTTTCACTCAGATTATATAATTTGGCTTTCATATTCAATAGAATTTACTAGTTCCCATTAGAATATAATGATTTTTACCCTTTTCTGTCTGGTAGTTATTCATAAAGAAAACAAAAGCATTACAGAGAAACCATTTTAGGTCATTTATCAGTGTGTGTGTTTAATGGAATTTTGGCTCATTTAGTACATTCTCATTTCAGAAGAATTAATAGATACCCCAGTAGATAAATAAGCAGAATCACTCATATGCCTTGCTAAGCTAATTTTTTATTTTTTAAAATAATATTCTAGTAAGTTCTCAAGTCATCTCAGAATAGGCATAATTTTATAATTTCTGGTAAATTATGGATGTAGAATTTGGTCACATTTCAATGTCATCATTAACTAGTAATATGATTTTGGATAATTCACTTAATTTTGTCAGACTTTAGATTCCTCATTTCTAAAATGAGGACATGGAAGAGGGCCTTTGAGGTCCCTCTTTTAATTCTATTTTTTAATTCTAAAATGTCATGATACAGAAAGAATTTGCATGAATGTAACTAAATGTCTATGTAGAAAATTATAGTTACTTTGACAAGGTAATCAAATTAAATTGAACATTGATTTTCTTTTCGGGCTCTCAGGAGTATTGTTGAGAAGAAAGGTAAGATACCCTCCCAATGATTCTGACCATTTTATTTGGTCTTGCTTCATATTATCAGATAGTCACCTAAAAGTAAGAGGAGATACTGCATAGTAGCTTGTAGTAATTTACAAAATAAAATCACAATTTTATTAGGAACCTATTGGTTGCAAGTACCCAAACTCCAGCTCAAATTACCTTAAGCAAAATATGGAGAACTTATTAGACTATGTAGTCATCCTTCCAAGGATAGATCTAGCTTCAGGTAGAGGTAGATTTAAGGTTTCAAATGATGTCCACAGAGCTTTGTATCTCTATCCCTCAGCCTCATCTTCCTAGTGGTTTAATTCTTGGACAGGTGGCTTCTCCATATGGTAAGAAAGGAATCTCCAAGAACAGATCCCTTTGAAATTTGATACAAAGGAAGAAAGTCTCTACCACAGCAAGCTTATATCAAATCTGTTCAAATCCTCTGGCTTTTTTGAGGTTACATACTCATCCAGTCATTGTGGTTGTGATGGGCATAGAGTACTCTGTTTAGCCAGCTGTGAGTCACATGATCACTATGGCAGGCAGTTTCACCCCACCTGAATCATGAGAAATCGGCTCTTTAAAGAAAGACGATTCTGTTACTAAAAGTCAGATGAACATGCTGAAAAGACACAACAAAATAATGCACCTAACACAAGACCTTAGATTGAAGACTTCTTTTGCAGTAGGAAAAATTTAGTTAAACAATTTATCAACACATAGACAAAAAAAAAAAAAAAACTGCAACAACTTGTGGTTGAAAGGCTTCTGCTTTTTCTTTAAACCATTCAATCAAGCAAATGTCAAGACCCTTCCCAAACTAATTTACAATTGATCTGCCCGAGGATTCAGAAACTTTGCTTTATTTATACATTTATTTCATTCTTTTAATAAGCTATAGTGGTAAAGCTCCAAGGTGTTCAAGATGGGCACCTCGATTTTCTTGGTTGCTAACACTTACGTGTTGTTCCTAATATTTCTGCTCCATTCCTACTTTTTATAGTAAAGAGTAGAATTTGATATGATAGGGATGGTTTGGTTTAGTATACCGTTAAGTGACTTATGTCTATTTTTCCCTGGGCAGGAAAATAGTTAAAATTATTTTATTGTAAACATTTATGACCTAAAGATTAACTTTTTATAGGTTCACATTATAATCTAGAAGGGAGAGTGAAAAAGGGTCTAGTGAAATGCTGGAAGTCTTAAGTACATTCTAGCCCTGCTTTCTTTTAATTTTCTCTATATAATTTGACACTTGGAAAAGCTATGAGGAATGACAAAACAGAGTTTGTGTAGCTTGGAGTTGGTAGTAAAAATAATCCTTACATAATGAGTGCTCTACTAACAGACTCAACCCTGGTGTTCAGAGAATACCAAGAGTATGTTTAATCCATACTATATGGTTTCAAGTTTTAAAAAAATACCTTTTGTTGATTTTTTTTTAATATTAAGAAGGTAATGATTTTGTCCTCAACCTTTTTTGATATGAAAAACTGAAAGCAATAGGTTTTTTTTCCTGAAAGATGTTTTAAATAATGGAATTTCAAATGATGTCACTGTATGTTTTTAGATTATGAAACAGATATTGAATGTTAATCAATTATATAAAGCAGAGGCAAATTCAAGGAAGCTGTCTCCAGCAGAACAATAGCAATAGCTTTCTGGACAATGATCAAAAGTCAGGCTTCCATTAAGGTGACTGAAGTCCAACAGCTGCATGCTATGGGCAATGGGTAGGAGCTGTACCTTGGAGTTTTAATTGCTACTTTGCTCTAGGTCATGTCATGCAGTTTCAATTATATCCCTGGTGTAAAGAATCCCTTGTCCCTTTCTCCTTACATTTGATCACCTAATGGAAAGTAGCCTCTGCTCCTCAGAGAAATAATTTTGGGCAGTGTGAATCAACCTCTCTCTTTCTCTCTCACGCTTGCTCTTATTCTCTCCTAATCTCCCTTCTGTAAAATCTAATTTTAGCATAAATACAGCAAATCAAATGTAAAAAAAGAGAAAAGAATGGTGTCCATTTGCTCCTCATTACTGCTTTCAATGCAGAGTTTTTAACCAGCAAGGGAACAGATTTTTATTTAATCATAACAGTTTTAAATTTAGGTATAGGAAAAGAAAAGTCAGGTGGAAATCTAAGTCTGGAAAGCACTAGGATATATTTGGTTCCAACTTCTTCTATTAAGTGAAAACTATGATTTTGAAAAAAATCTTGGATTTTCCAATTGGAAGTCTACATTATCTTAACTGTATTATTTTAATTATGTAGAGACCCCCAGTGGGCACGGATATGAGCCTCAAAACAGTTGCAGTCTAGTACAGAAAGTGAGATGTGTACATAAATAATTCTAATGCTAGGTAGAATGTGATAAATTATTATAAAAAGTGTTGTGTTGACATGCTGTTTGGGAATTCAGAGAGAGGAGAGATTATTTCTGTTGGAATGTGGGGCAAGGGACAGCAAAGGATTAGAAATGCAAAAAGAAAGACATTCAAGAAACTGATGACCTTTGAGCAAGACCTTGAAGGTTAACAGGGGCTTAAAGAATACAGTAAAATTTCAAAAGCTCTATAAGATTTCAGAGGTATTGGGATGTAAGAAAAAAAAATCTAGCATAACATAACTATTATGGTTCTAGTTAAATTAATTAAAATTATTTCCAAACATTTTCATGGAGGCTATATCTGTTTTTACTGAGTAAAGCTAATACTTTCTATGTATGTATATTTGTGTAAGTGGATATGGGCTTTAGAAGCCAGTATATGGGTCTGATTGTCAAAGTCCATTTCAGATTCAATCTTCACAAGAAATTTTAATCTCTGCCTGCTCCAATCCTTTGCTAATTAACACTGTAGCTACCCCATTCTACTCTTTGTGGTGAAGTAGGCCAATGTTAGGAAACTGGGAAGGTGTAGATAAGGAGATATTTTTACCATGTGGCACATGAGCAACTGATTTATTTATGCTGATGTCACTGAAATATATTTTGTAAGTTAATTGATATTCAGAAAAAATTGGGATCCTGTAATTTATGATAAAATACTTTAAATAGCATAGAATTCTTCTCTATTGACCCTAAGAAATCACATTTTGCCCAGAAAAAATTCTGTGAGTCCTAAGAGTTTGGAATTTGGTTTAAAACTTATAAATTGTGGATTTTATAAAAATGTCAAGCGCACTAAGCAAATGGATGAATCATTTCTTAATTGGAGTAAAATAAATAAATAAGAGAATATATCATAGTCTTGGAATAGTATCAGGGGTAACTAATTTGCTGGCTGCTTTTGAAATAAAAAGTAAGGTTCAAATTTGTAGTTAGGGGGAAAATGGTGTAGTTGAGTTTAATTAACTAGAGTTTAATTCATTATATACCATTGGAATTTCACTGAAACAATGTGAGTATAAGCAGGTAACGGCCACTCTGAAAAGAAATAATGAATGAAAAAAATGCTCTGGATTACAGCCCTATTGCTTTGTACTACTTTGGCATAGGTGGCTATGCAGTAGCTACGTTCAAAGACACTTAGGTTGGAGCCATGCCCATCCTTCCTACTGAGCTACAGATATGAACAAGCTACTCTTTGGGGGTCTCACTTTCCTTACATATCAATTGGGCAGAATAAAAACTATTGTTTGGGGTTGTTTAAGGATAAATGAAATAGTGCATGTATAATGCCAGGCATATAATTGACACTCTATAATTTATAGATTTTATTATTGTTGCTGTGTATTATTTTCAGAAGGAATTTTGAGGCCATCTTGGATCTTTAGTATATTCGTTGATGCTAAACTAAAATAAGGAAAAATTCAGAAAAGTCAAGGCTACCAAGAATACCGTGAAACAAAATCTTACTCATTTCTGGTGGTGACAGTGCAAATTGGAATATCTCTTTATGAAAGAGAATTAGCAATGTGTTGTCTATTATAATACTACTGCAGTACAAAAATGCACTATTTAAAAAGTGTGGGTTTGGGGAGCTGAGTGGGCAGAAAGGGCTCTTAATGATCCATTGGGGAAAAGGGAGCCCAGTGGATTCAGGAAATGTCTTTCTGGAAAACACTGGAATAAACTGGAGAAAAGAAAGAGAGAAACATGCCAACTTCCACTGAATTAAAACCTTCCCTCCCACTTTCAGTCTGTGTTGACAGCATGACCTGACTATTTGCAGAAGGCGGCAACAATAGCAGAGGATGGTGCAGGCACCTGGAATGTTGGCAGGTGGAAACTGGGAGGAACCTACTCTGTGGTAGAGGTTTTTCAACTAGCATCTGGGATTCAGTGTCCAGTGTGCCAAGGGAAGGAGTGAAAATACACCCTGATGAAAACCCACCCAGAGTCAGCACATTCAGGAAGTTCCACTGTGAGGCCAGGACCAGCCAACAGCACTGATCTCTAGGAGTCACATGAGTGGGGGTGACTAGGTTTCCCAGGCTCTGCCATCCTGACTTCTCAGGGCCTGGGCACAATCCACACCCCTGTATGGGACGTGTGCCATCTAGCCTTTCCGTTAAACTTCTACTTTTTATCATCACTTTTTGGTGTGAGAGCTTGCCCTTTATGATAATCATTCCCAGGATATTGGGAAAATCTAGGGCAAGGTGTATACCATTTGTCAACATTCCATGAAACTATCTATCTGGGAGACTGCAGAAAAATGTAGATGGGGCAGGTATCAGAGCAGTAAATCCAGAAGATGGTTCCACCTTTTGGCTGCAGTAGTCCTAGGATCACACTACCAGATCTGGAAAGTATCTAGAAAATACGTAACAAAGCTAAAAAAGGAAAACATCTTATGGTAACATACATGCTAAAGTGAGAAAATGTTTAAGTAAATTAGTAGAATGTTATATTTCTAATAAAAGTTATAAATGTGAAAAATAATGTCATTTCATGTTACATGGGATAAAGAAAGTATAATATTTTATGTATTACATAATCATAAGAGTATAAAAAACATAAAACTGTTTTATGAAGGGAATATACAATGAAGGGAATTTACAAAAATGAGAATACTTGTATTAAGCTTCTGGGATACTCTTTTTATGTTAATTTTAAAATAATACAAGAACTTATTTACAGAGAATTTTTTTCTTCTAAGAGAAACTCTTTAATACGCCTGTGCCTTTTGAGAATTGGAAAGAGGAAAAGAGGAATTTAGAATTTTACTGGGAACATGATAAACTCTTTAGCTGAAGTTCCCAAGGGTGGGATTTATTTGAAAGTGAATTATAATTAAATAAGAAACTAGATGTATTCCCATGACTTCAGATTAAAAGCAGGGATAAAAACAAAAACCCCAAACTTCAAGATGCGTGAAAGTTAATGATCTCACCATCATACTGACCAGATGTATTTATTTATGTCAGAGTATAAACAGGAATTGTAGATATTGGAAATGCATACTATGCCTCATCTAATGTTTCTTTGGGACTTTTTCATCTTTTCCCTCTTCTATGTTTCTGAGAATATAAAGTCTATTTTGGCATTGTTTTACTGTGTTGGTTTTCCCCTCCTCATTCATTAAAACAAAAAATAGTAGGAAAAAGTGTCAAAAGATCATGTTTCTTAAGGAATATCTACCAGCCTTTTTATTTTCCCAGTAGAGCCCTCAGATAAATCCAGCTCTTAAGGGACATATATTTTCCAAGTCATAAGGTCACAGGTAATCAGAGAGAAAGTCTAGAGGCTGATACCTGATACCACCAAGCCATTATGGTTATGGAAAGGACATTTTATCATTCTGACCAGATTTATTGGACTCACTTTTCACTTAGAATATACAGGCCTGAAAAGCCCTCCTTCTCTTTCAAATTACTTTTTTCTCTGATACACTTCCAATTAAATAACTATGAGAGTGGGGTTTTTTTTCATTTTTCTTACCATAAAGAAACCAGGGATTTTACCCTCTAATCCAATAAAAGATACAAGAAGCCTAAATAATTAGGTAGCAACCCTGAGAATTTGCCTAAATTAAGCCTTGGCAAGAATCATAAGATTCCTTTACTTCTTTCTAGCTCTTCTCTCTGCATATTGGCCTGTTTCCTAACAGACTATAACCTCTGGTATGGCTGATAAGGTAATTAATGTTGGAAATTTCCTTTAATTAGAAGTGATGATCTGAAGCAAAAAGACATTTGAAATGCAGTTAAAAATTAGGATATGGGGTTCATTTCCCTTTTTAAAAAACAATTTGACATTTGGATATGTTCACTATATTGAGAATGTTTCTTAGAGTTTTTCATTCCTAACTATCTCCTGACTTAATGGGGAAGTACACTCATAAATATTTAGAGATAGATGCATTACATGCACACAAACTTTTAAAATGTTAACTTATAAATAAATGCATTCAAACTTGTAAAAGCATGCATACTTCATGGAAGACTATGTTAAGGCTATATTCAATAATTCAACTACTTCAAGGCAGCCATCTAACAAAACTAAGGTCAAAACTTTTTATTTTAAAATGGAAAATATGCTGGTGAATTTCAAGCCATGAAATTAAACAATGTCCAAAACCAAATCATACAATGGGTCTTTATGAAAAAATGTAATATGCTTTGGTCTATGTTTTAGTATCAATATTTATTTTCTTTCTTGGAATCTGTGCTTCAAGGGTGATTGTCTGAATTATGTTTATAGCTAGCTAAAACGTGCATGTTCTCTATTAATATAAGAACCAATAGAAAGAGGCAATGGCAATGCTAATGTGATCTGAGTCAGTGTTAATTTGTTGATCAATTAAATTAATTAAATTTAAGTGTATCTAATATTTTTTGAAAGCTATGTCCAAGCTAAACTAGTAAGAAAGAATGAATAGATTCTATTTCAGTGGCAACACTACCACACCTAGCCTTGGACTGTCTTCAAAGCATATGAAGTTTGGCTGAAAGAAAGAAAAACAATTAGTTGACTCTGAAATGAAACTTAAGTAATGTTGAGGAAATGGAATGGCTGCTATTGAGAACAAAGCTTCGGCGGACTGACTACTGTCCTAACTTCTGTGGTAAACACAGTCATGGATCTGGGAGTATCTCTTCCATTGGATAAGAAAGATCAGGGTCCTCTTTCCAAACTCCTCTGCATTTAAAAATTTCTTTTGGTTCAACCCCATTCCAGGGAAAGGAAGTCTTCAGTTTATTTTGAGCTTTAGGACAGAATCCAATAATCCCAAATAGTTTATTATGTTTGTGATGTGTAAAAATGTATTTGAGACTAGGCAAGTTATTAATCAGTCTCTAAGTTCTCTGGCTTAGAGTAAACTTTGCAGGGTACAACTAAACTCCACCCAGTGGATGATGTTACCTTTTTATGCACAAATTATGAAACTCATAAATAATATGAACTGAAGTTGTCTGAACTTATCTTCTTCGAATCAAGGATGAATTGAAGGTTTTTTCCCCCCACTTTCTCTATTGCTCACTATGGACTTTTTGGACTTATACTGTGATTTTTAATTTAAGGTTCACTTCAACCACATTTAGCAAGAGCCTGCTCTTCTGTACTGCAGGCGCCAAGTACTCTGTCGGGTACTCCTGGTGGTTTGCAAAGTCATAGGCAAGGATGATTGGCAAAGAATCAAGAGCCCCACAGTAACCTTCTGAATTGAATTGAAATTATTTTATGTTGAATTTTGGCACACATGCAAAATATTTGTTTATTACTAGGAGGCTTCTCTTGTGTAATTTTGTTTTCTCATAGCTATAATATCACGTGATCTTGTTATTGCAGAACAGCATGCCTCAGTCACAAGCTGGTTTTCTTAAGCACATATAATATTCTTCTCCCGTATTGGTACAAGATGTTTCAAATGTACTAAGAATGTCTTGATTTGCATTTCCAGTTCCATATTTGGGTTATTTTTCATTGTTACAATGGATTCAGATGAAAATCCACATACCGAGCAAGCCAAAGGCAAAACTGGAGCATCTTATTTTTTAAAACTGAAAGTTTTCACCTCTTAGCTCTTTGCTGCTTGTTTGATGATTATAGTAACTGAGTTGTAGGTTCAGCTGATGTTGCTACAAGGTTAAACTTTATGTTTAAATATTTTCCAAAGTGCATGATGGATAGTAATTGAACTAACCTTATCATTGATACATATTAATATAAAACTCTGAGAAGAAGAGTATTCAGTGCATAATAAATACCTAATACATGTTTCCTGTTATTATTACAGAACACCTTTCTTTTTATGGTTTATCATGGCCCTGTGGGCATGTTATTTATCATAGAATGGAGGGGCCATCAAATGTATGATTTTGTTCACTGATGTGTCCAAAACACATAGAAGAGTGCCTGGTAGAAAGTAGGTATTCAATACTTTGTTGGATGAATGAGTATTAGATTGGTCCCTATCAGGATGCCTGCCTATCATCCCAGCCTTTGATTTCAACTTGACCCCACTAGGTCTGCAGATGTGGTGTAATCAAACACACTCCAGGCAGATGCTGCTCATGCTCTTCTATGTTCCTCAGAGCTGGGATGGCAGCAGGTGTTCATTGACTTGACTAGAAGTCATGATCAAGAGAATTCCTGCATTCATGCTTTTTGTGCAGAAAGAGCATGAAAACTCTACACTTGATAGGAATTTTAATGAAGCCTTCCAGTTTGGCTTCTATTGGCTACATTTCATTAAAGCTCTTTGCTTCTGGGAACTTTACATTACAGGTATTGTCTTGGAGGGAGAATTATAAACAAAATGATATGCATATTTAAGTTCATTTTTAAAATTTACCATTTTAATACCAGGTGGTTAAAACTTAGAGGTAGTAACAAATTCTTAAAGGATTTAATAGATCTGAAATCTATGCCAAAGCAAAGTTGGGAGCTTTTATCTTTCTGACAATGGCAAGTGAAGAGAAATTAAAAGTCATTTCAGGACAGATTTGTTTGGCAATGTAAGATGATAATGTTCTTCTGGTTCATATAGTATATACTTTCTTGTAGCCCTTCAGGAATTAACTTATTGAATATTGAGAGGATAGCACAGTTAATTTGGTTTGGCTCGTAAAAATACAAATCTCCTATTTCCTTTCTGATGCTTCTCAGTAGAACATATTTCACTTAGATGATTTTTTAAATACCAGTTTTCTCAAAAGTTTCCAAATTCTAGTCACTTGAGATTTATACAGCCTTTAAAGTCTAAGGAGTTTTGGATTTGTTTCATGTTCAAAATAAATCCTGGATTTATTTTATGGCTTCTTATAATCCCCTGTGATTATTTCTACTATTACACATTTACCAATCACTGTCCTTATTTTCAAGGAAGTTTTCATTTGTGAGTCAATAGAGTAACATGATTACATTTATATAGTGTTTTGTACCTTGGCTTATATTTCCCACTCCTTAAATGGTTTTCGTTAATCACTAACTTTAATGTTCTTTGACCACAGTCATTAAGATTGCTAGATTTGCCACTTCAATCTTTAGTCTTAACACTTAAATCTTTCCATGTCCTTTGATATTAAAGTGAAATCTTGCCTCATGTCTTGAGCAGCTTACTATGAAACATGTACCTCAAGGCACAGTGGGTTTCCCTTGCTGAGTTTGTCTAGAGATAAGTATTATTCTTTTATGTTTTTGTCATTATATCATCCCTAACTCATATTAATCAATGTTTCTATTTCTTCATTGTTCCTATTGACTATTAGGAATGATTACACTGTATTATTTTGATCTGTGTCTCACAGATTGTAAATTCCTTGAAGATATGGACCATACCTTTTCAACTTTATATCTTTTGTATATGGCTTATCGTAGGTACTAAGTTATTATTTTTGTTGAATAAATAAATAAAACTAAAATGTGGCAAGGTAGTATTTGTTACTTAAACCACAGAATCTACAGAGAAGTATGAAGGAAGTGGCTATTGCAAATACATTAATATATGAATATTATTATATTTTTAAATATAAGAAATATATAAGTATAAAAGTCACAGCTTTGGTGGATCCTTGAAAAACAAGCTGGTCTTGTTCTGCTTTCAAGAAGGACAAATTTTAAAAATATGATTTGAAATTATGCTATTGTGAACCCTCAGGTTTCATTTTATGGGATTATCTTATTGATGAGACTATTTTAAACTGAGGTTCTTGTAGAATTATAGTAAATATACTTTCTTTGTTTAGGTTTAAGACTAAACCACATTTTACTGAATATTGTATTGTATCTCTTGTGTATTAGCATTATATAAGGTCCTTGTAGTGTTGTAGATTACTTTTAAATACCTCAATGGAAATATGTTCTATATTCTTTGATAACTATACTGATTGTTAAGAAACACATTTTTAAAAAGGTTCATTAGGAAAGTGAGCTCCTAGATTATGAGAATCTGGATTTAAATATTGTGACAAGAATCACTTTTTCTGTATAATGATATAGGGTGCCTGAAAGACTTCTTAAATGCAATTATAGTCACTTAGAATTCTCCAGGGCCTAAAGAACTAAACAAATGCCATTTTTTTTTTGAGACAGAGTCTCACTATGTTGCCCGGGCTAGAGTGCCATGGCGTCAGCCTAGCTCACAGCAACCTCAAACTCCTGGGCTCAAGCGATCCTTCTGCCTCAGCCTCCCAAGGAGCTGGGACTACAGGGATGCACCACCATGCCTGGCTAATTTTTTCTATATATTTATAGTTGGCCAATTAATTTCTTTCTATTTTTAGTAGAGACGGGGTCTTGCTCTTGCTCAGGCTGGTTTCAAACTCTTGACCTTGAGCTGGAAAGCATGCTTCTACCACAAGGAGAAAAAGTCAAGTAAACTCCAAAATCATAACTTTTTTTGAGCCTATTAGAGAGTGGAGGTCACAAGTTAACTTAAATTACAAAAAGTAACAAGTCCATGTAATATAAACTATATCAACTACTGGAAGGAATAAGTGCCCAGAAGGGGGAAGGGATAAGTGCCATATAATCAAGTAAGAAGAAATCAGCAAAAATTATTTATTTATTTGGAAACAGGGTCTAATTCTGTCACCCAAGCTGGAGTGCAATGGTGTGATCATAGTTCACATCAGCCTCAAACACCTGGGCTCAAGTGATTTTCCTGCCTCAGCCTCCTGAGTAGCTGAGACTACAGGTGCAACCATGCCCAGCTAATATTTTTATATTTTGTAGAGATGGTATCCCCGTGTGTTGCCCAGGCTGGTCTCGATCTCCTGGCCTTAAGTGATCCTCCTGCTTTGGCATCCCAAAGTGTGGGATTATAGACATGAGTCATTGTGCCTGGCCAAAAATCAGCAAAAATTTTAACCATTGTTCAAGGCCAAGTGTGGGCTAGCATGCCAGTCTGAAACAAATGGGTTCTCAGTCTGTTTTATTCCACAGGAACTGTTAATAACAAAATACCATAATTGGTTAGTTTATAAACAACAGAAATTTATTTCTCATAATTCTGGAGGTTTGGAAGTTCAAAATGAAGGTGCCAGCAGGTTTGGCATCTGGTAAGGGCCCATTCCTCATAGATGGCATCTTCTTGATGCATCCTCAACATGGTGGAAGAGGCAAATGAGCTCCCTCGGGCCAAATTTCTCTAGTGGCGAACTGCTATTGCTTCATGCTTACTTTGGGAGCTGGGGTGCCAGCCTATAGCACATTCAAGAGAAAGATCTTTCCTATCAGCCTTCACTGGGTGCTCATGAGAGCAGGGCAGGAGACTTGAGAGACCACCTTTCCCTGGAACACAGGCATGAAGGAAATGACATGTGGCTGCTAGGGAGAGCTTCTCCCATCCTTGCCTAGTCTATTCTCTCCTGTGAATAAAAAAGTCCTTAAGCCATTGAGGAGGGGGAGCTAACACTTCCACTCAAAGGGCACAAAGAGCCATTGTGGCTGGATGAAGAATAGAAGAAAAAATTCTCTATCCCTGTGGGACAACAGGGAAGCAGCCTAGGCTCTATATCCCACAGTGACACCCAGCACTGGTCTTCTATCAGTAGTGGAGGGCAGAAAATGCTTACCCAAGATCAACTACCAATGCAATGCAGTTTGGGTGCCATGGGAAGGAGGGCAGAAATGCTGAAACTCTACATGAAGTTCCAGGAACACAGGGCCTACCTAAGATAGAGGCTGAGCCAGGAAAGAAGGAACCTCCCCTAACCAAGCCTAGCACTGAGTATCAAGTAGTGGCAGTTTACAGCCAGGGGTGTGGCAGGAGCATGGAGAGAGACCTCCTCTGTGATGTAGTTTGTAGCAATGGCTGAAAGCTGAAGGTGTAGCATGGACACTGAGAAAAATCACCTGGCACCCCAGCTCCCACAGTAAGCATGAAGCAATAGCAGTTCACCACTAGAGAAATTTGAAGCCTGTGGTGTTCTAGAGTGAACCCAGACTCAGCTTATTATTTGATTAAATGAACTCAACCTCTCACTTAAATGGTTTGACAGAAGAGGGACATAAATTACTAACTACTTCAGCCTCTATGGCTCTACATATAATGACTGACATTCATGAAAAAATTACAGGACAATCAAAAAAAGCAAAAAAGTACAACCCACTTTTAAGTGTCCAGAGAATCAAAAGATCTAGTAGCAGAGATAACCAAGGTGTTAGAACAATAAGGCAATAGGCTATAATTACTTTAAGTAATTATAACAATTATGTTAAAAGATCTACTGGAAAAGGTGAAAAACATGCATGTACAGATAGGAAATTTAAGAAGAAAGATGAAGCTATAAGAAACGATCAAGTATAATTTCATCTCCAATAGAAAAATTCCTTTGACATATTCATCAGTAGACATGATGCAACTGAGAAAAGAATGAGAGAACTTGAAGATAAGTCAATAAAAATGACCCGAACTGAAACACAAAGGGAAAAAAAGAGTATTTTTTTTAAGAAAAACAACAAAAGATAACACCCAAGAGTTGTGGGACAATATTAAGGGATCTAATATATGTGTAATTGCAGTTCCAGAACAGAAGAAGGAGAGAATAAGGCAAAAGAAATATTTGAAGAGATAAATACTGAGATCTCTACAAAAATAATGAAAGACATCAAACCACAAATCTAAGCTTAGAAAATTACAAGCAGAATAAATACCACAAAAAAACCAACAAATAAAATATCATATGAACGTAAATGTTGAAACATTATAGTAATCAAAGATAGATAACAATGAAGATAGCCAGAGGAAAAAAACACTACACAACTTCAAACAAACAAAAGAAAATTATAGTAGGCTTCTTGTTAGAAATGAGGAATGCTAGAAGACAATGGAATATCATCTTTAAAATGCTGGTTTTATTTTTAAATCAAATCCTGTCCAGAATTTGATAACCAGTGATAATATCTTTCAAAAAATTAAGGTTAAATAGAGACTTTTTCATATAAATATTTCATGAAAAATTTGAAACAAAAAATGAGAAAATCCATTCCCAGTTGAGCTGCTCTATAAGAGATACAAAAGAAAGTTCTTCATGCAGGATTATGTTACCACCTGGACATTAGGATTTACCAAAAAAAAAAAAAAAAAAAAAGTGCCAATAAATGTTAAAAATAAAGTTAAATATAAAATGCATTTTTAACTTATTATATTCACTCTAAAAGACAATTGACACTTTAAAGCAAAACTGGTGAAAACATACTGTAGAGTTTATAATATATGTAAAAATAAAATGTAAGATAACAAAGTACAAATTATAGGAAAGAGAAACTGAAAATATACTGTTGTTTCTTTCATTGTATGTGATGTAACAATATTATTTTAAAACAGACTATGATAGTTAAAGATGTGTAGTATAAACATTAAGACAACCACTAAAATTTTTTAAGAGAGGATATAACTAATAAGCCAACCCTAGGGGGAAAATTTGAACAATAAAAAATACCTAATTAATTCCAATGATTGTAGAAAAAGGAAAAAAAGAACATGTGGGAAATGGAAAAAAAACTAAAAAGTTAGTAGATTTAAATCTTACCCTATTAATAATTACCTTAAAACTTATCAAAACATAGTGATTAAAGGCTGAGATTGTCAAATTAGATAATAATGCAAAACCCAATTATATGCTATCTACAAGAAACTACTTTAATATAAGGATGTGGATCTATTAAAAGAAAAAGGATAGAAAAAGATATACCATACAATCATGAATTTGAAGAAAGTGTTAAAATCAGACAAAATAGACTTCATTCCAGAAATATTATCAAGAATCAGGAGGGACATTGCATTTTAATAAAAGTGTCAATTCTTAAAGACTACATAGCTATTTTAAATGTATATTTGGAGCACAGTAGGAATTCAAAATACATGAAGCAAAAATTGATGTTAACATGCTTCTTTTAGTAATTAATGCAACAAGAGAAAATAACTAAAAATATAGAAGATGTAACAACACTATCAGTCAATTTGAGCTAGTGTAAATTGTACATTCATCAAAGTAGACCATATTCTGGACCATAAAATAAATCTCAATAAATTTTTAAAAATTTAAGTTTTACAATTTCTTTGAAATTTTACAAAGTATATTCTCTTTGAAGTCTTACAAAAAATTCAAATTTTACAAATTGTGCTCTCTAGTTTAATCCTCAGGAATTAAACTAGAAATCAATAATAGAAAGAAATCAATAACAAATAAATTTTTAAAAAATGACAAAAGATGTGATTAAACAGCATACTTTCCAAATAACCTATGAGTCAAAGGAGGAATTCACAAGGGAAATTAGAAAATGTTTGGAATATAATATAAATTATAACATTTATAATATAAATGTTTGGAAATTAGAAAATGTTTGGAATATAATATAATATAATAAGAAAATATAAAATATTAAAAATTGGGTATGCATAAAATTGGTGAATAAAAGAAAATTGGTAGGATAAAATTCTTATATTAATTTCTTGCTTTTTGTTTTTTGTGTTTCAGAAGTTCTTGTTTTTTGGTTACCACAGGGCTTACAAATAACATCTTATAATCAATTATTTTAAATTGATGACAATTCTAATAACAACAAGAAGGGAAAAAAAGCACAGAGAAAACTAAAAATCTCTATACTTTAACCCTATCTTGCTTTTTGACTTTTTTGTTTCTATTTACATCTTTTTATCTATCTTTTGTCTATCTCCTAAAAAGTTGTTGTAGTTATTATTTTGATAGGTTTTAGTCTTCCTAACAAAGATATGTCTTTTAGTTTTCCTAACAAAGATATGTGTCTCTATTTTTTTCCCTCTGACTGTGTATATTCATGTAGCCTATCTTTGAGCCTATTAATTCTTTCTTTTGCTTGATCGATTCTTGTTGAAAAACTCTGATGCTGTTTTCAGTTTGTCAATTGAATTTTCCAGCTGCAGAATTTCTGCTCGATTTTTTTTTTATTATTTCAATCTCTTTGCTAAATTTCTCTCACAGAATTCTGAATTCTTTCTCTGTGTTATTTTGAAGTTCATTGGGGTTCCTCATAACATCTGTTTTAAATTCCCTGTCTGGAAGTTCACATATCTCCATCACTCCAGGATTGGTTACTGGTGCCTTATTGAGTCTGTTTGGGGAGGTCATGTTTTCCTGGATGTTCTTGATGCTTGTGGACATTTGTCAATGTCTAGGCATTGAAACGATGGGTATTTATTCCAGTCTTCACAGCTGGGGCTCATTTGTATCCATCCTTCTTGAGAGGGCTGATTTTTTGGTTCTTATGAAGGTGCTGTCTTGCATGGATAGTTGTTCAATTTGGTGCTTCTGTGAAGCGATGATAACTGGAGGCTTCTATTAGGCCATCTTGCTCCCAAATTAAAAATTTTTCTGAAATATTCTTTCCATTAGATATATGCCCAAACACCGTCTTTCTCCCAAGCTTTGTAAACTTGACTAGTAATTGTGATGAATTGCTGGAGGCTGAGTGTTCCACTAGCCAAGAGTGAGAAACTCTTGGGGGCCTCAAACATGAGAGAGCCCTCACACTTTCCCAGTCATATCCCTCCAGCAAAATTTTCATATTAAAAGCAATAACTTTTACATCAATATTCAAAAATGTCATTTTCATAAACTAGCAAAAAAGTAAATTAAATCCAAAGTGTGCAGAAGCCCAGACAAGAAAATAGGAAGAAAACAGAAAAACATGAGACACTTTGATCTATTAATAGAATTCAAAGATTGATCTAAAATTTAAGGATTTAATACTAACCAAAATCCCAACTGAATTGATTTTTTTGAGGGGGGATGGGTACTTGACAAGCTGACATTAAAATTTATATGGAAATATAAAGGGCCTAGCATAGGCATGACACTGTGAAAGAGAAAAACGAAGTGAGAATACAATCTCTACTGGATGTCAAGACTTATTATAAAAGCTACATTAGCTGAGCCCATATGGAATTGGTGCAAGAATTGACAAATTGGCTGATAAAATCAAATTAAGGGCCTAAAACCAACTCTCACCCTCATCCTTGATTTATGATGAAGCTGGAACTGCACAATAATGGGAAAATGATAGCAAGACTGCTAGGAAAAATAATGTACCCATCCCAAAAAGGAATAAATTGGGCCCCTACTTCACATCATATACAAAACTAACTTTAGACCACCTGCATGGTAAAGACAAAACAGTAAATCTTTCAGAACTAATATCTGAGATTCCTTCATGATCTGCATCATGGTAAGGAAGCAGTATTAAAAAATATTTCTTTGAGGCCGGGCGCGGTGGCTCACGCCTGTAATCCTAGCACTCTGGGAGGCCGAGGCGGGTGGATAGCTCAAGGTCAGGAGTTCGAAACCAGCCTGACCAAGAGCGAGACCCCGTCTCAAAAAAAAAAAAAAAAATATTTCTTTGAGCTCTGATAAGAAGAGATCACTTTGGCCTAGGTAATTTAGAAAGTTTTTTTGAAGAAGATGCAGGTTGAGCTGGGTCTTGAAGAATGGGTAGGATATGAACAGCTAGAAATTATAGGGGAGGATATTCTAAGCACAAACAGAATACAGTCTTTGGGAAATAATGATTAAACTGGTTTGACTGGAGCAGAAAATCTTCCGTACTTAGAGAGCGGGTGGGGAAGACGACCAAGAGTTAAGAGTTACTGGGCTTTGAATGCCAGATGAAGCAAGTGGTATTTATCCCAAGGGGCAATGAAAATGAGGATGTAATGTGACACAAGTGATAATGTGGTGGCAGTGTCTAGTATGGATTGGAGTGAGGAAGTAAGAAGGCTGCAACTGATGTATCCAACCCTGAAGTCATAAGTACAGGAGCCTTCTCTAGAAAGGAAGAATGTTCCTGATATTGTGAATAGATCATTGAACATAGAGGTGAGTGAGGTGAGTCAAAGATAACTAAGATTTTAACTCAGGGTAACTGGAGGATTGGCGGGAGATGTTTAGTAGGAAGAGGAACATAAGGGAGAGGAAGTTTGGAGAAAATAATAAATAAAATTGGGAAATGTCATGCTTAAGGAATGAGCAAGATAGTCCAAGTAGGAATGCAAATGGCCATTGGAAGTGGAGATTTGGGGCTTGGGAAATAGATCAGGAGGGGAGATGTTTATTTATGTACATAAATGGGTCTAAGGATGTTTGAAGCTGAAGATGAGATCTCAGGTTAAAAACTTAAAGAGACTAACAGAAGGCTGGGGACTGAGTTTCAGGGAACACTCACATTTAGGAGGTGGAAGGAAAAGAGGAGGCAGCAAAGGAATCTGAGACAAGATGATTAGAAACATGTGAAAAAGCAGCAAAGCCTGGCTTTCAAGAAGAGGTAGTGTTAACAGTTTGAGCTGCTACAAATTGGTAAAGAATGAAGGCAAGGCCTTTAGAGTTTGTGGTCAGGAGATAATGGATAACATCAGGAACACAGTTTCAGGGGCATGGAGGAGAAAGCCAAATCTTCAAGGTCCAAGCAGAGTATACGGGAGTTCATTCCAACACATTCTGAAACTCACATAGAGGAAACAAAGTGTCATTTATCAGGCAATTAGTTTAAATTTATCTTCAAAGATGGAAGGAGACTTAGATATTATTTAGTTCAAAGATAGTTATCTGACTACCTAGGGGAACAAATGGGATCTCTAGGCCATGTCACACCGGCAGATATTTCTTGTTTGGGCAATAAAGTGCTTATAAATTAAATTAGTTGTGAACATTAGAAATGGGAATATTTTACATAAAAGTCCTTAATTCCTAGCTTCTCTTGAAAAAGTTGGAAATTTGGCTACTCTGGACCTGTATTACTGTATACTATTCATAAAGTGGAGTTGAATAGCACCTGCCCCTTTGGAAGGGTATGCATTCTTCACTTAGCCATGGTCCCCACTCTTCCTGGGTCTCTCCAGATTATAAAAATCTGCCAGATTTTTATAGGCATTTGAGCTGGCAGTTCATAATTAAGCCCAACTCCCTCATTTTATAGACCAGGAGACTAAAGTCCAAAATGGAGAAGTGACTTGGCCCAGAAGTCACATATCTGCTCAGTGGAAGAATCTAATTCAGACCCTAAATCTCTTGATTCTTGTTTTAGTAGGTCTCTTCTCCTATCTCACTGTTTCTCTGACATAGAGAGAGGACAGGCCCATGGCATTCTACCCCCCTTTCTGGATTCTAGTATTGCCAGATGACACCTACATGATTTGTTTGGCTCTGACCTAACCAGTTCTCAGTGCTTTTCATGTGGTCCAGATGGTGACCAAAGATAATCTTTGGATAAGAGGGAAAAACTCTCCTGGTCACCAAGTCCAAGCTCACCCTTTGTAGAACTTTGGCATAAGGTGTAGCACATAAATTCCCCATATGGTTTCTTTTATGGAGATTTTTAAGCCTAAGTGGAACGATGTTAAACAATGACTATCATGTGTTGCCTCCCAAAGTAGAAAATTAAGTTCAGCTTGCTGAAATTAGTACCAGATCACACTCTCCAAGTCCCTCCACCCAAGATCTATTGTGGGTCTGTCAAGATAATTTGAATATTATGTTTGGATTTATATACTTTCTGCCTTGTGAACGTTGCATGGATAATGGATAATGGTATTTCTTATTTTCCTTCTTGATATGAAAAATTAACTAATCTTTCAAAAGTATTCCTTTGAAATTTAAAAGAGGCCAAAATGCTATATATATATATAAACTGCATTGTTAGCTGGAGTGTAATTAGTCTCAAACCCTCTCACTCAGAAAGGATTTTTGGAAAGCCTGGGGTAACGGCTGCATTAATTCCTTTTTCTCTCTCCACCACCCAGTATAAATAGGCTTGGCTTAAAAATAGAGGAGTTGGTTCCATTTGACTGTTGAATTTCAGGCAGACAGTGCCATTCTGCTTAATGATAAAGATATAGCAACCCTGTGGAAATTTGAAAATAGGGCAATTTCAGTGAAGAATGATTTCTGAGATTAATTTTATTTTAGAGTGTTCCAAACCAGCCAATTCTTTTCTGAGCTTATTTTTTTCATGTACTGTAATTCCTTACCAAACGCAGTCTATGTTAGTCAGTATATAGTTAGGGTATGATTTTTTTTCAACCTTTGTCCTACTAAGCTTCTGACTTAGTAGGCTGTGGTCTTGTCTATCAAGTTATCATTGATAATAGTTTTACAACCTGCTTTCCCACTGTGCAACTTAGATCACCATATTTCCAGCCTGTGATATTAGCTTCTTTGGTGGCTGATGGGCAGGGCTGTCATGTCTTACAAGTTCTATAATGTGGTCTCTACTACCCGTTCTACTTTCTCTGTCAGTCAGGTTGGGCTCAGTGATGGTGCAGGAGTCAAGAAGCTCCAGAATTTCAGTGGCTTAGTAAATAAAGGTTCACTTCTTTCTCAAATCATTATCTGATGCAGGTGAAGTTGCTCTCCTTCGTCTTGTGATGCTGCTATCTTCTGTGTGGTCTCCTCTGTTGCCTTCATGGATGATCCTGCACTGGATTTTATGAAATAGGCATGAAAATGATATTCTTTCTACATACATATCATTGGTCCAAACTCAGTCACTTGTACTTAACTATATGGAACACTTGGAATTTTAGTCTTCTTTTTTTTTTTTTCCTGAGAAAAAGGAAATAGGATTGATAAAATTTACCCCATTTTGCCATAATATGGAACTGAATATATCATTACTTTAAACTGTGAATGGCTATTTTGTTTTTTTAAACAAGTATCTTCTGACAAAAGAGGTTTTTTTTTTTTTTTTAGCTCTAGAATTCACCTCTATAATTTGACCAAGCAGATGAGAAGATTACCACAGAAAAAGCTTGTGATCAAAGGGACCAGAGTCTCAAATGTCATCTGTTTGTGCTAGGCACCTTCTAAACAGGAAAATAAAAGAACTTAAATGCGTATATGAATTTGTTAGAGAATCTTAATGTTTGTTTCAGCAAAAGTTAACATGTATGAATGTGTATGAGTATGTCAGTGTGATTACTAATAAGTGATAACCTTTCTCTATCCCAAGTTTGATCCCAACCCGTAAACTAAACTTCAAAACAATAACTTTTTCAAGATTATTGAAATAATTTTATAATAAAATATATCTAACCAGTTCTGTAAGAAATAAGTAACATGCTTAATTGCCCCAATGTTTAAATATCAATTTTTTAAAAAGCCAGTTTTGACTATCTGGGCCCCAGTTTCTGAGCAAAGAAGAAAAGGAAATGATATTTTTCTTTTATGGAATTTATTTTGGGACTTACATAGTAAATATTTTAGTTTAAAATTAAAATTTAAAAATGCATTTTATGACATGCAAAGTTTAGAAATTATAGTTTGATGATTTCATTATCTTATGCAATAAACAAAAATATCTATCAATATATTAAGTGTGTATGTGTGCATGTGCATTGTAAATTTTTAAAAATAATGTGCTTACTAAATGGTGATTAAGTATTTTCAATAGCATACACAATTAAGGATTAAGAATGTTATATTTTGATCCAAGAATGAGTTTGGTTTTTCCACTAGAGCAAAACAGGCTAAAATTTTCTATGGCTGTAATTTTCTAATTTCTTTATTCTTGCTTTTACTTAAAACATTCCTTATTATACTACTGCCTGAACTTATAATGGAGGAGTTGTACTTATCATGTATGTTTATAATTAAGTTTGAGGAGGTCTCTTTTGATAAAAATGTGCTGCTGCTTTTCTGAATTGGTTATTTTGGAATCCTGACAAAATAAATCTATAGGAATCATTACTCTTAAATTTTAAAATTATTACTCAAAATTTAAAAATTACTATATTTGATCCATTTCTCTAATAATTTTTAATTTTAATTTTACATAGTATATACATTTAATTTTTTTTTTTTTTGAGACAGAGTCTCACTTTGTTGCCTGGGCTAGAGTGCCATGGCGTCAGCCTAGCTCACAGCAACCTCAAACTCCTGGGTTCCAGCAATCCTTCTGCCTCAGCCTCCCAAGTAGCTGGCACTACAGGCATGCACCACCATGCCCGGCTCATTTTTTCTATATGTTTTTAGCTGCCCAATTAATTTCTTTCTATTTTTAGTAGAGATGGAGTCTCGCTCTTCCTCAGGCTGGTCTCGAACTTCTGAGCTCAAACGATCCACCCACCTTGGCCTCCCAGAGTGCTAGGATTACAGGCGTGAGCCACCGTGCCTGGCCTACATTTAATTTTTAATTATAGGTACATAATAGTATATTTTTATAGGGTACATGTGATGTTTTGATACAGGCATACAATGTGAATTAATCAAAATATGGTAATTGAGGTATCCATCACTCCAGGCATTTAACATTTCTTTGTGTTAGGAACATTCTGATTCCACTCTTTAGTTATTTTAGAGTATACCCTACCTTATTGTTGGTTATAGTCACTTTATTGTGAGTATATTTAACTTGATATTAATTGGGTTGCATTATTTTATATTTTTACTTTGAAGGAAATAATAATTGTTTGTATCTAAAGACCTTTAAAAATCAAGCTCTAACACTAAAATTTTTCTGAATTAAAAAATAATGATGTTAGTAAAATTCTTTACCAATAGGTAATATTATAAAATAATATGCTTGAATAAGATTTAAATTTGTTTTAAAAATTAAAGTTACTAAACTTTAAATAAGAATTTAAATAATTTGGTATAACAATATATAGAATAATATATTAAGGTTAATAAGAAAATATTATATATGACAGAGGAGAGAAACTGGTAGCTCAGAAAAAAGGGAAAATAAATTGAAAAACTTTTATATTGGAACAAAATAAGATAAAATGAAGTTATATTTGAATTGGATACATCCAAAACTGTATGTTCTAAGAACCCACTTATCATTGCATATAATTTGGTCCATTATCAGATACATATAATTCAAGTGTGAATTAAACATTGTGAAAGAGATTAGATTATTATGATCCAATTACAACAAAAGTGGTCTTAGCATGATTAACTGGAGCCTCAGAAGAATCATCCTTGGAAACAGAATGCAGAATCTCTATTGTAAGGTGAATTTTTAGCATTAGTTGGTTATAGACTGATATGATCATTCTGGTCCTCTTGGTTAGGTGACTACAAATATACAATCCTGGCATGGAGAAGTGGATATAGCTACCTTCTAAGGTAGGATAAGTAAATTTGTTAATTCTATAAGCTAATCAAAAATTAATCAAAGGACCACTGAAATCCTGTGTAAGAACTTCATGAACCATCTTGCCCACTGGCAATGACTTCATATGCTGTTTGCAAGTATGACTCAATATTCCCAAACTCCTTCATAAATTAAATTCATTAACCATTTCAAATAGTGTTTAAAAATTTCATGTATCTTATTTTCTCTGGTACTTCAAATGCCTGACAAGTCTGGCAAGCAACAACTTTCTAAGCAGTTAGTCTAGTCTCACAATTCTAATACATCATGTTCATCATAGCTTTTATGGTCGTTATGTAAGTTGTATTTATAGAAGTATGGTAACACATTACATTGCTTTGTGTATGCTTCAAATGTTAGGATGCATAAAATTCTTAGAGAACCTCATTTATTACTATCTAGCAGTTGAGTGATGCCACCAAATAGGAACTGTAATTTGAGATCAGTCTCAAATTACAAGTGTTCTTCACAAAATGAGGAATTTCTTTGAATCACTCAAGAGCAAATAATTTGCTACATAATTGGAAGGATATAGTCAAATGATGGCCTGCTAAAATCAACTGCAGTATTGTTATTAATCTAGAACTTTTATTGTTATTGGGGCTATTAGTGAAGTTTTGCTAAAAATAAAAAATTGATAGTTGGTAGTACAATTATCTGGATCATTGGCATGGGGGTGTTGCAATATGATAATTACAGAATAATGCCAATTAAACAGATAAGAGCACACATCATCTTGTAAAAGCTTGTATGTGACTATCACCATGTAGGTGGAGATGTACAGAATTCCAGCCACTTGAATAAGGCAGGATAGAGGCTAATTTTAATCTATAAGAGTTTGAGTGCATGGTGAAGAATCTTATCAGTTCTAAACAGTCAACAAAAAGTTGTAAATATTACTTTAACTTCGTAAGACTTGGTTTTCTTCTCTGTAAACACAGAAATAATAATAGGATGTCATTCATAAAGGTGCTGAAAGGACAAGCGAACCATCTATATGTTGTGTTTAGTAGAGCACAGTAGCCCATAGTAAGTAAGCATCCAGGTGCAGCTGCTGACAGTAATGAAGGCTGTGGATGGTAACGTGGTTGAGTAGCGAGTTAGGCGGATCAAACAAACATGTTTCTTTTCCAGCGGAGAGGCGTGATAGGCTGTGCTGTGTGATTCCCTTCCCCACCCCTGCTTCCCTCAGAGAACTTGTCTGCTTTCATCTTCCTCCATCATTCTGCCAAGTATCTTACTGTTTCTACTTTTCACCACATAAAACTAATCAATACATTTTTGTTCAGATCCCTTTGTCCCCCATCTAACTGATGTACCTCTTTCATCTTTTCTGCCTTCAGGTCCTGTCCATTTTTGTAAAAATTCTGATGAGTGTCATTTGGTTAAGGCTTTTTCTTCTGCTGCATCTTTGGCAGACATTAGGGATAAGAAGAGCTTTTATTATTCCAACTGATTAAGGAACCCACAGTGACAACCAGGCAGCTCTAATGTTTGTCTTGTATTTCTAAACTTATTTCTCTCTCTGTCTCTCTTTGTGGACTTTTGTTTTTTCTAATTGATGAGCTGATCATTTCCATTTTAAACATATTTTCTTTGTTTTATAACATCCCCCAGTGATTAAGCTATTTCTCCATAATTCCTACTGTACTTTCTCTTCTCTCCTTTCTTCACCTTTTCTTTTCATCCAGGGCCAACTTGCTGCCCAGGTCTAGGAGGCAGCATTTACAACAAATGCTATGTGAATGGTGCCCCCCCCTGTAGTTGTGCAACTAAGTTATCCTGCTCCATCCCAACTTTGCAGTCCTATTACAGTACTCTGCAGAATCATATGAAATCTTATTACCAGGAGAGAATGCAAATGAAAAAAGTTACTAATATAGAGATATCTGAGAGATATTAATATAGAGGCATTCATATAATTTTGTGAAGTATATACATATGGTTACTTTTTGCTTCTAAACAACTGTAGGTTCACTGGACCACATTTTTCTCAGCAAGGAAATAAAATTGGAGTCTTTGATAGTATTACTATTCTTAGTATTAGTGTATTAGTATTAATGTACTAATATACTAGTATTATTAATAGTATAGTATTCTCCTTGACATGTGGGTCTTGTTTATCACTGTATCCTTAGAGAGCACCTTACAGATCATAGGCAATTTTATTGAAAGTTTATCACTAATGTGTAGCCAATCAAGAAACTTTCATGTGTTTTTTCCTTCTTTACCTAATAGTCAATCATTAATACTCAATTAAAAAGATTTGATCAAAAAAAAGTTTATCAATATGGTTGGGAATCCCACTCAAAACCCCTTTTCCCTATATGACTGACCATGTCTATAGTCCTGTGGGTGATTGCATCACAGAGAATAACTGTAATTATTAATTATTTTAGAAGTTTCATGTAGTGTCTTGAACAAAACTATTTGTAGATAATTATTAAAATGACTCATATGGTCTTCAACTTCTACACTTGCTTGATATCAGCGACAGTTTCAGATGGTTAGTGTTAGTTCCTTTACAAACCACTTAGATATTTTTGTTTACAAACTTGCTAAGATGGTATGTAGCCTGCTCGGTCCAACTAAGGTCATATCATCTGACCTACTAAAGTAAGCATCTCAGAAAGTGGTTGCAGATATATCCCAGCCTGCAAGTTCTTTGCAGAAATCATCCAATTTGGACTAATTTTTTCTGTCTCCACCACACTGTCATAATCAACCTCTTTTTACATTTTTCAGATGACTGGTTTAAGCAAACTCACAGAACACTAGCCCACTTTAAATACATTCTGTATTTTCCCTGTATCACAGATGACAATGAAACAAAACAAAATAAAAAATTTTAAAAAAGGAATGGTAAAAATGTAATAAATTTCTTATAAGTTTTAGGTTCACCCTGACTTCATTTAGGTTGAGAATAAATGAGTCTGTATTTAATTTGTGAATCCATAACATAGCTTAGTTTTGCATTCTTGGGTTCTTGTATTGGTTGGTATTTAAAACATTAATGCAATAGCAAGTGTTATTGGAGCACCAACCATGTAGGACCCTTTCTCTTCAAGAGACTAAATAACATTGACTCGTAATCCCCTATTTCATCACATAAAAGCTAAAGATACTATGAGGACCTTATAATCTTACTCAGGTTCCCAAGAAAACACTTGAAACATCCATATTCTTTAAGGAAGTGTTTCCCTGGTAGATGGTATGATGAGTTCTTGGTGTGTGTAGACACTGATCCACGAAGCCCAGGCTGGCAGGGAATGACCTAGGCTGCTTGGACTCCCCTTATCCCCATCCCATGCTTTCCTCTCCACCCCCAGCTAGTTACTTCTGGACACACACTGCCTTGTCTATTTACTCTTGGGTATAAATATATACTATCATTTTCTCTAAGAACCATGACTTGAGAAACACCCCCCTTTTAGCCATGAATACCATCAGATCTAACTTTCTCTAGTCAGATAAATATGAAATTCTATGGATTGTTGATATATCCCAGATCTGACAGGGACGCTGGGACCAGCTGAGAGGATGAAGGCAGTCTGCCGGGTGCTAAAGCTATCTGCAAATTAATGCAAATACTGTACTTTATTCAAGCGTGACAAGTGAAGTGGATCTCTGAGCAAGGTGGATGTGGAAATAGCAGGAACCCTTCATAGTTCCCTCAATAAAACATTTTTTTGAGACTTCTTTCTTAACATTGAGCTGGGGAGAGAACATAAGGATAAAGGTGTGTGGCTGGATATAGGCTGATGACATCTATTATCTACAACATTTTTTTCTGAGTCCTCCCCTTAAAGGCAAAACCCTTAAATGAAATTTTTTCTCCAAAACTCATGTTACCTTAAGTAAAGGTTTCTTTTCTTTTCCTTTTCTTTTCCTTTTCTTTTCTTTTCTTTTCTTTTCTTTTCTCTTCTCTTCTCTTCTCTTCTCTTCTCTTCTCTTCTTTTCTTTTCTCCTTCCTTCCTTCCTTCCTTCCTTCCTTCCTTCCTTCCTTCCTTCCTTCCTTCCTTCCTTCCTTCCTTCCTTCCTGACAGAGTCTCACTCTGTCACCTGGGCAAGAGTGCTGTGGCATCAGCCTAACTCACAGCAACCTCAAACTCCTGGGCTCAAGTGATCCTTCTGCTTCAGCCTCTCGAGTAGTTGGGACTACAGGTGCTTGCTATCACGCCCAGTTAATTTTTTTGTTTCTATTTTTGGTTGCTGGGCTAATTTTTTCTATTTTTTTTTTTTTTTTTAGTAGAGACAGGGTGGTCTCCAACTTCTGACCTCAAGCAATCCTCCTGCCTCAGCCTCCCAGAGTGCTAGGATTACAGGCGTGGGCCACTGTGCCTGGCCTTAAGTAAAGATTTAATGCAATGCCACCATATGGTGATCTTCTGATGGGCCACAAAAATTACCACTTGTGTAATATTTTCCCTGAATTTGTCATCGGGTCATTTGCTCTCAGAGGGTGAGTTTCAATTGTTCAGTTGGGCAATAAAAAGTCATTAATTCCATTAGTGCTTATTGTCTCCAGAGTTGTAACTAAATATGTAAGTCTGGCTACAGAACTGCTCAGGACTGTACCCTGCCATCTTATGCCTGTTGGTTTTCGTTATTGCTTCCTGTAATGGGATCTGTAGAGGTGCCCTTTCCAATTAAACCAGTCGACTCTCATTTCTGTAAATCCTCCTTCAAGAGGTGATTGGTGCCTTCTTTCATGGCCCATTGTTTGTCTTGTAACAAATTATCGGTCAGGGTTGTTATGATCTTCTGACACAACGCTTTGGGTGACATTAGTGATGAGAAAAAAGCTAAGAAGTGAGTAAGCTCAAAGGTGCCCTGCGTTTGTACAATCTCATGTGATAATGGCCAGTAGGGAGTCAGGCCTGATTGAAAATGCTTTGATAGCATAAATTCCTGTGTTTTTGTGCTCTGGGGAAATTGTTACATGCCTAACACATTGTCATATATTTCAAGTTCTATGTCATGATTTAATTGTAGTACCAAAATACTACCAAAAAACCCCCCAAAAAACAAAACAAAACAAACAAAACAAAAACCAAATCCAGCAATGTTCACAAATTGTTGCTATTATAGACACATTCGTTAGGAGGATCAACTTGCAGTTATTGACAGTCTAAGTCCTCAGTCACAAAAACCAAGAGGTTGGCTTACTGGGAATGTAGATGTATCATCTGTTTCTCCCCAGTATCTTAAGGACCGTGAATCTGCCCATTCATTCTAAAGTAACAGGATTAACAACCTACTGGGCTAAAGTACAACACAGTTCTCTCCTTTATAATCATTTCCAATTAAATCGAGGAGGTTGATGTTCCTTCTTTTCAAATGCACACATTTTGCCATTAAACAAGCAGTCTCATCTATTAAGGCTGAAAGGGGTCAAGCTATCGCGTGGAGTCCAATTGACTAACAAAGGGCTCTCTCTAAGGTAGCCCAGCCTGGAGATGTCCCTTCTGAGCATAAACGTGAAGTGACTCTGGCTTCTGCAGGAATATATTTGGAACCACATCGATCATGCAGAATTATGTGCTTATTTCCTCACAAGACGGTGATTTTGCATGGGGATTTGGTTTTTGGCCTTTGCCCTGTGTGTACATTTCTGATGTGGAGTGCTTCGGCTGTTTGTTTAAATTAATCTGTGCTTAAAGGAATGTGATAGAGAATGTGAGAGCATTTCTGGAATTCTTTGGAATGGTCTGGCAATTTGCAAGAACATTCATACTTCCAGCTTGATTGTTTTTGGCTGACAGGTGCTAACTTTCTTTTAGTTAATTGTCAGTGTAAAAAGTGATGTACAATTAACATCCATCTTTCTTTAATGGTAGAAAAACCTGCGTATGTTAGCCTCACTTAATGGCGACAGATAACATTTGCTCACTATTACTATATGCCACACGTGATTATTCTAATTGTCATGATGAATTTTTGACATAACTACACATAGGATCATTTTACAGATGAGGAAACTGAGTCTTTGAGAAGTTACACAATTGTTCCAGGTGACACAACTAAAAAGTGTTAGCCAGTAGGGAGTTAGGTCTGGTTGATAACACTTTTGGTAGCATAAATTCTTGTGTTTTTGTGCTCTGGGGGAAGTTCAGTGTCCAGACTTCTTTGATACCAAAGCTTGAGCGCATGATTTTCGAGGTTTATAAATGTTTAGTATATTAGAGGATGCAACATATAAGCTTGCCATTTGATAATTCTTCTGAGAAGCTAGTGATTTTTTCCTTTTGGGGAGTGGCTTGTTTTTGTTTGTTCTTGGTATGCCAGCACAGGTATTGGCCTATGTTCTTTAAAATGACTTTGATGCTCTGCTCAGGTAAATTAACCTGCAATGTTCCCCGTGGGGGCGCTGTCTCCCTCCCCTGCCAGACACTCCCTCTTATGATTCGTATCCAGTCCAGCTCTTGCCTTTGTTACGACACTTTTCTGAATTCCCAGGGTAGATCAGTCTCTCTCCCTTCTGTGCTCTTAACTCCTTTAGAGCGGTGATCAGGTTATTGCATAATTATCAGCTTACATGTCTTCTTCCCTTCACTGGGCTCTAATCTACTCAAGACAGTGGTATTATCTATTTATCTTTATGTTTCATGGCTGTGAATGTACCCATAGGCATAGAAATGGTAAGGGGTCCGGGAAGATAGGAGGAAATGACAGAGGAATTCTGCTGCTTCACAAGATATTGATAATAACACCTCATTTCTATCATTTGGGAAAGCACTTGATTTAATAGTCTACATTTCTATGATAGAGGAACTAGTGTATAATTAATAGGATACAGTTTTGGAAGGATCTGCAACTTATACATTTGAGGGACACTCTCCTTTAAAAAATAATATAAATTTATAAATATAAAATTGTATAAAAAGTAAATATTACATACAAGGAATCACAAGAAGTTACCAATTAATAAAATCTGAGAAATACCACACACATCTTAAAATCCAGAGAAATAACATAACTTTCTTATTAATATACTGCCTTGAATAATTCCAGATTACCTTTTCCCCCTACCTTTCTGGGCTACATTATTTTTTATCACCTCTGCATATGATAATCATTTTGTAATACTTTCCATAGAGAGAATGCGAAAACAATTCAGTCTTTTCTGTAGCTTGGTTGATTAAAATTTACTTATTATTAAAGATGTAGAAAAATTTGTTTCAGCTTTATAACTTGTTACTGGTAACGCCATGTGAATTTTTAGGGTTGCTATCAAATTTGGGAAGACTTGTCTCAAATTTCTTTCATATGTGAGCTGTATTGATTTGGAAGAATTTTCCACAGATGAGCTGCACCTTCTTGCCATGATATTGTATACGTTAGCAAAGCAAGTAATGGAAATGTATTTCTTTTATAACTTTAAAAAAAAGACCATTTGACACATTGATTTACCTTATTTGTCCTTAAGTAGGACTCGCCTTACTTCAAACTTTTCCCTGGGTTTCCTTAAAAATGTTAAATTCTGTCAGGAGGGCCAGAGAATGAGGAAGGTCACTTTGGCCATTGTATTTCACAACAGGGAGCTCTCAGTGGACTTAGAAGACATTTTTTTCCCACACATTTCAATGTAGCATTGGAGAGAGAGAGTCCACATTTGTAGGTAAGAAGGAGAAACTAGTTGTTGAGGGAAAAAAAATGGAGGGAGTAGGTATGAAATAGACACTTAAACCTTTTGTAAAGTGAGAAAAATAAGATGGTGAGAAGGAGACCAGCAGGAATGAATAAAAAAAATACGAGGGAGAGAGTTGTTTGCATTTTTCAGAAAGAAGAGCTAGAACACAGATTCAGAAATTTGTCTAACTGGCTTTATATTGGCTGCAAGGCAACTGCCCAAGAAGGCATGGTTTTTGGGAGAGTGGTAACGTGGTGTCAGTCACCAATGCATAGAAATGTCCTCTCTAATAACTCATCACACACCTGTCAATTGAAGTTTAGATAAATCAATGTTTTATGTTGTTCAGCTTTTACCATCTTGCAGGGGAATATTAACGATGCGTTCTATGAATGCTATACTTCATTTTTATGAGGTACTTTCACATCCATCAACTCATTGGAGCATCATAGTTGTTAAATTATTTATAAATAAATAAGTTATTTACAATTTATCAGAAAGAGATAAGACTTTAACATACCCAGGGAAAAATTCAGAAGAGAAGACAGTTATCAATTCTGGGAACTGAAAGTAACGGCATTGAAAGTACCTTCCCCCATGTGGCAGTGTGGGGCTTAGGGACTAAGGGGGCTACTTAGAGGGAATTTTTAAGTAGTTTTCTCTGCACTAGGCAGTGTATTTCTCCTCCCTTCTCTGTGTCACCTACAAAATGTTTAGAACAACAAGATTTGTTGTTCCAAGGTTTTTACATCAAAAGATTCTCCAGGGGGAATGAACATGCTTTATTGTAAATAAGAAACACTTGGACGGTGAGTTAAACTGCAGGTTGAAATTCAATAGAAACAAAGTGGGATGGGGAACTCAAAAGATGAGTTGAGTTCTGCATCCAGGTGGGCGTGGGTCGTGGGTTGGGGGGTGAGGATCAGGACAGAGCTGATGTCTGGATTCGATTGTTTCACCAAGGAGGCGTCTGAGGCTTAGAGAAATTAAACGACATGCATTTGGTGGCTTAGTGCTGTTAATAGGAGGTAGCCCTGAGACTGGAACTTTAGTCTTCCGGCCTCTAGTCCTACACTGTCTCTGTAACTGTGCCCTGAGGGGCAGCATACCAATGTGGGGAAGAGGGTGGATTTTAGAGCCGGGATTCTCTGCTTATTAGCTATATTATCTTAGGCTAAATATTTAATCTCAGCATGCCTCAGTTTCCCCGTTGGAAAATGGAGATAATTTGCCTGAAACTTACTACTGGGGAAGCACCAGGCGACTATTTGTAAAATAATTAAGACACTCCTTTCACGTGATCTACCATGTAGAAGACAGTACTTTCTCCGTTTTGCCCCAAGTGTGCACTTCATTGTCTCCTCCCCACCTACATCCTCACCGATGGTGTCCACACATCTGGTGTCTTCCCAGCTCTGACTTCGCCGAGTCTCTTCCCACTTTGCAGGCTCCAGGAGAGGGTGGAGCCGCCCAGTTAGATGCAGGCACTATCTGCCTTCCATGCAAAGCCAGCAATACTAAGAAAGGGATGTTCTAGCTCATTCTGTTGCTTTGCCCTTGCTTACATTCGCGAAGACATTTACGTTTCAAGTTTTTAAATCTTCTGGTAGGAAATGATTTAAAATATCACCCAGGTACAAGAGAAAGTGGGCTTTTTTGTTTTGTTTTGTTTTTGCCCTTTGGACATTCTAGTATTCTACCCTAACTGGCCAGGAAATTTACATCAGATTATTGCAAATCTGTAATGATTCCCTTTCCTCTCTCTTTTTCAATTGTTTTTCAGAGAAAAAAGTATTCTTGCTTGCCAAATGTGACAGCTCCTTTTATCTGTCCCATTTGTTAAGGCAAAACATGTGTGCATTTAAAAATCAGAACTTTTCTCTGTGATAGTGTCCAGCAATTCTCAATGCCTTGTTATTTTTGGATGATGTCTACTTTTTGCTGGTCTGTGATGTCACAGTACATGTGGGTGTAGTCAGCAGCTGTTAGCCAACCCGTGAGGCACTAGGGTGTTGTCTCTTGTCTTTCCTTTGTGTCAAAAAGTGAGAGGGTCTTCGTAGACTTTTTCTGTTGGAAGCCATGACCACCTAGGCAAGCTACTGCTCACTCAGCCATAAAGGGAAGTGGGGCAGGCTTGTTTATACACACTGCTGGGAGTGAAATCAGTACCCTGGTTCTGTAGATAAATATGGAAATATATATACATGCATATTACAAATACATACATATTTCTTAAAAGTATGCAGTCCTTGATTTGGCAATTCCATTTCTAGGAATTCTTTATTTCTAAAGAAATGCTAAATAATGTACCAAGGTGTATAAACAAGGATGTTTATAAAAATGAGTTGTTTATAACAGCAAGAAAATTGAAAGCAATCCCACTGTCCATTAATAGCAGATTGACTAATAACTTACGGTACATACACTTATGTAATGGAATGTCAGGTGACTATTTAAAACCATGATGTGTAATGTAATTATTATATATATAATATGTATGGAAAATTTTTGTTATATTTTGCTATGGGAAATAGGAGTATAGTATAATACATTAAAAATTGTGTATATTTACCTATGTGTGAGTTTTTATATGCTTATAAAAAGTCATAATATATGTACAACAAAGTATTAATAGTTATTTCATATTGTGGTCATATTGTGGGATTATAGATGATTGTAATTTTCTTATTTTAGCTTATTTATTTTTCTAGTTTTTCTCACTAATAGTGTGTTATGTATGTAATAAAAGTGACTATGTGGAATGGTTTGTGTGTGACAAAGAGTGTGTTGTAAGCTATTCCTCCTTCTACCCTTATTAGAGAAGTTTATACATGTGAGCATATGTTGATAACTTCTCATTTTGTCCAGTGAAGAAGAGAGAAGCAAGATGGCTTCTTGCAATGCTACATCCCTACTCAGAGAGCTGAAATTGCTTTGGGTCTGTTATTTTGTTGACTTTTACAGAAATTTATCTCCATAATGTTAGACCTCTGTTGAGTTAGCTTGTTGTGGACTCTATTTTTACACTCTCAAATCCATGCTACAAAACCCAGAAGGACTGACCATCTTCCACGTGTTCATAGTGCACATCCAGAAGCCAAAAGAAATAAAGAATAAAGCCAAAAACCAACATATGTACTTGTTTTATATTTTACTTGGAAAATATTCTAAAGAAACATCATTAGTGCCCAAGATTCCATGATTGAATTTGCTTCTTTGTGCTGTATGCCATTTAAAGTTTTGTATATTTTTATCTGCAATTTTGTGGCCACAGTACAAGTAACCTTCTGAATGCCAAGGGTCTTTATTAAGTGCTTTCTTTGGTTGAATTTTTTGTTGTTTTTATAACAGGGATGAGAATATGTCAGGATAAGTTAGGCAACCAGATTTTTTAAGCCTGCTTCTGCAATTGACTGCTGTATGATCTGGCGTGATGGTAATGATGGTGATGATGATGATGATGATGATGTAATAATAGTAGTAGTGGTAACTACTGGGTAGTTGTACAATAATAATATTATTAATAATGATAAATTAAATGGCAGTTTCATCTTTTGATTTCTTCCTATATGCAAGAAACTCTACTACATGCTTTGTAAGCACTATCTTATTTAATGCTGAAATCTCCCTGATAAGTAGACATTATGACCCTCATTCTGCAGATGAGGAAACTGAGGTTTAGAAAGATTAAGTAATCTGTACACATGACAGCTAATAGGTTGCAGAGGTATGGATCAAAAGATCAAATCCAGGCTGTCTCTAAATACCTTGTTCCTCCTGGTATACACATTGTCTTCTCAAATCTCTTATAATTCCTGGGCTTTTGGTTTACTCTTAGTAAAATGAGGAGGTTAGGCTAACGAATAGTTGCTAAGTTTTCCTATAACTTTAACACCTTTGTAGTCCACGTGCATTACAGTAGGGAACTGAGGTAACTAAATGGGCAAAGCCAGTTTGCCTGGGTTCAGATCTCGGGTTTACCATTTGCTCGCCTTGTGATCTTGCCGAGTTACTAATCTCTTTGTATCTCTATTTCCTTATCTGGAAACTTAAACCTGCAATAACTCCTTCTATTTCGTAAGTTGGTGGTGAGGACTGAAAGAGATAGTTTATGTACGGCACTTGACACAGAGGAAGCACTCTATAAAGGCTAACTTTATAAAGGGAAAATATTAAATGGAAAGCATGGACATTCTCGAGTGTCATTCCCAACATGACAAGAGGGGCCCTCCTCTCTCCCTGTTGCCCCTAGGGTTAACCTACATGTGAGCTGCTGAAATGTCCAGAGTGGTTTCCTACCTACCACCTACAATGCCTTCGCATTTCCATTGACCTGGAAAATTTAGCTGGAAAAAAAATGACTCATACGCCTCAATCTTTTTAATAAGAATTTCTTCAGCAGTGGCCCTGATGACTTGAACCTAAAGTTTGTCAGAATATGTGGACCTGGAAGTTTGGACGTATGCAAATGTTTCAGTGAGACTGCATGATCAGCTAATCCCCATACCCTGGCTAGTTCTACATTATTGGAATAGAGTTGAGGGTCCTTTAATCATCTGTCACATGTCCATTTAGTGTCACAGTTTCTTCTAGAAAAAATTGCCTGAAACTTGTGCCTTTGTTTCTTTATCTGTAAAATATGGCTAATACCACTACTCATCGAGTAAGGTGGAATTGAGTGTAATCGAGATACTCTATGTAAAACACTTCAATTTGTGGATAGTATACTAAGTCTTCTGTAAGTGTTTGACAGTATTATTATTGTTCATTAACAGGTATGTAACTAACACAAAATCTAGGGGCCCACGGGAACCAGTCTCTGAACAAAGATGCATTCAATGAAGTATATAGCCCAATAGAATATTTAATATAATAATTAATTATATTAAATAATTAAAAATAATTCTGATATTTACATCAGAATAGTTAAATAATAATTAAAGAATAATAATTAATAATAATTATTATTAAAGAATAATTCAGAATAATTAAAAATAATTCTGATATTTACATCTTTTCACAAAATGTGTTAAGGAGAATCTAATTTCCTTTTCTTTCCTGTACAATTCTTTCATATCCCGAATCTTCGATTCAGCAAAACCCCAAACAATTTCAAGTTCTAGGGTGACCTGGTTTGTCAGGGACTTTTCCAGTTTGAGCACTGAAAGTCCCATGTCCCAGGAGCCTCTTCAGTCCCAGACAAACTGGGACAGTTGGCCACCCTACGCTACCCCAACTCCCTGAAGCCCTAGTCTGTGTGGATTGTCTTCTCTGTTCATCTTCACATTTCTAATAGCTTTGTCTCTCCATCCTGGAGGAATGGGGAAGAACTCCTTGATAAATATCTTTATTTTTGATCTTGCTACACATGTGTTTCTGAGGACCTTAAGTCAGAGTGTGATAGAACTCTAAAGCTGCAAGTTACCTTAGATTGTATCTTACCATATTTTGAGAGATGACTAGAAGTGGCTCAGATAACCCTAATAAGATGAGGAGGCAGAAAAACCTCATCCCACACATTAGGGTTATGCAGATCTTGGGGGTACAAAGCCAGCTGTAAAGAAAAGTTCACCCAGCTTGTGGTATCTGAGGCCTTTGGTAATAGGCAACAGGTGTTAGTTTTGATTTTGGGGAAGGAGCAAAAACATACTGATGAGTCCAATAGGCGGCACAGAGCAAAGGAAAATCCCGAGACAGTGGTTTTCCAGGTGAGGCAGGGCAGGCAGGCAGCAGCAGGGAAACCAGTCATTTCCTAGGCAGACTGCAGTTACAGAACAGCTCAGGGACAGCTGCCCATGCAGGAAGCCATAGAACTGACCTTCTGAAGGGGGCCAGAATTGTAAGCAGGTTGCAGTCTGGGAGTCATGAAGAAATAAGGCAAAATCCCAAGTATTTGAACTGGGACACAGATGGAAAGTACGTCTAATAAAATGGCAGAAATCCATTTGTCAGATTCAGGGCAGAAAGTCAGGGACAGAATATTGATAAGGATGACTTGATGCTAAGTACCAGAGTCTTGGGCTTCGTCCCTAAAATCTAAATTTTTGCCTAACATCAGGATTGGCACCAGAATAGTGATTCTCAATCTTTCCTGTGGATATTAATCACCTAGAATGGTTATAAAAATGAAGATTCTGAGGCGTCATTCTTACTGATTTTGATTCAGTGGATTTGTGGTTATCCCAGGAATATGCATTATTAACACGCATACCCCCACCCCATCACATATTCTGCTAGAGTTGGCCTGTTTACAAAATTTTGAGAGTCAATGCACTAGAGCAGAGGTCCCCAACCTTTTTGGCACCAGGGACTGGTTTCATGGAAGACAATCTTTCCACAGATAGGGGAAGGGGATGGTTTCAGGATGATTCGAGTGCATTACATTTATTGTGCAGTCAAACCTCTCTGCTGATGATAACCTGTATTTGCAGCCGCTCCCCTCCCACCTCACCGCCTCAGCTCCATCTCAGATCATCAGGCATTAGATTACCATAAGGAGCATGCAACCTAGATCCATCTCATGCACAGTTTACAGTGGGGTTAGTGCTCCTATAAGAATCTAATGCCCTGCTCATCTGACAGGAGGAGGTGGTGGAGCTTCTATGTTGATGGGAGCAACTGTAAATACAGACGAAGCTTTGCTGGCTCACCCACCACCTAACAGGCCACAGGCCAGTACTGGTCCACAGCCTGGGGGTGGGGGACTGCAGCACAAGAGGACCCAGGGGTGCCAGCTGCAAGGGCAGGGCCTGGCAGCCCCTCACATTTGTCCATCAGAATTCCAGGCCCAGAGCCAGGCCTGGAGCCCAAGTCTCTGCGTTTTGATTTGGTTGCTCTTTTGACTGGGCTAGGGGTTTTATGTCATGCTTAATCAATATGTTTGGTTTCTTACATACTGTCTTAACTATCTGCTAAAGCAATCTGCCTCTTTGTAGGGCGCTTTCCTCTCTCTCTCTGTGATTATTGGGATTTTGATTTGTTTCTAATAAGAAGGTTTCCTCATAGCTCTGAGTTTGGGGCACCAGGAATGACATGGACACTCTTTCAAGAAATTGTTCTTTAGAGCTAGCTGGAAATCTCCCAATCAGTCTGACAGCCCCAACTAAAGCCAGATCTACCCCTGGAAAAATGGACTTGGACCTTTCTAAACTTGGTTTGTTGATAGAAGGTTACTGGTCCAGCTGAACCAAAGTCAGGACAACTTGGCAAACACCTATGTGCTCATTTTTCCTTTGAATAATCCTAAAAACGCACTCTGAATCCACAGGTCCTCTATTTGAAACTTGGAGATTAAGTAATAAAAAGGGCCAAGTATAGTTTTAATGACTGGCATTAAGAAAACCAGAGGGTTGTGCAGATAAGTTCAGAACTGTTCCAGTTTCTGATAGCGAAGTCAGACAGACATGTGTGTTCTTAATTTGGTTATAAAATTGGCCAATGACGCTGAGGTATGAAAGTGAGGGAGGAATGCAGTGACATAGACAAAGATGTCAAATTCTCATCTGTAATAAGGAAAAGGCAACATGATTGGACTGAGTGAGCAATTAGCATTCATCCAAACCCCTTGATCCACACATTCTGACAAACAGAGGAAAACATAGCTCCTGACACCTCCCAGCCTTTCTAGAATATAAAGAATTTTGGAGCAATACAGTACAGATTCCTAAGCTAAGTATTTCCAGTAAGATCTGTAAATATCATTCAAGATGTACAGTTTAGAAAACAATCTCTGGGTTCTAAAATTGTTATATGATTTCCTTATAAGTTGAAAAATATGATAAGCCACTCTATTAAAACTTTGTTATTAATATCTTCCAAAACCTGCTGCTAAAAATTTTCCAAGCACATAGTGGGAATAAAGTGTGCTAATCCTTGGATACACTGAGGACATTTTCTCCACTTTTCTGTTATTCTTGCTTTCCCATCCAGTAGGTGATTTTCAGAGAAGGTGAGCATTGCTTTTGGAATAGGCTACTGGGTTGACTGACACTGAGGTCTTGGGAAAGCCACAGTCAGTAGGTCAGAGGGTGATTAGAGGAAGGCTGTAAGTATTTCCTACAGATCAGCTTCTTTATTGAGAACAATAAGAGAATCTTGTATTTAAATTCTGCTCTTATAATCTGTTTTGTGCTATTAAACTAAAAGAAACCCCACATTTATTGAACCTGTCCTGGGCAAAGTATGGAACTGGTGTTGAGGATACAAAGAGACAAGATAGGGACAGAATCTAGCAGGGAAAAAGGACATATGTAGGTAGAGCTGAAAATGAGCTCTCTACTGACAATATGAATAAAATTCTATGGAAGTCGAGAGGTATGAGGGACTCACGTTGCTGGGAATTCACTAAAGAATGGGTTGAATTTCACTAGTTGGATTTATCCACCCAGCAGGTAAAAGCATGGTGTCCAGTAAAATTCAGATACCTACAGGGGACGCTTCACAGAGTACAGGAGGGAAAGCACCAGCTTGGTTCTTTCAGGGGTGGGGAGAAGATTTGCAGATCAGTCATCTTGACAGTTGCATCAACTAAAGGAAAGACAAGCCTTGGGCGCCCGATGTGCAGGGTGGGGGAGAGAGCCTTGTGGAGCTGAACCATAGCTCTGGCTCTGGGTTTGAGGCAAGAGTAGCAAAAGGGAGACTTTCCCTGGCACTAACACTCTGTGGAGTCCTGTCACCAGCCTCAGGCTGAGGATGGTCTGTACAAGATTTATGGCTGAAATGTAAAGGCCTTGGCCACCTTCCATTTTCAGTGTTCTTCCTCCTGTGCTTCCCACTTACGTTAGATTTTTTTCTTCTTTGTGGCTAATAAATTTGATGAATTAGAAGCTATAGTCTTTCTGTTCATGCACAGATTGCCTTTATCAAGTATATATTCTGTACTTTAGCTTCCCAGACTGAGCCAGAATCCTGCCTGTCTGGATCTGAGAACAGCAGAGGCAAATTCTCTAAAGATGGGCTGTGAGAGATCATTCCTCAATCCAACAGCCCTGCCCTTGAATCAACCCCTGGATGCGCAGCCATTTTGGAGCAAGACACTGAATAGAACAGGTGTAAAAGTCATTCTCATATGCAGAAAAAGGAGAATTTAAATCAAGAGGAAAAATCAGGTCTCATATCCAATCAAGAGGAAAAGACCTAAAAGACCAGATGCCATAAATAATCAGAGAACAACTTGATGAAAATGTGTATATGTTCTGTGCATGCATGTGTGTGTATGTGCAAGTGTGTATCTCTCTGTCAGTGCATGGGGTGAAGAGGTGATGTTGCAGGTAATGGGGCTAATATCGTGCAACGGTCAGAAAATTAGCAGGTAATGAATGCTCCCAACCTAATGGATTATTTATTTACCTGATGACAGCTTTCTTTATTAAGAATTATTAGGACATTAAAACAATGTTTTATCATTGGTAAGTGACACATTATACCTCAGTTCATAAGGTTTATTGTTGTGCTTTAGTATTCTTTATTGAATTCAATTGAACAAATGGGCTCTGGACTCAGAATACACAAATAGGTAAGAGAGGCCATCGTGTAAAGAAATAAGTATCATCCAAATGGAGTGGAGGGCAAAGTTCATGTTTTAGGATAGGATGGCTACTGTCAAAAACAACTCCAAATGCTGGTGGCATAGTAAAAATAAAATTTATTTCTCGCTCATGCAAAATTCAACGCTGATGCTCCTGAATGGACAGCTCTCCTGGCTGTCTTTCCTCTAAGCAATGACTCAGAGACTGGGGCTGCATTGACCTTGTGTCTCTGATGTCTTGTACTGTGATGGTCACCCTGGCGTCACCCAGCTGGTAGGTAGGGGGAAGAGCTCATGGAAGATCTTACTCCTGATACTCAGTCCTTTCCTCCTGGAAATGACACATATCATTATGTCCATATTCCATCGGGTACAACCTGTTACATGGCTCCACCTACATGCAAGGGGGCTGGAAAATTGCTAGGTGCTTCTGAGAAAATCGATGTAATGTTCACAAGGAAGCAGAGCAGTAATCTCTGGTGGCCTCTAGCCATCTCTGCAACAGTGCAGTGGGGCCGAAAGGGAGATCCTTCCAGAGACATGTGCACGCAGAGTCTGGATGAAGGAGTGGTTCAGCTGTGGGTGAGGGGGAAGACATAGGGAAGCAGTCAAAGAAGCTTCATGACTATAGGGATAGAAATATGAAACACCAGTAGCAAGGAAGTGTCCTCCTTTGTTAAAGCTGGGGCAGAAGAGTGAGGACAGAAGTGATGGAAAATGAGGCAGGAGGGTTTTGTACCCACCATCTCCCGAGGAGAACTTGGGTCCTCTAAGTAGGGGGTTAGAGATAGTAAGACGTTATTTAACTAAACCTGTGGTTTTAAACTTTGGCTTCACATTAAAATGATAGAGGAGGCTTTTTCTTAAAGTTCATTCCCAGGCTTCCTAAGCCACTTAAATTGGAATCTGCAGAGAAGACTTGGGCATCTGTAATTGTTTTTAAAGCTCCATAGATGAATAGAATGTTCAACCTAGCTTGAGGATGATGGAGCTAAAGTCATTGTTAAAATGCAAACAAATATTTGATAGACTGTACTTCAGGAGCTATTGAGAGAAGAAGCATATAAATACTTCAAATAAGGCTTTTTTTAAAAAAAAATCCCAGTCTAGCACAGGGAGCATGATCAATGATTGACATTGTCTGGAAATATAAATTTAATCATTATAAAGAACACTTATGAGATGACTATTTTGGGCTAGGCAATTTGAAAGAACAAATCCTCTGCTCAAAAATCATTCAGAGGTTGGTACTTTTCTGTTAAATGAGGCAGGTTGCCTGATGGAACAGAAAGAGAAGGGAATGTGAACTCAGACCTGGTTTTGAATTTCAGTTCACCATTTTCTAGCTAAGTTATTTTCTAGAAACGTCACCAAACTTCTAGGGAAGTTCCTAGAAACTTCCCAGAAAGTACCCTAACTTATCGGAGACTTTGTTTCCTCTTTGTAAAATAATAATCATGAGTGTGTGACACTGTTGGTTGCCTTGCTAATATTTGGCTGAGTGGCAATGTGCCCAGCTAAAAAGCTTGATTTCCCAGGTTCCCTTGAAGCAAGTGGTGGTCAAGTGACACATTTCCAATGAATGAGGAGTGAGCCTTGAGGTCAGAGGGGCCTTGGGGCTAGGCAGGTCCTATGGGGCTTTGAGGCTGCTTTAAGGCTTTGGATGTTAGAGTGAAATGGCAGCCCTGAGGGGGCCTGAGAGAGGATCACTCTGGATGCTCTGTTAAGAGTAGGCAGTGGAAGGACAAGGGTAGAGAAAGGGAGATCTGATAGCAATTGTAGTAATCCACGTGAAAGACAATGGTGGCCCAGACTAGGAAGGTGAACTGTGGAGATGACCCAAGTTGTCAGATTCCAAATGTATGTTGGAAGGAGAGCCAACAGGCTTTGAAGATGGACTAGATGGGAGGAGTGTGATTAAGATCATCAAGAAAGAATCCAAACTTTTTGGCCTGAGTAACTGCAAGGATGGAGCTGCCCTCAACTGAGATGACCAAGGCTGTAGATAAAGTGTGTTTGAGGGGGCAGGTCAGAAGTTCAGCTCTGTACATGTTGAATTTGATGTTTATTAGAAGTCCAAAGGTAAATGTGAAGTAGGCAGTTTTGTGTACAAATCTGGAATTGAGGAGAGAAATCTGTGCTGGAGATACAAATTTAGGATTTGTGTTTAAAACCATGAGATTGGATGAGATCGCCACTTAGCATAAATAAAGGGGAGATGTGTATGCCCTGGATCAATCCACTGTTAAGGAATCAAGAAGAGGAGAAGAAACCAGAAAGGACACTGAGAAGGGAGATCCAGTGAGGCAGGAGGAAAAGCAAGAGAGTGTTGTCCTGGAAGCTGAGGGAGGGAGGGGCTCAACTTTGTCAAACACTGCTGATCAGTCACCCGGTGAAGTGTGGACAGAGAATGTACCATTGGGTCTAGCACCATGGAGGTCATGGGTGAATAGAGGGAATGCCTGCTGTTGGTGTGGTGGGAGATAATGCCTGCTAGGCCTTAGAGGAAATGGAAGGGGAGGAATTAGAAACAAGAAGTAGACATGGTTCTTTTAAGGAGTTTTAAAGCAAAGACTTAAGATAGGTACTAGTGGGAAAATTGAATAAGGGGCAAGAGAAAGTTGTGTGTGTACACTTAAAGATTAGAGAAATGGCATCATCTTAGTGTGTTGATAGGAATAACCCAGAGAGAGTATAAAAATCTGATGTTATTGGAGAGAAGAGAAATTGCTGGAGTAATCACTTTAAGCAGGATAGAGGGAATATAATCTAAAACACATGCAGAGAAGCATGGGCTTCTTTACGTAAACCACACAGTTAAGACACCCTGGTAGATATGGAAGGAACACAATGCAAAGCCCATTAATTCAGAGTACATATAGTCTAGCTAGGGAAATAAAGACATTTAGACTGTGATGGCCCCTTGAAGCATGCCCCACCCCATCTTCTTTGTTTCATGCATCGTAAAGATTTTTTGACTCATAATAAGATGGACGCACTATTATCCTCCTTCGTTATCGGTATTAGACAGACTGGGGACTACCATAATTAACCTATATTTTATGATTGGTTTATGACAGCTTCATAATGTTCTTTTAAACTTTCAGAAATCATTTTCCAACTCTCTCTATAACTCCAGGCCCTTTGCTAAGTGCCGGGTTTGGAGAGATGAGAACTGAACTCCCTGTACTTAGGCAGGTAATGAGATCCTTGAACACAGCAGTGGTGTTTACAGCAGGGAGGCAAGGGGCATTTTAAACAAAGATTTAGAAAGTAGAATCAGCACAAGTTGGTGATTGACTGGAAATGGAAAATTGGTGAGATTGAGGAGTTTAAATTTACTCTGAGAATGTTTTAAATATTAATTTAAGTTTCTATAATGATTAGATTGATAGTCAAATATTATTTTTAATTTTATTTAATTAATTTCTTTCTTTCTTTCTTTCTTTCTTTCTTTCTTTCTTTCTTTCTTTCTTTCTTTCTTTCTTTCTTTCTTTTTTTTTGAGAGAGTCTCTCTCTGTTGCCTGGGCTAGAGTGCCATGGCATCACCCTAGCTCACAGCAACTCAAACTCCTGGGCTCAAGCAATCCTTCTGCCTCAGCCTCCTGAGTAGCCCAGACTACAGGCGTGTGCCACCATGCCAGGTTAACTTTTCTACTTTTTGTAGAGACGGGGTCTTGCTCTTGCTCAGGCTGGTCTCTAACTCCTGGCCTCAAATGTTCCTTCTGCCTCAGCCTCCCAAAGCGCTAGGATTACAGGCGTGAGTCACCACACCCAGGCTGGTTGTATTTTTAAATAGAGCTTTATTGGCCTTCTAGTTAGTAGAAAATCATCTGATTTTATTTCTTATATTTTCTTAACTTTATATATACTTTTATACTTTATTTCTGATATTTTATTTCTAAACTTAGGTTTCAATGTTAATGTCAGTTTTCCGTTCTTTTTTTGTCTTCATAAAGATTAAGTGAAATGTTAAGAGAGTGTGCCTCATGGTCTTCCTTATAGCTATGTGCCTTAAATAAATCATTATGAGATTTATACATGATTAATTTATAAAATTTTTAAAATATAAAAAGTAAATTTAGATTTATTAATATAACTTTAGCACCCGGAGATTTTTACACATCATAAATATGGTTGCTTATATAGAGTGATAATATAATAATACTTTTTAAAAAGTGATTATTGTGATCATTCAGTAAATATTGTGTGTAACTTGAATATTTTACTCAACAATATGTTGTGTTTTCCCATATTATGAAACATTCCTCTATTACATGCTTTTAAAGTTCATGCCATTCTATGGCATTATTTATATATACTCATTTGATGAACCTGTGTATATTGCCTTTACTATGCATATACTTATTAAAACTATGAACTTCCTTGTGCATATATTTTCTGTAGATCCCTATGGTTTTCTTAGGGTAAATTTCTCCAGTGGAATTTCTGAGAAAAAGAACCTCAGCATTAGGAAGCTTTTGTTCTATGTTGCCCTTTAGAATAGCGGTATCAATTTATAGTCTCACCAGCAGTGCACTTGGGCTCAATAAATATTATTGTTTGTTATCTTTTGTATCAGTCAGCTACGTCTGTCATAACAAAATGCCACAGACTGGGTTCCTTAACCACAGACATTGATCTTTTCACAGTTCTAGAGACCAGAAGTCCAAGATCAAGGTGTCAGTAGGTTTGGTCTCTTCTGAGGTCTCTCTCCTTGGCCTGGAGATGGCTGTCTTCTCGCTGTGTGTTCACATGGTCGTGGCTCTGTGTGTGCATGGGTCTGGTGTAACTCTGTCCACATTTCCTCTTCTTTTAAGAACACCAGTCAAATTGGTTTAGGTCCCCACCTCAACAGCCTGATTTTAACTTGATCATCTCTTTAAAGGCCCTATCTCCACATACAGTCACTTTCTGAGAGACTGGGGATTAGGGTTTCAACATATGAATTTGGGGGGAACACAATTAGGCCATAACATCTTTGTTGGGAAGGAGGCAAGTAATGCTAATTGCTGTTTTAATGTGCATTTCTTCTATTATTAGTGAAGTTGACCAGTTTGGTCTCCTTTTTCCAATATTTAGATTGCTTGTTATTAATACAATCATGCATTGCTGAACGATGGATGGGGATACATTCTGAGGAATGCAGTCAGGCGATTTCGTCATTGTGCGAATATCACAGCGTACTTACAAACCTAGATGGTTCAACCTACTACACACCTAGGCTGCTTGGTATAGCCTATTGCTCCTGGCTACACACCTGCACAGCATGATACCATACTGAATACTGTAGGCAACTGTAACACAATGGTATTTGTGTAGCTAAATATATCTATACATTGAAAAGGTAACACGTTGCACTATGGTGTTATGGCAGCTACAATGTCACTAGGCAATAGGAATTTTTCAGCTCCATCTTAATCTTCTGGGATCACGGTTGTAGATACGGTCCATCATTGACACAAAACGTGATCATGCTGCACACGACTGTATTATTATTTGCACCAGTTAAAACTGTTGTATTAAATAAGAAAGGGGGAAGTGAACTGCAGTATTGAAGAAGCTTGAGGAAGCCAAGATGCCTGTGGACTAGAGGAAGAGTACAAAGGGTCAGAGCACTCCTGTGTGTGAGATTAATCTAGTTGTTTGTAACTTTCAACGCCTTTGTATGTGAATGACTGACCGACTGTACAAATTGGCTAATTATAAGATCATGAGACACAAACTTTTTCCTAAAACTCTGTGGAGTACACATTGCCCCATTATTATTTGGTTTTTGAGGTTGAGGTAAAGAAATCTGAGATAAAATATTTTTTCTCTTCCTGGTTTTGTTTGTGTTTTCTCTTTATTTTTGAAATTTGATTTTACTATCTTAGAATATATCTATCAACTGATCTTTCTTCAGTAGCATTACCTCATGTGTGGTAAATCCATTGGTCCTGCACATTCATATCTTTCTTAGTTCTGGAAAATATCTGATGATTACTTCTTTCTGTCTGCTCTAGACTCTTCTTTAAAAAATTAATAATCATTCTTATGTTGGATCCCTGTTTTCTATTCTCTGTGTCATTCATCTGGTATAATTTTCTGTTTTCTTTCTTCTCTTCTAATGTAGATTTTAATGTCTCTAACTGATTTTGTTTCCTTGGAGAAATTTTTTCTACTGCCCTTTAATAGTTGTAAAAGTTGTTTCTTCATCTCATATTTTATTTCACATTCTGCATTTTTGAAAACATAGATTATATTTCTAACCAAGGTTTCTTTTTTTTCTATAATGCCTTTATCAAGCATTATATTCTTATCCTCTTCCTCTGTATCTTGCATGATATATTCTCCCTCTTTTATATGGGAGAAGCTTTTTCTCTTTAATTATCCCTGAATAAGGAACAGACTATTAAGCAGTATGGGAAGCTGTGTCTTGCAGTTTCTGGCTATGTCCTGTCATATATTCAGTGTCTGGTCAATATAAATTTCCATTACTTGCTCACTGGTTGGGCTGCCACAGAAGGGCATGGGAAGGGACCTGAAACCCTTGTGCAGTCCAAGCTGGGGCACCTTTTCTTTTCTGGTTTTGTAGGAGCAACTTCCTGTGTCCATCTTTCTCTTGGACATCCACATCAGCTATGTTGTATATTTGTGCTTAGTCTCCTTCCTTATGATACAGCCATCCACATCCAGATATATATGCCCACCCTTCACATCTTGGAGGATCCTCACCCCACTCCTAGCTCTCTTGGATGTACCCGTTTTACAAGCTTTCGGGCCCTTCAGCACAATTGTTTTGAATGTTACTGATTCCACTGGCAAAAGGGCTTTCCAAGTAGTAACAGGAAAGTGTTCTTCAAACTTTCTCCTGTTACCAGACTTTGACCCTCTAAATTAGAGGCTTTTGAAAGAATCTCTTCTGTTGTTTCTAGATCTCGTTTATCTATTTCTATGCTACATTCTCAAGAGGCTCTGTATTAGTTTTTGATTGCTGCCAGAAGTGGTTACTATAACCTTAGTGGCTTTAAAAAAACACATTTATTATCTTACCATTCTGGAGGTCAGAAGTCTGACACACATCTATCTCACGGGGCTAAAATTAAGATATTGGCAGGGCTGCGTTCCTTTCTGTAGGGTCTGGGTAGGATACATTTCCTTGCTCTTTCTGGCTTCTACAGGCTGCTGCAGTTCTTGTGCATGGTCCCTTCCGCCGTCTTCCAAACCAGTAAAGGTGAGTCAAGTCCTCCTCACATCGCATCACTCTGACCTCCTCTTCTTCCTCTCTTTCACCGGTAAGGAGCCCACTGGGCCCACCTAGATAATCTGGGATAATCTGCGTATTTTAAGGTCATGTTATTAGCAACCTTAATTCCACCTACAAATTTAATTCCTATTTGCTATATAATGTAACATATTCACAGGTTCATGGACATCTCTGAGGGGACCATTATTCTGCCTACCAAAGTCTCCGTATCTTCTTCAACTGTGTTCTGTCTACATGATATCTAGCAATACTTCCTTAACATTTCTGGCATGATCTTGATCGTTTTCCCTACTTTCTATTGCCAATGCCATTTTTTCTTTATTTTGTGTTCAATGGGAGAGTTACATAGATGTACTCAGGTTGCCATTTGTCCTGGAAATGCAGATTGTATTTGTTATAGAAGGAATCATGTGACTTTCTTAAGGAGATTTTCCCATGATTACATATACATATTGATTTAAATTTGTGGTTATTCAGGTTATATTTCTCTATTTCCCTTGCTTATGGCTTTCTCTTGCTCTTTCCGGAATTTCTCCTAAAGTTTCATTATTCAGAAATGCCCTTTCTCATTGGCATTTCCAGCACAGGATGGATAAAAATAAGTGATGGAACTAAATTTAGTCAGTTTTAATTCTCATATAAAGAAAAAAAGAACTGGGGAAGATGTCAGAAGCTTCTTATCTCATAATTGAGTGTACTCAGGGCAAAGTTGTTATATTTCTCCTGTATTGAGCACTAAAATCTGTTTATCAAACACTTTTCACACATGTTTTCCATTAGCTTTCAACTCTGGTGAATATTTGGCAGATATCATAGCTTTTAATGGTTCCTAAAGGAAACTATTGAAATTTTTCCAACTCATTTTACATCCATTTTATAGTGTGAAAATGATTTTTTAAAATTCTACTTTACATTGCATTTTAAAAAATGTCAAGGGTTTAAATTTCTATGAACAACTTTGAATATTGTCTCATGAATTAGAATTCCCATGGATATATTATTTTCCTTGACATTTTTACATTTTCAAAATTATATGACATTGTAATATTTACTTATTCTCTGGGGATAAGTTTTCCAGAGAAATTAGAAAGGTTTTGTTTGTTTGTTTTTCTGTTTTTATATTAAAAAATCCCCAGATCTCTTATGGTGATACCCCAGATCTCACCCTGTGTACTTCATAGTTCAAAAAGCCTGAAGAATAAGCTGTTCCAAATTGCACTATAGTAATATGTATGTGTAAAACAATATATGAGTCTGTTTCTTGATAACCAATAGACTACAAGATTAATTTCTTTGTTTCCTCCTAAATAACATTTATTTGAAATGGAGTAATTGTAACCTTTTCTTTCATGCACTTAATTACCTAGATTTTTGTTGGGCCCCACAATCTAAACACTATTCAGATCTACTCATGGTGTAATCCCTCTGTGCTGACAGAACACCCCATGTGCTAACTTTGGGCTTGGGTCCCCTGATATAAAGTCTGCTGGTAAAACTTGCTGAGCACCACCAGGCTTATCAACAGACTTCAGTGAGGAGTGTGGCATTTCAGTGACACTAAGCCAGGGACCAAGTTGTTCAGACATACCATTCATCACCTCCCCTCACAGGGCCCGGACAGGCATTCCTGCTTCTAATCAGTACTTATATGGGGTTGGGAACAACAATAAAAAAAGGTGTCTGCAAAGTAGGGCAGTCATTATATCTAGTGGTTGTTGCATTGGTCATGTACTAATTGGTTGCATTGAGATATATATTGCTTGAGAAAAATTGGGAATGGTTAGAGGCCAAGAAAGGCATGTATGAGAAAGAGCTTCACAAATCCTTAGGTTTGGAGTTTCAGAAGAACCAACTGTTGGAGGGAATGGCAGCCTAGCAGTAAAGAATTGAAATAGGCTCTGTGAATATCTGCTTTAATATTCCAGATAAACATGTAAACTATGGCATTCTATACGGACTATCAGATTGCTGAACCAGAGGGACCTCTTGCATCAAAGTCTGAGTGTGATCAGACCTCACTGTCTTCTTACCTGCTGGGTGAGGGAGGATATGGGGCTGTGAATCTGTCCCTGATTGGCACAAGATAGGTTGGTGTTGTGTATGGCGGTGGCCCAATTTCTAGGACTGGTTGTCATAGCTCTCTTTGAAAGACAGGGTCTCCTAAATATCCAACACTAGGAATTGACTAAATAAAATATGGTTTGTAATTAAATGGATTATGAGGAAGTCATTCAAAAATCACATTCTCTAAGAATATTTAACTACATGGTAAAATACTCATTATTACCAAAAAGAGGTAGGCAACAGGAAGCAAAAATTATTGAAATGTACCAAAATGTCTTCAGTATTTATTTCTGGATGTTAGCATTATAGTAAATTTTTCTTTTTTATGTTTTTTTTCTATTTCCTGGGTATTCTACAATGACCATATACTCTTATTATAATGAAGAAAAGTTATTTTTAACAAAAAAAAAAAAAATGCTTCCAGCAAATATTCCATGTCTGGATCTGCCAGTTCTAAATTCTGTTGAATAAGATTTAGAGTTGTATGGAGAATATTTAATCCTGAGATTTGGGTTATATTGGACAGGTAAAAGGTTGGTTGAATATGTTTTTAGGGGAACTTAATTCTCATTTTATCATTTCAAAGGGCCATTTTAAAGATGAATATGAAAATAACTATCATTCCCAATATGTTAAATATATAAAAAAGATAAGCTTTAAATTTTATATTTTTCAGTGAAAATTTGAAAAATTAAGCTAGTGCAATGCTATGGTGTGAATATTTGTGTCCCTCCCCCCTTCCCCAAATATATATGTTGAAACCAGATCTGTAATGCCAAAATATTAACAGGTGGGCCTTTGGCCGGTGATTAAATCATGAGGGCCATGAAAGAGGCTTGAGGGAGCCTGTTTGCCCTTCTGCTCTGTGAGGACACAGGAAAGCACTGTCTACGAGGAACAGGCCCTCACCAGACACCCAGTCTGCTGGTGCCTTGATCTTGGACTTTCCAGCCTTCAGAACTGTAAGCAGTAAATTTCTGTTGTTTATAAATCACCTAGCCTAAGGTATTTTTTTATGTAGCCTGAACAGACTAAAACATTCAATTATAAAATTATAAAATTGTCACATTTTGTTTGCATAAGAAGTAAATTTACACTATACTTGTGCACAGCTAATTCTTTTGTAGAGGTTTTTGTAAATCACAGATTAATTTTGTATGAAATAAGTGATTGTGGAAATTTGGTTATTTCACAAACATATCTGTAGCAGACTTGCCATATAATTGTGCAGCTTAAGAATTAATCTTAGGAGAAGGAATACGTGCCCAGCCCAGAGCAGCATAAGAGTCATACGTTCCAGCTTAGGTTTACCTAACAAACAGGGTTGCTACTTGAAGGCATAACAAAGAGTTTGATCTTCTGCACGTAAGCGAATGTTGCCCAGCCCCACAGCCCTGGGGGTCTGGAGGCCACTTAATAAACACCTTGCCCTTATGGGTACCGCCTGAGCTCATGGGATGGCTGTTTAGCCCATGACAGGTAAGTCCCTTCATGCGAGGTGACAACCTAAGACAGGCACAGCTGCAGGGGGCCAGGCTGAAAGGAATGGGAACAAAGTTCCCCTTTGTGGCTGCATTGCTTATCTGTGTTTATCTCAAACTCTGGCTTATGGCCGTAGGCTTAAGCAACCCATTAAGACCCCGAGTCATGGGACATCTGTGTCCTTAGGCTACGTATTCCGGAATCTATGGCCATTGTTGCAATGCCTGGGTGGTCACGTATAAGGAAGTAACTTTGATATTTTGACTATAAGAATAAAGTGACTGGGGCATTCGGCGCTGCAGTCTTGTACCGTCTTTATGTGTGTCAGTGTCTTTCTTTGTCTGTCTCTTTGTGTTATATGTCCATCCCCCGTCCTGCAAAGGGGCCACGTCACATATCACTCAGTAGTGTTCTCCTTAATGAATGAATACATGTCTAATTTACTGCAGAACAATTATTGCCAGTGACGAAAGTCTTTATTTGTTTGCCCTTTGACTAAATGTAACAAATAGAAAGCTGAGCTCACCAGTTTGCAATTTTGAGCTATGAGCATGTTATGTGAAATTATTCTATGCTCTATGATAGCCATGAAAATACTTTTTAGGGTTATCTCCAGGACATATAAAAGTTTAGGAGGCAAGCTTTTTGAAATTCTTGTTTTCTTTATGGTACAGAGAAAAGGGACAGGGAAGTTAAAGATGATATATTATAGTTGAACAACAATAACCTCCTAACCTAGGGAAGGCAAGATAGGGGCAATGCTATAAAACGATGAATTAGGAATTAGATTAGACCAAATTAGACACCAAATGGTGTCTCTCTCTGTTTTGTGATTAATTTGTGTCTGTTGGTTACTCAGTGGGTATTAGTTTTTTCAAGTATAAACTCAAAGGTTTGGTCTAAAATTAGTGGTTGTCAAATTGCAAAGGCCTAGGAGAGCTACAGAGTCTGGCAATGGCAATGGAAGGCAGAGTGAGGGGGAAGCAGGGGTGCCTCCGAGCCACCCTCGTCCTTTCTGATCAGATTGCCACTTTGTTTACCTCTTTTTACAAACTGTTTAGTTTTTTTACAGCATCCAAAGCAAAACAAACACACTCAGCCTTGATGTAGAATCATTTTGGTGGGAGAGGTATGGAGCCACTTGTTCAAATGGGTGGGACTAAACCAAACTTTATTTTAATATCAATATATGTAATGATATTCTAGAATTATTTTTAAAGGCATGTTTAAGCTGTAGGATTGCAATTCATTTTTCAATATGCTTTGTTCTGGAGGTGCGTTTTACTATTTTATATGGTTAGTTCCATGTTGGGATGAAATCAGAGTCATCAAGCTGTGAGTGATAAATATTCCTATGAAACGATGGGGTCTGTCCTGCAGGAGCTGCAGGAAAAAAAAAAATAGAATGAGATCTGGTGGAAAAAATAATAGTCCCTGATAGGGCACCAGAATATATGTGTTCTGTTCTCATCACCCACTGGCTAGAGGAAGAGGGGCAGTGTAATCAAATTTTGTGCATTTCACTTTTCCCATCAGCCAAATGGAGCCACATGTCAACCATCAGTCTCCATTGGGGTTTTCCTGGAAATCAACTAAAAGTGCTTCTCAGATGGTATCTGAGGGAGATACAGTTTGTCTGTATTTAAAGGACTTTGATGGCCATCTGGGAGAACATTCTAACAAATGAGCCCAGATAACTGTAGGATTATAGTTATAGTTACAGAATTACAGTTACTTTTCCTTAACTCATAACTGAACTACTAATAACTGTTAATTTTCCCTAAAGGATTATTTCCTTTGTGAGCCTGAGTGAGGGAGAAAGAAAGGGAGTATGGCAATGGTTACATAAAAGGCTCTACCTGAGTGCTTTAAATACAGTAAAGCCTGAAGATTTTGCTTCTAGCCTACGGTGGCTAGTTGTTCTGAGATCTGGAAAGACTGTTGAGACCTACGTCCATGACAGTAGGATGTCGTGACCACATCTGGCACCTTAATTCCTGTCATATGAGTATCTCATCTTAAACAACACCTATGGGTATATTCAACATTAAATGTTCATGGAACTCTTCCTTTCGAAATATGAAAGAATATCTTTTGTCCAAAGTACCGGTCTACCCTCATTTTTCATTGATTCTGTGTTTGTAAATACAGATGTGTGGTTTGCAAAGCAACAACATCTAGAAAAAGAAAGAAATTCACTGATCTATACATGAGACCACTCTGGAAAAGTCTAAAGTAACATTTATGGTATAGGATGAAACTATGGAAAAGACGAAAAAGTGGCCAAATTTGTGGTTCATGAGATGCTAACTGATTTTAAAAAGCATAGTGAACAGCATTGTTGTGAGGCTGAAAGTCAAAGAAATTTACAGTCTTATCAGCAAGAGTAAGAAAAATGTGCAAGCCTTCTCTAGTAGTGCTGGCTGGCCTTCACGTTGTAAAAGGTAACACAGTATGAAACACGTTAAACTTGAAGTCAAGGCATGTTCTGAAAATCTGGTAGTGGCAGAGAATTTTAAAAACACTTGCTAAATGTTACACTGGAGAAATGTTTCATGGAAGAGCAGGTTTTCAGTGCTGATGAGACTGGCTTGTTCAATGAACCTATGTAATATAAATGGTGTTTTGGTTGAGGAAAATACTGTGATCGGAGGCTCACAAAAACCTAACCCTGTATTGTCCATAGGCACAATGGTTCAGCCTTTACTAATTCAGTGAAGTCTACTTTATAGAACATAACTACCACCAATAATGAGAATCATCTGCATACAGTAAGTCCTCACTTAGTGTCTTCAATAGGTTATTGGTAACCACAGCTATCAGCAAAATGAAGTATAGTGAAACCAATTTTACCTGGTTAATTGATACAAGAAGGAGTTAAGTTTCTATGGCATATTTCTGCTCACAAAAATATTACCCAAATTCTAAATTAAGATCACTTTAATATTAAATGTTAAATGTGAGCTATGCTCACATTTAAGGAAGATTAATAAAAACAAGATAATTATTTATGCAATTTTTGTGAAACAGTGAGTGACAGTGGCCATAGTGGTGGCGGGTTCAATCAAGAAATAAAAGTTTGCTAAGTGAAAATTGTAAAGTGCACCCCCTACCACCACGCGGTTCAAGAACAAACTATCACAAAGACAGAGGGCTCAAGGAGCACTTTCCGATCATGTCATTTATTGTTGTGCATTGTATGATTATTGTATACTCTACAGATTTTTATTTTACAATAATTTGTATTCACTAATTCATTCATTCATTCAATTTCCAACCTGCTGATTATAGTTTAGGGCTGTGGGTGGCGGGAGCAGGGTGCAAGGCAGGTGCCCACGCTGGGGCACCGTCCCATCACAGGGCACTCGCACACACACTCGCTCACACTGGGACCATGTAGACATGCCAGTTCACCTAACCTGCCCAGCTTTGGGATGTAGGAGGAAACTGGAGTCTCCAGAGAAAACCCATGCAGACGAGAATGTGCAAACTCCACACCAGATGGTGGTCCCAGCCTCACATCGATTTTCTTTTTCCTCATCAACATTATAATGAAGCTATGTTGAGTGAAACGATGTTATTCGAGGACCTGCTGTATTCAGTATTCACCAGGGAGCATGAGTGAACTCTAAACATCATTCAACCCTGTGGGAACGAGGACTCTGTCTTTCGACACATCTTTGGGCTTGTTTTCTTTCTCCTTATAATGGTGCCTTCATTTTCATGACGTTCTCAAAAAAATTCCATATCCAGTAAGATATTTTACTATTAGAACTAATAGTCAGGGAATCAAAGGACCTTGACCCCATGTGCTGATATCACAATACTTTGGAATGAAACTGTCATCATCTGCAGTCAATGACCTTACAATCCTAAGTGCAGTGTTTGAGCAATGGCGGGGAGAGATTTGGTAGTGGCACAAGCCTTCATTGTAGATTATTCCTTGACGTGGGAATCACGTAGCATCATCTCACTCAGCAGATACGTGAGTGTGTGTTAACGCCAAAGGCACTGTCTGTGTCTTGTGCCATCCTTCGGAAAGAAAGGAACTTCAGTGAAAAACATGAAACTTGGATCAAAAGAAGCTTCCACGAAGATGTGGTCTTTAGGAGCACGCTTTCCAGGGTGGTTCTTTCTGAGGACCTGAATCTTGACTTTAATAGTCAGGATGATTCTACCCAGTTGAGTGTCTGCATATCACAATCCGTGAAGGGGAGCTTTAATGAAGAATTTTATAAAGCTAGCAAAAGCTTATGGTCTAGCCAGGGCTGGGCAAAGAGGAGGCACTCAATACTTATTTATGAAATGTATAAAAATAAATGATTGACAATTAATCAACACTGTGGAATGATAATTATATGTATATGTACATAGACACACACACACACACACACACACACACAAAACAAATGACCAAGAATATGTGAATGTGCTGTAGATTCTTGCTATAACTTCTAATTGTTTTTGCCTATTGAACTGGCCTGGAATATGCCCAAAAGAGCATATCTGATCTTGATCTGGTTTGAACTCCTCTTCTTGCATCATCCAAGTTCCTGCTGGAATGTAAGCTCCAAAAGGACAGGCACTGTGTCTTGTGTTGTTCACTGATGTATCCCAAGTATCTAGAACAGTGCCTGGCACATAGCAGATGCTCAATAAATATTCGTTGAGTAAATGAATGAGTGCTTATCTCTTCTCTGTGTGCCAGACTGTTGTGGCCCTATGCCATCTTCTTTCTAAGCTTAGGGCCTTCAGCACTGTTTTGCTAGCGTTGTCTGCTTCCTGAACAAAGCCAGCCACATGATTTACTTGACCACGTGGGAATGTCTGCTGCTGTATTTTCTGCCTCTCTCTGACTGGAGTGCTGTGACTGCATTTCTGGGTTTTTTCTCTGCCATGATGTGGTAAAGAAAGAGGCATCTGAAACTCTCTTTAACTTGCGTGTGTTCAATGTGGGCAGTGTGTGGGGAGATATGAAGAAGAGCAGCTGCAGGTTTTGACCACCAGCCGGAGGATGTAAGGATTAAATAGATTTCTTATTTCCTACTGGTAGGTGATTCCTTAAAAGGAATGGCTGGGGAAGAACCTGTGTAGGCATGGGGGGGAAGGGTACAACTTTAAAGATTGGGTACAGTTTTCTACCCCATTGGCTTTGCTCTCTAAAAAAGACATCACTTTAAGAGCTGGGAAACTTTTTATAAAATATAATTTTCTGGGCACTGTACCCATTCAGTTGTTCTGGGTATAGCCCAAAAATCTGGATATTCATCCCCAGGTGATGGTGATGAGAGAGAGGTTGTTGGAGCGGAATAGGGTAGGGAAAGAAATTGAGAGAGGAAGAGGATAGCTGTTGTATCTAGTAAAAACCTGCTGCCTTTTGTAAGAATGCTCCTAGGAGACGTTTCATATTTCCAGTGTTGTATCTTTGTGCTCAGGGGTGCCATGGGGCTTGTTGGCAGCCCAGGTGAGGCTATGCCCTGTTGATGGTGCCAGTTGGCCTCTCTGTTTTCCAAAGTTCAATCCATTTGCATTTTTCTCTCTGCTTTATTCTGGAATATCATTCTGCTGGCAGCACTATGGGATTTTCTGTGACAATGTTTATTCAGAAGGAATTAGACTTGAAATAAGCTAAGCAATTACATTTTTAAAACTGTCAAACTCTATACACATTTGGTATATTTATTACATACACCAATACAATACACCAATAATTTGATGTGTTATTATTACTAATAATAAACAACTAGTAACTATTATTGGTGAATCTTGTGTATTGTTTGAGAGATGCAGCTGGCCGGTCTGCACGTGGTAAGCAGGAAGGCCCTGGCATGGCTGGAGGGACTAACCTCGGGTGAATGCTATGGGAAATAAATTGAGTTGGCTTACGATCGCAAGTCCCAGGAGGATGCATTTTTCACATTGTATCCTTTGGCAATATTTTAAAAATGTTTTCCAGGATTATTACTTCTAAAATTTTTGAAATTTCGTCTGTAATCCCTACAATCCTACACCCTAACAAACATGTTGTTTTTCTAACAGATTTCTTTCTCCTTATCCATATATGCACATGTTTTACATAATTGCACTTATGGTACAGATAACATTTTCTCAATTGTCTTTTCATTTCCACTAAATATTTTCCTTGTTGCTTTGAATATTCATAGTTTTAATTGTAATGACTACACATTATTTGCTATTTTATTTGATTATTCTACTATTATTAGATAGTTGGGTTGTTTCCAAATTCTGCTGTTATAAATATCCCTGGGATTAATGCGATATCTTCATGTCAACAGCTCCCCCTCCCCCACCCATTTGAATTCTTTTCTTTAGCCAAACACTCACATGTGAGATTATAGTTGCAAAAGATAGGAACATTTTCCAGGATCCTGATAACTATTAGAAAATCCTCTGTGCTTGGTTTCTTCATCCCTAAAATGAGGTTATAATAGTATATAAAGTGCTTAGAGCAGTGCACTCAATACATATTGGTGCCACCACCACTATTACTCCTACTGTTATTATTATCTGGGGGAAGGTTGGCTTTGTTTGCATGCATGGAAACAGATATCTAAATATCATTTTGATCATCAAAATGCTCATATAAATTTTTGCCTTCTCCCTTGTGTTTTCAAAATGATTTGAAGGCTGTTTGGTATTTGCCCTTCCTCCTTAGTACTACAACTATCTTCTTAAAAGAACTGTCTTCTTAATGTCCTCCTATTCCTTATCTTTTTCTTCTAGAAGCCATTTCCACCTGGGAAAGTAAAATATGTCTTTTATGTATATTCTTATGTTGTATTTGGTGGTGGTAAAGGTGAACTGAAGAAGAAAATGAGGTGCTGTGAAAAGAAACACCATTGTTTCAGGCTCAAGTTTAGCATCTGTTTGGGACGGATGTAAAAATCTGACCTCTGGTGGCTGTGAGCTGCAGTTGCAGGTTAGAGGTACCAAGTCTGAAGTGGGAGCACAGAAAAATACATACATCCTCCAGCAGGAGTGAAACTGGTGTAGGGCTGATTGGTTTTTTTTTGCATTGTGATGATTGTTCCTTTTGTCAGTTAAGACACACTTGCTTTCTTCCTCACAAAGAAGTTATGACTCAGTTCCTCAGAATAAAGGGCTTTGAATAAGTGTTCCAAAGGTTGTAGTCTCCAAAAAATATGTTCATAAAACCACCAACCACCACCACCATCACCTGGTGATGTATATCTAGAATTTTCAGAGGGAAAAAATAAATAGTTAAATCTTATCAAAAGGGAACATCAGAGAGATTAAAATTATATATTTTTTTGGTCTTAAAACATCTTTAAATGGAGATCTACCTTATTTTTTAATCAAATATTTTTAAAATTTTTACTTCCTAGGATTTAGGTTTTTTTTTTAAAAGTAAACTAAAAGTCTCAGAAATGATTATCAGATTTCATCAGATATTATTATTTATCATGTAATTAAGGAAATAAGATTAGATCCAAGAGGTTACAAGGAATTTATGAGAATATACATAGGGTTATTTTTGTTTTTAATGGTTGTTTGAAATGATGTGAGAGTGATGCCCCTTTGCTTAAACTTGAGAATAAATATTTATATTAAATTTTAATTATTTTGCTTCTATAAATAACTGTTTTCAAGGTGATTGAATGGATTGACAGAGCACAACTAAAAGTTAATAATTTGGTATTGTTTTTTGCATGTATTTGTGCGCAAAAGCTAGTTGAAAAGTGGCAAGATTTAGCTAATCCTAGCTATATATCTGGTTCACACAAAAATATAGAATATGAGGCAGCTGGCATTGAAAATGATAGGTTCTATTATTTCTAGATGGATGGCATATTCTCCTTTAGTCCCACCCTAAGCATGTGCCAATGTATATATTATTGACTATAATCAGGAAGGGGACTGCTATTGATTTGTCCTTTGCAAATTGGTTTATCAACCCTCCCCAGCATTTGTCCTGTTGACCTTGACTTCAATTAAGTAGAATTAATGCTCTCATGCGAAATAAGCTCGAGATTTGAATGTGTCTCTCAATCTCTTCAAAACCAAAATTTTAAAGACTAATTTTTAAATGCTTACTAATGAGCTCTGTTATTTTGAATATACTAATTATAATTATATATTATAGTTATAGATCATTTTTGAATTTGGGTATTTACTGCAAAAAAGTTCAAAACTACCAAAATATATGAAGAAGACAATAATATTCCATTTAAAAATATTTTGATATTATAGTTCATTTTAAATGGAACATGGTTTTCTTACCATTTCAGCAGAATTAATCAGCAAACATAAATAGCTAATATTTACTGTGTGATAACTGTGTCAGAAACAGTTTTAAGTCTTTACATGTATTAACTAATGTAATGCTCACAACAATCCCACAAAGTAATTACTAGTATTATCCTTAATTGTACAGTTGAAAAAATCTACAGAAAGGTTGCCCAACATGACACAGTAACTGGCTGCATGAGGATTCGAACCCACGCTCCTGACTACAAAGTCTGTCTTAAAAGACACCTGGTGCAAGTTTAAAGTTATAAAATCTGCATATGGACTGATAATCTGCCCATGGACCATACCTTAAAACATTCACGACCCAGACATATGGAACAGCTTCATTAAAATCAGTTGTGATCATTGGAAGATATTCTATACGATTAATGAATTTTACTAGCATAAAATTTATTGGAAACAAATCAGAAATATATGTATATTTTGATAATATGTGGTCAATATCATTTATTTCATACTGTAATTTATCCTGGGCATTTGGGGCAACCAAAAATTGGTTTAGAGAAGGAATTTCTTTTGTACTTAAATCTTATTCTAGTTCCAATCTTTTCAATCCACTGAGCTTAAAAAAAATCGCCATCAGTATTTTTTTCTCAGTAGGAATTAATTGCACATCTATGAAGTGGTTTCATTCTTCATTCTTTTCTGCTTCTCTCTTGCATTTCTTTTTTCCAGTTGAATCTGCACCCAAACTCCTATTCCCACTGTTAGCTTTCTAAAGAGAGAGAGAGAGAGAGAGAGAGAAAGGGAGAGAGAGAAAGCAAAGTGGTGCGTGTTTACCAAAGAGCTGTGAATAAGCAAGAGGGAACAACAGCAGCAGAACTCCTGGACATTCCAGGGAAAGGAGGAATTGGGAATGCGAGGGAGCGCGCTTTGCTCCCTCTGATCTGGTGAACCGGCAGAGAGACACACGCTTATCCTCTAGGGTCAGGAGGGCTGTCAGGGAGCCCCATCCCATCAGTCTTCCTGAGTGACAGGTCCAAGGAGCCCCGACTCCCCTCTGACCCGCTGGGCGCATGCCTCAGGACCGGCCAGGAGGGAGCCGCGGTGCCTCCTGACAGCCGCCTGGCGCAGCTAACCGGGCTCAGAGAAAGGAGGGGACTTTGCGGCTTACCCTGCTCAGTGCGTGCAGTTTCAGATGAGGCAAAGATGACACTAGGAATGCAGGTACTCCCCTCTGAGGACACGAATCTCACCCCTGATTAGCAATAGTGCAGAGAAGAGCCCTGTTTCTAACTAAAATCTGCAACTTTGGGTCTCAACCCTGACATAAAGCCACTCCACCCAGGGCAGCTGCAAGGCAGTGACTGTGATTATTTAACTGTTGCAGCAAATACTTATTTGAGGCTCAGGGCGTGCCATATGCTGTTCTAGATACTGGGAATATAAAGCTCGCATAGAGCTGACACATTATAAAACTAGGTCTTTTACATCTTGTTATGTAAAATGTTTCCCTTAAAGCCCCCAATTAGCACAGGGCCTGATATGTATAATGGGTACTTGGTCATTCAAGGAATGAAAGCAATAATGGTACCAGGGCAGAAAGGAGTCACAAAGGACCAGAGGTCAAGTGATGACCTAGTGCAGTGGTCCCCAACCTTTTTTGCACCAGGGACAGGTTGGTTTCATGGAAGACAATTCTTCCATGGACAAGGGTCGGGGAGATGGTTTGGGGATGATTCAAGGTGATTGCATTTGTTGTTCAGTCAGTCCTCTCTGCTAATGGTATTTGTATTTGCAGCCTCTCCCCAGCACTAGCATCACCGCCTCAGCTCCCCCTCAGATCATCAGGCATTAGATTCTCATGAGTGTGCAACCTAGATCCCTCAAGTGCACAGTTTACGGTAGGATTCCCGCTCCTGTGAGAATCTAATGCCACTGCTGATCTGACATGAGGCAGAGCTCAGGTAGTGTTGTGAGCAATGGGGAGCAGCTATAAATACAGAAGAAGCTTCCCTCCATTGCCTGCAGCAGCTTACCTCCTGCTGTGTGCGGTTTCCTAACAGGCCACAGACTGGGTACTGCCCAGGGGTTGGGGACCACAGACCTAGTGCATCATTGTTTCCACATTTCCCAACAGTGCTGAAGTGAGTTTCCCTCCCACATGACTGCACCTTCAACCTTCCTGTGATTACTTCTCCTCAATCAAGGGTTTTAGATAAACCTCTCCTTTCAGTTGTTCCGCACTGTCTTCAGAACTTGATGGATGCTCTAAATGCTGGTAGCGAGCTCTGAAAAGCCAGGGAGGACTCTGGTGAAGTGGAGAAGGTCCTGTATTTAGAATGCCCAGAAAAGAGAGAGCAGGAACATAGAGATGAGTGCAGGAATTGCAGACAGTGGTCGGGGACACTGAGGAATGAGGACAGCCCTCTGCACTGTGATGGCCGTGCCGCCTCCATCCCAGGGAGTGGGGTCAGAAACAGGACTTCAGGATTTGTCAGCAGAAGCTGGTGAATGATTTGGGCTGGGCAGGTTTAATTTTCACACAAACTGCTTCATTTTGCTTTTTGCCTACTGAAATGTAAACCAGTTTGTCCCTTAAAATGTATCACGCTTAAAAGCGTTCCTGTTGCAGAGCCAGTTTCAAAGATGAACAGTTGTACCCCCGTAGTCAAGGATGCCTCTGTCCGTCCACAACTCCTGACCCTTTCTTTAACATGAGGAGCTGGAGATCGCTTTCCGTACATCTTGTTCTTGCAAACTATTTGGGCAGGCTGGACTTGTAACTCCTGCCAGTGCAGCTGGGCCAGTTAGGATCACTTAGACAATTCATTAGTTGCATTTCATGGTAGGGAGAGGTCCAACGAAATTGCCTTGACTGAAACCATGAAAACAAGGGAATTGTGGTTGGGTTTTATTGTTTGCCAGGGGGAATGTAGGGACTGTCTTCTTCTAGACCAAGACTCTGTTCCCAGTTTGACAACTGGGACCAGGGATAATGAGGACCATGTCTGCTGAAGTGGAAGAGCAGAGCTCTTTGTGTGATGGGCCTTGCCCCTTTCAGAACCTCATGTGCTGCTACAGCCTCTTTTTGTCCTGCCTCAGTGGTGAGTTCTAAGGTGGCTTCAGAGTGTAGGGACACGAAGACCACATCCAAGACTTGTTTCTATGGCATGGATGGGTCTTTCATCAGATACCAGAAGTAGCTCCTGGTTTGTAACAATGGATCACAGTAAACGCTTGGGTTAGTTACCTTGCATGTTTTACATTTTAGTCTTAGTGTTTTAATCTATATGCTGATATTTGAGAAATGTTGTCTGCATGAGCCCACTAACAATGATACAAAGTTTGATCCCATTTTTCTTGATAAGTAACAAAACTGTGGGAGGATATTTAAATTTAAGTTGTTATCCCTTCTCTGAAGTTGTGCAATAGGAGGCTTCTCATTCTGGGCTCTGCACCGCCCAGCTGATTAGGTCTGATAAGATCTAAGGAGCCTCTGCTGCCTTGAAGCCACTCAAATATATTAAGCAAATGACCTTTTTTAGCTGGTGACGTACTATGACTTGTGAGCAGATTAATTGTGCCACATTCCGTGATTCAATATTAAGATGGATCTTACTGAATTACAGGGATAGGGAGAAGTAATTACAAAGAAAAAATTAGATTTGTGTACTCTGAGACTGGGCAAAATTAGGAAAGAAGTAAAGTTTATCTTTTCCCCTTTAGTGCATTTTTCACTTGCTTTGCCTAATTAAAATTTTGGCGTGTGTGCGTGTGTCTGTGTGAATACACGTGTAACTCTGTGTGTGTCTATCATTGGAGCAAGTCGCAGGTTTCCAAAAATGATAATATTCAACCTACACCTTCAGTGTATCATTGGTGAAGTGTTTAAAAATCTTAGCTAAGAATGGTTCAGTACTGCCACGGGCAGTGTAATTTTATGTAAGAAATGTGTCTGTGTTTTTCCTCACTTAGGTCATGTCTTTTTAAGAATCCGTAACTCTGATATGTCTTGGTCCATTTTAGTTAGTCTCCAGTCAGAATTTCTTTCCTAAATAGCAGTCAACAGCATTTGTAGCCCTTTCTAAAAAGAAAATATTCAAGTAATGCTGAAGGGAAAATATTGACGGGGTAAAAGGTCAAAGGAAAAATACTCTGTTGAACTTTCAAGAAGATCTGTAGACTGAATGGAAGTGAGCATTATACAACTCAGAGCTATGGGGAACAAGGAAATCCAGTCAAGAAAATGCTTATTGCAAACAAGTTTAAATCCAGACACATTATGATTAGTTTTAAAATATTGATAAAACTCATAGGCAGATTATAGCAATACTTCAAAAATTGCCCTATAATTGCCTGTATGTCTATATCTACATATCTACATATTTGTTTCTCTATTATGAGTGTAATATAAATTTGAATTCCTCAAAGTATATTCTACCTGCAAGATGATCAGGGCAAAGTAGTTCCACAGTAAATAGGTTTGGGAATCACCCCCTGTTTATCACATGTCCCTCCCACTGAGAGATTCAAAGGATTCCCTCATGGATAGAGTTCTGAGAAGTTCTGCAGCAAACAAACCTGTTGAACTTTATTTAGTCCAATGTTCCCCAAGTACACTTAACTCCAATCCTTTCCTTTTCAACAATACCTCTTTTGTATTCTTTTTTGACAAATGCAAGAGAATACATGAATCTGTTTTAATGGGAATCTAAATTTTACCAAAATTGACAAACAAGAACATTTTAAACATAATATTTTTAAGAAATCCATAATAGATCAATACTCATGGAATAAGATTTTTTTTTTTTAATTTTTTTTTTTATTCCATCTTGTAATGGGGGTACAAATA